>OY728137.1:1421433771-1422683771 GCA_963277665.1 Viscum album
AATTAATTCTTTTTTATTCATCTAGATAAACATGATATCATGATTTTAGTGTTTAAGGATCAATATATTTTTGGTTTAGTGATAATTTTTTTAAAAAATGTCATTATTTCTTATTGAATGAGAAGAGTTATAACATAGATGTAGAAAAGTTGAACAAAAATGACATTGCATCCAAATATTTTAATATTTTGAGGAATAATGAGATAAATAAATCACATGGTGATGTATATGTGATTGAATATGATGGAATGAATTAAAATGGTTTTATATTATATGTATCAAATGGATATCAAAATGGTAAAGTGAATTGCACAGGTAATTTTTCTTAAATATGTTTTAAAAAATGGAATCATGGGTATTATTCTATAAATGTTCCAAAATTATCTAGGAGGAGGATGAAGAGGACCAACCAAAAATATCATTATGAAGAGTAAAAAATTATGGATAAATATCATAGTGATTTTTTTAATGTAATGGGAAGGTGTTTACATCATTATCAAAGGTTAATTTTGTATTTGAGAATAAATTATAATATTTTGATGAGTAATGAATTGTGAAAGAGAAAACTCAGAGTGTGAATGTAATCATGATTTTATAGCTCAATATTATGCTTAATGAATCCATTAATGAAAGAAAACAAATAGAGAAGAGGGTGATGGAGAACATGAGTTGGAGAATCAATATATCTTTTGAATAGGGATTATGGAGTTTATAAGGACTATTTACAATCTTGAAAATAAGAATTAATATATAAAGAATATTATTGATCCATATTATGTTAACATGGATATCAAAAAGGAATAATAATTCCTATGTAATATTGAAAACTGTAATTTTAATTTTAAGGAAAGAAACATTATAATTGATTATATGAACTCTTTATTTTCATCTGATAATAAGGGGTCTTCTTAATTTAATTGATATTATTCAATTATAAATAATTCATTATGATTTTGAGATTTTTTTTTTATTTTGTGGGGAAATCTGACACTAAATGGCCCACGGAGGCCTCAACCGAGATGCCAGTAAGATTAGTGTTCATTCCCATATTAGACATCAAAAAGGAAAAACACAGCGACTAGAACAGAGTAGGAATAACTCAAAATATTTGAGGCATTATCCTATAGTATCCTATAACATCCAGTGCATAAAAATAACTAGTTGTATGAATAAGAACAATAATCTATATACAACACATGCATGAGATAAATGCTAAGATATAAAAAGAAAAATGGTGCATAAACCATAATGAAAAGGGGGTATAATAGTTTCCCAATAGTTAAAAAGATAAAAAGACAAAAAAAATTATACGAGGAGGTACTTAGAATATGAATGCTTCAAACATGATCATCTCCAACTAATATCATCTACTAGTACCACCATGCTATACCAACACCACATCCAATAAGGTTTCTAGGTGTTAGATACAAAAATTCACACCATCTCTTAATATAAAAAAACCATATATAGCCCATGTTCCATCTATAAAAACTTGTATTTTATGGGCCAAGGAACATATAAGGTTTAATATATCTATACATGTTATGATTCCCCAAAAACATAATAAATACTAAGGAAAATCACTGAATTTAAACCCATAGTACAAGAGAGTAAACTTTATAAGGGATGGAATATATCTAAATATGATCATACACTAAATGGATTAGAGACAAAGAGACATACCGATAACCTAAAATCAAATCCATTTAGTTCACACCTCATGAGCAGTGAAGGATTCTTGGGTTCCAAAGAACTCATGATGTGTGAAGTCAATATCTAACCACATGTCACATCACAATTTCATCTCAACGGTTCCTGAGAAATTAAAAGTCTCAGAATACCTATCCATGTTATCTATTGTATCACACTACTATCAGAATATAAAAATGGGAACCCACTCCTCACTAAGGTAAATTCATTATCAATGTGTTCACTATACAATTTCATCCACCATTAATAATTTTGTCCAACAATACAAGAATCCCATTGGGAAGAACATTCCATGACCATGAATTTATTTTGGTCAATTGATTATTGATCCATATCATAAAAACTAATCATATTTGTTGTAACGTTTATAACATTGTTAATCAGATAGATTTATTCTCTTCATAATCTAGCAACACAAGAAATTGACACACAACTCCTTGAATTTGGACATCCCAAAACCATAAACCCATGTATCACCTCCAGAATGATTATAGAGTATTGCACTAATCTTGATGAAATCTCAGTCAAGGGAGTACCAAAACTTATATATTGTGGATGGTGGACACAAAAATCATATAAATTAGGGGAGTAACGACACAAATTACATTTTAGGACCCATTACCATGTAAATTGGGAAGTATCTAACTCCGTAATAAATGATCATGATGTAATATTTCCTTGCCATAACATGTCACCATGAGAGTAATGAACTTTTGAGAACCCTAATTATCATTCCTTATCCTTGTTGTTGACTATACAAATTAAAATACAAGATATACCTATATTTACAAGAAATGTTTCTCATCCAGATGAACTAAGTTCACCCTTTCAGTAAATGTTGAAGATAGTCAATATATGCTATTTTATTTTTTAAAATGGACACACTATGCACCAGTTCCGAAACAACACCATGAAAGAGTTTCTACACTACGTGG
Organism: Viscum album; assembly: GCA_963277665.1. Classification (NCBI taxonomy): domain Eukaryota; kingdom Viridiplantae; phylum Streptophyta; class Magnoliopsida; order Santalales; family Viscaceae; genus Viscum; species Viscum album. Next base: position 1,421,436,417 of record OY728137.1, read on the forward strand.
TGTACTGTTATAGGGGATATATTTAGTGTGAATTTGTGAAACCCATGAATGGTTTAGTGCATATAAACATGTTTCCCATAAATGTCGAACATCTTGTTTTGTGCCCACCTCCTAGGGTAGGTCAGAGAGAACATGACCTAGTTACCATCCTCGCATGGCCCATGTTGAGATGCACATGCCTTAAACCACTTTGGGTCATCTAATACCTAGGAAATTGACCGAGTACATGTATTTTTGACATCCTAATACATTTTCATCCTAAAACACATCCATTTTTCTCCCTTGTTACCTATATATCCACCTAGCCACCTTAACATTGTTAACTTTCTATACCAAGTTGCCTGAATGGAATCTATAAAATGATTCTATGAGTTATCACGAGACCTATCATAAACCAAGGGCTTCCAAATAAAAATGGAGTTATAAAATAGTTTTGGGGAGATTATAACCTTTATGTTAAATCCTAATAATCATTCTTGAATATATGTAAATTTCAAAATCACCCATCCATATTACAAACATCCCCAAAACCCATAGACATAAAATAGGGATCCCTACAACTCCCTATATGATACCATGTAAATCAATAAAACTATCCCATAGATGAAAAAAATAGAGTAACAAAAAAATCATGTAATAATAATCATCATATATATAAAACACGCAGTGAACCATTTTCTAGTACATGTTGAACAAAAAATGAAGGTAAATTGGTATCCATACCAGCTCACATAATCATTTTATCGAAACATAAATAACATGATTCAATTTGAGACAACACACCTGATCATGATACACTATTATTCTTGCATAATTGAACCTACTATTAAAAAATAATACTCAGGTACCTAGGTTCGATGGTCTCCCAAGTAGGATGTGAGTACAACTCAGTTAGACACCACTAGTTGGGTCCTTTACATTAACAGTAATGTAGTTTGTGTACATGTAATATTCTCATCTGGATGAATAAATAAATATGAAAAAATAAATAAAATAATACTTATTTTTCCTTAGGTTCTAAATTAACACCCGTGATTAACTATATCTTCTTCATCCAGTTCTAGAGTGTCTACGACCATGTCCACTATCATAAGAGGAATACATTTCCTACATTAGGATCTCAAAGAGATTCTCATATATATTCAAATCCAAGATCCAAGATATTATCCTAAATACCTTGATTGAAATTGTAGAAACATTCCAGATCCAAGAAATTATCCTCGTAATCCAATAATACTAATTTTAAGTATCAAATCCATTTAATCCTTTGAATCAAAAAACATCATTTATAAAAATAAGATCTTAGAAATCACAAAGAATTACATGTCATAATGAATCATTGTATATAAGGATGGCGATCGTTTTTGTCCCCTAATATCATTTATATATCCAAGAGTGGTATCCCTAGGAAACCCTCCATTATTCATATCATGTTGGTAGGAAAGTAAACCCAAGAATAATTCAATTTCATATCTTAATTTTTTGGTGAAAATTACTTGATTCCCTTCCTTAAACATCCTGAGATCCTAGTGAGGTAATCCTTATCACCCCTTAACCAATTTTATTTTTATCACATTGAGCTATTACATGGAATAACTTAATGTCATATTTTTATCAAAGGTAGGTATGTCTAGAATACCTTCCTATGTCATGTCAGGACCTTAAGGAGGTAGTCATTAGCAATCCATAATTTCATATTTGGATCATATGGCTATGAGTCCATGAATGCCATCATTAATAAGGTCTGGATCTAAGAGAGGTAATACTTAAAATATATTCATCAATCATATTTATATCTTATTTATGTAATATTAAATTCCATAAGTATCATACGATCCTAAGGAGGTTATATAGGGAATATATCATTGTATTCTTGGGGGGCATAAATCAACGCACAAATGTTTTGTAACAGTAAAAATACTAATTACATGGGTTAACCACTTTCCCAACCAATCTCATATAACAATGTTTTACCTCTCAATTTCATGGCATGTCACTATTATTATATATATTTTAGGTTCAAAACATTGATTTGGGTTCTATGGTGACACCAATAATCATCACTACCCATAATGAACGCACAATCCATAGGATCAATGATACACTGGGTTCCCTCTATGATCCCCTTGGTAATGTCATATAATTGTTACCCTACCTAGGTTCCTATATCTGATTCAAATCGGTTAGTTCAAAACCAATTACTTTGAGAGAATCTTATCTATTAATATCTTCATAATCATCTTATGGCCTCATAGGATAATCCATACTGAAATTTCTCTAGATGGTTGGCATAAAACCCATCTCAACTTCCTAGGTTATACTAGGAAAATCCTTACATAACTAACCAATCAATAAATCTGACCTTAAGTATACCCAAAAGTAAATCATAACTAATTGGGGGTGGAGTACTCACCCTATTCTCAACTTTACTAGCCTGAAGCCTTTAAGGATTATCACAGTTCTGTGAAGTCCAATAGGGTTAACCACTAACAATTAATCACATCCCTCCACTAATATGTCATGAAGGAACCAATACTAAGGGACCATATATTTAATTAATTCATTTAAATTGTTACCCATATTGGCCCATCTATAAAAACTCACATAAGTTTAATCAAGATAATCTCCATAAGCAGTTGAGAAATTCATTTTGAGCACAAGTTTCTTCATAGTCCTTGAAACTTTTTTAATTCATTTATGTGAATTTAATTTTTAAATAAAATATTATTTTTAAATGATCTATTGACCACCTTTTTTGGTGGGACCATATAACACATAAATATAAATAAAATAAATGAAATTACCATAACCAACATCTATGGACCACCAATATTATGAATAATGTAACTTCCCTTATAAAAAATGTCTAACCATCCTCGTTGAATCTCTCTCATGTCTAAATGGCCATATTTTATCAACACATGTCCCTAAAACCAAATATAAATTTTATATAAATTATAAAAAATTCACCTTTTTTAAAAATAATCACATAATTAATTTACATGAAATAATGATGGACTACTCTTCCTATATTTATATAAAACATTAACCATATATATATATAATTATAATATTAATTCAGAATTTTTTTTATTATTAATTTTTCTAATAAATTTTAAAATAATAATAATTAATCTTAAAATTTATTATATTCTTAATTTTACAATTAAGTAATATGGAATAGAAATTAAATTATTTATCCCAAATATCACTTTTTATAATTGAAATTATTTATTTAAGAAAAGGGAGGAAAACTAATTTCATGTAAGGTATTTTAAAAAATATCTTACCATTATACAAGGGGGACCCTACATAAAGATACCATCTTATAACCTTATGTATATAGGGTTCCCTTTCATAATGGTGAATTTTGTTACACTTACATGGAGGGGGTGAGTCACATAATGGATCCCTGTGTTACCCTTATCATGAAGGGGTGCACTATGTTAGGGTAATCGTTCTCACCCTTATAGAGTTTAGGGACCCATAATAAGGGTAACAAATTTTACCCGTACATGTTACTCCGTATTTTCTGATGCACCCTTATCCTTACCCATTTATTTATTCACCAAATAGAAATGAAACAGACATAAATTAATGTAGAAACTTCATTTAAATAAAAAAATTCAAAAAAAAAAATCAACCCTGAAACGCCTATAATGGCACCCATTAAAATCACAATTATCTAAATCGCTTACTAAAAATTTAAATCAAAAATAAGAAATGGGTGTGATGGGAATGAAAATACCACCTAAAAGATAGGTAAAAACTAATTCTTCGAGCTCAGAATCATATTCAAAGACCATTGAACCCAGATAATGATCTGATCCAGCTTCTGTAATAATTTATTCTAACCCCACCACTATTACTCTCCCAATATTATTGCATGAAATAGGGAAAACCCACCTATATGGACCTAACCCCAATTGCTCAGAACCAGTGCCTTATTTTAATACATTGGAATATAAACAAGGAATATGCATCCCTAAGTACCAAGTAGTTTAGTATATTTTGGAAACAATATACATATATAAGTTCAAAATCACATCTTGAAAAAAAACAACACTAATTTATTCCATTAGAAACATCCATGCCTCCTAGATTATTCTAGCAAGTCATTCATATTTTACGTCTTCATATCCTGATAAAATGAAACATAATAAAGGGGTGAGATAAAATTATTATTAAGAGTAATAAATATAGTGGAATATAACATAAACATAAACATTAGGCATGGTGAATAAAAAACACATGAAATTACAAATAATAAACCTGAACACATTATGTCATGGATATGAGTTGAGTAAAATAATGGCATAATAAAACATAATCCTGGGTATTATAATAGTCAAATAAACACATAACATTTAATTAATAGCTTCATAATGAGGAATGTGCATATGAAAGAAATTTTGAAACATTTTTTCTAGGCCATGACCAAGACATCTAAAAATGATTAAGGCGTCGTCCAAAACCATATATCTAATTGGGAAAGGCCTCGACCAATTCCAGGTCTATTTGTCTTATGATACCTACTAATACATCGATGAGATATAACAGGCCCCAAATATTACATACTAATTCCAATTCATTACCCATTTTAAAGGGGTGATCATAATCAACATATATATTCATATTAAAACTAACATATGAAATGTAAATAACTTTCCTCAATCATTTGACCATAAAAACTAACCATTCAGAATAATATGGTGAATAGTATCAAATTAGAAAATCCATAGTAAAACTAATCATAAAACATTGAAAAACATATTATAGATGATATAGTAATATATAAACCTCAATTAAATACATTATTCAAGAAATAATGTCACCATATATGTAGATATTTTTAAATGAGACCATTGAATAATTCTTGAAAAATAATCATTAAAAATTCCAAACTGTCTCATACCACTTCGAACATTCAATTAATATTCCCATAGAATATCATTTGAATAAGGATAATCTTGATAAGATATAAAAAATTTCAGTACCTACACCACATGCATATAATCAGTGATGAACACGACATATACCTCATAAAAGTTAAAGTGAAGTGAGACCAATTTATTATACATTGGAAAAATAGTTCTTTTGGAAAATCTTTTCTATTTTCCCTAAATCTGGTTTTAAACATTTATATCCTATAAAATAAAAGGTAAGGACATTAATATTACATTTCAGGACGAAATTAAGTCCCACTTAAGTGAAATCATGTAAAAAGTTATTTTATAAAAGCATTAGAATTAAAACATTTTAGTGCGGTTTAAAGAATCCATTAAAGGGATTTTAAAGCACAAATGAATATTTTCTTTAATAAGACCATAAATAAAAAAAGATTTAATTTTCATGTTTAAATGTGTGATTTAAAAATATAAATATGTTTAAAAAATATTATAGAGTGAACATCAAAATATGTAATAATTATATAAGTTCCTTGAATCAAGCTTTCATTTCAGAATAATATTTTGAAAGATTATTTTAAAACATGTAAATCACCAAAAAATAAAAAAGGATTTTTTTGGTACACACATATATAAAATTCATATAAAATTAATGATATTTACATAAGAATAAATAAGAATTTCATTGAGGTAAATAGATAATAAGAGCAACCTGAATGAAAATGGAGGTTTGGTTAGAAAATACTTAAAACTTTGTAATCAATTGAATTGTACTAAAAAAAATTAATATTCATCAAATGATACATTGTATATCATGAAAAAAGAAGATATTAATTATATGAAACATCAATGGTAAGTATACATAAATCATACACAATTAACGACAGTGAATACATAATATCTCACAAAAATAGAAGTGAGATGAAGAAACCCTTACCTTAAGTCTGAATGTGTTCTGCTCTTGAACATAAGGTCCTAAAATATGAAATTAGAGTTATTAATAAATTATTTCAGAACCTATTATTCATGTATTTACTTTATCCTATTTATTTTAAGTTCATTTATTCCCTTATTGATAAGTTAGTATATTGAATTTCGTCATTCCAGAGTGTTCGTTTTATTTATTTTTATAATATGTTCACTTGTTCTTAAGTAATGGAGTTCATGTGGAATGGATGTAAATCTTTAGAATTGAAATTAAATATTATTATAAACACACAGAAGTTTTAATGGTAATTTATATCATTTGTTTACATAGAAATTGTATTAATCATTAGATGAAATATTTATGACATTCACTTAGATTATAATAGTGGTATTTTGATTATTAGAAAATAGTTTGGTCACACGATTTAATAATATGTATGTATACTAGTTCATGAATATTAATTAGGTTATAATAAATATATTAATATCTGATTAAACCATAAAAATGGTTTCATGACCCATAATGAATGTGGAATTGAATAATGATACTTCATCATGCATGAAGGTTATAAATTGGAACCTCATGGACGTTGATTTCATTTATAAAATGAGAGAGAGAGAGAGTAAAGATATTGATGACGGTTCTTCCAATAAAATGATATAATTACAGTAAATAGATTATAATGGATATATCATGTTCATTTGCAAAATGGAGGTGAGGAGATGATATCAAAAGGAGATAAATTGAAATGAAACTAAACAAAAAAGAAAGGTAGTTTACCTATTGAAATAACCTCTTTGAGAACCTCCTTAAGGGATGGTATTTTGGTCTTTTAGAAAGAATAATAGATTCTAGGACGTCTGTAGTGACTAATGAAGGGTATTTGGGAAGAAATTTTAGGAGATTCAAGCCTTAGAGGAGTGAAGAGAAGAGGGGGTGGGGGGGTGGGGGGGGGGGGGGTTATTGTAGAGGAGATGAGGGTTTTCTTAATTGTTTTAATCATTTGTTTTTTAATTTCCCTTAAGACTACAAATAGGCATGATTAAATGAAAAATAATAGTAATAAATGCATTTTTTAGAAACAAGTGGGCTTATATCACTTATGATGTCATAAATATTGTATTTAACTGATAATTTATATATACGCTATTTTACCGTATTTCACTATTATTTAAAAATTCGAGTACATCAGAAAAATAACAAAAAAATCAACCTTAACATTTACAGACGTGTTGACTCTAGAAATGAATTCCATTTTTCAGAAATAATTTTTTAAATATGATAAATTTAATATTTAATTAAAATAATAATTTATTCTAAAAAACTGTTTTAAAAAATTTAATTACTCATTCCAAAACATAGGTATATCATACATACACATGAATATTATTTATATACTATCATAGGTAATATCACTATTCATTAGGGTATACCACTATTCATAAGGGTATATTACTATTCATAATCTTATGTTACTATTGAACAAAAATAATGTTTTGTTTATTGGGCTCCAAAAAACATATTAACCACAACCGTGTATGTTAGATTTTGAAATTCACATCACAGAAGTGACAAACTTATGTTTAATTGGATAGGTTATAACAAAGTGGTTTTTTAGAGACTTATTTATCCATGCATTCTATAATAAATATATTTCTAAATTCTTGGGGTGTTACATTATCCCCTCCTTTCCAAAATTTCGTCTTTGAAATATGAAATTGAACTTAGAATGTTAATGGTTAATACATGAAAATATCTTTTTGGTAACCCAAATTAGAAACACGGTTAATAAAATATCCTCCTAAAAAAGGGTTAAGGGAGGTGAGGTGGTTACCCCCAAAAAGTATTCTTTCTAATGAGGTGACATTAGTTGGAAGTAAAAACTTGGACATAGAAGAAAAATATAACTTTGATGTTATGATAGAACATGATAGAGGACATGTTTAGATGGAGGTTGATTACTAAAAAACTACAAAGAAAAAAATTCATTTATATTATCAATGATTATGATAATAGGAGAACATTTTATTTAAGTCTATTTTATATGAGTAACAAAATTATTCCAATCTATAATAGTATAAATACACATTTCTACTGAAAAACTCATACTTTTATTGAACTTGAACTATCCATACCTCATCACTTAGCATGGGTTATGCCATTTGGTGAAAAAATACATTAACCTCTAAAATATCACACAATGATCAACTTAAACCATTTCATAAATGGATAAAATTTTAAAATATAATGACTCAACACATTAAAATGAAGTCCTCTAAATTTCCAAGATGAACTTATAATTAACCATTAATCAACATGAAGCAGCTCTAAATTTCACATTACAAACATGTGAATAACTTTATCATGTATCCTATTGAAATATGGTAATAAATTGAATTACCATAAAAACCATATTGGAAATATGAATTCTTATATATTATTTAAGTAAGATACATGTTATTTGATATATTCCTTAAATCCAAAAGTACTGTAAAATCTATCGATTATAGCATAGGCCACTTCTTTGATAAGTGAATAATCAGTTCCAAGGTAGTCAGTACTTATCCTAATCAATAATTTCTCAATCATTATCTCAACTTGAGATATATATTAAGGGTTTTTTCCCCTCAATCATGTTTTTCATAAAAATATTATATTTATACTAAATAAATTTTCCTTTTTACCATTTATCATAGAATCTTAAATACTTAATGAAATAGTACTATAGTACACTCCTTATATATCTCATAATTCTTACAACCAAAACATTATTGAAAAAAAATATTCAAATTACGTGATTCTTGACTATGCATATTAGTCCTTCTACTTCATTTGTCACATCATCATAACTTGATCGTTATCCAAAATCATTATTTGGGGTATATTTCTTTGTCTCTTGGGACATTGATTTGCATAGTGTCCCATCTTCTTATAGCTGAAGCATTAAATATAAGAAAATTCATTCCTTTTCTTGGAATTATGAGCATTGTGGACTTTGACACTACACTTGAAGAAAACTTTTTTCCTTTCAAGCATATACCAATGTGTTTTCTTCCATAATTATCACATATGAAAAAATAAATCTTTCCCTTATTTCCTTTATATATGTTTTTTTTCATTCCACCCTCTTCTAATTTTTCTTCCCTTCAAATCCACATGACTCAGAGAAGTCCTTACATACATTTTCAACACATGATACTATTTACTCATATATTGAGGATATATGGGAGACATCATTCCTTTGAAATGATGGGTTAAGACCATCAGAGATATTATCCTTCTTACTCTTCTCATCACATGAATTACTGAAGTTCTCATTTATTTTACTAGGAAACATTTCTAATAAAATCCATTCTATATATTAGCTCATAAAATTATGAAATATCTATATCTCTAAACATGGTTTAACACCTGACATAAATTTATGAATTGTAAATAATGGAACCAAATTGTTTGTTTTCTTTGGGGGCATAAATCCTTCATAATGGGGGGTAAATAAAATGTGAATTATCCTAAGCGTATTCCTTGGGAGTGTCAATACCAAGAGTAACACAAGGACCATTTTTGTGTACATGGATACCCTATGTCATGCCAGAAACTCCTTGCTAGAGTTTTCACTTCTAGGTACATCTGTGCCAGAGCCAACTCTACCTGTTTATATGCAGACATGGATGTATTTCCTAGAAACATCCACATAATCTGTTCCTTACCCAGATTCTAAGATGTTCTTTTATGTTTTCCCTCAAATACTACCTTAGGGATTTGTTCCCTAATCTATAGTTTCTAATCTAGTTTCCATGTTTTCAACTAAAATCCCTCTAATACAAACTGTAAAGACCTTACCCCAGTTTCTAGGATCCAATTCCTTATTTTAATCCATTAGAAGATATAAAAGTAATATGTATACAGAAGGAAAAATTAGTTTAGTAGCTTTTAGAAACATGATATGTATATAAGTTCAAAATTACATCTTTAATGAAAAAAACACTAATTTATTCCATTAGAAACATCAATGCCTCCTAGATTATGCTTGCAAGTCATTCATAATTTACTTCTTCATATCCTCGTAAAATGAAACCTAAGAAAGGGGTGAGATAAAATTATCAGTAAGTGTAAGCAATACAGAGGAAGATAACACAAATATAAACATGATTAATAGTGAATAAATGAAAACACATTCCTTGAAAAATAATAATGTTGAACACATTATGGAATTAATATGAGTTGAGTAAAATAATGCCATAATAAAACATAATCATGGGTATTCTACTCATCAAATTACCACATGAACATTAAATTACTAGATTCATAATGAGGGAAGTGTATATTTTGGAAATTCTAAAACATTTTTTCAAGGCCTCAGCCAAGACGTCTAAAAATGATTAATGCCTCAGCCAAAAAAAATATTGAATTGGGAAAGGCCACGACAAATTCCAGGTCTATTTGTCTCATGAGATCTACCGATGCATCAAGGGGCTATAACAGAACCCAACCATCACATAATAAGTCCAATGGAATCCTCATATTAAATGGGTGAAAATAATCAACATATACATTCATATTGAAACTAATATATGAACTGTAAATAACTTTCCACAATCATTTGACCATAAACATTAACCATTCAGAATAATATGGTGAATGGTTTCAAAATACCACATCCATAGTAAAACTAATCATAATAACTTCAAAAAAATATTGTAGAAGATTTCATAATAGATAAACCTCAATGAAGTAAAATATTCAAGAAAGGATGTCGACATATACGTAGATATTTTTAAATGAGACCATCTTCAAATTCTTGAGGAAATAATCCTTAAACATTCCAAAGTGTCCCATTACACTTTGAAGAATTCAAATAATATTCCCTAAAAATATATTGATAACAAGGATACTCTTGATAAGATATACCAAAGGCTAGTACATACACCACATTAATGGAATACGTGGTGAACAAGTCATATACCTCATAAAAGTTAAGGTGAGGTGAGAACAATTTATTTTAATTTGGAAAGAAGAGTTATTTTTGAAAATCATTTTTATTTTCCATCAATATGGTTTTAAAAATTTATATCCCAGAAAATAAAAGTAAAGGACATTAAGATGAAATTTGAGGCGTAATTGATGACCCGCTTAAGTGAAATCTTGTAAAAAGTGATTTTAAAGAAGCTTTCGAATTTAAGCATTTTATTGCGTTTTAAGGAATTCATTAAAGAGATTTTAATGCACAAAGGAATGTTTTATTTAATAAAACCTGAAATGAAAAAAATATAATTTTAATATACAATTTTTGATTTAAGAAGATAAATTTGTCTTAAAATAGATTATAGAATGTACATCAAAATAGATAATAATTTTAGAAGTTCCTTGAATCAATCATGCATTTCAAAAGAATTTTTTGGAATATTATTTTAAAACATGTAACTCCCCACAAAATAAAGAAGGATTATGATTGGTACCCATATATAGAACATTCATACATAATTAATTATCAGTACATAAGAATAAATATGATTTTCCTTGAGGTAAATAGTGAATAAGAGAAACCTGAATGAAAATGGAGGTTCGAGTAGAAAATATTTAAAACTTTATAATCAATTGAATTGTATTCCTAGAAATTAATAATCATTAAATGATAAATTGGATATCATTAAAATAAATCATTTTATGATATTAAACATAAATTGGATGTATACATACATCTTATACATGTAACAGTAGTAAATACATAATATATCACAAATATGGATGTGAGATGAAGAAACCCTTACCTTAAGTACGAATGTGTTTCGCTCTTGAATTTAAAGACCTGGAATATGAAATTAGACTTATTAACAACTTATTTAACACCCTATTATACTTTTGTTTAGTTTTTCAGAATTTTTTTAGTTCCGTTATTCCCTTATTTATAAGTTATTTTACTGAATTTCATCGTTTCGAAGTGATGGTTTTCTATATTTTCATAATTGGTTCACTAGTTCTTAAGTAATGGAGTTCATGGGGAATGGATTTACATCACCATAATTGAAATTAAATATTATTATGAACATAAATAAGATTTAATGGTCATTTATATCATTTTATTACATTTAAAGAGGATGAAACATTAGATAAGAAATTTATGACATTCACTTAGATTATTTTAGTGGTATTTAGATTATTAGGAATTGGTTTGGTCATAAGATTTAATAATATGTATATATACTGATTAATGATTATTAATTATGTTATAATACAAATATTAACATTTGGTTCAATCATAAAAATGGTTTCATGACCAGTAATGAAGGGGAATTTGGAGAACGAAACATCATCGTCCACCGAGGTTTTAAATTGGAACCTCACAGACGTTGATTTCGATTATAAAATAAAAGAGAGAGAGTAAGGAGATTGATGATTGTTATTCCATTAACAAGATATAATTATAGTATATATATGATACTGGATATATCATGGTCATTTGGATATAGTAGGTGATGAGAGGATGATAAAATAAGATAAATTGAAATGAAACTAAATGAAAAAGAAAGGTGCTTTACCTCTTGAAATAACCTCATTGAGAACCTCCTTAAGGGAAGATATTTTGGAATTTTAGCAAGAAAAAGAAATTCTTGAACGTTGGTAGTGACCAAGGAATGGTATTTGTGCAGAAATTTATGGATATTCAAAGCATAAAGTATTGTAGAGAAGAGGGAATGATGGTGGTTTTTATAGTGGAGGAGAGGAGGGTTTTCATAATTTTCTAATCATCAGTTTATTAATTTCCCTTAAGACCAGAAATAGTGGTGATTCCATGAACAAGAGTACTAATAAATTAATGTGAGTTCGAACTAAGTGGGATTGCATCAATAATTATGTCATAAATTGTGTATTTTACTGATAATTTGTATATACAAAATTTTACCATATTTCAATTTTCATCAAATATTCAAGTATTTCAGAAAAATACCAAAGATCCACCCTAACCATTTTCAACATGCAGAATAAAAAAATGATGTCCATTTTTCAAAAATAATTTTCTATATATGATTAATTCAATATTTAATTAAAATCATAATATATTCTAAAACACAGCTTTAAAACCTTTATTTATTTATTCCAAAACATAGGTATATCGTACTTCCACTTGAATATTATTTATATACTATCATAGGTAAGGTTTGTATTAATTATTGTATATAAAAATTCATAAGGGTAGGTTAATATTCATAAGGGTTTGTTACAATTCACCAAAAAATATTTTTTTGTTATCGGACTCTAAAAATCATATTGATCACAACTGCGTTTATTAGATTTTCGAAATTCACATCACAGAAGTGTAAAACTTATGCATAATTGGCTAGGTTATAATAATGTGGTTTTTTAGAGACTTAGTTATCCATTCATTCTATAATAAATATATTTTTAAATTCTTGGGGTGTTACATTATCCCCTCCTTATAAAAATTTCATCTTCAAAATCCAAAATTGAGCTTCGAATGTTAATGGTTGAGACATGAAAATTCCCTTTTGGAAACACACATCTGAAATAGGGTTCATAAAATATCCTCCTAAAAATGTTTAATGGAGATGAGGTGGTCACCACAAAAAGTATTCTTTCGAATGAGGTTACATTAGTTGGAAGTAAAAATATGAACACATGAAGAAAAATATAACTACAAAGATTGGATGGAACATGATAGAGGAAATGTTCAGATGGGAGTAAATTACTAAAAAACTATAAACTATAAATAATTCATTGATATTATCAATGATTTATATAATAGGAAAAAAATTTATTTTAGACTATTTCACTTGAGTCAAGGAACTATTCTACTCTATAATAGTATAAATATACATTTATACTTACAAACTCATCCTTTTATTGCACTTGAACTATATATACCTCATAACTTAGCATGGGTTAGGCCGTTTGGTGAATAAACACATTAACCTCTAAAATATTATACAGTGATCAACTTAATCCATTTCATAAATGGTTAAAAATTCTGAAATATAATGATTAAACACATTATAATGAAGTCCTAAAAATTTCTAAGATAAACTTATCATTAACCATTAATCAACATGAAGCAGATCTAAATTTCACATTTCGAACATGTGAATATCTTCATCATGTATCCTCTTGAAATATGGTAATAACTTGAATTACTCTAAAAATCATATTGGTAACATGAATTCTTCTATATTCTTTAAGTAAGATACATGTTATTGGATATATTCCTTAAATCCAAAAGTACTATAAACTATATCTATGATAGCATAGGCCACTTATTGACAAGTCAATAATCTGTTCCAAGTTATTCAGTACTTATCCTAATCAATCATTTCTTCATCATTATCTCAACATGAGATATATATTAAGGGTTCTCTTTCCCTCAATCATTTTTTTACTAAAAAGTATATCTTTCTACTGAATCAATTTTCACTTTTACCATTCATCAAACAACCTTAAATCATTAATGATATAATACTTTAGTAAAATCCTTATATATCTCATAATCCTTAAAACCATTAAATTATTGAAAAAAAATCCAAATGACATGAATATTGATTAGGAATATTAATCCTTCTACTTCATTTGAGGTAGCTTCATAACTTTATCATTATCGAAAATCATTATTTGGGTTATATTCCTTTGACTCTTGGGACATTGATTGGCATAATGTCCCATATCCTTACAGTTGAAACATTGAATATAATAAAATTGATTACTTTTCTTGCAATTATGAGCATGGTGGCCTTTTTCTCCACACTTGAAGTGAAATATTTCCCCTCAAGCATATACCAAGGTGTTTCTATCCATAATTATAATATGTGGGAAAATAAATCTTTCACTTATTTCCCTTATCCATGTTTTCTCATTCCATCATCTTCTTATATTGCTTACCTTCAAATCCATATGACTCAGAGAAGTCCTTACATACCTTTTCAACACATGATACTATTTCCACATATAACGAGGATACATGGGAGACAATATTCCTTTGAAATGACGGGTTAAGACCATCAAAGTTATGATCCTTCTTATGTTTCTCATCACAAACATTGTTGAAGTTCTCATTCCTTCTACTAGGAACCATTCTTAATGAAATCCATATTATATATTAGCTCATTAAATTATAAACTCTCTATATCTCTAAACATGGTATAACAGATAACATAAATTTATGCATCGTAAATACTAGAACCATAGAGTTTGATTACATAGGGGGTAGGAATCCTTAATAATTGGGGGTAAATAAAATATGAATTATCCTAAGAATATCCCCTGGGAGTGTCAATACCAAGAGTGTAGCAAGGCCCATTTTTGTGTACTAGGATACCCCCGGTCAGGCCTGGAACTTTTTGTCAGAGTTTTCACTCATAGGTACATCTGTTCCAGAGCCACCTCTACCTATTTGTATACAGATAGGGATGTATTTCCTATAAATACTCACAAAATCTATTCCTTACCAAGATTGAATGACATTATTTTATGTTTCTTCTCAAATACAAACATAGGGATTTGTTCCGTAATCCATTTTTTCTAATCTAGTTTCCATGTTTCCTACTAAACTCCCTCTGATACCAACTATAAGGACCTGACCTGAGTTTCCCATAGCCAGTGCCTTATTTTAATACATTAGAAGATATAAAAGGAATTATAATCCCAAAGGAACAATTATTTTAGTAAATTTTAGAAACATGATACATATATAAGTTCAACATTACATATTGAAAGGAAAATAACACTAATTTATTCCATTAGAAACATCGATGCCTCTAAGATTATGCTTCCAAGTCATTCAAAATTTACATCTTCATATCCTTGGAAAATGAAACATAATAAAGGGGTGATATAAAATTATCAATAAGAGTAAGAAATAAAATGGAAGATAACACAAACATAAACATTAGGCATGGTGAATAAATGAAAACACATGACTTTACCAATAATAAACTTGATTGCATTATGTTAGGAATATGAGATGAGTAAAATATTGCCATAATAAAAAATAATCATGGATATTATAATAATCAAGTAACCACATGAAATTTCAATTACTAGCTTCATAATGAGGAAAGTGTATATTTCAGACATTCTGAAACGTTTTTTCACGGCCTTAGCCAAGATGTCTAAAAATGATTAATGCCTGGACCAAACCAATATGTCGAATTTGGAAAGGCCTCAGCCAACTCCATGTCTACTTGTCAAATGAGACCTACCAATGCATAAAGGATCTATATCAGACCCCACTCATAACCTACTAAGTCCAATGAATTTCTCATGTGAATGGGATGAACATAATCAACATATACATTCACATTGAAACTAAGATATGAGATGTAAATAACATCCTCAATCATTTAACCATAAACACAAACCATTCGGAATAATATGGTGAATGGTATCAAAATACCATATCCATAGTAAAATTAATCCTAATCCTTTTAATAACATATTTTAGATGATATCATAATAGATAAACCTCAGTGAAGTACAATATTCAATGAAGGATGTTGACATATATGTAGATATTGTTAAATGAGACCATAAAAAAAATCTTGAGGAAATAATCCTTAAACATTCCAAAGTGTCACATACCACATTGAAACCTTTAAATAATATTCCCTTAGAATATCATGATAATAAGGATACTCTTGAAAAGATATACCAAAGGTCAGTACATACACCACATGCATGGAATAAGTGGTGAACAAGGCATATACCTCATAAAAGTTAAAGTGATGGGAGAACAATTTATTTTACTTTAGAAAGAAGAGTTATTTTGGTAAATCATTTGTATTTTCCATAAATGTGGTTTTAAACATGTATAACACAGAAATAAAGTGAAGGAAATTCATATTAAATTTGAGGCTTAATTGATGTCCCACTAATGTGAAATCATGTAAAAAGTGATTTTAAAGATGCTTTCGAATTAAAGCATTTTAGTGTGGTTTAAAAAATTCATTAAAGAGATTTTAAAGCGGAAAGGCTTGTTTTACTTAATAATACCTAAAATGAAAAATTATACAATTTTAATGTTAAAATGTTTTATTTAAATAGATAAATATTTCTTAAAACAGATTAAATAATGGACATTAAAATATGTAAGAATTTTATAAGTTCATTGAATCAATCATGCAATTTGGAAGAAATTTTTGAAATATTTTTTTAAAACATGTAACTACCAAAAAAAGAAAGAAGGATTATGATTGGTAAAAATATATAGAACATTGAAACAGAATTAATTATCAGTAAATATGAATAAATAAGAATTTAATTGAGGTAAATAGAGAATAAGAGAAACCCAAATGAAAATGGAGGTTCGAGTCGAAAAAACTTACAACATTGTAATCAATTGAATCATATGACCAGAAATTAATAATCATAAAATGATACATTGGATATCATTAAAATAAATTCTTTTATGATATTATAATTCAATGGGAAGTATACATACAACATACAAAAGTAATAGTAGTGAATACAAAATATCTCTCAAAAATGGAAGTGAGATGAAGAATCCCTTACCTTAAGCCTGAATTTGTTTCGATCATGACCCTATGGACATGGAATATGAAATTAGACTTATTAACAACATATTTAAGAACATTTTAGACTTATATTTAGTTTATACTAATTTCTTTTTTCCTTTATTCCCTTATTGATAAGTTATTATATTGAATTTCGTCATTCTGAAGTGATCGTTTTCTTTATTTTCATAATTGGTTCAATTGTTCTTAAGTAATTGTGTTCATTTGGAATGGATTTAAATATCCAGAATTGAAATTACCTATTATTATGAACACCATGATGTTTTACTGGTAATTTCTATCTTTTTTACATGGAAATAAGATGAATCATTAGATGAAATATTTATGATATTCACAATGATTATTTTAGCGCTATTTTGATTATTAGGAACTATTTTGGTCATATGATATATTAATATGTATGTATAATGGTAAATGAATATTAATTAGGTTATAATAGATATATTAAAGTCTGATTCAAACATAAAAATTGTTTCATGACAAGTAATGAAGGAGAATTTTAAGAACAAAACTTCGTCATCCATGAAGGTTTTAAATTGGAACCTCATGGATGTTGATTTTGTTTATAAAATAAAAGAGACAGAGTGAGAGTGAGGATATTGATGATGTTTATTCTATTAACATGATTTAATTCTAGTATATAGATGATACTAGATATATCATGGTCATTTGGATAGAGGAGGTGATGAGAGTATAATAAAATAAGATAAATTGAAATGAAACTATATGAAAAACAAAGGTTCTTTACCTCTTGAAATAACCACTTTGAGAACCTCCATAAGGGAAGGAATTTTGGTATTTTAGAAAGAAAAATATCTTCTTGGATGTGGGTAGTGACTCAGAAATGGTATTTGGGAAGAAATTTTATGAGATTCAAGGCTTGTAGTATTGAATAGGAGAGGGAGTGAGGGGGGTTTTTATAGTGGAGGAGAGGAGGGTTTTCATAATTTTCTAATCATTAGTTTACTAATTTCCATAAATACCAGAAATAGTGTTGATTCCATGGCCAAGAGTAGTAATAAATTCATGTGAGGTCGAACCATGTGGGATTAAATCACTTACGATGTCATAAATATTACATTTAACTTATAATTTGTTTTATGATATTTTACCATATTTTACTATTCATTAAAAATTTAAGTATTTCAGAAAATCTCAAAAAATTCACCCTAAATATTTTTCGACATGTAGAATACAAAAATGAAGTCCATATTCAATTTTTTTTTTCTATATTTGCTTAATTTATCATTTAATTGAAATTATAATTTATTCTAAAAAAAACAATTTTAAAACATTTATTTACTTATTCCAAAAAATAGGTATATCGTACTTCCACATGAATATTATTAATATACTATCATAGGTAAGGATACTATTCATTAGGGCATGTCTATATTCATAAGGTTATGTTACTCTTCATAAGGGTATGTTACTATTCAAAAAAAAGTATGTTTTTCTTATCAGACTCTGAAAAACTTATTAATCACAACTGTGTATGTCAGATTTTAAAAATTCACATCACAGAAGAGGCAAACATATGTTTAATTGGATAGGTTATAACAAAGTGGTTTTTTAGAGACTTAGTTATCCATTAATTCTATAATAAATATATTTTTAAATTCTTGGGGGTGTTACATTATCCTCCCTTTAAAAAACATTCATCCTGAAATCTAAAATTGAACTTCTAATGTTAATGGTTGATACATGAAAATTCCTTTTTGGAAACTGACATCAGAAAAAAGTTTCAAAAAATATCCTCCTAAAAAAGGGTTAAGGGAGATGAGGTGGTCACCCCAAAAGTTATAATTTTGAATGATGTGACATTAGTTAGAAGTAAAAACCTAGACATAGAATAAAAATCTAACTATGAAGTTCTGATGGAACATGATAGAGGACATGTTCATATGGTGGTTGATTACTAAAATACTATAAACTAAAAAAACTTCATTGATATAAACAATGATTATGATAAAAGGAAATTTTTTTTATTTAAGACTATTTTACTTGATTCAAGGAATTATTCTACTCTATAATTGTATAAATATACATTTCTACTTACAAACTCATCCTTTTATTTCACTTGAACACTCTATACGTCGTCACTTAGCATGGGTTATTCAATTTGGGGAAGCAATACATTAACGTCTAAAACAACAAACAATAATACACATAAACCATTTCATAAATTCTTAAAAATTCCAAAATATAATGATTCAACACATTATAATGAAGTCCTGTAAATTTCCAAGATGAACTTATCATTAACCATTATTCAACATCTAGCAGCTCTAAATTTCACATTTCAAACATGTGAAAAACATCATCATGTATCCTCTGGAAATATGGTAGTAACTTGAATTACCGTAAAAACCATATTGGAAACATTCATTCTTCTATATTCATTAAGTAAGATACAAGTTGTTTGATATATTCTTTAAATCCAAAAGTACTATAAACTCTATCGATGATAGCATATGCCACTTCTTGACAAGCCAATTATCAGTTCCAAGGTAGTCTATACTTATCCTAATCAATAATTTCTTTATCCTTATCTCAACATGAGATATATATTAAGGTTTGTCTTTCCCTCAATCATGTTTTTCCTAAAAATTTTATCTTTCTACTAAATCAATATTCCTTTTTACCATTCATCATAAAACCTTAAATCCTTAATAAAATATTACTATAGTACAATCCTTATATATCTTATAATTCTCACAACCATTACATTATTGAAAAAAATATTCAAATTACATGATTCTTGACTAGGAATATCAATTATTTTACTTCATCTGTGACATCATCATAACTTGATCATTATCAAAAATTATTATTTGGGGTATATTCCATTGACTCTTGGGATATTGATTCATATAGTATCCCATATAATTTCAGTTGAATCATTTAATATAAGAATAATCATTCATTTTGTTTCAATTATGAGCATGGTGGACTATTTCTCTACACATAAAGAAAACTTTTTCCCCCTCAAGCATATACCATGTTGTTTCCTTCCATAATTATCAAATGTGGGAAAATACATCATTCCTTTATTTTCCTTATCCATGTTTTTCATGCCATCCTCTTATTATTTTACTTCCCTTAAAATCCATATGAATCAGAGAAGTCCATACATACCATTTCAAAAAATGATACAATTTCCTCATATAATAAGGATACATAGGAGACAATCATCCTTTGAAATGATGGTTAAAGACCATCCAATATATGATACTTCTTACTCTTCTCATCACATGACTTGATGAATTTAACATTCCTTCTACTAGGAACCATTTCTAATCAAATCCATATTATATAGTACCTCATAAAATAATTAACCCTCTATATCTCTAAACATGTTATAACACATAACATAAATTTATGCATCATAAATACTAGAACCATATAGTTTGGATACTTTGGGGGAATAAATACTTCATAATGGGGGGTAAATAAAATGTGAATTATCCTAAGATTATCTCATGGTGGTTTAAATACCAAGAGAGCAGCAAGACCCATTGTCGTGTACTGGGATACCTCGGGTCATGCCTGAAACTCCTTGTCGGAGTTTTCATTCCTAGGTACATCTGTTCTAGAGCCACCTCTACCTGTTTGTATATAGACATGAATTTATATCCTTAAAATATACCCATAATCTATTCCTTACCATGATTCCAGGTTGTTCTTGTATGTTTTTCTTCAAATACAACCTTAGGTATTTTTTCCCTAATCTACATTTTCAAATCTAGTTTCCATGTTTTCTATTAAACTCCCTATGATACCAATAGTATGGACATGACCCTAGATACCAATAGATAGTTCCTTATTTTAATACAATGGAAGATATGAAAAGGAATATTCATATCGAAGGAACAAGTATTTTAGTAGGTTTTAGAAACATGATACATTTATAAGTTCAAAATTACATCTTGAAAGGGAAATAACATTAATTTATTCCATTAGAAACATCGATGCCTCTTAGATTATGCTTTCAAGTCATTCATAATTTACTTATTCATATCCTAGGAAAATGATACATAAGAAAGGGGTGAGTTAAAATTCTCAATAAGTGTAAGAAATAAAATGGAAGATAACATAAACATAAACATTAGGCATGGTGAATAAATGAAAACACATGCCTTTACAAATAATAAACATAAACACATTATGGGATGAAAATGAGTTGAGTAAAATAACTCCATAATAAAACATAATCATGGGTATTCAACTTGTCGAATAAACACATGAAAATTCAATTACTAGCTTCACAATGAGGGAAGTGCATATTTCAGACATTCTGAAACATATATCTAAGTCCATAGCCAAGATTTCTAAAAATGATTAAGGCCTCGGCCAAACCAATATATCGAATTGGGAAAGGCCTCAGCCAATTCCATTTCTATTTGTCTCATGATACCTACTGATGCATCGAGGGACTATAGAAAGCCCCAACTATCACATACTAATTCTAATGAATTCCTCATATGGAATTTTGGGGCATAATCATCATATACATACATATTGAAACTAACATATGAAATGTGAATAACTTTCCTCAATCATTTTACCATAAACACTAACCATTCGGAATAATATGGTGAATGGTATCAAAATAACCTATCCATAGTAAAACTAATATAATACCTTAAAAACATATTTTATATGATATCATAATTGATAAAACACAATGAAGTACAATTTTCAAGAAAGGATTTTTACATATACATAGATATTTTTAAATGAGACCATCTATTTTTTTAGGAAAGAATCCTCAAACATTCAAAAGTGTCCCATACCACTTTGAAACATTGAAATAATATTCCCTTATAATATCATGATAATAAGTATACTATTGATAAGATGTACCAAAGGTCAGTACATTCACCACATTCATGGAATAAGTGGTGAAAAAGGCATATACCTCATAAAAGTTAAAGTGAGGTGATAAAAATTTATTTTACTTTGGAAAGAAGAGTTCTTTTTGTAACCCATTTTTATTTTCCATAAATATGGTTTTAAACATTTATATACTAGAAAAAAAAAGTGAAGGACACTGAGATTAAATTTGAGGCATAACTAATGTTCCGCTTAAGTGAAATCATGTAAAAAGTGATTTTAAATATGTTTTCGAATTAAAGCATTTTAGTGCGGGTTAAGGAATTCATTAAAGATATTTTAATGTGCAAAGTAATGTTTTATTTAATAAAACCTGAAATGAACCAAAATATAATTTAATGTTAAGATTTTTGATTTAAAAATATTAATATGTCTTAAAATATATTATAGAATGAACATCAAAATAGGTATGAATTTTATAAGTTCCATGATTCAAGCTTGCATTTCGGAATAATTTTTTGAAAGATTATTATAAAACTTATAACTCCCCACAAAATAAAGAAGGATTTTGATTGGTACCAATATATAAAACATTCATAAATAATTAATTATCTGAACATATAAATAAATAATACTTTCTTTGAGTTAAATAGAGAATAAGAGCAACCCGAATGAAAATGGAGGCTCGAGTAGAAAATACTTACAACTTTATAATCAACTGTATCATATGCCCAGAAATTAATAATAATAAAATGATACATTGGATATCATTAAAATAAATAATTTTAAGATATTAAACATCAATGGGGTGTATACATACACCATAAACAAGTAACAATAGTGAATAAGGAATATCTCACAAAAATGGTAGTGAGATGAAGAAACCCTCATCTTAAGTCTAAATGTGTTCTACTCAAGAACCTAAAAACCTGGAATATAAAATTAAACATATTAAAAATATATTTAGGAACCAATTATACTTTTATTTATTTTAAAATTATTTTCTAGTTCCTTTATTCCCTTATTGATAAGTTGTTATATTGAATTTCATCGTTCTAAAGTGATCATTTTCTTTATTTTCATAATTGGTTCACTTGTTCTTAAGTAATGGAGTTCATGTGGAATGGATTTAAATCTTCAAAATTAAAATAACATATTATTATAAAAATCAAGAAGTGTTAATGGTCATTTCTTTCATTTTTTTACATGGAATGAGTTTGAATCATTAGATGAAACATTTATGACATTCACTTAGATTATTTTAGCAGTATTTTGTTTTTTAGAAACTAGTTTGGTCATACGATAATAATTCAAGTATATAGATGACATGAGATATATCATGGTAATTTGGAAAGAGGAGGTTATGAGAGGATAATAAAAGAAGATAAATTGAAATGAAACTAAATGAAAAGGAAAAGTGCTTTACCTCTTGAAATAACCTCTTTGGGAACCTCCTTAAGGGAAAGGATTTTGGACTCTTAGCAAGACCAAAAGATTCTTGGACGTGGGTAGTGACTAAGAAATTGTATTTGGGAAGAAAATTCAGGAGATTAAAGGATTATATTATTTAAGAGAAGATAGAGTGAGGATGGTTTTTATAATGGAGGAGAGGAGGGTTTTCATAATTTTCTAATCATTAGTTTATTAATTTCCATCAAAACCAGAAATTGTGATGATTACATGACCAAGAGTAGTAGTAAATGCTTCTGAATTCTAACCAAGTTTTATTAAATCACTTATTATGTCATAAATAGTGTATTTAACTGATACTTTATATATATAATATTTTTCCATATTTCACTATTCATAAAAAATTTGAGTATTTCAGAAAAATATCAAAAATTCACCCTTACCATTTTTTGACATGTAGAATCCAAACAGGAAGTCAATTTTTCAAAAATAATTTTATAAATATTATTAACTCAATATTTAATTAAAATTATAATTTATTGTAATTTTTTTTTTAAAACATTTGTTTACTTATTAAAAAACAGAGGTATATCGTACTTACACTTGAATATTATTTATATACTATCATAGGTAAGGTTACTATTCATTAGGGAATATAACTATTTATAAGGGTATGTTAATATTAAAGAGGGTAGGTTACTATTCACCAATACTTATGTTTTTCTTATCGAACTCCAAATAATTTACTGATCGTAATCATGTATGTTAGATTTTTGAAATTCACATCACTAATGTGAAAAAATTATATTTACTTGGAAAGGTTATAAAAACGTTTTGTTTGTATAGACTTAGTTATCAATTCATTCTATAATAAATCAATTTTTAAATTCATGGGGTGTTATAACACCACCCCTTTGGTGTATGCACTAGGAGAATACATGGAAGAAGGGAAATTAAATTTAATTAATTAAATGTATTCCATGTTTAAGAAAACTCAAACCAGGAATCAGAACTCTAGTAGATTTTATACCTCAACTTGGAAAATATAATTATTCTAATCTCATCCATGAAGTTTGAATTTTAATCTGGGACTTCAATCAAAAGTTATCAAAGTTTCCATCAACTAAATGATTAACATATATTTAATAAATATTAATATAATCCAATAAATTAAAGAAACTAAAAATATAAAATGAGCACTATACATATGGTAAAACCCATATTTAGAGATCAAATAAATTGTAAGAAGATATTTTGGAGATCTTTTTCTAGGATAAATTACCTCTTCTCCCTTTATAAGAACACAAAAATCCAATAATTTAAAATTCCACTCATTTTCAAAACCTAAAAATATATTTAACATTAATTTCTACCCACCACATCACCTATTATTCTTAATAAGTAATTGTGTTCTACACCATCATTCAAAACCTTTCCCAGTCATGGATTCATCATGATCTTAGTGTGTCCCACCATAGAAGGTCTAATAAGTTTCAATAGTTCCACCATCAATTTATCATGGCGAATTTCATCCATAGCCATCAATCTTAAGACACCATGGTGTCATTAATCAATTTTTCCTTAGGCATGTGTTGTTACCCAAAAAAATCCTCTGCTCATAAGGGACTATGCTAATCCACATAAATCCCCACTACAGTATTCACCTATATAAATACATTCTTAGGGGTTAAATATCATCCTCATTCAATTTTAATGCAACTACACCCAATTCTATATTAAAACACTGGTTGGTCCTCTACTTGCTGACCATTTTAAATACACTCTACCACACCAATCAATGTGCTATCAAAACTCCTGAACCTGATTCACCAAAAACTCATTTGCATCATATGATTATTCAAGAAATAAAATTAAAATTTGAATTATAAATGTATGATAAATCATATTAAATTCTCAATTTATAAAACTAACTTCCATGCTCTCACCCAAGAGCCTACACCCCATTTATTTAAATCATGATCAAATTTCATAAATTATATCCTGATCTCTATGCTAATTCCAACACTCCATTTAATATAAAATATAATGTCAACATCTAACATTCATAATTGAATCAAGATAAATTTAAATCTATATGTGTATCAATATCCAAATACTAGATCAACCATCCATCAATAGATATCATCACACTATGACCCTTCCTATATGAGGATCAAACCACCATAACCTATTTTGTACTTTTATAGTGGGAGTATCTCTATCGATGACCTACTAAACTAATACACCACTCTCTATAAATGTTTGTGTGGTCTTCAAAATATGTGGCCAAAAATAAATTTATTTTGAGAATATACAGTCTAGTGAATTGAACAAGGTTGTTCTCATGGAGTTTTGAGCTTGATTATTCATTACACTCAATCATTATGTATTTTGGTTTTTTTTCTTAATTTTCAAAACATGAAAACATGAGATGTGTTGTTTTATGGTTTTATAATTATATTTGATAAACTAAAATGAATAAAAAATAACAATAAATGGGTTATAGTGAAATATATATGATTAAGGAATAAATTATAGTTGGTTCTATCATTATTTACTTTTTACAAAATTCCACTAAATCAATGAATAATTACAATATAATTCGAATATTCATCCTCAAATGTTTCCATGTATCAATCCCCTTATTTGATTAAGGAACTCAAGAGTAGACCAAAAATCCAATTTCTACTCCATGGTATATGTCCAAGAACGCTCCTCTCTCAAGTGAAAGCACCAACACACAATCATGGTAGATATCACATACCATCCATCGAGCCAAACCACACAGATCCAATCATATAAATTGTGATCCAAATGCTGTGTTACATTGAAGTACATCTAGAGAATGATCATATTATTGTTATTATAATATAGAGTGATAATAACCTCCTCCACACACCATCGTCACTATCACACCAAAATCAATATAGAATATATTGGTAATTTACTACTAGAATTCGAAAGTACCCACTACAAATTCCATTAGATCACCAATAGTTGGTTATTTATGAATTAATATTGAGTTTCATATCACTAGGTACATGAAATGGATGATAGAATAAGAAGGATATGTGGGATAATAGAATGACACATCATAGGGGAAAATTAACATAAATTAAGATTAAAATTAGAATTGAAATTAAAATTTGAATTAAAATATATAAATACATTTATTAAACCCTAATCTAATCGATACCAGGATAGGGGTACAAGGTTAGAATCATTTTTAATGAAAAAAAGGTTAATATTTAAAATCATTTAAACATATTATTCATTCTTCTCCACATATTTATATATTGAATAGTAATTTCATTCATTTTTAAATTGTTGTTTCATGTACAACATCGAGGGTATGGATCATCTTAAGTTGGATCATATCTAATATTTCAAGCATGGAATTTCCTCCCTAGATCATTCTTTATAATATCTCTATAATAATCATAAAAAATTTGATTCAATGGTTTATATTTATTATATATATTGAGTTATGATCATGTTAGAAAGAGTTAAGAATCGATGCACATGCTAGAGATGGTTCGAGCTCATTATACACAAGCTAGAGTGATGGAATTCAATAGATCAGTCAAATGGGTCTTCAATTTGTTCGGGATAATCTTGTACTTTTAATTTTGTAAACACGACCTTTAATAGTTGGATTATGTTATAATACCATCATGTTTAGTATATCTTGGACCTTCTCTACATATGAATATTGAAATTTTAGTTAAGGTATTTTATCAATAACATTATTTACATCCCTCTCTAGACTCAAAAACTATAGTTCATGGAATAGTTGAGGTCTCCCAATTTGAATCCTTAAAACAAGGAACAATATAGTGACAAAAAATTTAATAATTTGTGATATCTACTTCAATCAAGTTTGATTCTCTCCCCCATTAATTCTTGGTGAGATGTCTTCATTTATCCCTTTATGAAACTGAATCAGATGGATGGATTGTATGTCATCATTCGATCTAGTTGGTGACCCTATATTTGTAGATATTCGTGGAGTTTTGGATCAACTACTTCAAGGTGTTTTGAGTAAAGGGGAAATCATATATGGGTTTAGGTTCTAAATATTGGATGATTGTTTTCAAGCTTTAGGGATATACATAGAATGCTGAGAATATTGATATGGTTTCTTTCATCAAGAAAATTGGAAAATTTTGTGGGTGGAGATCTTTGAGGGATTTGGTGATGCATTGGGTATTACTGATCATAGGGTATTGTAGAAGAAAAAATGTTCTCATAGTGGTATCTTTTGACATAGTGTTCTTCTCAAATACAATTTTACTGGTATTCAATAGATGTTGGGAACTTAGCTCGTTTAGGAATTTGATTGATCACCGTAAATGTAGTTCCTTCTATTCTTGTAACTCATGAAACAAAATGATGTATGTTCCCCTTCATATTCAAATTAATAACTACAATAATCAAAAAATGTTAAAAAAATATTCTTTTCAATATCAATATTTAATTCCATTTTGAAATTCATACTCCGTCAAATGTTCATCAATTGAGGATGTTTTGAACTAGTTTTGGAGGGGTTAGTTGAACTGTTATAGTTTCTCATGGTTGGTTGATCTCTAGTTTATGACCCCTTCACCAATTCACCTAGTTGTGCTCTCATGGATACATCTATACTTAGGATATTCTCATCCATGTTCAATTAAATTGGTCTCATGATGTCATATGATAGAATGACCACTTTTCTAGGAATAGTACATTATTGAGGAATGGTTTACCATGAGTGGAATGGTCAATTACTAAGTGTGGTTCTTTCACTAAAGTATATTTTTGTCATTGATATCATCACTATGGTTGAATATCTACACACGTAATTAGTTAGGTCTGAAGGGAAATGAATTTCAGCTCAGAATTATAGGTTTTGGGTTCTTAGAATAAGGTATTGTCATCATGATCGAAATTTCTTTGAGGAAAAAACATGAACTATTATCTAGAATGGGTGTTACGGTATGTTATTTGATTACAAGTCATGTATCTTCACATGGAATTCACTTCTAAGTAATCCCTTCAATGTGAAGGACCAATATGTAAGAATCAAACAGAGGCAGTCTATTAAAACACCTTCAAGCATATCTCATAACTATTAATAACATATGGTATTGACATTTTCATGGATCAAACTAAAATATAGGATCAATAGTTACTTAGAGAGAAAGTTCAAATGACCAATAGGTAGTTCATTAATTCTTCCATCTATGAGGTAGTGTGGTAGGTCTTGTGGTCACTTGATTGATTGTGTGTCTTGTGGGAGATCAAACATCAAGGATTCAATATGGTAACTTCTAATGAATTCCCTAAAAAATAAAAATAATTATTAAAAACATGATTAAAGAAAATTACGAGATAAATAAAATCAGAAATTTTTTATGATCATCATCCAGTAAATTTCTATAAATAAAGTTGAGCTTCCGTAATTATTAATTTTAAATTATATTTTATTATTAAAATATATAATTTCAGTTAATTTTTATTTTTTTATCATAGAAACACATGATAACTTGAAACTGTGACAATTATATAAATTCTCATGGGATATTGAGGAGTTTTTATTGTGAATTAGTGAGAAAATTAAGTGAACTTTCACCTCTCTTTGCTCACCAACACTTATAATTTTACACTCTTATGAAATCGTTTATCATTAAATTTCCAATTTTAACATGGCATCCTAAATTTAGTAACAAAATAAAATCATATTTAAATTTTCTATCACATGTATATGAAAATTCATTTACATACCAGAAAATATTTGTTTAAAAAAGATATAATTTCAGGTAAAAATCAAACAATGAAATGAAAAGACATGCTAGAAATTTATTTTATTTATTCATAAAAAGTGACTTATGTTTTTGGGTTTTCCAAAAAAAACATATGAATTTTTAATAATTAATATAATCCACCTTCCTTACATAAACTAAAAATACCATTATTAGGAGTTAAAAAAAGTATATCATAGTGGAATCAAAAAATAAATTGATGTCAATTCCATTTATCTCTCTATTTCTAATGTCTCTTAAACCAAGTCTCTAATTTCCACATGATTAAAACAACCCAAAAAATGTTATAAGTAAATTTACCCTTCTTCATATGTGTTCAATTTTATCCTCCCCTATATAAATCCATTTTTTATAATTAGGTAGTTAATATATTTTTACCATCCTTGTCTATGGAATTCACTTATTTGATTTAAAAATGGGTTTTATTTACTCCCATAGCCAAATCCAAATGTTGCAGTGCATAAGTAGGGGATCCTAATTTCCCATTTTACTCTAGTTTCAAATGAATTATATCAATTTCGTATGAGTTTTTTCCATAAGTTGTTATTTTTCACAAAGGCTAATTAACCTTGAGTACAGTTCAAAAATCAAGTTTCCTTATGTTATAATATCAATTCCAATTAAACATTTTACCTCACACTCCAATCCTTAATTGTAAAACCAAATTTTGATGAACATATAAATAAAACTCCATCATCAATCATTTTATCTTTTTAGGTTCAATAATATGATCAAATTACTCATAATAAACATGGACTTAAAATATTCTTATACTTTTGTATTTGGTTTAAAGAAACATTGGTGACTGAAAAAATATTAAAAAATATATTTTTTCATGTAAAAATGAAAAATAATTTTTTATGTTTTTTAATATTTTAAAAAAAATCACTAAAACACAAACCAAAACAAAGAGACATGGATTCCATTTATTACCCCTCCCTTGCAAATATTTTTATCCAAATCCTCAAATAATTCTCATAATAATAATGTATATTTCATGGAAATTCAATAATAGGTTAACATGATAAATATGTATAATTAATGTAAAAACCAAGATATTTTTATTCCATTTCATGTGGAAAGAATTCATTGGATTTTATTCTCACTTATTTTTTCCTTAAATTATAATTTTTAATTTCCAATAAATTTTATCCAACTATATCCGACATAGAAATGAATGAAAAAATTAAGAGTTTAATAAAAACTAAAATAAATGACTAAACTTAAAAGAAAATTAAGGGAAAGGTAAAAATATTGAGTAAAAAAACCAATGTGGTGTTCCATTTTCTTCTGTCTATAGCTATAAATCATTGAAATTATCTCCAATCATTTTTTGGATAGAGATTAAATAGTTAGAAAAATTACTTCCATTTAGTTTCTTTTCAATTTATGCACACCATTATTAGGATCCCTTTTTAATAATTCATGTTTCCCATCTCCCCATTAATGATGAATTTGTATAGTTATAAAGGAGAAGTTGTACTAGTTTTATAATATAATAACCATAGTTTTAAATTTTCTATAAAATAAAATGAGCTTAATGGTTTATTCAATATATCATATAATTTGGTTTGAAACTCTTGTTTCTTATATAACACCTTTTAAAGGTTATCTGTGATGCTCATGAATTTTGTGGCCACTAGATTGTCTTTAAAAACTAATTCTAGGTTATGTTCCTCATCTTCGTAGATATGAATTATTTAATATCAATTTATAAAATTAATTATAGGGATATTAGTGGATATGTTAGCTTGTATAAATTTATAATGAAATGAATCTAGTTAAGTGGTATCCCCCTTTTTAGTTCCCGCATGTAATTATTTTTCTATAAGAAATGCCTCTTTGAATTCCTTAAGTGGGTATTCTAATAACACCCAACATTCTAACATTACATTAGAATGTATCCCTTATATTCCATATTTTTTTTCATCATCTAGGACCTGAACAAACTCTTCTAATTCTGTACTCTTAAATAAAGGGATATAAGTAGATTTTTTTAGTTTTAATAAATTTTGAGAAAGAAATGTTAAAATTGGAGTCTCTATCATTGATATCATCTTTAAATCATTATCATTTGTGAAGGCCACTCAAAACATGATTTTAGTTGTGAAAAATAGTACTTCATCTTTTTCTTCAAGTACTTCATGTTATACCACCACCTTATTTGTTATAATAATTCTGAAATGCAATTCAGGTTATTTTTAATCACTCCATGATTGTCACATTTTAATCCATGATAATATTCTTTTACTTGATTATAAATTTTTATCAGTTCATATAGGGTGAGTAATTTTTCAACATGTTCACCGAAATCAAGAGGGTATATATCATGACCTTTATGTTTAGTATTAAATATTAATTTTGTGAAAAATGTGATAACTTTAAAAAAATTGATGGGGTATTTATTTTTTTAGTTATTTTAAATTTATTTTGAATGATTTATACATCAATTTATGTTGTACCTAACTTATTAAAAATTCTACCTAACTCCCCATTAATGGATCCTTGTTTATTAGGTTTTTTTTATTTTCCATGATAAAAAATAAATATATTTACAATGAATGTAGCCTAGTGGACTGAATGTGGTCATCGACAAGGAGTTATATAGTCATTACTTAATTATTTCTGATCACATAGGAATTAATATTTTTTTTCCAAATTGTGACATCATGAAGAAATGAGATGTATTGTTTTATTAATTTCTTATTAAATAAATTAAAATAAAATTTAATATAGAAAACAAGATGATGGGGTTCAAAATAAATGTAGGTTATATAGGGATGACATACATTTAGATTTGTCATTATTGACATTTTCCCCAAGTCTCCTAACTTAATGAATTGGATCAATATCATTCATCTACTCCTCCACTACTATTTCCATAAATGGATCCATTAATCATCTCAAGGTATCCTTGAGTAGACCGGAATTCACGTTTTTTCACCTTAGTAAATAGTAAAGAATACTCCTTGGTAGAGTGAAAGGACTTACACTCAAACTAAGAAGAAATTTCACAAAATTATTCATCCCAAAACACACACCTCCACTAGTATGATGTATGACCTGAATAGAGGGAGAAATTTAAGGACAATTACTAATGGAGTGAATTAGTTTTAATGGAATAAAGAGAGAAAATAACCTCTTCTAAAAAAAATATTTTTTATCTCAGAAAAATTATAGAAGTGTTATACATAGAATTATTTGAATGAATTTAAAATCACCCATAATAAATTACCTCGGATCACCCATAATAGGTTTATTATCCATTATTATAGAGTTAAATATCATGGGGTACTTCAAAATGGTGTTTGAAATTGAAATAAATAGGGTAGAAAATAATTTCATGGAAAATATGAATAATTAACAAAAATTATAATTAGAATTAAAATGCAGAATGAATAATAGTGAACCCTAATTTAATTGAGACAAAACCAAAGGCCAAGGTTAAAATCCTTTTAAATTAGGGGAGGGGATACTAAATATATGAATTGTTTTAACTTTTTTTTCCACCACCCCATTGTTTATTGTCGAGATGTGAAATTATTTTTTTGATGGATTCTGGGTGTAAAAAATTGAGGATATGGATCAAATCAGTTGTGATCATAAAGAAACTTCACAAATTTAAAATCATTTTCATGATAAAACTATATTCTCATTCTAGAGTAAATAGAGAAAATTTTAATGATTAGTTTGTTGTGATATTTGAATTTGAGTGAAACATGATTGACTAAGAGGGTGTGTGAGATGCACATATTGAAACTAGTTTGGGCCCACTATACACATTTTGGAGTGATGAAATTAAAAAAAGTGGTCTAATGGATCTTTCATGTGTCTTGGATGATTATATACATGGGATTTAGTGGAGTTTGCTTATAATAGTTGTTATCTAAGATACATCCTTCCCACAAAGTTGATTTCAGATCTTTTGAGAACAATAATGTTGGAAATAAAGTTTGGGTATTTTATTGAGTGTTATACACGAATCCTACATTTGTATAATATCCATAAAAACTGTAAGAGTCTAGTTCCCACCATTTAAAACACCTATATAAGGAACAATTGAGGAATAACAATCCTTAAAATTTTGTTACATTCACCTAGACCTAGAATTTTTTCCCTTATTAAATCTTATAGAGACATCATCAATTTTCCTATCTCAAAACTGGTTACATGGCTAATTTATAAGATAGTATTCTACCTAGTTCTTAAGAATGGGTTTGTTGAGATTTATTGAATATTCATCATCTTCTTCTAGGAGATGTGGGTAAATTGAAAATATTACTCAGGTCTTGTTATTAAATAGTGTAATATCATTCTTGAGCCATAGGGATGCACTAATACTATATATTACTTGGTTTGGATAGAATCATTGAGAAAATATGTTGATTTTGTGACCAAACAACATTGGGGACTAATATGTTGAATTTTGTATTAATGAGTATGGGATATTTGAGAAGAAATATATGTCTAATGGTATGATTTTGTAATGTATTGAACTACTAAAACGTAGTTGTAGTTTTCATCAATCGATGTTAGTCTCTTTTATACATCAGGAATTTGATTGAGCACCTTTAGTGTGGTTCCTTTTGTTCTTGAAATCAGTGTATTAGAATGATGTGATGCCCTTCTATATTTGAAAAAATACTTCTATCATGGAACAAGTAGAAGAAAAATCTTCTATATGATCTCATACTTTAATATGATCTACAAATTTAGGCACATTTGATCATTCTTTGATTAAGGATGTTGTGAATTGGTTCATGTTGGGTCTGTCAAATAGATGCATCTGCTCATGGTTAGTTGGTATTTTGGATATCGTCACTTCACTAATGTAGAAGGTTAGCTCTCATGACTACATGAATAATCATGGATGGTTCATTAGATGTCACTCAAATATGTATCTTATTATGTTGAGATGATGTGGCCACTTGCTTCGGCATAGTAGTTCGATGAGGCATGGTTGACCATGAGAGGCACATCTGATTTTTGAGTTTGGTTTGTAACTTGAGTTTCATCATGCAGTTGATCTCACTATTAAAAACAACCTTTTTTATATTCAGTCAGTTCGACCTTTTGATGGAATAATACAAGATAGAAAATGTAGGTTCTTGGTTCTTGGAATAATGGATCATTTTTCAGCTAAAATAACATTGAAGATGTTCTAAAAACAACTATAAACCTTGGGATTTGGTATGTAATTTTATTGATGTCCATATATCTTCACATGGTAGCACAATTTCTAGTAATATATAATTTGTTAAGGATCCACCTGTTTTCTTCAAATCATGGTTATCATTTAAAATTCATTCAATATCATCTTAATAATGTGAAGAATAATAGATATGTATGTGTTCTTTGTTATAGAAGAAATAGAGGATAGATAATTACTCAGTTTTCATGGTCAAATGAATGAAATGTAACACCATTAGATATACATTCAAGTGAATTTTTGGTTGGTCACACGATCACATGATCACTTCGGTAGCTTATAGCATATCAACTATATCTAATGTAGTGTGGTATCTTTGAATGAAGTACAAACTTAATTAAACAAAATAAAATCAATAAAAAAATGAATGATGAAAAATACAATCAAATTCAAATAAAATAATTTTGTCTTGATCAAATTATATATAAATATCATTAAATAATTTTGAAATTCATTTACATTAAATCCAAAATGTTATTTTATCATTAAAATTTAAAATTTATAAAATATTCTAAATTTTCACAAAAAACACATGATAACATAGAAAATTTTAATTTTTCAGAACTATTATAAGATATGAGAGTGTATTAATAGATAATTAGTGATATAATTTCGTGAATTTTTACCTAAAATAAAATTCCCATGCTTCTTACACTACCCCTCATAATGACAAGACATGGAAATACTACTCATAAGTGATAACTATAATGAAAAAAATATCATTTTCAATTCCCATATTAATAGAAAAACCATCCTAATTATCTATAAAAATTAAATCACAACAAAACTAGGGCTGGAACCTCTAAAAATATATAGTTCACTCCCCACTAAATGAATTTATTTATATCACTCCTTGAGAGAAACCCCAACAAGCTCCATCATTTAATGTGCATATATCCCCCTGAGACATGTTAACTCAACTTGTTAATAATGAAACAATCCATCTGTGGTGTCATAATTATTATAGAGGAAATATGTATTATCCCCTTCAATGCTTCATGAAAATATTCTCAAAAGTATATCATCCAAAACATCAATCATATTTCCATACATACCCATCATTTATTTCTAATGAATAGGTTCACATGAAAAACCAATACATAACACCTCAATCTCCTGCAAACATAATGGGAATACACTCTTGCACCACTCGATCATTTTCCCGAATAATGCTATCATGATTCACACATAATTGAACCAAGGAACAGATAATTCAGACACTAAACCTATTAATATCACATTTCTATATAAAAAAATATTAATCCCATGTACTTAATTTAATCAACTCTAATCTCCCCCACATGTCAATTATAGTCACATGATTACCCACCAGATGTGCACCTTCTAAAAAAAACTTCCAACACTCTATACATCCTAGATCCAACCATCTAGGTCCATGATATTCAATCTCATCTGGAAACATGCTTGGAATTAATATTTTCAAGTTCATTGCAATCCATCCCTCTAAAATCATACTATTTAACTAATGAACCATCACTTATGATGAATTTCCATAGAATCCCATGGAATCTCTATACCCATACACATACTTGATATCACCTGAAGTGAAATGTTCTCATAACTAGAAGCATCATCCTATGAATCTCATCCAAATATAGGACTACCATAGTATGAATCATGATCTCATTTAACATCATAAAACATCATCATCCTAAGAAAATTTTTGTTAGGATTTCCAAAATCAATGGTCCATTTAAGAAAAATTCCATTGATAATATATATGAGAAAACACTATATCATTCTTGGATGTAATTTTAAATAACAAAACCTATTTTTATTTTTGAAACCAAAACCAAGACAAAAAAGTCTTATATTGACCAACTAGATGTCCCTATTCACCCCCTACTCAAGGGACTATATAACGACCATCATCATCATTAATCCTAACACAAAATCCAAATGAATTATCATATAAAAAAACACTGCTGTCTAGCAAAGTAAAAATACAAAAAGTGGATATATAGAAATACTAATAATAAATTGTTCTCAAAAAATAAAAATGAACCCACAATATTAGTGATATAAATTATATGAAAGAACATGAATTTTAATGGAATACAAAAAAAATTATTCATGCATCAAACATTGCCTCTTGAATGATCCATATAACTCATACCATGTCTCATGCATCCCATATTTTGATTCTTATTGAAAATCAATAACTAAATAATCTTAGATTCCTTAGTCCAAACACTTCACATCCCCTAAATATTTTGGCATTAACTGATTTCATGTTGTCGAGTTTTGTAATTAGTATACCTCGAGAATCTTGCAAATATATCTCCATCTCTATATAACATTATCCCATAAAAAATAGGCTCTAGTGCCACTTTTTAAGGCACCATCCCGGGTTGCGTGAATGGTTCTGATGAAAGGATACTTTGAGACATCAAATAAACCTACCCATATTCCTCAGGTTTTTGACTAGAAGTAGGGGCCTAAAGTATATTTGTGAAGACTTATACCTTTAAATTAAAGCATGTGGTTCATGAAATAGTCATCGAAAAATTCCATATGACTTTTCAATATGATAAACATCTAAAAAATAACTATAAAATAAGGATTTCTATTTGCCCCTTTAGTAAAAAATGGAATGTATAAAATTTATCTAAATGATTCAAAAAACCAAAATAGTGATAGAATAGATAAACCTAGAATAACATGAATCAAATATACAAATAATGTATTTAAACACTAACTAGTATATACTGAACAAAAACTAAAAAAAATTCTTCTATCCCAACACACATAATCATCATATTGATTTTCCCATTAAAACTTTGGCCTCTGGACTCCATCTGAGGAAACCCACTTAACCTTGATACCCCTATCTTTTTCCTTAGTTAAAACTGCAATTAGTGAAGTCTTCTTATGTACCCAAGTTTCATGGACAATTGAGTAGGGTCTGAGTGTAACTCAAAAGGTCACCACCAATGGGGTCCTATACATATCAAGTCAAGTAGTACATGTATATATTATATTATTAACTGAATGAATAAAGTTCATTTCAAACAAAAATAAAATAATAACTGAAAATATCCTAGTTCTATCCCAACACTTTTGATCAACTATACATTCACCATATAATATCAGAGTGTCTATGATAATGTCACCTATCCGTGGGGGAATACATTTAATTTCCTATGATGTCATAAACATGCACCATAGAAAAAAATATTGACTCATTGGGATAATACAATGAATCCAAATTAAAATACCAGACTCATATCTGATCCTAGGGAGTATCTATCGAATACCATTATAACAGGTCAAAGAATTAAATCCTAAATATCTTAGGAATCTCATAATGATAAATATAAGTATTCGATCCTAGGAATCATTATGAATCTTGTTCCAAGATGAATCATTGGATCCAAGGGATGTAATCCATGGTATCCCATAATGTCTTATTTATATCCTAGATAGGTATCCCCTAGAACCATTTCATCATTCATGTAGTAATTAAAGGGAGGTAATCCATAGAATTAATTAATGTTATATTTGGATCTTATATAGGTTATTAATGGAATCCCTTCATTATTCATTTCAAGATCCTAAGAAGGTAATACCTAGGAACTCTTTATCAATAATATTTGGATCTTATGGATGTAATAAGTACAATATAATAATTTTTTTATTAGGTTCCTAGAGATGTATCCACTAGAATTACTTCTTCATCAACATTGGTATCCTATATAATAAATCCCTTTAATCCCTTAATTCTAGGTACCGATGGAATTCATTCCTATAATCCCTTAAATAATGTTAGGATTATATAGAGTTAATCACTTTCACCACATTAAAAATATTATCTAGATATTAGTTAGATAATCCCCATAATCCCACAGTCATTTAGTGTTATAAGATCCTAGAGAGGAAATCCCTAGAGTCTACCATCGTATACCCAGGGGTAGGGATCTATCTAGTGATGTCCTGTAAGAGTTATAATAATAAAAACTAGGATTTCCACTTTCCAAACCCATATCATATAACCAAGGATTTCCTTTCTATACAATTACTAGTGATTAGAATTATAGAAATATTTAGAACACACCATAGATTTTGGTACATCAGTGATTAACATAATCAGCACTATCAATAATGTATAAAATACCCACTGGGAGAATGAACCATGGGGAACCCACTAAGGTTTACTTAGTCACATTTTATCACCTCCACCCTATGTGGGATACTTTATCTAATTTTCATCATAAGGGTCCATTCCTATTATTCACAGGGTATCACATCCATCAACATAATTGTAATTATCTTATGGCCTCACTAACCCACTATATAATCTATGTTGGAATTGATCTAGAGGGATGAATTAAATCCAATCTGAACATCCTAATTATTTCTAAGATGTTTCCAACCAAGAAATAAATCATACCCTATACCCTTAGGAAATAACCACTCATTGGTTAAGAGTACATGAGGATCCCTATATTACCATATTTGGGATTAGTGATAAAAAAATTCCTTAAATGTTGTCTTTGATAAATATTGAAATTACCCAATATAAGAATACGTATATTCTATAACTTGTTCCTAACATTATGTTTATATCTCAAAAAAATCTCAAAATCACAAGAACAAATGGTTTAGTCTGGTTTTG
This sequence comes from Viscum album, assembly GCA_963277665.1. Classification (NCBI taxonomy): domain Eukaryota; kingdom Viridiplantae; phylum Streptophyta; class Magnoliopsida; order Santalales; family Viscaceae; genus Viscum; species Viscum album. The sequence goes on from OY728137.1 coordinate 1,421,475,684, forward strand.
GTATAGCTAATTATTTAATTTATTTTACAATACTTGTGAACATTTCTCTATAATAAAACCACACTAGACCCTCCACATGACTCTTCATAAGTTATACTCAATTTTGATGACCGGGGAATGGAAACAATAGAAATGTGGGACCTTAAATATTCAGTACGAGAAACAATACCCAAATGTATTCATGTTTTATATCATAATCATATGAGAAAACATCATATGGGGAGAAATATTTTTTTAAAAACAATAAAATAGAGTAATATGATTTCCTATGTCATGATTGTGCAACATGAAATAAAAAATTTACAAACAAAGACCACACAATAAGAGTGTGAAATAATCATGGAAACATGGATTAATGGAATGATATTGTATGTTCATGAAAAAAATAAAATGTTTCAACACCATGAATCATTTAGTCATATGAAAAATCGAGGATCAATGCGAAGACAATATATAATTACATTTTTATGAAAACCTCATGTCTACCATACCAGGAATCTTATGAGATGAGAACATTATTAAATGAATTGGAGCACTAACATGGTTCAACCATAATAGACATAAAGTCACACACACACACACATATATATATATATATGTATATATATAAATATATATTTGTGAGCCACATGATTTTACTCATTATATCCTAAAAATTAAAAGAAATAACAAATGGTTTTATATATTTTTTAAATGGTATTTCATTAGGAGACATTCATAAATACACCAATAATCATAACTTGATAACCCATTGAAATTAAATAGATATCCAAATATATTTGGTAACCTTCATGGTAAATACATTTCAATTGTAATGATGAAGTATATGGTATTGGAAATATATATATATATTAGGTATATAATTTAATCAATAATTTCCCTAATCAATCAATATAGGGGTATCTAGGTAAATCCCTATTAATTAATTAAATGAGACAAAATGAATTCAAAAGTGAATATTATTGGAAGAAAAATAAATACTATAACTATTATAGTATTAGGTAAGAAAAAGTTAATGATCTATTAAATATCTTATATAAAAAATATTATAAGTGAAATTACAAAACGGGGTTTCTTAGAAAACAGTTCCTACCATCATTGTAAAATGGAATGAATTTTGAGTTACATTTCAAAATTACTTTTTTTAATAAGATCAATGAAATATTCATTAAATTATTTCATTAAATTAAATCCCAATAATAGAAACTTTAAAATAAATTTATTATAATTAATCAAATTTTGAGTATAATAAAAAATATGATTGTAAAGTAAATTCCTTTTAATATTTTAAAATATTATTTCTAAAAACTAAATCATTTAAAATTATAATAGAAATTTTTTAAAGTGTATAAGGATAAATATGATAATAATAGTAGATAAAATTATTTGGGTTCCAAAATATGATAGGGTATCATTTGTGGGAAGGAAACATATGTAAATTAATGAGAAAAGTCCATAAGGGCCCATGTTAATGCAAATAATGTGATAAATTTTAGAATGAAATCAACAAAAGATTATTATTTTGATTTAATTTTGTAATTTCCCCAAATAAAGAAATTTATTACCATATATATTAGAAAAATGGATGAATGATTAAATTTAGAAATTAATAGTCTTAAATATAGTGAAAGGGACAAATATAGGTAAATTTGAATCAACAAACCACTTTTTATTTCATTATCTAATGAATCAAAAAACCATAAAGGATGAACATGAGATGGATTTTTAAGTCCATTATATTTCAAGAAAATTATGAAAAAACGTTATCCAAGGAAAATATTTTCATCACCAAAATGGATCACGTGGTGTATACAAATCATATCTCAATGAAACAGAATTGATATGTGGAAACCCTTTCCTCTAGAGATGAGTTTTTATGTCCACTACCCAACATCTAGAGCAATCAAATTTCAATTTATTGGTAACATTATTGATATTTTTTCAACAATATTTCTTTTTATTTTTTCTAATTTAGAGAATGTTTTATTTATTTATTAAACATTTTTTTCTTATGGTGTATACATTATGTTATTTGGTAAATTTATCTAAAATTGTTGTATGTATGTTCAACATGGTCAGATATGCTATAAAATATATTCCTTAGATAAAAAAGTATATAGTTTTATCAATTTTATTGTTATATAAGAAAAAAACATATTAATTTTCTAGGGTTATATAAAAAAAGACTCAAATTAAGAAAGGCACCTTGATATGTTCATATTAGAAAGTTATGTTGTCTATGAATTTTAATTATTAATAAACTAATATAAAAACCAATATAATATTTAAAAAATATTAATAGTTTCATAATTATAATTTTTATGCATTAAATTCATTTTTAATGTCAGCCATGTCAGTCATTCAAGGAAAATGAAATATGTTCTTCCATAAATGTTTTAGTTTTCACGTAAACTCAGATGAATTTATCATTATTCATAGATTGGGAAAGAGGTATGAAATTAAATAATTTATATATTTAAAATAATAATATTATTATAGGTAGTATAGTTTTCATTAAATAATCTTTTTTAACTATCCTTGTAAGGTGGTGAAGAAAAATTGAACATGTAATATGTGGAGGTGGTAGTCTGCACATATGCATGAAAACATCATCATTTTTTGAATAGTTCTAGGTGAAGGTTTAAAAGACATATTATATTAGTAAAATATTATTTCATAATTTTAATAATACTAAATTTATTATTATATCATTGATATAAAATATTTTAGGGGGAATGAGAAGAAATAATTAAGAGAGTGTGGATGATAACATTACCTATCCCTTTGGATTTTCTCTATTGGATTACACTTAATGGTTCATAGACAAGATGTTTTGGTAACCAAAAATTACTGTAGGAGATAGGGAGTGGTTTTAGAATAAAATAGGGTGGATTTATGATTTATAAAATTCTTTATAATTTGTGGAGAAATGGGGTGTTGAAGGGTGGTATTTAAAAGTGAGAGAAGAGATTTTTTGTAAATAATATAAAGTATTAGTCACTATTTAAGGGGTAAAAATGATCCAATAATGTATATATATGGATTGGGGAATGGGTATAGTTGATCTAAATCTCAACCGAACTTTTTAAGACATGTCTGTAACTTTTTTTAGGGTTATTATGTAACACCGTGAGTATTTATGGACCTTTTTTCACGAATAAATTAAATTTTCATTTATATATTTTAATGAATTAAGTATAACATTCATTTCACATGGAAAATACTTTTTGTACATTATATAGAACATAAACGTGGAAAATGTTACATAGATTAGTGAATCCAAGTACATTACATGCAACACTAAAGTTTCTATAAAACATTATTTTATTGTTATAATTATTTAAACGAGATAATTATAACCTAGAAATTAAACATAGTAATATGAATAGTAATAACTAATTTTAAAAATAATTAATTTATTTATATAAATAAAACATATTGATAGTGAATGATATAATTTTTGGTAAAGTCAATATATGTTTAAAAATAATATTTTCTCAAACAAACTAATCTTTAAGTACTTCTATGTAAATAAATTAAATTAAATATAAAAAATTTTGAAATTTAGTTTGAAAAAAGAAACCTCATTTTTTATTTAGAGTTTCGAAATTATCCTCAGAAAAACTTTTAGGATTTTTCAGAAAAGCATTATTTTTTGTATGACTTGTGAAAAATATTGGATTTTAAGTCAAAAATTATTTTTCATATAATTTATTTATACCGTTATATTATATTTTAAATTGGTTTCAAATTTATTTAGACATATTTTTTATCAATTAATTCAATTTTGGACATTTATATCAAATTCAAATTGAATGAGGGTAAAAAAGATAGAAAACATTTGATTGTTTTTACATTAAAATCCAATATTGTTGAATCGACCACGAGATTAATTTTAATTTCAGTTATGCCACTTATATGATTAGAATTTGGAAAAATGGATTCCATATATGGAATAATCAAATTTTATAATTTCTATTATTCTCAACATAGTTTTTTACTAAAAAATATTATTGAAAATAATTAAATTTAAGTACATTGATAAAGATAAAATTGAGCTTAACTAAGGACTAAACCATAAATTTAAGACCCAAAATAACATAGAAACTTTAATAACACCAATTTTATGGATATTATTCAGAAATTAAAATTAAATTATTGTGTTTTTTTGTGTTGGTATACTTTTGATAGGTAAAAATGTGGGTATACTTCGTTTTTTTTCAAAAATGCCATGTGTGTCCTTTTCATTTACATATAAAAGGCCATCTCATATACCTATTTTTCACAGCACTAAAACCAGTTAAGATCATCAAATATCTTCCCAATCCACTTCCCAACATCCATAGTTTACTTATATAATCCTTCCCTTTGGAATAATGTAATCCAAGGAATCCTTTTGGCACAAACCAAAAGGGGTTACCCGATTAAGAGGCAACACCTTCTCTCAATCTCCTTTAATTTATTTTCCTTCTACACCCCATACAATATCTTTATTCCAGGATTGTATAATAACATAATTATCCATAATATAATAATATATTTTATTATAATGTTTAAACTGAAACTTACACACACCTCTACTCAATGCGTAACAAACATACTATTTACGTATATGAAGAACTACTACCTCACTAAACGACGATTGTTCATTATTTACTTTACCGCCTCTCATGGTGGAAATTACGAATAAAAATATGTTTATATATGTTATATATTATATTTATTATTCCCTTAATCTTATTTAATCCTTTTAAAACACATATAAAATTTACTTTCCATATGTTTTAAATACGATAATTTCGTTTCAGGAAGTGTGGACAACTACCCCCTCAAAGCGTTGTGATTCATTCATACATTACATGAAATGTATTAAAGATGGTTTTTGTAAATATATATCATCTATATGATAAAATAAATATAATTTAACAATTATATATATATATATATTCCTCTTTCTTTTTTTCGTTCAAACAAAAAAATTAAACAGAAATTGGTTTCATGCGTACATACGACTTACCATCTCCATGAACGGTGTATTTCATTTAATAATTATAAATTAAATAGATTATTAAAAAGATATAATGAATATACATGATATTTATAGCATGTTTTAAATTCTTTAATCATGATATATGTATGAGAACTAAATATATAAAAAATTAAGACACATTAAAAAAACAAAGTGAATATATGCCAAATTGAAACCTTAACAAATGATTTTTTTCAAAATGGTAATATAAGGTCATAATAACACAATATATGGTATTAGATTTAAGAATATGGTTCTTTATAACATTTATAAAAAATATATATTTATTAAAAATGTGTTTTGAATGAGTACGAGGAGTGTCAAGACATTATCTCACTTTTTTATTTCCGTGAGATACATACTTTATTCACCACCCATTCCTTTTGTTTGGTGTATTTACCGACATTAAATGTATTATATGTCTCTTATAATTAAAATTATCAGTATTAAAATATCCATTTTATGATCTTTCTTCCATGGGTTTATGTTTGAAATGTTACCAAATCGATAAAATTGTTTTGTCTCAATTTTACTTCATTGAGACTCATGTTTTGTTATTCATATAAATTATTCTTTAAGTGTATATAATTATAGTTTAAATGTTATATCATGAATATAATTTTTTCCTGGATATTTTAAGCCACATTTAATTTCCTTTTATTATATGTAGCGTATGATCCCATTTAACAAAGTGGTAAGATTTTCTTGAAAAAATCTCAAAGATTTTTGCGATTATTAATGATTATTTTTATTTGATGAAATTTTATGTGTCACGACTCGACCATACCGGTCTCGAGCCGCAACTACTCCAAGCCCGCCTCCATAGGTCAGGGGCTAGTGACAAGTGCCGATGGCGTAACAATCTCAGGGAGGCCTTTTCCTAAGTACCTGTACACACACACACACAACCCTCTCAATGCAGAAGTGCATAGTAAAAAAGGAAACCAAAGGAAAACTACTATAACCCAACCACAGTCATGCATCAACATCTAAATAGGAAAAATAAAGTGCAGAAATGTACTAACATATACTGAACAGAAAAAGGGGAAAAACACATGCCCAACCCAAAAGGATCCACAAACCTGCAACAGGTAAACAAAAGTAAATAGCTGGTGAGTCTCTCACCTAAAAGACCAATTTTCACCACCGAACGCAGCCGATGATCCTGTGTTATCTACGCTCCTCCGTAGTCTCGATCGACCTATCCATCGTCTGTAAGGGAACACCATGTGTGGGAAAAGCCCAATAAGGGGTGAGTATAAAGATACTCAATATGATGCCTCAAAAGCTCGAGGGAGAAACAAAGGAGATACCAAAATGATGAGAAGTAGACAGAACAAGGAACAATGAAAGAGTAAAATAAATAGAATGCAGCTAAAATCAAAAGAAGAAAGGGAGTAGACTCACCCAACCAAGAGGAACTAGACATGGAAAGCACGTGGCATACCCAGCATGTCTTCGCCCCTCTTAGAAGGAGAGTAACTAAACCCTAGAAGTGGGAACAAAAGTAGGGTGTATATATATATATACTCAACAAAAAACCCAAACGAGTGCGTAAGGGGATCTCTATCTCCAAGCTCATCCCATGAAAAGTCACCAACAGTTCTAAGGATAGCCATCACTGATTCCCAATAGCCCCACACATCAGCACCACCTCATCGCTAAGTCGTACCACCAAAAGTACTGCTCTGGTAATCACGGAGAAAAACCACTGATTAGCCTCATCGAAAAGTGGTGGAGTATGAAAGAATTCATTGGGTAACCCACTGCCCAACCTAACTGGAGGGTAAACCCCAAAAGGTGACCGGGTGACCCACTGCCCAGCCCCGCTGGAGGGTAAACCCAAAAAGATCATGGGGTAACCCACTGCCCAGCCCAACTAGAGGGTATATCCTAAAGTCAATAGTTAACCCATTGCCTAGCCCCACTGGAGGGTAAATCTGAAGGTCAATGGTAACCCACTACCTATCCCCACAAGAGGATAAACCTAAAACTGGTCTGATAGCTCCGCGCTGCCTGCGCCATCACTGGGTGTCTCTAACATCGCAAACATGTGTTAGATCAGAGTACGTCGAAGAAAACTCTGACCGACACACTTTAGCGTTTCCACATTTACTGAGATCTCGAGAGAGGCTCCACATTCCCAAACAGATTACACCGTTGTAATCCTCATGAAAAAATACGTGAGATAGACTACTTACTCGCTGGAAATAGACTCCTAATGAAAATGTCACTCAACGCCACTTTACACCCACAGGAAATATCGTGGGGCCCACACCTCGGTCCCAAAAGTGGTCAGGTGAACTGCTCCATCACGATGCTCTCATAAAAACATGCCAAAAAGACTACTCATTCGCCTCGAACGGATGTCTGATGAAAAATGCAGAAAATGCTACTCACAGGTTAAAAGACGGCCCATGGGGACTGTGCATCAACTTCAGATTCAATGTATAAAACCACACTGAACCACTTTATCTCATTTCCAGGGTCACAATGACGCTGACGGTGCCTTAAAAGGACTCCGGATGCGTCCGTGCCATCCGAAAGAAAAATCCCGACGTAGTGCATAACGAGTGTGACGCGCCACCGAGCCCAAGTCTCGACAACCACAATTTCCCGAGACCATATAAAAAGCTTCGTCTCGAGCCTAGGATTGCACTTCCATAGACGTCACGCAAAACGGACACCCATAGTGAATGTTATGGGTGTCTAAAGTCAAGCGGACGGACCCCTTGGGATGGACCAGCCTGGACCGGCCCGCGCCGGCCGGCCCAGCTCGCAGCTTTGGCCCGTGGCTCAGCCGTGCGATCTGTCCGTGGACCCCCAATCCACCCTGTACCAGCTGTACCTCGTGGCCGGTTGTTGTCTCACATGGAGACCCGCGAAAGGCGGGTCTTGGTTTCTGCACGGGGTCGCGCCCCACGCCCCCCCCGTCTCGCCCTTGCCGTCGACCTCGCCTGCCGCCTGGAGCCGCCGCCTGGAGTCACCACCATAACGCGTGAAGCCGCCGCGCTGAGGAGCTGCTACCGCGTTGAGGAGATGCCATTGTGCCACCATGCGAAGCCACAGCTACGCCGCCTGGATCCACCGTGCCACCACCCGGGAAGCCGCCTGAAGCCAGCCGAAACCCCTTGAACCACCGGAAAATGGGACAAATCAGCCGGAAAACTTCCCGGGGCCACCCCAGACACCCCTGGACTCAAAAACTGAATCCTAAATGATCGTTGGGAATATAAAATCAGACCATACACAACCATGGTCTTCGATCGACGATCAGACGTCATTTTGACACAGAAAATTTTATTTGAAGGGGGTTGTGGGAATTAAAATTTAAAACGCACAATCCTACCTCGTTGGTAATAGCTCGTAGCTTCGTCAACGATCCGCCATAGCTGCCGCACGTTGTTGGAGGGGTGGAGGAGAGGAGAAGATATTGTTGGTGAGAATTCTCCAAGGATAGGAGCAAGGGGAACAATAGGGTAGTGGGTGGTGTGTTTAAATAGAAAACACTTAAACCTCCCGCCCATAGGCCCCGTACATGAAATTTCAGCGGGGTCGGGGTTACGCCGCCACTAGGATAAAATCCACGTTCTGAGCTCAATGGCGGTCTCAAAATTTTAATCCCAGTATCAGTTCATAAGTTACAAAGTATATGCCAGGGGCCACCAAATTATGAAAACGCCCCTGGTGGCGTTTTCCACAGAAGGGTCGTGCCTGCGAAAGTTACACCACTCCTAGGGTAAACGACACATTCCGGACTCAACGTTGCCCTCGGTTTTCCCATCCAAGCAACATTTTAGGAGTTATTCTATTTATTATTCATGTATAGTGTGAACGCACTTAAAATTTAATTCCGGCCACACCGAGGCTCGGAATCACAAGCCGTCTGAACGCCCTTCTCTGGAATAACATTAGGAAAATTTCAAAGTCTTATAGGCTCAAAACCAGGGTTCTTACATCATTCCCTCCTTCACGTTTTTCATCCTCAAAAAACAAAAATACAAAAACAACTCAGGATACTGTGCCCGAATCTAGCTCTCCCATTCTCAGGTGGTCTCTTGCACCCTCCCGTGCTTCCACAACACACGAACCAAAGGGATGGTCCTTCCACACAGTGTCCACTTCTGTCGGTCCTCAGTCACCACTAGGTACTCCACAAAGGTGGATCCATCCTCAATTTCCATCTCTTGCAAGTCGATAACGTGTGTGGGGTCATGCACATATTTCCACAGCTGAGACATGTGGAAGATCTCATGCACCCTCTCCAGCTGTGGGAGTAGAGCAAGATGATAGGCAACATCGCCAACCCTGCGCATGATCAAAAAGGTCCCAATGAACCTCAGGGACAGCTTGCCTCCCCGACCGAACCTCCGAGTACCACACTACAAGGATACCCTCAAAAAGACATGGTCCCCCTGCTCGAACTCCATTGGCCTATGACGATGACCTGGGTAGGACTTATGTCTACTCTTAGCCGTCCTCATCCACTCACGAATGACCTGCACCTTCTCCGTCATCGCCTGCACCAACTCTAGGACCACGAGGGTGGTCTCCCAACCTCTTTCCAGCACAATGGTGACCTACAGGGTCTCCTGTAGAGGGCCTAAAACCTTCCATGCCGATAGTAGAGTGGTAACTATTGTTGTACATGAACTACACTAAGGGTATGTGATCCTCCCAGCTGAAGACAAAGTCTAACACGCACGCCCTGAGCATATCTTCCAACACCTTGATAGTGCGCTCAGTCTTCCCATCTGTCTGAGGGTGAAAAGCTGTACCCATCCACAGTTGGGTCCCGAATGACTTCTATAGGCCTTGCCACAATCGCAACGTAAACCACGCGTCACGGTCGGTGACGATCATCAAGGTTACTCCATGAAGGCGGACGATCTCCCAAACGTACAGCCGCCCTAGACTCTCCACCGAGCTCTACTCCTTGATGGAAAGGAAGTGTGCCAACTTCGTGAGTTGTTCCATTATCACCCAAATGGAGTCGTGTCCCTTTGCTGTGCACGAGAGACCTATGAAAAAGTCTATCGATATGCCATCCCACATCCACTCCGGGAAATCAAGGGGATACAACAACCCTGCCGGAACCTGATGCTCTGCCTTCACCGGCTAACTGGTAAGACAACAAGGAACAAACTCAGCTACGCTCTGATTCATTCCAGACCACCAAAACTGCCGCTGAAGGTCTTTGTACGTCTTTCCCACACTGGGATGTATAGCCAAGGGATAAATGTGGAAATCCTGCATCACCTCCTCCCACATCTCCACTGGTACTAAAGCTCACCCCTGGAATAAGATCTCATGATTCCCTCCTTCCGAATACCCATTTGGTGCATCTCTTGTGGATATATGATCATGCAGTACCTCACTTTTGACATCCCCCAACTGCGACTCTATAAAACGCTCAAGGAGAGAAGGAGACAACCCCATTGACTGTAGAAATATCGTACCCTCCTGCTCCACCAAGGTCATCCGTAAGGAATCCAACTTCTTTGAAGCTTCACGCACTAAATGAGCCTCATATTTCCTGATAAGAGCATCTGCTACTACGTTTCCCTTCCATGGAGTGTAGAATATCTTGAAATCATAGTCTTGCAGAAACTCTAGCCAGCGCCTCTACCTCAGATTCAAATCCCTATGAGTGAAGATATACATGAGGCTCTGGTGGTCTGAGTAGACCACAAATCACTCACCAAGAAGGTAGTTCCTCCATAGCCTCAAGGTGAAGACCACCGTGGAAAGATCCAAATCATGAGTCATATAATTCTGCTCAAGGGGCCTCAACTACCTCGACCCATATGAAATCATTGTTCACTACTGCATTAGCATGCACCCGAGCCCAACCCCTGAATCGTCGCAGTATACTATGAACTCAACACCCTTATCTGGCCGCCTCAACACTGGGGCATTAGTTAGCCTCTGTCTCAACTCCTCGAAGGCCTTCTGGCACTGATCAGTCCAGGTGAACTGTCGTCCCTTCCACGTCAATGCAGTCAATGTGGTCAAAGGGGCAGCAATCCTAGAGAAATATTCAAAAAACCTCTTGTAGTACCCTGCCAAACCAAGGAAGCTCCGCACCTCTGACACATTCTTGGGTGGCTCCCAAGAAATCACTGCCTCTATCTTTGTACTATCTACATCCAATCCCTTCTTCGTAATGACATGCCCCAGAAAGTGAACCTCATGAATCTAGAACTGACACTTCAAGATCTTCCCATGCAACTGGTGCTCTCGAAGTAAGTTTAGTACCATCCTCAAATGCTCCGCGTGATCCTCCTCCATCGCAGAGTAGATGAGTATGCCGTTAATAAAGACAACCACAAACCGGTCTAGGTATGGCTGGAAGATCTAGTTCATCAAAACCATGAAAACGGAGGGGGGATTCGTTATTCCTAATGGAATAAATAGAAGCTCATAATTCCCATATCGACAACGAAGAGCCACCTTTGGAATGTCAGCCTCACGAACCCACAACTGGTGGTATCCGAATCGAAGATCAATCTTAGAGAACCACTTTGTACCTCTAAACCAGTTAAAGAGGTCATTGATCCTCAGAAAAGGGTACATAATCTTTATCGTGGTCTGATTCAGGCGATGATAATCCACACAATGCTGCAGACTCCCATCTGCCTTTTTCAAAAACATAATCGGAGATGCCCAGGGGGACACACTAGGCCTGATGAATCCCTTCTCAAGAAGGTTGTCCAGCTGAAGTCATAGCTCCCAAAGCTCTATGGGTGCCATCCGATAAGCTGCACATGATATCGGAGAAGTCCCCGACTACAAGTCAATGCAGAACTCGATCTCTCACCTTGGAGGTCGTCTCAGAACATACTCAGAAAAGACATCCATGTAGTCCTCTACAACGGTAGAGATCCGGGTGCCTAGAGCGTCTGCTCCTCCAAGATCCATACTCGCCAACTAGTGAGAAAAATGCCGGGGTCTCCTGCTCAGAGCATCCATCTGATCTGCCAAAAGGTCTCGCTCACCAAGGATGGTGAACCTTGTCCCATCAGAAAACATGCCCTTGACTCGTCTATGATTACAATCGATCTGGTCATGAACCATAGAAATCAAATCCATGCCCAGAATGACATCGTACGGTTCCATCGTGATGACGAGCATGCCCCACGTGAAAGTCCCTCCCCCGAATGATAGTTAGCACAGTCTGCAGATAAAGGTCACTAATGAGGCACTTCCCGTAGAAACCTTGAGGCTATGTTCCAGTGTCAGCCCCTCTACTGGAATATCCAACTCCCGTACCAACAACAATGATATAAAGGAGTGGCTGGCGCCTATGTCTACTAGTACTGAAGAAAGCGTAGAGTAAACACAAAGAATACCTTGAACCATCTCGTGTGATGGGGGTTCATGTACACCCATAGCCTGCAACTGGCCATGACCCCTACTGCCAGCTCCCTGAGCTTGGCATGGGCCGCTTGGTGGTGGTTGTGGAAGGACCTCAAAACACCGTCCCATACCTCCAAGTCATGCCGCTCTGCCTGCACCGCCTCCCTGAGCAGCACCCTGTCCTTGCCTGGGGGATCCCTTTCCACAGCGCTACCTCTGCCGCCGCTGTGCGCCCCCTACCTGCCACGACTACTCGGTACACCTGGTCGGGCAGTCCTGTTCTTGGTGTCCCCTTCAAACATAGGGATAACACCAGATCTCTCCTGCCCGCCCCGGTGCTCCACGGTGCCACTGTGGTCTATGAACCTTCCCCTGTGTCTGCTCACAGAAGGGCCTCCTCAAATGAGGCTCCGCTCTCTGCCGCATTCTTGTCACTGAAGACTCTCCTCTGAAGTGGCCACTACTAGGCCCTGTCAGCTGGCGTCCCTCAGCCAAGAAGATCTCTATCATGAGTTCCCTCTCTAGCACCCCGACATAAGTACGGATGCACAAGGGTACTAAACATGCACAGATCTCCCTGCAAATACCCTGCTCAAACTTCCACGCCTGGAAGTAACTGTCATGGATCATATCCTGCGAGTAGCGTGTCAGATCGGTAAACCGGGCCGAGTTCTGTGCCATAGTCACCCCCCTGCTTCAGCTCCAGAAGCTCCTGAATATGAACGGATAGTAAACAAGAGAGTGAGTACTCCTCCCATAAGAGCTATTGGAAGCTATCCCACATGAGATACAGCTCATTGTGGGTCTACATAACCAACCCCCACCAACGCCCGACCGTCCCATAGAAAGGGCTAGCAGCTAAGGCTACCATCTGGTCCGCTGGTGTCTGAACCATCCTGAAAAGTCAGTCCACAGACTCTAGCCATTCCTCTGCTGCCTGGGGATCTGGGTCCTTGTGGTACTTCTACGGTTGCTGACGCCGAAAGTCTCAGAGCGCTCTCAGCCTGCGCTAAACCACGGCCTGTGATGCCGGTACTAACTGTCGCTCCTCAGGTGGAGGGGATTCTGCTAAAGCACCAGGCGGAAGGGGATCACATGAGGGTCCTTGAACTGACGCCTCATCGCTCTCCAGGTCGTCATCACGAACTGGAGAGGGTAACCTGGCTGGCTGCTGTCCTGGGGGCATCCTGAAAATTATCATGGAATACTACAATCAGATTAGAATATATATATATATATATATAACAGTAATCACATAGTGGAGATGACTCAAAAATGATAGTCAAAGACTCAATCCTACTAGATGCATGTTCCAAAGTTCCTTGCAACAAATGTATCAGTGTGCTGAGTCGACAAGCGGTTTATCGGGGTCTTGGTGAATGGATACGTCGACCGCCCATACCATCACTGGACTCCCAGGTCTGAGAGCCACTCTTGAGACATGTCGACACTATTTCCCCAAATCTCAACCAATTCCTTTTTAGGGATGTCTGAACAACTCCCCAAAGAACGAACCACCTTTGATACAACTTTGTCACGACCCGACCCTACCGGTCTCGAGTCACAATAACCCCAAGCCCGCCTCCATAGGCTAGGGGCCAGAGACAAGCGCCAAAGGCGTAACAATCTCAGGGAGGACTTTGCTTAAGTACCTAGACACACACACACACACACACATAGTCGACTCAATGCAGAATTGCAAAGTAAAATGGAAACGAAAGGAAAACTAATATAACCCAACCACAGTCATGCATCAACCTCTAATATAGGAAATGTAAAGTGTTGAAAAGTACTGACAGATACTGAATAGAAAAGGGGAAAAACATGCGCCCAACCCGGATGGTACCACAACCCGGCAACAGGTAAAAAAAGTAAACAACTGGTGAGTATCTCACTTGAAAGACCAACTATGACCTCCGAATGCAGCCCAAGCTCTTGTGTTCTCTACACTCCGCCGTAGTCTCGATCGACCTGTCTGTCGTCTGCAAAGGCACCCCAAGTGCGGGCAAAGCCCAAGTAGGTGTGAGTATAAGGATACTCAGTAGGATGCCCAGAAATCTCGAGGGAGAAACAAAGGAGATACCAAAAAGGTGAGAAGTAGAAAAAACAAGGAACATTGAAAGAGTACAATAAATAGAATGCAGATCAACCCAATAGAAGGAAAGGGAGTAGACTCGTCCAACCAAGAGGAACTAGACATGGAAAGCACATGACATACCCCGCGTGTCTTCGACCCTCCTAGAAGAAGAGCAACTGAACCCCATGAGTGGGAAAAAAGTAGGGTATATATATATATATATATATATATATACTCAACAAGAAACCCGAATGAGTGCGTCAGGGGATCTCTATCTCCAAGCTCATCCCAGAAAAAGTCGCCAATAGTTCTAAGGATAGCCATCACTGATGCCCAATAGTCCCGCAAGTCAGAACCGCCTCATCACTAAGTCATACCACTAAAAGTCCAGCTCCAGTAATCACGGAGAAAAACCACTGATTAGCCTCATCGAAAAGGGGTGGAGTCTGAAAGAAGTCGTCGGGTAACCCACTACCCAAACCTAACTGGAGGGTAATCCCCAGAGGGTCGTTGGGTGACCCTCTGCATAGCCCCGCTGGAGGGTAAACCCAAAAAGATCATCAGTTAACCCACTGACCAACCCAACTATAGGGTAAACCCTAAAGTTAATGGGTAACCCACTTCCCAGCCCCACTGAAGGATAAACCCTAAGGTAAATGGGTAACCCACTACCCATCCCCACTAGAGGGTAAACCCGGAACTGCGCGCTGCCCGCACCATCACTGGGTGTCGCTAACATCGAGACCATGCGTTGGATTGGAGTGCGTTGAAGAAACCTCTGACCAACGCCCTATCATGTTTCCACATTTAATGAGATCTCTAGAGAGGCTACATATTCCCAAACATAATACACCATTGTAATCCTCATGGAAAAACACATGAGATAGACTACTAACTTGCTGGAAATGGAATCCCAATGAAAAAGTCACTCAATGCTGCTTTACGCCCACACGACGTCTCTTGGGGCCCACATCTCAGTCCCGAAAGAGGTGGGGTGAACTGCTCCATCGCGATGCTCTCAAAAAAACACACCAAAAGACTACTCATTCACCCCGAACAGACATCTGATGAAAAAGGCGCAAAACGCTGCTCACATCTTAAAAGACCGCCCGTGGGGCCCACACCTCAACTCCGGCTTCAATGCCTTAAACCACCCTGGACCACTTTGTATTGATGCCAGGGTCACAACTCGGCTGACAACGCCTTAAACGGACTTCAGATCTGTTCACGCCATCCAAAAGAAGAATCCCGGTGTAGTATATAACGTGAGTGATGCGCCACCGAGCCCCCGTCTCAAGAAAAAAATTTTCCCGAGATCATCTCAAAAATATTTTTCTCGAGTCGAGGATTTCACTTCCACAGACGACACACAAAACGGACACCCATACTGAATTTTACGGGTGTCCGAAGTCGAGGGGACGAACCCCTTGGGCTGGGCCAGCCTGGACAGGCCGGTCTGCCTGGCCTGGACCGGCCCACGCCGATCGGCCTGGCTCGCAGCACCGGCCCGCGGCTCAGCCGTGTGGCCCGGTCGTGGACCCCCAGTCCACCTTGTGCCATATTTCCCTTTTGGCTGGTTGTTGTCTCGCGCGAAGACCCGCCGAAGGCGGGTCTCAGTCTCCGCACGGGGTTGCACGCCACGATCCCCCGTCTCACCCTCGTCGTCGACCTTGCTCACCGCATGGAGCCCTCGCCTGAAGCCCCCGCCGCTCCGCAGGAATCCACCGCACTAAGGAGCTGCTAATACACAGAGGAGCCACTACAGTGCCACCGTGCCGCCGTGTGAAGCCGCCACCGCGCTGCCTGGATCCGCCACGCCACTTCCCGGGAAGCCACCTGAAGCCGGCCGGAACCCCTGGAACCACCGAAAAACTAGGGAAATCGGCCGGAAGACTTCATGGGGCCACCCCAGACACCCCAGGACTCGAAAACTTGATCCGAAAGGATTGTTGGGAAGATAAAATCAATTCCTACCCAAACATGGGCATCACTCGATGATCAGACAACATTTTGATGTAGAGAATTTCATTCGAAGGGGGATGTGGGAATTAGAATTTAAAACACATGAGCCTACCTCGCTGGGCGTAGCCTGTAGCTTCATCGACGATCTTCCGGAGCCACCACGCCTTGCTGGATGGGTGGAGGAGAGGAGAAGATCTTGTAGGGGGGAATTCTCCAAGGAGAAGAGCAAGGGGAAGAAGAGGGTGGGGGTGTTTAAATAGAAAACACTTAAACCCCCTGCCTGTACGCCCCATACCCGATCTTTCAGCTGGGTTAGGGTTATGCCGCCCCTAGGTTAAAATCCAAATTCTGCGTGTAATGACGGTCTCGGAATTATAATCCATGTCTCCGTTCAGAAGTTACAAATCACACGCCTGGTGCCACCAAATTAAGAAAACGCCCCTAGTGGCGTTTTCCATAGAAGGGTCTCAACTGTGAAAGTTACACCTCTCCTAGGGTAAACGGAATGTTCTAGACTCAACGGTTACCTCAGTTTTCCCATCCAATCAACCGTTTAGGATTTATTCAGTTTATTTCAATTTTATAGTGTGAACACACTTAAAATTTAATTCCTCTCACACCGGGGCTCGGAACCACACTCTGTCTGAATTCCCTTCTCTGGAATAACATTAAGAAAATTTCAAAGTCTTTCAGGCTCAAAATCTAGGTTCTTACATTATGATACATATCTCAATAACACTCATGAATTTTAATCTCCTCCATTTATTCATGATAACCTCATTTATTAGTGACATTTTCCAAGTCTTTGGTACTTATGATAATGTTTTACTTAAAATATGACCATCTCTCTCATCAATCAGAAATCTATCTTATTCAAAAACCATGTTTTCAAAAATGCTTTCAAAAATGTTTTCAAAAGTTAGACGAATCCCATTTTCATAGGAAAGGGATTTTAAAAACGTTTTACTATTTTCAATGGTTACTTTATAAATTTTCAACGTTATTTTCAGAGAAAAAGGTTTTTAAAAGGTTTCATGCTTTAAAAATAATTTTCAATCAAAATAGGTTATTTTCCTTAAGAAATTTTTTTAAAAGATATATAAAAATTATTTCCCATATAAGGTAACTTCCATTCATGTTACTAATTAATTAATGGGGAAATTATTCAATTATTCCATTCATGATATTTTTCTCAATGGATTATTGTTGGCTGAAATGATGTTTATGAAACCCATTTATCTTTCAAGGGTAATATTATTTTGAAACCCTCTTATTTTCATAGGTCATGTTTATGATGAAATTGTTAGGAAATATGTATCTCTCCACAGGTTGTGATATGATTACATGTTTGTTATACCCATTTCATTTTATGGTTTATGATATTGTTATTTATGATGTTGTGTCACATGTACGTATGATTTCACTATGGGAAGGGTGAGACCTACATCTCCCTCAAATGCATTTGGTAAAGATTTATATCTCATTAGATATACATGGATAGAATGAGAATTGAACTTTGTTCAGTATTATAGGGATGGAATGGGAAATGAACTCGGTTTAGTAATACCGGGTTGGAACAAGGGCTGAACTCTGTTAATTAATACAAGGATTAAAAGGGGTGTGAACCTGGTTCAGTAAATGAATATGTACACTAATATGGTCCCAACATCAATGCCCTATCTGCTATAGAAATCATTATATGTTCTTATGTTTCATCTAAAATACCATGATTTTTTCCAATGTTATGATTTCAGGGTTTATGCTATTTATTTCTTTGTGATTCATGAATTATGAACTACCAAGATTGATTCCATGATTCATGTATATAATCATTGATATGCAGGGTATGGTCATCATTTTTCATGATCATGTTCTCATACCCTTATTCCCATGATTATTCTTACATACCTCCCTTGTTCACCCTTACTGATCATCTGAGCTCACCCCTTTATATGATTCCCCCCGAGATTATTAAGATATGTATAATGTCTAATGTGTCTAAGAAGGATTCATTTCAAGAAGAACATTGTTTGAGATTATATAGATCATTTATGTATTAGTGTTTATATTTACATGTTTCCAAATGCACTAGAATAGTATGTACTTTGGGCATCTATTTTTATAATGGTTTAAGTATTCCATAAATTTTTTGTAATGTTAATATATGAAAAGTGAGGGTATTTCTAGTTTCTATGAGAGAGAAGGTTTAGTTATCCTTTAGAATCTAGGATGATAAAACCTCAGTGAGAACCCTAATTACATGTTTAAGGATAAGTATATTGATAATGAAATGTGTAGGAAAATGTCTTGGAGTTTTGGAAAAGGATAGAGTTTCACAAACCAACCCGGGTCGACCCTGAACCGGTCACCCGAGCTGTCCCACAATATGGCCCGAGAGGCATTCCCGATCCTCCCGATCTGGCGACAAGCGCCCTGGCATCAATAGAGGCTGTGGGAACGATTTCACACATACTAAATAAATAAATAAAGCAACTGAAATAAAACAGAGCAGTGCAAAATAAATAAACCAAGTAAAGTAACTAAATAAGAACAAAAGAAAATAAAACTAACCAAAAGAGACAAGCACTATCTCCATGTGACCTTGAGGGTCATTATCCAACTCATGACCAAAAAACGCCCAAGGCGGACGCACCCAAGCTGTTGCCTTTACAAACACTAAAAACAGAAACGAACTATAGGCATCAATATTAAAACTCAGAAGGCTAGCCCGATATATATTCCCAATGCACTGCCTTTAAAATAAAAGGAACATCATTTCATGTTCAAACTACAATTTATAAAAGTAAGGTTTTCTACATGTTACTAAAAAACAATGTACAAGACATTGCCCCTATTCATTTATCAAAAAACCCAAGTAATTCTTTTAGTGAGAAATTATCATTTTTCAAAGGGGATGTGATGTTTACATTTTCAATTGTCACAAAAAGTAAAAAACTCCATTCTTTGAAAACAGTCTTTATAAACCACATTAAAACCACACATCACTTTCAAGTAATAACACTACACATGAAAATGCTACAGTAGTTACATAGTCAGGGCAATGAAAAGGAAAAATATACAAGAACGATATTCATCATAACAAGTAATTGAAAGCCAATAGTCATGGGTGAACCTCAGAGATCAAGAATAAATCAGAAGACACCAATACATGAGAAATAGTCCTCGTTGACATGTCACACATGATGAAATAAAAACTCCCAATACGCTCGACCATCCTTTCTTAGGCAGTCCGAGGACAAATCCCATAGTAATAAACACAATATATCCACCTACTATTGGCCACTGGTCAGTACCATAACCTACCAGTGCAGCAATAATTCTTAGAATATTCTCTCAATATTCTAGATTCCCGTGACTCATGTGTTTGGAAAGGGGTTTATCCTACCGATGCCAAATTAGAATCCAATAATATATAAATATAATGCACAACAGGCATCACCCCGAGCCACTCCATGGGACAACCTCTTGCCTTTAAACAACTCAAGTACCCAAGAGCCTCTAAGAGCTTCCTCCAAAACAATCAATTGCAACCAAGGACGGAGAGTTTTCCTAGGAGGGTTTTTTATAAAAACATTTTCATCGTTTTCCATAAAGTTCCAAACGGGCATTAAATACATTTCACAATCACCACTTTAAAATGATCCAAAACGCTTCTTCAAGCATTAGAAGAAATCATTAATCATTTAAACCAGAACTATAATTGAAATTCCATGAATTATGTTTAAAATCCAAACTAGCATTCTTTCACTACTAGGTTTCCCTTCATCAAAAAAAATATTTCAAGTGTCCCATATAAAATAAACGTCTTTTTTTACACCAAATAATAATTTAAAAATTAATTGTCTTATATTATTTATCATTTATTAAAATTAATAAAATATTTAATCAGAATAAATAGTGTGCGCAAACAATAGGAAATAATGTAACTTTAATTTTAAAATAAAGTGAAATGGGAACCTACCTCAACTTGCAGTTCGATTATGATGACACGACATGCCTCACACAGGTGAAAAAGCATGCGCAAGCCGATGATCGCGGTATCGTGGGGTTACCCCACCAACACACAGTAAAAAACACACAACAACTAAAAAAACATAACCACTGACACAAAACAATCCAAATAAACAAACTACACAAAAGAACTAGCTCAACATGTTTTCAAAACACAACTCCTGCCATAAACATTACTTATTAAACCACTTTAAAAATCCAAAAAGTGTTTACAAAAACCACACCAACACCAACATAACATACTAATCATTTTAAATATCCATCGTGCCATTTTAAGAAAACACTAGAGTGAAAAACCAGACAAAAGCATACGACACGTTGAAAACTACATTTAAATGCACGTGCACCTAAACAGATTTTCAAAACCAATTTTTCAGAACCCAAATTATTCAACAAATCGTTGAAAATTTATAAAACAATTTCATGAAATACCACAAGGTGTTATACCAAAACACTCAAATCATCTTTTCAAACCAAACACACAGAAAATCAACCCCAAACATGCTTCTAATTCCATATAATATTTAATAAACCATTAAAATATATTATAAAAATAATTCAAGAAGTTACACAAGGTTTTTACACAAAAAACACACCCAAAATCCTCTTTTGAAACCAACCGTACACAAACACCATATTAAAACACGACTCACAACCTTTATATAATTTAATAAACCAACTGAACAACTTATAAAATAATATTAAGTGGCACATCAAGAGTTCACATGAGGAACACATCCAAAAATATATTAAACCTCAGGAATCAAGGGAAAGCAATGGAAAGTAAATGCATGGATTTTCCTACATCAAGGAAGTCCAGTCAAAACTTTCTAACTTAAGAAACACCTAACTTGCGCACACGTACACACTTCCATATATATATATATATATACATCTTTAAACTGATGAATTTGTCCCCTGCACCATGAGGGAACACACACTTAGAAGTCATATATATATATATATATATATATTCATACCTGAAAAAAAATGTGTGCGCGCACCTAGAATTGATCCTAATGCTCTGAAACAATTCCCAACACCCAAATTTCAGCGCAACTAGAACTAACACATGACCAAAGAGGTACCCAAGACTTGAATAAACAAAAGACCCTAAATTGGATGATGCGAAATAAAATAGTAGGTGCGATAACCTTACCAGAAACATTGGCGACATAGGGAAGACAATCCATCCGCCTAGTCTTTGGCGGTGGATTCTGGACCATGGACCAACAGGTCTCGATACGTCAATCGCATACTCTAGACATTGTGAATAAAGCGTGAAACACAAACCAATGTGTCAAGGTTTAGTGAAATTGAAGAAAACCCCAAAAATAAAGAAATGCATCGGTGGAGGGCTACTGGATGGGGTTTTCAGTTTGTGTTGAATGATCGTTGGACAAAGGGTTCTGGTTTTCTGGTAACATCGCATGTAGGGAGGGGTTCAGGATGCTAGAAAAAATAGGGTGTACCGGGGAAGGGAAGGCCGGAGTGGCTGGTTGGGGATGTGTGAGGGTGACGAGGCGGCCTTGCGCCGGCTGGATAGGCAGAGAGGGGGGGGGGGGGGGGGGGGCTGAGCGAGATGGAGGGGGCAGGAGGCGAGGGTGGTGGGTGAGGTCGGCTGCACAGGGGGTTCGTGGTGCGGAAGATCAAAGGGGAAAAGGGGGGAACTCGCGGCTGGATTGTGACCTGGGATGGGCGAGTGTGGACGATAGCTAGAGGGGCTGTCAGCATAGGGGAAGGGCGGGAAGCAGAAGGTGGAGACGTGATTTAGAGGGGGTTGGTCGGCACTGCACATAGGTAGTGAAGGGGAGGGCCAGGCTGCATTGTAAAAAAAATAGAGTTCCCTTTAGGGTTTTACCTAAAAGAGGAAGAAGTAAAAAAAATAACAATAATTATGAAAGGAATATTAATACCAATAATATAATAATGATAATTCAAATAATAATAATAATAATAATAATTATAGCAAATCAATAATAAAAATCACAATAATAAATTGCTCCATTTCATTTTAAATAATAATAGTAATATTTATAAAAATTTAGTTATAATGATAATGTTATTGTCTATACAATATATTATTATTTTAAGTGTCACTTAACCGCACGGTCACCCGGGTGGAACACACGGTCATCGCTAAGGGTCCAATGTCTGCGCACCTGCCCGAAGCCAATCAAAACATCAAACTTCAAAAATATAAAACCAGGACTCAACTAATCCTCTTCCAAAAGACACGGGATCGAGTAAACAGTAAAAATAAAATAAAATAAAATAAAATAAAATAAAATAAAATAAAATAAATAGAAGTCCGAGGTTGGGGTGTGACAATTATCCCCACCACAGACACTTTCTTCACCCAGAAAGTCACCAAGCCAACAGTTGTCAAATTGGAGTCCATGACCAAACCAAACCAGACGAAACCAAGAGACTTGGGGTGACCATTACAAACACACGTCACACACGACCAATTCATGAACAATCACTACCTGATGTTTAGGGGATAACACAGGAGGGTTCTCCCCACCACAATAATTCCCTAACATGGAAGCCCTCGAAACTCAAACACACTACCCCCCTCCTAGGGGGGGTCAATGCAGGAACTCCCAAACTAAACTCGTTCATTTTCCCAACATGGACCAAATAACACACCTGAGCCTTTGTCAGAAAACTTTCTAAAAATCAACCCAACAACTTAAGAATGAAGAATTAACTCAACACTTCCCATCAATTTCACAAAACAAACATCCCCCTAACAAGCACAGCTAAGGCCAACTCAAAGTTAGAACATGTCCATCCATTCACATCCCACGCCATTCAAAGATACCGAACAACATAAAAAACCATACTGAGAGCATATACGACCACTTGGATTGTGGGAGAACATGCTCATCACGCCAACAAAACAAGGATGAGATTATGACAGCGATGAGAATAGAACAAGGGAATTTCATATATTTACATTCCAAAGCTGAAAGCATTATCTGGATCGAGGTTCCACACACCCTCGACAACTCCTGACTGTTCGCAAGATTCACCCCAATACCTTTGGCTGGGGCCTTGATGGATGAAGCGTCTCCTACATCACAGTAAATCATTTACATTCTATAGTCCCTAACTCCTTCCTCCCGAATGACGCTTCCTTCATAAATCTCTGGTGACCCGAACAGTCACACGATAACAAGTCATCATAGGGATGCGTCAAGGTGATTTAGAATGCCTAAAATGGACATGCTTATGGCATGTGAGAGAACAGTCCAACAAACTGGGAGTCAGTACTGACGAAGATCCTTGTTAGATGGGGAACCTTCACAAGAGCCGACCCCAACCAACTACACCCATACTCTAATGATGATGAGACATTCCTCCTTTAATCATTTAGAACTGAACCCTAAAATAACTCTGGGATGTTACAGACCTTAAATACACTGGGAGTTCCCAACAACCCAAAGACACAATATCTTTATGAACAATTCACTGGCCTCTAATAGACATCGATTACCCCAATAAGTAGACAACACACAAGAAGAGGTGGGAACTGGGCATAACTCATTAACAACTTTTGGAGGCTTTCTGGGCGGCATACTCATAACAACATGAAAAACACCATCAAAACCAGCATCATTCCAAAACTCAATCAAATAAACAACACAATACAAGGGAAATAGGCCCATAAGCCACACATATACAAATACAACCATAAATAATTTTTCAAAAACCATTATTTCTTTAAAAAAAATTTAAAACTCACCTATGGAACCTTATGAACCGTCACATTGTGTTCATTCCATCTCGCTCACATCATCTGAAAACAAGTGCACCCACGCACTTTCCGTACATACCCATGCATGTGTGACCCTCCATAAGGAATGTAAAAGTTTAAACACTTATTTTTCTTACCAAACCTGAACACACACAATGCATTTTTCCAAACCAATACACTTTCTCTTTAAAAAAACCCACTTTACTAATTTCAAAAACAATTTGGAAGAAACCCATTTTTTTCATTTCGAAATCAATTTCATTTTCATCATGCACTCATATCGACCGATTTAAAAAAACAAGACCAACTATAAACCATCGGAAAGGGGAACTAGTGTCTGTGCCTAACACGATGACATAGTGGTGAGCCATGCCCCAAGAATGACATAACACTAAGAGGACCTCAAGCCAGGCACTTGGACTCGACATGGGTCACGACCCCACGTGAAGTCGCAATGTGAACCGATTCACCCCCATTGTCATCCCTCAGTCCAAAGTATACAAAGGAAAATGATTCAAATGCCAAACTAATCCTGGTTACTCAAGTCTCATTGTGAGCGGTGGAGATCAGACACCGACCCATAACTTACCTCCTAAGCCCCGATAGACCTAATATCCTTCTACCAGACACCCCAAATAACTAGAAACTCCCTCTAATACCATTTCGTCACAAACCAACCTGGGGTGAACCTGAAATGATCACCCAAGCCAGCCCGTGACATGGCCCGAGCGGCGTTCCCGATCCTCCCAGGCTGGCGACAAGCGCCAGGGCATCAACAGAGGTTTTGGGAATGATTTCGCACAAAATAAATAAATAAATAAAGAAACTGAAATAAAACAGAGTAGTGAAAAATAAATTAAAAGAGTAAAGTAACTAACCACGAACAAAAAAATAAAACTAACCAAAAGAGACAACCACTATCTCTGTGTGACCTCGCGGGTCACTCTCCAACTCACGACCAAATGTCACCCAAGGCGGATGAACCTAAGCTGTAGCCTTCACAAACACTAAAAACAGAAAAGAACTATAGGCATGAGTATTAAAACTCAGTAGGCTATCCCGATATCTATTCCCAATGCACTACCTTTAAAATAAAAGGAAAATAATTTCAAGTTTGAACTAAAATTTATAAAAGTAAGGTTTTCAACATGTTACTCAAAAAAAGTACTAGTCATTTCCCCTATTCATTTATCAAAAACCCTAGTCATTCTTTAAGTGAGACTCTAGAAATTTTCAAAGGGGATGAGATGTTTACATTTTCAATTTGCACAAAACGTATAAAACTCCTTTATTTTGAAAACAGTCTTCATAAACCACTTCAAAATCACACATCACTTTCTAGTAAAAACACTACACATGAAAACGATACAGTAGTTACACAGTCAGGGAAATTAAAAGGAAATATATAAGAGAAGTATATTCATCACAATAAGTAATTGAAATCCAACAGACATGGGTGAAACTAGGAGATCATGAATAAACCATAAGACACCAATACATGAGAAATCATCCTCGTTGACATGTAACACATGATGAAATCAAAATTCCCAATACGCTCGACCATACATTCTTAGACATCCCGAGGGAAAATCACATAGTAATAAACCCAATATATCCACATACTATGGGCCACTGGTCAGTACCATAACCTACCAGTGTAGCAATCATTCTTAGAATATTCTCCCAATATGCCAGATTCCCATGTATCAAGTGTTTGGAAAGGGGGTGAGAAAACCGATGCCAACCGAGCATCCAATAATATATATATATATATGTATATATATATATATATATAAAGAACAATAGGAATCACCCCGAGCCACTCCATGGGATAACCTCTTGCCTTTAAACTTCTCAAGTACCCGGGATCCTCTATGCACGGCCTCCCAAAACAATCAATTGCAACCAAGGAAGAATTGTTGTCCTAGGAGGGTTTTTATCAAAACATTTTCATCATTTTCCATAAAGTGCCAAACAGGCATTAAATACATTTCACAATCACTACTTTAAAAAGATGAAAAATGCTTTTTCAAGCTTCAGAAGAAATAATTTATCATTAAAACCAGAACAATAATTGAAATTCTGTGAATTATGATTAAAATCCAAACTGACATTCTTTCACTACTGGGAGTCCGTTCATCGAAAAAAGTATTTCAAGTGTCCCATATAAAATAAACGGCTCTATTTACACCAAATAATAATTTAAAATTTAATTTTCCTATATTATCTCACATTTATTAAAATTAATAAAATATTTAATCTGAACAAATAGTGTGCGCAAACAGCAGGAAATAATGTAACTGAATTTTTTAAAAGCAGTGCAATGGGAACCTACCTCAACTTGCAGTTCGATTACGGTGACGTGACATGCCCTGCACAAGCGCACAAGAATGTGGAAGCTGATGATCGCGGTATCACGAGGTTACCCTACCAACGCACTCCAACAAACACACAACAACTAAAAACACAAAACAACTTACTTAAAACAATACAAATGAACAAACAACACAAAATAACTAGCTCGACATGTTTTCAAAACACAACTCACACCATCAACATTACTTATTATGCCACTTTAAAAATCCGCAATGTGTTTACAAAAACCACACCATCACCAACATAACTTACTAATAATTTTAAAGAGCCAACATGTTGTTTCAAGGGAACACTAGAGTGAAAAACTAGACAAAAGTGCACGACATGTTGAAAACTACATTTAAAAGCACGTGCGCCTAAACACATTTTCAAAACCAAATTTGCAGTACCCAAATTATTCAAAAATCATTGAAAATTTATAAAACAATTTCATGAAATACCACAAGGTGTTATACCAAAGCAATAAAATCATCTTTTTAAACCAAACACACATAAAATCTATCCCAAACAAGTTTCTCATTCAATACACAATTTAATAAACCATTAAAATATTTTATAAAACCAATTCAAGAAGTTCCACATGGTTTTTACACTAAAAATGCACCCAAAATCCACTTTTAAAACCCACCGTACACAAACACCATATGAAAACATGAATCTCAGCCTTTATATAATTTAATAAACCAACTGCACAACATATAAAATAATATTAAGTGGCACAAAAAGTGTTCACATGAGAAACACATCCAAAAATATATTAAACATCAGGCATCAAGGGCAAGCAATGGACAGTAAATGCATGGATTTGCCTACCTCAAGGAAGTCTATTCAAAACTTTCAAACACAAGCAACACCTCGCTTTCACGCGGGAATGCACTTATATATATATATATACACATCATTAAACTGATGAAGGTTTCCCCCGCGCCATGAGGGAACACGCACTCAGAAGGCGTATATATATATTCATACCTGGGAAAAAAATGCGTGCGTGCACCTGGAATTGATCCCAAAACCTTGAAAAAATTCCCAACACCCAAATTTCAGCACAACTAGAACCAACACCCGACCAAAGAGGTACACATGACTCACATAAACAAAAGACCCTAAATTGGATGACACGAAACGAAATAGTAGGTGCAATAACCTTATTGAAAACATCGGAGACATATGGAAGAGAGTCCATCTGCCTCGCCTTTGGCGATGGATGCCAGACCATGGACCAACGGGTCTTGATGCATCAATAACATACTCTAGACATTGTACAAAAGGAGTGAAACAAAAACTGAGATGTCAAAGTTTAGTGAAATTGACGAAAACATCAAAAATAAAGAAATGCATCGGAGGAGGGCTGCTGGATTGGGTTTTCGGTTTGTGTTGGAAGATTTTTGGACAGAGGGTTCTGGTTTTCCAGTAACAGCACATGTAGGGAGGAGTTCAGGCCACTAGAAAAAAATATGGCGCGTAGGGGCTGGGAAGGCCGGAGAGGCCGACTGGGTATGCGGGAGGGCGCCGAGGTAGCCTTGTGATGGCTGGGGATCCAGGAGGATGCCTATGTGGCCTTGCGCCATCTAGACATGCAGAGTGGGGGGGGGGGGGGGGGGGTGGGGCTGAGAGAGCTGGATGGGGCGTGAGGCGAGGGGGGTGGGCGAGGTCGGCTACGCAGTGGGCTCACGGTGCAGAAGAGCAAAGGGGAAAACGGGGGGAACTCGCAATTGGATTGTGACCTAGAAAGGGAGAGTGCAGACGATGGCTAGAGGGGATGTCAGCGTAGGGGAAGGGCGGAAAGAAAAAGGTGGAGAAGAGATTTGGAGGGGGTTGGTCGATGCTACGCGCAAGTAGTGAATGGGAGGGCTAGGCTACGCTGTAAAAAAAATAGAGCTCCCTTTAGGGTTTTACCCAAAAGAGGAAGAAGTAAAATAATAATAATATTTTCAATAATTATAAAAGGAATATTAATACCAATAATATAGCAATGATAATTTGAATAATAATAATAATAATAGAAACTCAATAATAAAAATCACAATAATAAATTTCTCCATTTCATTTTAAATAATAATAGTAATATTTTTAACAATTTAGTAACAATGATAATGTTATTGTCTACAAAATATATTATTATTTTAAGCGTCGCGTAACCGCACGGTCACTCGGGTGGAATGCAAGGTCACCGCTAATGGTCCGGGGTCTGCGCACCTCCCTAAAGCCCATCAAAACATCAAACTTCAAAAATATCAAACCGGGACCCAACGAATCCTCATCTATAAGACTCAGGACCGAGTAAATAGTAAAAATAAAATAAAATAAAAATAAAATAAAATAAATAGAATTCTGAGGTCGGGGTGTGACATAGAGTGAGTGGTTTCTTATAAATACATATCTTTCTAGAAACTACAAGTGTATGTTGTTCTGACAGAGATGTACCTAGGGGTAACAACTATGACAAGATGTTCTGGTCCTGACTCAGGGTAATATGGTACATGACAATGGGCCTTGCTGCCCACTAGGTTTGACACTCATAGGGGATATGCTTTAGGAATTAACAAGATCCTCACAAAAAATAATAAAGGATTTAAAGATATTTTGGATAAGAATAACCTATGATAAACCTAAGGTTTTATAGATTAAGAAATGTGTCATAATTTTCACATTTTATAAATGTATTTTCCTAATTTTGTGGTTCCTCAATATGATAATTGTTTATTACTCTATGATTTTGATTTTAGTCAATGGATGGAACCCAGATGTAACATCCCAAGTAAGTAATAAATAATATATATTTTAATCTATGTCTATAAATGAATTAGATAGTGTTTTAGAGGCTTAAAATGAAAATAAACCCAATCTTAAGCACGTAATACACTAATATTTTTAAAAGATTGTTTTACTTCCTTTTAATGGAAAACCATTTTTAAATATATCTTTTGACAATTTTATAAGCTATGTTTGTCAAAATAAACTTATTAATTATGATTGGGACATCAAAATTTAATTTTTGTGAATTTTTGGTATTTTTCCGATAAAGTTCATTTTTTAATGAATAGTGAAAAACAATGTATTTTAATTCAAAACCAATTTTTAATCTAATTTATTTATATTATTAGATTATCTTTTTAATTTATTTTAAAGTGAAATTAGAATATATTTTTACCATTTATTCCAATGGTGGTCATTGGAATCAATTTCACTTTGAAATTGGACTTAAACTAGTGTCAATCTTTTGATACTTATTGTTTCATAAAAACACGCTATTTGTCATGACAGCCGGAATTAATTATTAAATTAATTAATGTAACTTATATGATTTGAATTTTGTAAAATAGACATCATTTTTGAATTCATAATATCAAATATATCTTAGGGTGAAGTTTTGGTATTTTTCTGAAAAACTTCAAATTTTGATGAATAGTGAAACCACTAAGTGGTAGTTAAAGAAACTGATTTTTTCGTTTAAATGAAACTTTGCCACTTCTATGATTTGATTTTCAAAAATCCAACATACATGGTTTTCATTAAGAAGTAAAATGTGGTTCAATGAGATTAAAATAATTTTTTGGTGAATAGTAACTTTTAAGTTCTTAATCGCTATTAGAGGTAATTAGTGTAGTTTAAGGTAAAAATAATGTTTTAATAATATGAGATGAGCTTGAAACATGTCCTACCCTTATTGGATGTGTCATGGAAGACCAATAAAATCCATGGGTCAACTTGGGGACCCCATGGAGCCACTTTGGAAGGAAAATGACATTAATATGTTTTTAATTTAATGTTAAAGTAAAAATGTCACAAACATGAGTTATTTTACTAAAACAATTTTTACATGGGGTTATAGAAGTCATATTTTTGAATATAAATAGTAATTGGAAAGATAAAAGGATTTCCCACATCATAGTAGTTTTTTATAATTTTTAGACATTAAATAAATTAAATTATTTATGACATCATGATGATGCATCGATTACCTCATTATTTAATGATTTAAATAAAATGAAAAGATAATGTAAAATCTAAGACCTACACTTGTCAAAAACCTATTGTTTGGGTATATTTCTAAACCTTATCACCTTATACTCGAATTATTTTAATGTGGGACCTTTTAAATCCGAAAATCATTTTAAAATAAAGTAACATTTCATTACTTTCCATGAGTGCCCCTCCTCTCCTCTTATAAAAGGCCCCCACCTCTACCACCTTAACCACACTTCCAAAGCCTTTGTCTCGGACAACCCCTACCCATTTTGTCTTTCCAAATCCCTCTCTAACTCTTATAATCCTCACTTTGGGCAGAAGTCTTCCCAATAAATCCTTTGAGCTCAAACCAAAGGGAGTTACCCAATTTTAAGGTAATGTATTCACTTGAGTCCTTTTGTTTTATTTTGCTTCTCCAACCTCCTAAACTCTTTTTATTCATTTCTTTTGTAACAACTCCAGTATCTTCAATATACTGGGATGTTGTTATAATAATTATTCGAGCTACACTTACACACACCTACATATAATGGCTAAAGAACATACTGTTTCCGTGGATGGCGAATTTATGCCTCACGAAACGATAATTGTTCAACACTCATATAACACCTTAAAAGGTGGCCATTAAGATGTAAAAATATTTATATATGATATATAATATGTTTATGTTTTACTAAAGCTTCTGTGTTTTTCATTTATGGCATACCTTTATGGTTTCCATTATGGGTAAACGCGATATCTTCGTTTTAGGAAGTGCGGACTACCACCCCCTCAAAGTGATTTGATTTGTTAATTCCATATGTGGGATGTATAAAGGATGTAATTAATGATTTTATATATGATATTATACTATAATTATAATATAACATTATATCATTATGATTCCATTTCATAAAATATGAAATATAAATGAAAGTAGCGTTCATGCGTACGTACGGCTTACCATCTCCATGAATGGTGCATTTTATTTCTTACCTCTAAACGTTATGTAATATTATAAATGCATGTATATACTGGATATATATGATATATATGATATCTACATCCTGAATTAACTCTGGATATAATGGATTCATGATCAAATTTTTATTATAAAGAGTTTTTTTGACTCAAGTACCAATGATCGTTAAAACGACCGTTAATAACTTAAATAATTACATAGTGTTCATGACATGATAATAAGTGATATAAAAGGAATAATGAACTTGAAAAAAGTTCTTAAGCAAGTAGAAATTAAGTCAAGTTTATTATTCAGGAGGTTAAAGATTGATCGAGTCAAGTCGGACCTGAGGTATGGGACTTCGTCGCAATCTCCTTTCATTGAGGCATATTTTGTTTTATACACAACCTTATTTTATATGGTTTATAAACCCCTTTGACTTTTATGTTTATTCAAAAGGAATCTTTTTTATATGAAGCATTTACTAAACAACAAAAGGGAATGTTTTTGTCGTACATATGCAGCGACAACGACTTCTCCGCCGCCGTGACCATTATTTGAGTTTCGGCTTCCTCTACAAGCCATACCATTTTTTTTAAAAGAAAAATAAATACCCTGTTTTACTTTTCGTTTATTTTGGTATTTAAAATGGTTTTCATAATGTTTTTATTATATCAATGTGTTTTATTGATATCTTGTGATTGAAATTTGGAGATGTTATGTTTCCTTTATGTATGTTTTATGTGATACGATTATGTTATGGTTCTTGGGAATTATTATGAAGATAGGTGGTTCTGTGATAAACTAAGGGCGGGTGAGCCCGATATAGCTCTCCAATGCATTGGGTAACGTGAAGGAGTTAAACATTAAGGTTTCTTCGAAGAGATTTAAGGAATATACTGTGATGGGTAGTCCAAACGTAACCAAGAGGGTTACTCCCTACGTAAGAATGTTATGAATGCCTCATGTTACCTTTATGTCTTATGATTTCTATGATTTTTTCATGATTTGATGAGGTATGTTAAAGTGCTTATGTTTTATGGGTAAAGTATGATTTCATTCTTATGTATATATGTACCCATGTTTCCTTTACATATTTTTATATCCCTTACTGAGCTTTTTATGCTCATCCCAAGTTTTTGAAATGTTTTTCACAGGTCAAGGGAAAGGTACATGATTTGATGATAGTGTCAAGGAAGTGTCAAGAAAGAATCCATGTTTTATTTTAAATATGTTTCCATTGATGGGACAAATGAATACTATCTTTTATGTAGCCACTTTGTTTAAATGTGGAATGTAATGCTTGTTTTATGATCTAATTCTCTAAAACTCTAAACCTGA
The DNA here is from genome assembly GCA_963277665.1 of Viscum album. Classification (NCBI taxonomy): domain Eukaryota; kingdom Viridiplantae; phylum Streptophyta; class Magnoliopsida; order Santalales; family Viscaceae; genus Viscum; species Viscum album. The sequence continues at coordinate 1,421,508,535 of OY728137.1, forward strand.
AAATATCCTCAAGGTGTAATCTTGTAATAACTCAAGATTAAGTAATGTTTAAGGCTGGGGCCTTATAGTTGGTATCAAAGGTCGGTTTAGATAACTTTATGAGTTAGAATTCTATTAAATGATTATCCAAAATTTTTTTATGGCCAAATTGAAATGATATAGCATTTGAAGATTACAATGATGCTTCATCTAAGACATGTTTGTTCAGAATGGTTTTCTACAGAGGAAACAGGGAAGTAGTGCTAGGAAGGCATACAGAAGGAAATAACCTTCCGAATCAGCATCCTGAGATGGTCGGAATTGGAACTGAACACTTTTTTTCAATAATGGCGTAGTTTAATCAAGTGATAAATGGTGGTGGTATCCATGCACGAGATCAGCCAGATCAACCACATAGGAACATGTCAGTGGTGGAACATTTCATGAGGCAACACCCCCCATCATTCAAAGGATCATCTGACACTGTGATAGATGAAGGGTGGATTAAACCACTGGAGAAGATTTTCGATGTCATGGGGTGTTCAAGCAATCAAAAGGTTAGTCTTGCTATTTACCGTTTGGAGGGTGAAGCAGATTAGTGGTGGTCGATGGTTAAAAATATCAGGGATGCGGATGGGATTTATGCTCTCGACTGGGATGAATTTAAAGGAATGTTTCTTGAGAAGTATTTTCCTAAGGCTGTTCGACTTAGGATGGAAAAAAAATTCTTGGAATTGAGGCAAGAGGAAGACTCAGAGGCTGCCTATGAAGAAAGGTTTACTCGATTGGCAAGGTATACTCCAAATTTTATCCGAGACCTTGATAGTAAAATCAATCGTTTTTACTCAGGATTAAATCCAAAATATCGAAGGGATTTTGCTTCTCGTGAGTTAAAAAGTTATGAAAAGCTTTTTTGATGTGATGAGAAGGTGGAAATGGAGTTTGTCGATGATCAAGTGTTCTATAACAACCAACAGAAGAAGAGACCGAGGTGGCAGGAGAAAAGAAAGAATTCTTCAAAAAAGTCTGATGGTAAGAAAACTAAGTTTCCAGTTTGTGATAAATGTGGTAAAAGGCATGCTGGGGAATGTCTTCTGAATTCTGGAAAGTGCTACCGATGTGGTAAGATGGGACATAAGGCTCGTGATTTCACTGAAAAATATCAAGGTGATGGTAAGACCAAATTTGATTTATAGTTAGTGAAATGTTTTAAGTGCAATGAGATGGGTCACTATGAAAATGAGTGTCCGACAAAGAGCTCGAGTGATGGGAAGCAGTTTGACTACAAGCAGAAAGGGGTGGTGAAATCCTTTGCAACTACTTCAGCAGATGTCGGGCCATCAAATGAAGTTGTATCAGGTACTTTGTTTGTTTTTTTCAGATTATGCCAGTGTGTTGTTTGATTCGGGGTCTACACATTATTTCATCTCTGAAATATTTTCTAGAAAAATTGGAATACCATCTCAAGAAATGACTCCTGAACTTTTGGTAAAAACAATTGGGGGGAATGTTGAGGCAAAAAAAATTTATAAGGATCTTCCTATCCTTATCTGTGGAATGAACCTACTTGCGAACCTTATTGTTTTACCTCTAGTAGAGTTTGATGTTGTCCTGGGTATGTATTGGCTCTCTATTTACCATGCTAAGATTGACTGTAGAGCTAAAGAAGTTTCTTTTCAGAAAGACTTTCAGTTTGTGTACAAGAATGAACCCTTACAGTTGATAAATTATCAAGAGGCCGAGAAACTTGTAAAAGATGGAAATGAATGATACCTTGCACACATCGTTGAAAAAAATGGAACTGTTCAGATTAATGATGTGCCAGTGGTAAATGAGTATCATGATGTTTTTCCTGATGAGTTGCCTGGAATAATACCAGATCGAGAAGTTGAGTTTACTATTGACTTAATTCCTAATGCTAAGCCAATTTCAAAACCCCTTTATCGAATAGCTCAAATTGAACTTTTAGAGTTGAAGGAGCAATTGCATGATTTATTAGAGAAAGGTTTCATTTGACCTAGCACATCACCATGGGGTGATCCTATTTTATTTGTTAAAAAGAAAGATGGTTCAATGAGACTTTGCATTTATTATAGAGCCTTGAATAACATCACCATTAAGAACAAATATCCTTTGCCTCATATCGATGATTTGTTTGATCAGCTCCAGGGAGCTCAGTATTTTTCAAAGATTGACTTGAGATCGGGGTACCATCAGCTGAAGGTAAAGGAAGCAGACGTTCTGAATACTGTGTTTCGTACAAGATATGGCCATTATGAATTTGTAGTAATGCCTTTTGGGCTAACCAATGCACCTGCTGTATTCATGGACTTAATAAATAGAATTTTCCATGAGTTCTTGGATAAGTTTGTGTTGGTTTTCATTGATGATATTTTGGTGTTTTCAAAAATTAAAGACGAGCATGAAATACATTTAAGGGTTATTTTGAAAACCATAAAAGAAAATAAATTGTATTGGAAATTCAGCAAGTGTGAGTTTTGGTTGCAACAAATTTCTTTCCTTGGTCACATTGTTTCTAATGATGGGATAACTGTTGATCCGGCAAAAACAAAGGTTGTTGAAGAATGGCCAAGACCCACAAATGTAACTGAGATTCGTAGCTTCCTTGGTTTGGCAGGCTATTACCGAAGGTTTGTTAGAAATTTTTCCCAGTTATCTAGTCCAATGACTAAGCTAACTCGGAAGGTTGTTAAGTTTATCTGAAAAAAAGAATGTGATGATTGTTTATAAGAACTGAAAAGAATATTGGTGAATGCTCCATTTTTGGCACTACCTTCCAGGAATGGGGAATTTGTTATCTACAGTGATGCTTCATTGAAAGGACTTGGTTGTGCCCTAATGCAGAATGATCAGGTAATTGCTTATGCTTCATGACAGTTGAAAACTCATGAGGTAAATTACCCTACACTTGATTTGGAATTAGCTGTTGTAGTTTTCACTCTAAAAATTTGGAGGAATCATTTGTATAGAGTAAAGTGTGAAATATATACCGATCACAAATGTTTAAAATATATATTCACTCAGAAAGAACTGAACATGAGACATAGGACATGGCTAGAATTAATCAAGGATTATGATTGTACAATTCATTACCATCCGGAAAATGCAAATAAAGCGGCTGATGCTTTGAGTCGAAAAAGTAATGCTTTATTAACATTGTTGAATTTGGAATGTGATCCTTTCGTTTAGGATTTGATGAACTTTGGAATAGAAGTTTTTGGTGCAGGATGTTCTTCTGTTTTGTTTTAGGTATCAGTGAAATCTTCTCTATCGGACAGAATCAAGCAAGCACAGAAGAAAGACAGTGAGTTGCAGAAAAAGGTAGAGCTAGTTCAGAAGGGTAAGTTGCCTGAATTCATCATTGATAATGATTGTGCTTTGAGATTTGGGAAGAGATTGTGTGTGCCTTATGATTCACAGTTGAAGAGAGATTTGTTATGTGAAGCTCCTAATTCTCCATTTTCAGTTCATCCTGGCAGTATGAAGATGTATAGATATCTGCGAGAGTATTACTGGTGGGATGGAATGAAAAGAGATATTGCCGATTTTACAGTGAAGTGATTGACTTGTCAATAGGTTAAAGCAGAGTGGCAGTTACCGAAAGGGATGCTTCAGCCTTTACCAGTACCAGAATGGAAATGGGAGAATATATCCATGGACTTCGTTGTGGGATTTCCGAAGACACCTCGAGGTAATAATGCAATCTGGGTTATTATTGATCGCTTGACTAAATATGCTCATTTCCTTGCTATATGAGATACTTTTTCCCTAGATCAACTTTCTCATTGGTATCATACAGAGATAGTCAGGTTACTTGGAGTTCCTCTTTTTCATTGTATCGGATCGTGATCCCAGGTTAACTTCTAACTTTTGGAAAGGCCTTCAGAAGTCATTGGGTACTAAATTAAATTTTAGTACAGCTTTTCATCCTCAATCAGATGGGCAATCAGAACGTACAATCCAGACTTTGGAAGATATGCTACGTTCTTATTCGATGGATTATCAGGGAAGTTGGGACCGACATCTTTCTTTGGATGATTTTTCATATAATAACAGTTTTCAATCCAGTATATAGATGGCACCATTTGAGGCGTTATATGGGAAGCACTGTCGAACTCCAGATTTTTTGGATGAAGTGGGTGAAAGGAAGCTGATGAGACCAGAATTGGTAGAAGATATGGCAGAGAAAGTTCAACTGATACAGAAACACATGAGAACAGCTCAGAGAAGGCAGAAGAGTTATGCAGACAATATATAGGAGGAAGGATCTCTCTTTTGAGGTAGGTGATCATGTTTTTCTCAAAGTATCACCATGGAAAAGTGTGATGCGATTTGGTAAGAAAGGAAAGCTGAGTCCAAGGTTCATTGGACCATATGAAATTCTGGAGAGAGTTGGATCAGTTGCATACCGAGTGGCTTTACCTCCGAGTTTATCTCAGGTACACAATGTTTTTCATGTTTCAATGATGAGAAAGTACATGCCAGATCCATCTCATGTTTTGAGTCCAGAGGTAGTTCAGCTGGAAGAGAACCTATCTTATAAGGAACAACCGGTCCAGATTCTTGACCATAGGGAGAAAGTGTTATGGAATAAGGTGATTCATCAGGTAAAGGTCTTGTGAAAAAACCCACATGATTGAAGAGGCAACATGGGAATCTGAAAATGCAATGAGGGATAAATACCCCCACTTATTCGATAAGTAAATAAAATGCGGGGATGAAATTTTCTAAAGGGGGGAAGGATGTAACATCCCAAGTAAGTAATGAATAATAGATATTTTTATCTATGTCTATTAATGAATTAGATAGTGTTTTAGAGTCTTAAAATGAAAATAAATCCAATTTTACGCATGGAATACACTAATATTTTCAAAAGATTATTTTACTGCCTTTTAATGGAAAACCATTTCTAAATCTATCTTTTGACAATTTTATAAGCTATGTTTGTCAAAATAAACTTATTCTTTATGATTGGTACATTAAAATTTACTTTGTGTGAATTTTCGGTATTTTTCCGATAAAGTTCATTTTTTAATGAATAGTGAAAAATGTTGTATTTTAATTCAAAACCTCTTTTTAATCTAATTTATTTATATGATTAGATTATCTTTTGAATTGGTTTTAAATTTAAATTAGAATATATTTTTACCATTTATTCCAATGGTGGTCATTGGAATCAATTTCACTTTGAAATTTGACTTAAACTAGTGTCAATCTTTTGATACTTATTGTTTTATAAAAACACGATATTTGTCATGAAAGCGGGAATTAATTATTAAATTAATTAATGTAACTTATATGATTATAATTTTGTAAAATAGACATCATTTTTAAATTCAGAATATCAAATATAGATTAGGGTGAAGTTTTGGTATTTTTCTGAAGAACTTCAATTTTTGATGAATAGTGAAACCACTAAGTCGTAGTTAAAGAAACTGATTTTTCATTTAAATGAAACATTTCCACTTATGTGATTTGATTTTCAAAAATCTGACATACATGGTTGTCATTAAGAATTAAAATGTGGTTCAATGAGATTAAAATAATTTTTCGGGGAATAGTAACTTTTAAGTTCTTAATCGCGATTAGAGGTAATTAGTGTAGTTTAAGGTAAAAATAATGTTTTAATAATATCAGATTAGCTCGACACATGTACTACCCTTATTGGATGTATCATGGCCGACCAAAAAAATCAATGGGTCAACTTGGGGACCCCATGGATCCACATTGGAAGGAAAATGACATTAATATCTTTTAATTTAATGTTAAAGTAAAAATGTCACAAACATGAGTTATTTTACTAAAACAATTTTTACATGGTGTTATACAAGTCCGATTTCTTACTATAAATAATAATTGGAAAGATAAAAAGATTTACTACATCATAGTATTTTTTTTATAGTTTTTAGACATTAAATAAATTAAATTATTTATGACATCATGATGATGCATCGATTACCTCATTATTTAATGATTTAAATAAAATAAAAAGATAATGTGAAATCTAAGACCTACACTTGTCAAAAACCTATTAGTTGGGTATATTTCGAACCCTTATCACCTTATCCTAGAATTATATCAATGTGGGACCTTTTAAATCCGAAACGCATTTTAAAATAAAGTAACATTTCTTTACTTTCCAAGAGTGCCCCTCCTTTCCTCTTATAAAAGGCCCCCACCTCTACCTCCTTACACACACTTCCAAAGCCTTTGGCTCGGCCAAACCCTTCCCATTTTGTCTCTCCAAATCCCTCTCTAACTCATAGAATCATCAGTTTTGGTAGAAGTATTCCAAAGGAAGCCTTTGAGCTCAAACCAAAGGGAGTTACCCGATTTTAAGGTAATGTCTTCACTTGAGTCCTTTTGTTTTATTTTGCTTCTACAACCCCCTAAACTCTTTTTATTAATTTATTTTGTAATTACTCTAGTATCTTCAATATACTAGGATGTTTTTATAAGAAATATTCTAGCTACACTTACACACACCTACATATAATTGCTAAAGAACATACTGTTTCCGTGGTTGGAGAATTTCTGCCTCACAAAACGATGATTGTTCAACACTCATATAACACCTTCAAAGGTGTCCATTAAGATGTCAGTATATTTATATATGATATATGATATGTTTTTGTTTTACTTAAGCTTCTTTATTTTTAATTTATGGCATACCTTTATGGTTTCCATTATGGGTAAACCTGATATCTTCATTTTAGGATGTGCGGACTACGACCCCCTCAAAGTGATTTGATTCGTTAATGCCATATGTGGGACGTATAAAGGTTGTAATTAATGATTTTATATATGATATTATACTGGAATTATAATATAACATTATATCATTATGATTCAATTTCATAAAATATGAAATAGAATTGAAAGTAGCGTTCATACGTACGTACGACTTATCGTCTCCATGAACGGTGCATTTCATTTCTTACCTCTAAACGTTATGTAATATTATAAATGCATGTATATACTGGATATATATGATATATATGATATCTAAATCATTAATATAACTCTGGATATAATTGATACATGAACAACTTGTAATTATAAAGAGTTTATTTTTGACCCAAGTACCAATGATCGTTAAAACGACCGTTAATAACTTAAATAATTACATAGTGTTCATGACATGGTAATAAGTGATATAAAAGGAATAATGAACTTGAAAAATGTTCTTAAGCAAGTATAAATTAACTAAAGTTTATTATTCAGGAGGTTATAGAACGATCGAGTCAAGTCGGACCCGAGGTATGGGACTTCGTCTCAATCTCCTTTCATTGAGGCATATTTTGTTTTATACACAACCTTATTTTATACGGTGTATAAAACCCTTTGAATTTTATGTTTATTCAAAAGGAATTGTTTTTATATGAAGCATTTACTAAAAAACAAAAGGGAATGTTTTTGTCATCCGTATGCGGCGACAACGACTTCTCCGCTGCCGTGACCATTATTTGAGTTTCAGCTTCCTCTACAAGCCATACCGTTTTTTTAAAATAAAAATAAATACCCTGTTTTACTTTTCTTTTATTTTGGTATTGAAAATGGTTTTCATAATGTTTTTATTATATCAACGTGTTTTATTGAAATCTTGTGATTTAAATGTGGAAATGTTATGTTTCATTTATGTATGTTTTATGTGATACGATTATGTTATGGTTCTTGGGCATTATTATGAAGACGGGTGGTTACGTGATAAACTAAGGGCAGGTGAGCCCGATATAGCTCTCCAATGCATTGGGTAACACGAAGGAGTTAAACGTTAAGGTTTCTCTGAAGAGATTTAAGGAATATATTGTGATGGGTATTCCAAACGTAACCAAGAAGGTTACTCCCTACGTAAGAATGTTATGAATGCCTCAAGTTACATTTATGTCTTATGATTTATATGATTTATTCATGATTTTATGAGGTATGTTAAAGTGATTATGTTTTATGGGTAAAGTACAATTTCATTCTTATGTATATATATACCCATGTTTCCTTTCCATATTTTTATATCCCTTACTGAGCTTTTTACGCTCATCCCATGTTTTTGAAATGTTTTTCACAGGTCAAGGGAAAGGTACATGATATGATGATAGTGTCAAGGAAGTGTCAAGAAATAATCCATATTATATTTTAAATATGTTTCCATTGATGGGAAAAATGAATACTATCTTTTATGTAACCACTTTGTTTAAATGTGGAATGTAATGCATGTTTTATGATCTAATTCTGTAAAACTCTAAACCTGAAAAGATCCTCAAGGTGTTCTCTTGTAATAACTCAATATTAAGTAATGTTTAAGGCTGGAACATTATACCAAAGGAACTATTTTAATGGTGAATGTGATGTAAAATGAAATGATTTTCCTCCTAAATAACCAAATACTATGATATATGGAATGAAAAACCTTGTTGCTATGATTAGAAAGCTTTCCAAAGATATTAATATTGGTGTACAACCAAATGACCAAAGGTGGTAACAAAATTATATTGAGTCATTAATGAGGCAATATACACCTTATTTTAAGGGGTCTTCTAATAAAATTTTTCCTAGACAATGAATCAATGCTATTGAAAATATATTCATGTTATTAAGTGTTTGGATCATGAGAAAGTCATTCTGGCTATTTATTAGTTAGAAGGAGAAGAAGTTCAGTTGTGGACTCTAATCAAGAATACAATTAATCCATGGATTGGGATCAGTTCAAGAACTTATTTTTCAATTTTTAATTTCTTAGGATTCAACATTACAATATGGAGAAAGAGTTCCTTGAGTTGAAGAAATGGGATGAATAATCTGTTGGTTCCTAAGAGGATAATTTTTTGAGACATTCGAGGTATGCTTCAAGAATTATCATCCTACCTAAAAGTTATGTTGATAGGTTTTTAAATGGATTAAATACAAGTTTCCGATGGGTGTTTTCCATGAGAGACTTTATTAGCTATGAATATATTTTTCATTGTGAATTCATCCTTGAAATATATGTTTGATTCAAATACTAATCCCATGGTTTTGACAAGAAGAATAAGGTGGAGTTAAAGGAAAATATAAAAACCATGATGAAATGAAGACGAGTACAACTTTATGCTCTAAATTTGGTAAATATCATAGAGAATTTTTTTAAGAGGTATATTAATTGTTTTAAGTGTAGAATAGAAGGTCTACAGATAATTGATTGTAAAAATTATGGGAATAAGTTAGCTCAAAATGATAATGGAGAGAATGTTTAACAGAATCCACCTCCCATGATTTTGTGATACAAGTTTAAGGAGAATGGTCATTATGCTAACTACTACCCAAACCCATGGGCTTGTTATAATGATCAACGTCAACAACCTATTAAGCTAAGGGACAAGGGTAAATCTCAAACGATCACTATTTATGATGAGGGGTGTGATACTGACGTGATGAAAGGTACACTTACAGTCCACTCTCCAACTTCTAATGTCATATTTTATTATAGATATACCCACTCATTAATATTTAATAATTTTACTAAGTGTGTTAAAATTACACCAAAACAATTAGATGTGGAATTAGTATTGAAAACCCCTACTGGGATGATTATTTTATCACAAGACTATGATTCCTCTCAAGTTGAATTTTGTGGGAATTTGCATCCTACAAACCATTCCATTATTTCTATGGTTGAATTTGATGATATCTTATACATGGATTGGATTTATCTACATAAATCCCAAACCAATTTTAATGTAAGGGATATCATATATGATATTTCGAACCCTCCAATTATCATCCATAAATGTGACGATAATTATGAACATTCTATGGGGATTACATCTAGTGTATGGGTCTTAATTCCCATTAAAAGGGTTTATTATATCAAATGGTTGGGGAGAAAATAGATAACAATGATATGCCAATTGTTTAAGATTTTTGGTATTTTATTTTGGAAGATTTCCATTGACTTCAACCAAAATGTGAAGTTAATTTCTCAACAGAACTTATACCTAGTTCCACACCAATATCAAAGTCTCCATATAAAATAGATCTTATTGAGTTGCAGGAATATAAGAAGCAACTCCAAAAAAACCTTGATAATGGATTCATTCTGACAAGCGTTCCACCTTGGGGTGCATTGGTTCAATTTTTGAAAAATAAATATAGATTAATATGTCTCTACATTGATCATTAGGAGTTGAACAATATCACAATAAAGAATAAGTATCTTCTACCTTCTATTGATGAAACATTTGATCAATTGCATGGTGATCAATACTTTTCCAAGATTTACAATTGATCTGGTTATCATTAATTGAGGGGAAATGAAGAGGACATAACCCAGAAGTCATTCTTTACAAGGTATGGACATTATGAATATATAGTGATTCCTTTTGGTCATACTAATTCCTCTACTATCTTCACGTATTTCATGAATAGAGCATTTAGAGATACATCGACTAGTTTGTGGTAGTATTCATAGATGATATTATAATATATTCAAAGAGAAAGTATGATCATGATGATCAATTTTGAATTTTACTAAAGACCCTATGAAAGGATAAAATATATGAAAAAATTACAAAGTGTGAATTTTATCTACAAAAGGTTTCATTTTTGGGTCACATAATCTCAAGAGATATTATAATGTTAGATCCATAAAAGATGGAGGCTATTGAAAACCTACCTAGACCAGCCTCAGTGACTGAGATATGTAGATTTCTTGGTTTAGCTAGATATTATCAAATTTTTGTGGAGAATTTATCATGAATATCTAATCCTCTTACAAAGTTAACTCGGAAGGGTGTGAAGTTCCACTGGATAATAGAATGTGAGGAAAATTTCAAGAAACTAAATATAATGTTAGTTAGTGAACCTATTATTATATTACCCTATAGTGGAAAAGGTTTTGTAATCTGTAGTGATGTATCCAAGAGGGGATTGGTATGTGTTCTTAAGAAAAAAAGTTTATCTCTTATTCCTCGTGGTAATAGAAGATTCATGAAAAAAGTTACACAACTCATGATTTGGTGTGAGCAGTGGTAAATTTATCATTAATGATACATAGGCATTATCTTTATAGAGAAATTCGTGATATATATACTAATATTAAAATTATAAAAAATAAATTGAAATATAAGTAGATGAACAATATCCATAGAATGTGTTTAGATTTGATAAAGGATTATGAATGCTCAATACATTACCACATTGGTAAAGAAAAGAAGGTGGATGATGATTTAAGTTGGAAGAATCATGCTATATTATCCATGATGAGGATCACAAAAGATCCACATTTTTTGGATTTGTAAAAGATGGATCTATAAATACTGATGGAAGGGAAAAAATTATAACATTCCCAAATGAATGTTCTACCCTCTATCCAAGTGAAGATTAAGGAGGAAAAAAGGAATACGAAGAGCTGTAAACGAAAATAAAAAAGGATCATAAGTTTAACCTTTACCAATATGGAATGACAAGGATTAAGAATCGTGTATGTGTTCTTTTCCTACCTAATATAAAGAAGGATATGTTAGAGGAAGATCATAGTTCTTCATTATATATTCATACTGGAAGTACAAATATGTATATGGATGTGAAAGAACACTTTTGGGGGGGTGGATAGAAGATAGAGATCATCAAGTTAGTATCTCAGTGCTTGGTATTCCAACAAGTTAAGGATGAAAAACAAAATACAAAGGGTATTTTCCATCCATTACCCATACGAAAATTGAAATGGGAGAACATCACTATGGATTTTTTACATTAGACTACCTAAAACCTCTTAAGGGATTAATTATATATGGGTGTTAGTCGATCAACTTACTAAGTCAGAAGACTACATTTCAATCAGGGAGTACTTATCTATGGATCAGATTTCCAGGATATACATTAAGGAAGTGGTATGGTTTCACAAAGTATCAAATTTCACTGTATCATATCAGGATATATGGTTTATCTTAATGTTATGGTGATGTCTTCAACAAGCACTTGATATAGACTTGATTTTCATAACATTTTACCATCCTAAAACTTATGGGAAGTTGAAAAGATCAATTCAAAACCTAGAAGATATGATGAGAACTTGTTCTATGGATTTCAATGGTGGTTCATATCGACACCTTCCTCTAGTTGAGATTTTATAAAATAATATATTTCACCCAAGCATTCAGATGTAGCTACATGAATCCCTCTAGGGGAATAAATTTAGATCTCCAACGTGATAGGATGAAGTTGGAGAAATAAAGCTATAGGGACTTGAGATCACTAAGGAAATTGCATAGAAGGTTAGAAGAATTCAGTATCATATTAAGGTAGCTCAAATTCAGTAGAAAAGTGATGTTGATAACCATCAGTGTGATATATAATTTGAAGTTGTCGAAAATTATTTTCTATGAATCTAACCCTGTAATAATGTTATGATATTCAAGAATAAAAGGAAACTAAGCCATAGGTATATCGGTCCATTTGAGATTTATGATCGTATCCGGACAACTGCCAATTGCTTGGAACTTCCTCGAAATCTCCCTCAATTCCATGATGTATTTCATGTATCTATCTTAAGGAAGTACATACCTAAACCTTAATTTTTATTGTAATTAGTGGTCATACTGCTAGAGAAGTATATGTCTTATAAAGAACAAGTAGATGAAATTTTGGTTCTATTAAAGAAAGTTCTACGACACAAGACCTCTCACCTGGTTAATGTTTTATGGAAAAATCACTAGTTTTTGTATGATACATGAGAAATTTTGGATATGATGAAGCATAAGTTTCATCATTTACTTTTACTAATGTGATGAATTTTTAGGGATAAATTCATTTTAATGGGGGGTAGAGTGTAACAAACCAAGTTTTTGTGGACCTTTTTTTTCCGAATAAATTAAATTATCTTTTATGTCATAAAATGAAACAATTAAAAAACTGCTTTCACTTGGAACAAAATTGGAATACATTATACAAAAAATCTACTTTTTGTGCATCACATAGAACAATGACATGCCATGCGCTACTAGCAACATCGATGTTTCTACAAACCAATATTTTATTGTTATAATTTGTTAATTGAGACAATTATGAACTATCCATTAAACATAGTAATATGAATATTATTACTTACATTTAAAATATTGTTTATAATGTTTTTATATAAATAAAACAGATTGATAAAAAGAGATATAATTTTATTAAATTACTTATATGTTTAAAAATAATATTTTCTCGAATAAACAACTTTTCATGTCCTTCTGTGAAAAAAACAATTGTAGAAAAATGTATAAATTAAATTTAATAAAATGAAATTAAATTTTGAATTTATAATGTTGAAATTATCATAGGAATAATTTTTGGTATTTTTATGAGAAAATTAGTTTTTTGATGATTAGTGAAAATACAGGATTTTAGTTCAAGAATTGTTTTTGCCTAATTTATTTATAAGTGTAATTTATATTGTATTATGGTTTCAGAGTTCAATTATATAATATAATTACCAATTAATACAATTTATGTCATTGAGATTAATTTCACATTGAAATTGGATATAAAAACACAACAAACTTTTGAATGTTTTCACTTTAAGAACCTGTATTGGCGACCTAAATACATGATTAACATTAAATTAATTTCTGCCACTTCTATGATTCTAATTTGGAAATATGGTTTAAATATTTTTAATATGAATAATTTACAATGTCTAATAAGGTCAACTTAGTTTTTAAACAAATTTATTAGTGAAAGTAATTAAAATTAATTACATCAATTAAGGTAAAATTAAGCTTAACTAAGATCTAAATCTTAAATTTAACACCCAAAACGACTCAGACACTTGTACAAAAACAATTGGAAGGAAATAAATCAGCCATCAAACTTTAATATTTATTTGTTTTTATGACTTTTCTTAGGTAAAAACATCGGTACAATTAACTTGTTTTAAAAAATGCCAATTGTGTCCTTTCCCTTTCCCTATAAATGGCCACCACCTCTCCCTCCTTTTCACACATCTCAAAAAAATTGGTTCTGCCAATATCTTCCTAATACACTTAATAAAATCCTCTCATTACTTCTATAATCCTTCCATTGGGATGATGGCAATCCAATGAATCATTTTGATATAAACCAAAAGGAGTTACCCGTTTAAGAGGTAACACCTTCTGTTAAGATCATTTCTTTTATTTTCCTTCTCCACCCCCTCCAATCTGAATATTTCATGATTGTATAATAAAACCATTATAATAAATATAATTTTTTTTATGCTATGTTCTAAATCTAAACTTACACACACATCCATTAAATGGGTAACAAACATACTGCTTACATGTACTGTGAATTATCAGCTCACTAAACATTGATTGTTCATTGTTTCCTTTACCGACTCTCATGGTAGATATTATGATGGAAAATATATTTATATATTTTATATATCATATTTATAATTTAATTAAGCTTATTTATTCCTTTTAAAACACCTATAATTTTTAATTTTCATTTTGTGAAAATATGATAATTTTATTTGAGGAAGTGTGGACTACCGCCCCCTCCAAACGATGTGATTCATTCATAGACTACATGGAAAATATAAAAGATGGTTTTAGTGAAAATATATGGTATAATAAATATAATTTAATAATTATATATAAATATATATATATATATACACACAAATATATTTCATTTATGCTTTTTCTTTCAAACATTAAAATGAAACAGAAATAGTGTTCATGCGTACGTACGACTTACCGTCACCATGAATAGTGTATTCCATTTCATAATTATCTATTATATAGATTATAATAACACAAATATTCGGATTATATATGATATTTATATAATTTTTTAATTCTATAAGAATGATATATGTATAAGGACCAAATATATAAGAAATTAAGACACATATGAAAAACAATTCTTATATTACCCGAAGTGAAACATCATCATAAGATTGTTAACAAAAGTGTAATATAAGGTCATAATAAAACCAAATATGGTATTAGATATAATAATATGGGTTTTTAAAATATTAATAATAAATTTATATTTATTATATTGGTGTTTTTAATGGGTACGATGATAGTCAAGACCCAAGGTAAGAGGATTTTCTCTAACCTTTTTTGTGAGATACATGATTTATTCACTACCAATTACTTTTATATGGTGTATGTAATTAAAATGAATGTATTATATTTACCTTATAATTAAATTTATGGTTATTCAAATATTCATTTATATTATCTTTCATTCATGTGGATTAAATTTATATACATACAAAATTGGTAAAATTGTTTTGTCACAAATTTCCTTCTTTGAAACCCTCATTTTATTATGCACCTAAATTATTTTTGAGGTGTATATACTTCTATTACATTATATATCATTAATATAATTATTTTCATGATATTTTAATTTTCATGTAATTTTCATTCTTTACATGTAGTGTATGATCCCAAGTAACCAAGTGGTAATATTTTATTGAAACAATCTCATCACTTTTCGATATTATTACTGATTATGATTCTTTGATGAAATTTTACGATCCATATCTCAAGAAAACTCATGAATTTTATTATAATCTATTTATACAATATATCCTCATTTATTAGTTCCATATTTCCACTATTTTGTAATTAATATAATGTGTTTATGTAAAATAGGATAGTCTCTCTCTGTGGATAGAAATCTATTTTATTCAAAATACGTGTTTTCACAAATGTATCCAAGAGATATTTAAAGCCCATTTAAAAGTAAAAAAGTATTTTTAAAAACTTTTATGGTTTTAAATGATTCCTTTATATTTTTTCAAATCTATTTTCAAAGAAAATAGTTTTGAAAAGGTATTATGTTTTAAAAATCATTTTCAATGTAATTCGTTTTACTCAATAAATGTTTTTAAAAGATCTTCAAAAATGATTTACCATATAAGGTAACATCGATTGGCGTTACTCATGAATTTATGGGGAAATTATTCAATGTTTCCAATAATATTGTTTCTTTTAATTTATCATGTTTTTATGATATGATTTTTTTGAATCCCATTTCACTTTCATAGGTTATATGCTTTTGAAACTTGTTTCTTATCATAGGTTATGATTATGATGAAATGGTTATGAAACCTATCTATTTACATAGGTTATGATATGATTACATATTTATATTACCCATTTCATTTTATGGGTTATGATATGGTAATTTATAATCATGTGGAACATGGATGTATGATTTATCTATGAGATGGGTGGGACCTATATCTACCTCCAATGAATTGGGTAATAATTTATATCTCATGATCCATACATGAATGGAACAATAAATGACACTGTTTAAGTATTATAGGGGTAGAATGGGAAATTAACTTGGATCAATAATACAGAGCTGAAACAATGGGTGAAATCGGTTTAGTAATAAAGGTCCGGAACATGGTGTGAACACGGTTCAGTAAAGGACTATGTCCACTAAGATGGTCTCAGCATCAATGCCTTGACTATTATGGAAATAATTATATACGATTATGTGTCCTCCAAAATTCCATGTTTTATTAATATGTTATTATTTCGAGGCTTATGTTCCATATTTACTTACAATTCATGTCTTATGAACTTCTATAATTTATTTCATGATTCATGTTTATGATCTTTGATAGGTAGGTTATGATCCCCTATTTTCATGAACATGTTCTCATACCCTTTTACACAAGATTATGCTCACATATTTCTATTATTTAACCTTACTGAGCATATGAGATGACCCCCTTTATATTTATTTCACCCTAGGTTATGAAGATATTTATTATGTCTTATGTGTCTATGAATAGTGGTAGTAAAGAAGAACCTTGTGGGAGATTGTATAAATCATTTATGTATAGGTGTTTATGTCTCCATGTTTCCAAAGGCACTAGAATACAACCTTCTTTGGGAGTATATTTGAATAATGTTTTAAGTATTTTTCAAAAGTTATGTAATGTTAATTTATGAAATGTGATGGTCTATATATATTATTCATTGTGAAACCATTTTTAAATGAAATTATCATTACCATGGTAACAATTGTTTTTGCATAATTAACTAATTTTTTATGTATAAAAGTAAAATGGAACTTTTTCCATAATTTGGACATACTAATAGAAAAAATTCAATCAATTTTTCAAATAAAATATATAAAGGTAAATAAAATTAAAATTAATATTAGGGCATATAAACCACTATCTTTTAGAAAAAGTGTATTTTCAAGAATAAAAATAATTCTAAGAAAAAGTTATAAATGTTTTGTATTTATATACTGTTATTAAGTTAATTATTAACCATTAATATTTATGTTTATTTAAAATAAATTCAAAATAGAATTATACTTTGTGTTTTCATAAATAAAGAAATTAACCTAAATCAGTTTTTTTCGAATACAAGATTACTAATCATTCAAAATATTAAACATGGTTTTCCTAAAATTCATATAATATATTTAATGAATCATTTTTATTTTATAAATACATTTTCAAGAAAAAATATAATTCATTTAGTAATGATTAGTTTGTGATAAGGTCAAAAATTCTAAGATATTAATAAAAACTATTCATTTTACTATTCACCTAAAAAATATATATCCATGAAATTATTAAAGTAATTATTAATAAAATATTAACATGATAAATCCAAAAATTTAAGTTTATTTGTTCAAATTCAAATTTAAAAACATAGAAATTTTAATTTTAAATGTAAAAGATAAATTTTTTTGGAAGCTATTTTTAGTGGAAAATAACTTTATTAAACTTTTCACTAATTTTATATTAATTTCAACCAGATTTTTTAACATATATTATTCATATCAACAAAGTAGATTATATATGATTTAGTTTGTTTCTTGAGGTGAATATAAAAAATTTTAGAAACAAAATATATTTTCATATTAAAATGTTCATGTTAGTTACTTATCTATAACAAATAATTTTATCAATGCATTAGTATGAAAAAATGAAGTTTAGTTTATTTTATAATATATTAAATATTTTTTACCCATATCCCAAAAAATTAAATTCAAACATTTTAGGGATTATATATTGTTTTTATTTCATTTTATTTCATATTTTCCTAACAATATTGATTCTGAACATTTTTTGTTTTAAAGAAGAATATGTTATAAAATCTCATGTTATTAAATTCCCCATGATTTAATAAATTGATTCCTAAAAATTTTAATGATGAAATAATTTTGAAAATAACTCATTGTGTTTTAAAAAATAAACAACTCAAGATATAATTTCTGGATATATATCAACATTACAAATATAAGAATTATATCATTTTTCATTAGAATAGGCCGATCCAAAAGTTTTTTTCTTCAGTCAGTTGAGCTAAACATCCCTTCTAAAAAGGTTTTAGGAATCCAATAGTAGAATTAGTTTTCTAATAGATCGTATACTCATCATTTGAATGATAGATGTTTATAGGTTGTTTGGTGATATGAAATATTGTTTCCTAGTTTGGTTCTTACTATGGATTATAGGTAGACATTTCCAATCAATTTATAAAAAACACATCATATTAATTTATAGGATGTACAATAAGACAATCATGATTCATAATCCAAAAAACATTAAAGGAGATTCAAATACCATGGATACAATAATACACCACCTAGTGTAATTATTTATAATTCAGTAGCTAATAGTTGGTGACAACATCCATGAAAAATATCATCCAAAAATCTAGAGTGAAGAACATTTATCACCACTTAATTTTAACTATCAATAATATTAATAGTTAGTATATGGACTTTTCCTTATAACCATAGTATAAGAGTTTATTTTTGCCGCTTTCCATCTCAATTACTAGAATTAACACACTAATTTTCATTGTTACCATATGCTTCACATCTAAAATTCTGAATTAGTAGTGAATATTTATGAACATTATTGACCTCCATCATGTTAACTGAACTATTCCTTTTTTTACTTCGAATCATGTTATTTATTGTCTCCATTATCATAGATATATCCTCTTATAGGTCCTTTGAGACATTCCCATGAGTTCCTCTTCCGACATTATTTACATGAAATAAATTTAATCTTCTTTACTTCATCAGCTTCATCACCTTGAATTCCATGATACTCCATCCATCTCTTATTTTATGTTTTCTAAAAACTCAACTATTTTTATATTATTATTAATTTTTCAATATACATATTTTAGAATAAAAAAAATTTCTCTCTCCAACCCT
The DNA here is from genome assembly GCA_963277665.1 of Viscum album. Lineage (NCBI taxonomy): Eukaryota > Viridiplantae > Streptophyta > Magnoliopsida > Santalales > Viscaceae > Viscum > Viscum album. The sequence goes on from OY728137.1 coordinate 1,421,527,699, forward strand.
TATTAGACTATGTTTTTCATTGGTATAATATATAAATTATCCATGGAATCCATTATTCACATGATTACTTTGGGATTAATCCATTACAAAATCCAAAATGGGTTCATGTTATTGTCAAATAATAAAATTCGTAAGAGAATTATCATAAAAAATATCATGGAAACTCAAACATAAAATTCCAAGCTCCCAAAAAATGATCAGATTATCTTTCTATTAAAACTAAATCACTCTCAGTTTAATAGTAGACTTTTTTAGGTTTTGTTTTGTGATAATATAACAAATCATTCCTTAATATATTAAATCATTCCTAATGTATTTTAATGATATTTTTATTTACTAATGTTGATCCCTTGAGATAGACAATTGAAGTGTGGATTTAGGGCCCCTCATTATGTACCAAGATATTAATGATTTGATACTATACCTCACCTTTTCATGGTGATTACCCCTCACTTCACTTAATCCATAGCTTCCATTCCAATATATATATTGGTATATAATTTATAAGAGGCCAAAAAATCCATAAATTACCAAAACATCATGATGTTATCATTTAATTAGACTTATCTCATAGTGTTATCATATGGCTATCTTATCCTAATCCTAAAAAAGAAATAAATTAATTAAAAAAAACAAACCATACCCTGATACTAATTGAGGCCCTTTAGACACACAAATTTGGTTTTGGTTGTAAAAACACTTTAATTAAATATTATCTATCATACAAATTGGGATTAAAAAACTATCCCAATCTACCAACTAAATGAATGACAATATTAGATAGATAATGACCTAAGGTCCATTATTGTCCCCCTTGGGATAAGACCAAGCATAATTGGAACACAAAAATCATTGAGAATTATTTTTCCTTGACAAGAATTATTTAACAATAGTGGAATATAAACATGATTTTGGCGTAAAACATTCATACATTTGAATACCCTGAAAAATAATTAAACATGCTCTTTTAAATTAACAAAAAAAATTTAAGCAAAAAGAAGCAGATAAATAAGGTTACAAATAATCCCTCATCTCACCATCAAATTACTTGATAAAAAATAACACCTATATATTACAAAAATATAGTGCATCCCCCAATAACATTAACTTAATTTCGTAAATTAATACATGGGATAATCTGTTAAAAAATCTAAATATAGAAATACATGATCAAATAATACCATATTTCCCAAGGTATCTTTCAAACATTAATCCAATGATCCAAACTTGTGAGTAAACACGAATTAAATCTAAACAGGAGATGAAAACTCAGTCTATAAAGACCTACTGCTTTAATTATTTTATGATTTAGAAGTCTAGTTTGCTAAAACCAAAAAATACATGTGTTTTACTCAACAAATAATTACACAAACACTATTCTGAAATAAAATATTATAAAATAGGGCTTTACCTTCTTTTCAAGAGAGATACTCTTTATCATTTTAAATTCCTATTTGAAACACCAAATCAGATATTATGAAACCCATGAAATATCCCATTATAAATTTGATTTAAATAAGAATTTAAAAACTTATTTTTAAACCATGCCTTTCAGAAATGTACATTTTATTTTAAAATCATTTTTATGAATTAATACCCATATGTAAAAGAGAACCATTTCACAAAATAGCTTCATTTTAAAAATAACCATATGAAATAAATTTGTATTTTAGATAAATTATTTAACATTAAAATAAAAATTAAATATATTTGAGTGTGGGAATAAAGGAAAATGAAAAATCATATCCATAATACAAAAAATAAGAGGAGATATCAAGAGTACATGTTCTAAATGAATTCATAATCATTCAATAAACACTATCAAACCTTATTGAAACTGAGAAAAAATAAAACAATCTTAGGATGTCTCAGGGTCTCATAAGAAGTAGACCCTATCTAAAATAATGCCTAACACCAAAAAAACACCTTTCCACCAATAAGATTATATATGGTCTCCCATGTTTCAACACATTCAAAGACAAATGACAATCCATTTTACATAATATTCTATCCCACACATAGAAAGAAAAATTGTTCATTAGTTACCCCCTTTTTAAAAAAATTACTATTGAAATCTATTTGAATACCCAGATGATTTTTATAACCCATTTGAAACAAAATTTTTTGTAATGCCACATCCGATATTTTTCCAAACAACACCTTAGGAGAAACACTACTAGACATAATGTGTACCTCACTGAAATCAAGAGTGTTCTGATTAGTTGTGAGGGTATAAGGAAGTATGGGGACACAATACCAAAGGTAATTATATCCATACATCGTAAAAATAAATAAAATATAATCATCCAAATAGTAAGGGAAATATGTGGTAACAATATGTAAGAAAAAATGACCCACATTTCAAACATATAATTATACAAGTAGCCAAATATTGAAAGAAAAAATAGATTGTATAAAGTGAAAGAAAATTTATTAATCACTTCAATATCGTCCAAATTAATTCCCTGTAATTCTACCAACTATATACTTGACAGATCGTATACCTATTATGTTACCCTTTCCCTTATATGGATCCCCAGTCATGAATAATGCATTCTCAATGAAATTCCCACCCAGGGATTGCATAATAAAACCTATAAGTATACCAATAATGCATCCTTAACATGAATAAATAAGTATAATAGGCGTATTCCATGATAAAAATATAACAGAAAACAATTATAACCAATAACATATCATGCACTTCTGTTCTAACTAGGCCACCTTGATCCCCGGTCATACCTTCTTCAGGTCCATGCCAAAAGGAAATTCCTAATTAATATTGGTAGTAATTAGGATTTTTCAAGAATACTGTAGAACCCATCACTAGGTAATATCAAGTCATCTAGTTAGATCAGGCCACAATTTTATTGCATCTCAGCTCCACTATAGGTCAAGAGTCAATATCATTCAAACTAATTTCAGTCATAGGTGAAGTCTCATGAGAATTATACCTTATATATTACTTAGTTTGGTCTACAAGTTCAAAATACACCTGATTTCCCTACCAAGGGTCTAGACTCAATGTCATCATTCCCCTACCCTGCGTCTGGGTCCAACGTAGTCATCATTGAATGTCGTGTGCAGTCCCTCTCTAAGCGATAACCACATCATGATGGTCCAGCTATTCTAAATACAAAGGAAATTCCACCATGGAATGGTATTTACACATAATAGGGTCGATAATATAATGGTAGAACATAACATGTCATCCTATGAATGAGTAATAACATAAATAACATGCAATCAAAATCAAACATGGGAAATAAACATGAATAATAATACTCATGGTATCAAACATAATATATGGGCATCTTGGAATACACACACTCAAACATGATATCACTATATGGCATGGTCTAACTAGAAAATACAACATAAGTATCACATTGATTAAAGTAGATTATATAAGGGCCCTAAATAGAAATGAACTTCCTACCTTTTTCATATTATTTAAAACCACAAAAACCCATAGAATAAATGATACCTAAAATTCAACCATATTAATCCTACACATTGAAAACCACAAGAAACAATACCAATAAGAAAACATCATTTTTATAGTATAAGATTAAAGAATATTCTAATCCATTAGATATGGGATTGCATCTATATATCTATCGAGATTCACCAATGATTCATGAATTGAGATTAATCAAAATATTTTTCATTATCACTCTTGAACCATCACCATTTTAGAAATGATCCCAGAATTCATCATTAGATAGAATATGAAACCATATATCTTGAAATAACATGACATTTTTGTAAATACCCAAAAATTACATTTGTTTTTTTATTTATAAGGGATTATTAGGAGACCATGAAATTTGACGGCACGTGATTCCGAGGCCTGGAGTGCCCGAAATGATCCGTCGAAAAAGTATTAATCTTAAAATAGCACACATGAGTATTTTTCCTAAAAAAGTGGAATAAATTTTAAATGGGAGCCTGATTCAGAAATCCAAGGGCACTGTTGGGATCATGATGGTGGTTTTAGTCTAGGCACGACTTAAGTTTAGTCTGCACAGGGCTCCAGTGGGAAAAACCAAAAATGGAATAAATGTAAAAAAAATAATTAAATAAAATTATATTATTTTCCAAATGCTTATAACTCAAAAACGGTGACTCGGATTACAAATCAGATACCCCTAGTGAACTCATTAGGGTATTCTTTCCTTAGGAAGATCCTAACTTTGGCATGTGCGGTCTAACAGTGGAAGTCAGTTTTTAGACGAAAATAAAATAATAAAAAATTACTTTATATTTAAATTCAAAAACTCATTAATGGTAACTTGGATTTGAAATCCAAGGGTACAGTTGATCTCCTCAGATCATGTTTCTCTTAGGCAAAGCCTAACATTTACCAGCGCAGGTTGAGGGTGACTGTTAATAATTTTTAAACTTTTTAAGGTATATTCTGTAAACGCATGGGTGGTATTTTCTAACTTTTAAAACAGTGCCCAGATTAAAAATAAGAGGCAACCATTGAATCTGAAGCTCTAGAATTATCTTAAGGGAGGCTTAACTCTGACCACAGTTGGTCGGGTGAAAAAGTTAGTTTTTGCGACTTTTTAAAGAAATAATAAAATAACCAAGATATTTTAATTTTATTACATTTTTTCCTACCACCTATGGAATGGCAGTGTTGGGGTCTATGAAAGTGTTCAGACATTTAATATGGGTTATTGAATACCTGGTTACACTTTGGTTTCATAAACACCCCTCGTGTAATTAATGGGACATATTAATTATGTCAATTAACAACCCTCATTAATTCCTCGGTGCGTTACTCACCCTTCCCCCCTCTATTTAATTTATGCTCAGGTGTGAGATTTTGACACAAATTCACCAAGTAAGGAACCTCTGGAAAAGGGGCGTGAAGTCTTCCACCGATGAGGAACAGATGCTTGGACGTCATTGGAGGGATCGAAATAGGAACGACGAATGCTGGTGGTTTCATCAAAGAGTGGATTCTCCTTCCCCCAACACGATGAATCCAACAATTCTTGAGGTTAGGGTTGTATGTAATTCATTAAATTCCTTCGATTCTTTTTCTTTTTCTAGAATATTCAGTGAGTTTTTGCAGTGGATTTTAATGATGATTAAAAAATATCTGTGTGGTGTTTTTACTTATCACCCCTTTTGTTATGATGCTAACACGGAGGACGTGGGCCAAAAGAACAAGGTCTAGACCCTCCACCACTTTGTTTTGGTCTCGTTCTTCGATGATGAACTCCAAACTTGACATAAACTCCAATCCATGTGGAACACAATGACGGAGACATCCTAAGAGGCCCATAGGCGCGAATGGAATGGAAAACAGACCACCAGAACTCACCCAGTGGCCTGCAGAAGATCTGCTAGCGTGACACCGGTGCGGCGGCGCCGGCGTCCAGTGCTGGCGGTGCTGGTAGTGGCTGGCACTCGCCGGCCTTGAAAAAGATTTGGTGCCTCAAAGAGGCCCAGCAGGATGAAGGGGGTAGCATGTGTGGGCTGGCTGTAGTGACGGCGAGGCGGTGCACTGTCGCACGCCATAGGAGGAAGTTGCGACATCAAATCCACTATAGAAGGTGAGAAACCCACTCCCTATGGGCCCCGCGGACACCTTGGTGGTTCCATGTGGCACCGCCACTTCAATGAACATAATGAATCCTTTGAGCCATTCGGAAGGTGGACCGCGTGACCCCCAGACGGGCCGTGCTAGCCAGCGTGGCCCAGTCCAGCCGTGGAGGGCCAGGCCGGTCTACGACATAGTGGGCTGAGCCCAATGCGGCCCAAACCAATCAGGCGATCCAAGTATGGTTTGGGCTATGCTGAGTCAGACCTAGACTGAGTTGGGTCGACACAAACCAGGTCAGTTTGGCCCAGGTCAGGTCAACTGGGTTGGACTGGACCCGGACCCTTATTAGGCACAGAAACATTTAGAAGGCCATATCATGCGAACCGGACGTCCGTTTGACGAACCGTCTTCAGCACTGGGATACATGGAGTGAGACGACCCTTTTGTGATATTCAACTGGAGTTTTGGAGAATGTTGTAGTATGGCCAGAATGGATTGACTCCATATCCAACTAGGCCCTTTATACTAAAGTGCCAATAATTTGTAGACCAACCATCTAGTTGACGAGCTGTCTATTGTGTTGGAATCCTTATGATGTGACAAATCAATGGGTAAATTTTATATGGGACTTCATGCTGGTTGAAATACAACTGATGGATTGAGAAGATGTTTCTCCCAGAAACAAGTGTATTATGACCGGGAATCTTCTATCTGGTTGAGACATGAAGAATGAAGAGCGATTCTGTGTGAATCAGAACCCTGAGATTCTGTGTGAATCAACACCCAGTGATTCTGTATGAATCTGCACCTATAGATATTGTGTGTGTATTGTAGGGGTTAATACCTATTGATCCTGTGTGGGTCTTACGGGGGTTAGTACCTATCAGTCATGTGTGGTTCAACAGTAGTGTCACTTGATAGAGTAATATGATCTAGACTTACAACTAATCATCTGTACTACTGTACTCAGTTATAACTTGTTTGAGTTGTGTCTTTTTATTGGTGCTATGTGATTGAGATCATACTTGTGGTTTTCCATTGTGTAATTCTAAGAAACCTTCAGGGGTCTTGGGGTCCCTACTGGGTATTATTATACTCACCCCTACATGGGATTTTCCCACACCTTATTGTTTATTGTGTAGACATTAGGTAGCCTTGACCGAGACTCTGGAGTTAAGACCTGATGGTGGATGATAGTGACGGTTGACTTGGAGAGCTGTGGGGATGTGTTGTACCAACCCTTCAGGTATGATCCTTAGTTGACGATCTCATGAGATTTTTTTTGGTTTTCAGTTGTAGTTGTATCTTTTCATGTGGGCTTGTATTCTGGCCCCTTACATTCAGTACACACTTTTACTACATCAGTTTTACTTTGTGGTTGTATTTCATTGCATTCTATTTTGTGCATTTGTATAGGTTTAAAGGCAATTTCTTCCCATTTTAGGGAATTGACATTCCGGTGCTAGTCTCTTACACTTGACCTATGGAAGGCGGGCATGGGGTTGTCACAGCACGAGCCCCATGGAGCGAGTCATGACAAAGTGAAATTAGTCGAGTCAGTTCTACCAAAGAACTAGGACTCTGATCTTTCTAATGAAGCAAGAGTGTTAATTGTATTGAGAGTGGTTTTCCGTTCGGGGAGTCCTGTGTTGGTGAGGTTTCTGATGTATCCATACACTAGGACACCGAATTATGATACTGAATCAGTGCACAAAAACACTGATTGCGAGTGTTTTGGAAATGTTTTATTTCTGATCTCTTTTGAGTCAGCTCGCTGGGTATAACTTATTGACTATGGTTCATCTTGGTTATCCTTCAAGATTCCTCCACACAGAAAGACAACCAGGATTCCACTGCGTGTCCATGAGGATAGGCTATTGACCGATGAGGCTTCGTTATAGGGACCACTACCCAAGATGGAACCATTGGGTTGTGTCCCAGCGATAGCACTGCATGTTTTTCAGTAGTTACTACCAGTGAAACTGGTAGAGGAAACTTATAGGCTTAGTGTCTTACATGAGTTTTAGTGACCGATACCACTCATGTTCCGAGGCGATCCCAACTCACAGGAGACAAAGGACAAGTTTGAGGTGGTGAAATAGTTTCTATCTAGCCAAGGAAGCATTAGATTAGATGGCGGGCCTAGAATTTAGCATTCTTTGTGGCTCAGTAGGGAGATGGTAGGGTTTAAATTACCCCTATCTTATGATTAGTTGACCATTTCCATGGAAAGATCCTGAGAACCTTCCTTAGAGAAGAGGATATCTTTCCATAAAATGATAAGGGGTATGTGTTCCCAAGAGAATCTACAGATTCGGTAGGAAAACATGTCGGTAGCTGAGTATTCATCGAGGCGTACGTACCATTCCTAGTACTCGATGAAGATGATACAACCAGTGTTTCAGGGCTTCAGGGATTGTGGTTGAAAATTATTTGGCTGAGTATAAATAGCTAGTGATTGTCAGTAGTGGTAAAGGAGGAACCCGATGTCAGTCTTGGAGACATGGCTGTGTAAAATGATTTAGGAAGAGGAAGTGATAGGGACTGATGAATCTGCAGGGCAGATGATGTGGAAGAGGAGCTAAGAGAGCAACGAGAGGTGGTATACATTTTGATATGTTATAACCAGCACCCCAATGTGGCCCCCACTAGGCTGAGGGAGCTGGAGGATTGGGGAAGGGAGTAGCTACATGTGTTCAAGGAGTTTGAACTAATGGATCCAAGAATGTTTCAAATTACGGTCTGTTTCAATTACTTGATTCTATATTAATAGACATATGTACTAATCATTCTGTCAGGTCTCAAATCTTTTTCAATACCTATAGTTTTCGGTTAAACCGTTGACTCAACCCGTACGTCTATAGATAACTATGGGAGGAGACTTGATAATAATAATTATGCCGATGATGTGATCTGACCCTTGAGGAGAGATTTTCAGTTGGAACCTCTTGGTGAAAGCGACGATGCCTCCTAACATTAGTTTGGTTATGGAATGGTTATCCATAGATAATGCTCAGATTTACTATTTTAGGAAAAAATGTTATTGTATATCTAGAAAATCGGATTGGGGTTTTCCATGGATAGTGAAAAAGGAATCCTAGGAAGCACAATATAAAATCCTGCATAGGAGGGTGAATCCGATCACTCCTGAGTCGGCCAGCCTTACCTTCTTGGAAACATATGTTTTGAGTTTTCTGTTCCCTATAGTAGTGGAAGAGTGAGAGAACAACCTTTAAAATTTAGTTTCTAGGATTACCTCCCCACATGGAGATGGAATTTTGATTTGGCGTGTACCCAAGGACAACACCAATATCTCAAACTGCATATCAGATGGCTTATGTAGAGCTCCAAGAGTTGAAAGTATAGTCGGGAGAACGGTTTACTATCTACTATGATCACAAGAGTCTCACGTATATCTTCACATATAAGGTAATGAACATGAGACGACGAGGTTGTTTAGAGTTCCTCTAGGACATGGATTTAAAATGTCTACACTCCTGGGAAGGGGAACACTGTATTTGGTGCACTTAGCATGAGGGCTGATCTACAGTTTCTAAGTGAGGCGACAGAAAAACTAGCTGTGTTTCAAATATCCATCATGGATAGTGATGGAGTAGATTACCTTCAGTCTATGACAGTTAATCCCCACTCCTTCAACGAGTTATGGAGGCACATCTTGGGGATGTAGACTACAAGGCTCGACATACTGAGATATCCTCCAGACAAGCTCATGATAGATTTTCTGATAGTGGGGAGAACATCATCTTCTTTAGAGGATGCACCATGATATCAGTGACAAATTTGGAGGAGGTGTTGAGGGAGATCAACACATCCCCTTTGGCGGTACATTCTGGTGCAGGGAAGATGTACCAAGACCTCTAGCATTAGTACTGGTGGATAGGGATTAAGAAAGCTATAGATGAGTTCATAACATGATGCCTCACTTTTCAGAAATTAATTGATGATCATCAAGTTCAATCACACTTGAGCACAACTTTTTATCCCCATACTAATGGTTAGATAGAGCGGACCATAAAAGAACTAGAGGACATTTTTCGTGCTTGTGTCCTTGATTTTTAGCCGTACTTTGGAGGACCACCTGCCACTGGTGGAGTTTTCACAAAATAATAGTTATCAATCCACCATTGGCATGGATCCATTTGAGGCCCTGTATGGGCGACCTTACAGATCAACTCTATGCTGGACAGACCCTAGGGAGTCAATACATGGGGGTCTATAGTTGGTACAAGCTACCACAGGGAAGGTGCAGATCATCCAGGAGTGGATGATGACTGAATAGAGCTGGAAGAAGACTTATGATGATAGGAGATGGAGACACTTAGAGTTTGAGGATGGAGACCATGTCTTCTTTCTGGTCTCACCTCAAATAGAATTACAGATGTTTGGTTGGGGACGTAAACTATCTCTGAGGTTTATTGGACCTTTCAAGATCCTCAGTACAGTAGGTGAGGTAGCATACTGTCTAGCTCTTCTCCCATAGATGCACATGGTGCATAATTTTTTCCTTGTGTCATATTTGAGAAGGTACATGCATGATCTACCACATGTTATTGACTAGGGAGAAGCAGAAATCGATGATGGGGAGACCATTGTGGAGTTGCTAGTGTAGATAGAGGATCGACAAGAGAGGGTCATTTATGGGAGGTCAATTCCTCTTCTCTGAGTTAGTTGGGTTCACGAGAATCTCCAGGAGAGCACATGGGAGAGGGAGGCTCAGATGTTTGCTCAGTACCCCATTTTCACCTAGTTTTGTTGTACCTTCCAAGGATAAAAATCCCTATGGTGGGGAGAATTAAAATACCCATAAATTACATATATATTTTTTATTTATATAGGATTATTACAGGACTAGAACATCTAACGGGACCTGATTCCGAGCCCTGGAGTGCCCAGAATGATCCATTGAAAAGGTGTTAATCTTAAAATAGCTTGCGTGAGTAGTTTTCATGAAAAAGTGTAATAACTCATAAATAGGTGCCCAGATAAAAAATATGGGGGCACCATTGTGTTTAAGATATTGGGTTTACCGTTGGAGTATCTTGAGTTTAGTTGGCACAGGGCTCTAGTGGGAAAACACAAAAATGGAATAATCGTAATTAAAATAATCAAATAATTTTTTTCAAATGCTTATAACTCATGAATGGTGACTCGGATTAAAAATATGAGACCACCGCTAAACCTTTGAGGGTATTCTTTCCTTAAAGAAGATCCTAAATTTGGCATGTGCGGGGCAATAGTGAATGATAGTTTTTGGCCGCAAATAAAATAATTAAGTAACAATTATTTTATTGTTAAATTCTATAACTCCTATATGGTAACTCGGATTGGAAATCTGAGAGTACCATTGATCTCATGAGAGTTTTTTCCCTTAGGCATAAGATAACCTCAACCGGCATGCATCGAGGGTGACTGTTAATAATTTTTGAACTTTTTCTAATGTACATTCAGTAAACGCGTGGGTAGCATTTTCTGACATTTGAACCGGTGTTCAGATTAAAAATCTGAGGACATCATTGGATATACAATGAAAATATTATTTTATGGAAGGCTTATCTTCTACCACTGTTTGTTAGGTAAAGAAGTAAATTTTCGAGACTTTTTAATGAAATAATAAAATTACATAGAGATTTTTATTTTTTCTCCCACCATATGTGGAGTGGCAGCACAGAGGACCACATAAGTGGTCAAAATTTTAATATGAGATAAGAAATGCCTGGTTACACTTTGGTTGTATAACCAAACCTCGTGTAATTAATGTGGCTCATTAATTACATCAATTAATTAACCCCATTAATTCCTCGGTGCGTTATTCACCCTTTCTCCCCTCTATTTAATTGATGCTCGGGTGTGATATTATTACATGGATTGACCATGCAAGGAACCACTAGCGAAGTGTTGCGATGTCTTTCACCGATGAGGAACAAAAGCTTAGAAATCGTCAGAGGGATCGAACCAGGAATGATGAACACTGATGGATTCATAAAAGCGTGGATTCTCCTTCCTCCACCATGATGACTACAATGATTTTTGATGTAGGGTTTTTTATTTAATTCAATAATTCCCCTCAATTCTTTTCCTTGTTCTGGAATTGGTTGTTGGTTGTTTCGGGGGATTTGAACGGTGTTTAAACAATATCTACATGATGTTTCTATTTATTATCCCTTTTTTATGATGCTAACACGGAGGGCACGGGACAAATGAACAAGGATCATACCCTCCACCGCTTCATTTTGGTCTCTTTATTCGGTGATGAACTTCCAACATGATGAAAATTAGAATCTAGGTGGTGCACAACGACGACGAAATCCCAAGAGGCCCATAGGAAAGTGAGGAAGGGAAAATGTACCACCAGAGATCACCTGGTGGCCCTTGGATGCTCCACCAGTGCGGAATCAGCAACTGGATCTGAAGGCCGGTGTTCGCTAGCCACGAAAGAGAGGCAGTGCCTAAAGGCGCCACGATAGGCTGAAGGGGTGTCTAGCATGGGCCAGCCTAGGTGACGGTGAGGTGGCGCGCCGTTGCATGCCATAGGGGGAAGCTACGACATCAAATCCATGGAGGAAGGCGAGTAACCCACTCCCTACAGGTCTCGCGGACACCCTGGCATTTCCATGTATCACCGCTACTTAAATGAATTGAATGGATCCTTTAATCTATTCAGTAGGCGGACCACATGACCCCTGCACGGGTCACGCTAGCTAGCAGGCTGGGCCGCCATGGCCCAGACCAGCCGATCCGGGGAGGGCTGACTATGGCCAAACCCAACTAGGCCAGCCCCGGCCAGTTCGGGCTGGGCTGGGTTAGACTATGGACTAGGTCAGGTCAACCTGAACTGGGTCGGGTCGGACAGGACCCAGACCCCTCTTGGGCCCAAATATGCTTGTAAGGTCATATCTTGTGAATCATAGGTTTGTTTGAAAAACCTTCTATGGTGATAGGATCCATGGAGAGATATGGTCCTTTTGAGATACTCTAAGATGGATTGGAGAATGTTGGAGTATGAACAGGTTGGATCGACTCCGAATCCAATCGAGCTCTTCGCACTAGAATGCCAATAATTTACTGACCGAGAGTCCGATTTATGTGATGTATGTTGTGATGGAACCCTTATTATGTGACAAATATTTAGGTAACTTCTACATAAGATTTAGTGCTAGTTAAAATATGACTGATGGATTGAGGATCAGTTTCTCCCAAAAACCAGCGGACTAGGGTGGGAATCCTGTGTCTAGCTAAGACATAAAGAATGAAGAGTGATTCTGTGTGAATCAGCACCCATGGGTTCTATGTGAATCATCACCCAATGATTATGTGAGAATTATCACCCAAAGATGTTGTATGAATCATCACCCAGTGATTCTATGTGAATTATCCCCTAACGATTCTTTGTGAATCAGAACCCAACAATTCTGTGTGAATCAGAAACCAATGAATCTATGTGAGTTAGCACCTATCGATCCTATGTGGGTATTTCAGGGGTTATTACATATTGATCCTATGTGTGTCTTGTGGGGGTCAGTACCTTCCGATCCTGTATGGGTCAGTATCAGTGTATTTTGATAGATTAAAATGATCCAACCTTACGTCTAATCATCATTACTACTGTACTCTATTATACCTGGTTTGAACTATGTATTTTTCGTTGTTCTTTGTGATTGATATAATAATTATGGTTTTCCTCTGTGGAATTCTGAGAGACCTTTGGGGTCTCCGGGTCCCTATTGGGCATTGTTATACTCACTTATGCATGGGATTTTCCCACACGCTATTGTGTCTTGTGTAGACGTCAGACAGCCTTGACTGAGACTCAATAGCTAGGACATGATGATGGATGTTGGTGATGGTTGATATGGAGAGTTTTGGAGATGAGCTGTAGCTACCCTTCTGGCAGGATACCTGTTGGATGATCTCAGGAGCTGTTTTTTGGTTTTCAGTTGTAGTTTTATCTTTCTATTTGGGAATTTATTCCTACCCCATACTTTCAACACAAACTTTTACTAAAACAATATTACTTCGTGGTTGTATCTGTTTGTGTTCTAGTTTGTTTGTTTGTACAGGTTTAAAGGCCATGCCTTCCAATTTTAGGGATATGCCTTTCCAGTGCTAGTCGCTAACCCCTGACCTATGGAAGGCAGGCTTGGGTAGTCATGGAACGATCCCCATGGTATGGATAGTGACAATTTCAATAATTATTATCATGGAATGAATGATATATCAATAATAAGATAAGAGAATATACTTTCATGGGTCACACACCATAATTATCAAACATCAACACACATAATTATGTCAAAATCATGATTTTAAGGATTGTAAATCACCATGGAAGGGTTATAGAGTACCTATGATATAGAGATAAATAAAAAAAAGAATAATGGTTTAGTAAATTTGATCAAAGGTTTTGAAAAATATATATTTGGATAATTAATTCACACTCACATGGTTTGAATATTTTTTTTCCAATGAATCGAGGAGTTAATCTATTCATGGGAACCCACATGGTTATTTGGAAACATGTTCTGCTAAACCATCTTTCTTAACCTTGTTCCACACCATGTGCTTATACCTCTTACCACATAGTTTCTTAGAGAATCACAATGGTTTAGGAAAACCATATTATAAAGAATTATATAAAAAATGTCCACTAAATAACTTTTAAACCAACCAAAACCCCCATAACTCATCCCAAGAATAAAATAGTTAAAAAAGGCTATAATTAAATCATAACTCACTTAAAATAGTTTAGGTCATTATAATATCACCATCTAAAGAATTCGCATACTCCAGAAATGATACTTTGAAGGATTCTCAATAATAATCTTCTACTGGACTCGAATATTAGACTTTGTCTCCCGAGACTCCTCTTGGATCCTTCCATGTGGCCATAGGATCTAGGAAATTCACATTTTATTACACCACATCACTATGTTTCTGTAGTCTACAATATGAACTAGAAATTCCATATATGTTTCATTAAGATCCAACTCAATATCCTTACATTCGATGACATGCATTGGGTCGATCATGTACCTGTAGTTATGAAAAACATGAAAGACGTCACACAAAACTCAATAGTATGGTGGAAGTTTTAAACTTTGAGTCACAATAAAAATATGATAAAAAATATTTAACTAAAAAATAAACATCAAATATAGCATTAATTTTTTATGAAAACACTGATAACTTAACTGAGAAGTCACTTCATGAAATCTATATCACCAACTGAAAAAATCTAAAGGTAACCTCCTTCAGTTGGAATATGATTGATGCATACTTTGAGTGGTGGTCAACAACTTCTTGATAAGTAGTTATCTCTCAGAGGTCTCTGGTACCATGCTTATCCCCACCACTACTAGCTAACCTACCGTATGTCAATATAGCGATGAATGACATGGATGTCCATAAATAGTCTCTAAAGGTACCATCTATTTTGAGGCCGCCTAAAATATGTTGTTATATTATAATTTAATAAAGGATAAATGATTATTCAATGATCCACAAAAATATAGGATTCATGCCTAAAGCATATCCCCTAACATCAATATTTTCCTCTCTAATTGACCATCATCCTTTGAATGATATGTTGTACATGGTTTTAGTTGAGTACCCAAAATTCTTATGCAACCCATTCCAAAACTCTTATGTGAAAAATTAATCTATATCTGTTTAAATTCTTATTTCAAATCCATAAAATAATATAATATCATATACATATAGATTTACCAGATCACCCACGAAATGACTCGCATGAATTGGAAAAAATGGAATGTTTTTTCAACCCAAAAAAATATCACGAAAACCTAAAAATGGATCCATAGGATCCTAGGTAAAAAAATAAAAAATTATATAATCACATAATCCAACATATACATTATCACTAAAAGAGGTAAAATTAGACAAACATTATGATGATGTTTAATAATTACCCTATGTTTGTTAAGGCATTGTGGATAAAAACCACTAATGCCTCTATTCATACCATTCCACAAGAATTAATGATGAATTTCAAGGTAAGAAATTTTAAACCATTGATGAAATACTAATTTTGAAGTACTGAGTCCTTCCATAACTCTAATCTCAAAAATTTTGGCACTATAAACCACCTGTGTATGTTTATCACATCATCATTATCTACTGACCATCTGGGAAAAGTGTTACTTCCTTCCAGTCAATATTTCATCAGCACACACCCATGAACTACCACTTGTCCATTATTTACCCAATCCACCAATGAATACGTGATGACCAATGGAATACCTGTCATGAATCTGCAATCCTCAGAAAAATCCATATTCCAATGCTCCATAAAACATATAATATTTTATTCCTATGGTGATCATCACTCACGAAGCCCTTGTATCTCTAATCATTTCCTTATCGTAGAATACGAAACAGAATTACCCATTCTAGGAGTGTAGAATATATTAATGTAAAACTTCCATAAATTAATTACGAAATGCCTCAACATAAAATTCATATCCTCTATAGAGATGATATATCAGAGGATCATTTGGTCTGTGTAAAAAATATACCTCTCACTAGAGAAATAATGTTTCCAACACTTCAAAGTGTGCACCACATATACAAATAATAAGTCATGCATCAAGTAGTTTCACTCACTGGGCTATAGTTGACGTGATACATATATAGTTATAGAATTTATCTACATTAGTTTGGATCATAACCCAACACTATAGGAAACATGGTATACTGAAAATCCAATCATAGGGTCTAGAAGAGTAAAAAACTGGAGTTTTAACAGTCTTCATTCTAAATCACAAAAAACCTCCTCATACTATTCAAACTATCCAAACATCATCCATCCAAGGTAATAACCATAATCAGTGATGTCAATCAAGATATTTCCTAAATATACCATCATTAGTGTCCACATATCCTGAGGAATGTCCTAATCTAAAAAATATTCTACGGGTGTGACCATGACATCACTATTTTCACCTTCTTTGGATCCCTATAAATTCTTTTCAAAGAGTCAACATTAAAAAAGATCACCTCTGATATTTAAAATATGCACTTAAAAATCCTTGAGTAAAATTATTACACTATGAGAATGCTCAACATGATCTAAATATGTCTGGATTTTAAATCATATATTTTTGAATATATAAGGATATCATCAAAAAATACTATGATGAAATAGTAAAGATATAAGTGTAAGATGATGTTCATGGGAGACATACATAATTATGGTGTATTCATCAATTAAAAATTCATGATAAGAGAATCTTACAGGTCATATCTACTACAGAATTTTTTCCTAGGAATATCCAACTCTTTGATCTACAACTAATGGTAGCCTGAATGGAGGTTACTCTTAGAGAACCGTAAAGATCCCTATAACTAATCAAATAGATTATCAATTTTGGGTAAATGGTACTTATTAGTAATCATTACTCAAATCAACACCCTATGGACCAAATAAATATTTATAGTACAATCTAAATTCTTATAAAATAACATAGTAGCAACCAAATGTTATGTGCTTGGTTTGATAAAACCCTTTATCATTAGGTATAGGCAATAAATCATTAGTTCATGCAACTCGATTGGGGACAAACATTAAGGAGGAATTGAAATAGGTAGTGATATTAGAGTTTATTATGTTTAAAAATACAATCCATGGTAAGGATAAATACTTGAGAAGTACCCTAGAATGACATCCTAGTATAGATCAACAAAATGATAGAATGAAGGGGACACAAAACTATGTTTCTCTATGAGTTCTAATTTTTATACACAGTCTATTATAGATCAAATTTAGCTCAAATATAGTCCCAATATATTTGCATAAATATTCAAATCACTAAAAATTACAAAATTCTCTCCCTTGGGTGAAAAAATATAGCAACCTACGATAAACGTTAATGAGACCATGAAAACTAGTTAGCCTGTCCATTCCAAGGATCACGTCAAGTTATTCATCTTAAGGATAATGAAATCCCATTAATGTCTATATCAAAAAATATATAGTAAACTATAGATATAACTATATAAGAACACGTTTCTTCCATAATGGTGTGACGAGAGAAAGAAACATAGAGGAAAAATAATTTTCTAAGTCATGACCCACAAAAACATTAAAAAATATGAAAAAATGTGAAGTACTGGTATTGAAAAATATGGTAGAAAGAGAATAGGTGATCATGAACATAACTCAAATGGTCAAAGCTATCTCCCCATAGATAGAAGGATCCTATACCATTATATACACTTTCACTTCTTCACCTTAATGTATCTAAAACTTAATTACATAACTCACTTGAGACAACATCATCTAAGGAGTTTAATCCTACTAGTAGGGGTCCAATCAGATTTAAGGGTGTTATATTACATATTTCATGAAATAATTTTGAATATAGACCTCAAATATGTAGAGAAACACTACTAGAGAGGTCACATATTGTCATACTGCTGATACATTCTATGAGGTGTTCTGTAGATCCTAATGTATTTTATGACATTTCCATATTTAAAGAATGGTTTATATCCTAATGAAGGGGATGAAGAACCCATACTATAATCAAAATTCCAACCTATAACCTACTATATGAAATTAGGTTTCCTCTTCCTACTACCAAAATAGTCAATCTCAACAATAGTAGGAAGTACAACTACCTATGTACTAATGGTAGGAAGAATAAAAACTACTCAATCCTTCTCTAGGATAATTTTAGTATTTAGGAACATATAAAAAACCTCCTTATACATCATTAGGTAAAAACTAAAACCTTATATATGATATCAATATGAATAAATATATATATATTTTGGGTCATTTGTGCCTCATTCGTAACTAAGGGAAGAGGAAAATAGTGCATTTCAGTGAAATTAGATGGGTATATAGATATCATCATGAATCACCTCTAAATATAATTGAATTACATGGAATGTTTCTACATAGGTGTGTTGGTATATAAATACCAAAATAATACGTTTTTATGGCCTCCCAAGAAGTAAACCCAACATATTCCTTCTTACCCCATGACACCCCACCATCTCATAGTTAGTCCCTGAAGCATAAACGACACTGGATTGAATTGTTGGTCCTTCGATGTCTCGACCTAATTTGAAATTAACTTAATGATATATATATATAGTCATCTACATCATATGGTATTCTAGTTCAATGTAATCGTAGGGGATTCTTGATATTTAATTCATAGGTGTAGTCAACTAAGTTTTTATCTACTTCAATGTTGTCAGATAGTATAATATTAAAGACTTAGGGAAAACATAACTTGAAGGGTTGAACCATTGGAGTAGGTGTATGAACATTCTTATGTGTATCCTGTAATGTAGTCTTTAGTGAAACTATAACAACATCCCTAGTGGGATTATTTAGGTATCTCTAAAGAGGATGATTTCTGAAAATCAAAAAAAATCATTTAATGTGCCTATAACAAGTTTCCGACGATAAAATCTGAAGTTGTTCTTTTAAATTTAAGGGATTTTTATTGAACAAAAAATCCGAGAAGATACCTAAAAACATGTAATACCTTATAATTTTACCCATGGTTCAAGAATACTATTTTATACCTTCACAATTGTCAAAATAATTTATATATAAAATTGAATAACATGATTATGTTTATATAATTACTTCCAAAAGGATATATCACAGTAGGTTAGAACACAAATATATCACTCAATAAAAAACGTAGGCCTATCTAGAACAGATAGTATGAATACATCCAATAAACAAAATAACTATTATGCAATAATAAATAGTAATATATATGAAACTTGATCCTATATTCTTCTACATGATTAATGAATAAAACCAAATCCCATAAAAAAAATCAAATACAAGCTCATTAATGGTAACATAGAGGTCTATCACATATGTGTTTTCCAAAAACATGGAAACACCCCTACTCATGATCCACACATCTCGTCTCTTTTCAACCATTTTTATTAATAACCAAGAAAAAAAATTAAAATCCAATCTGAGATAACATATTTTAACACCCAACCCATATTTTAACACATATCACCTAACTAGAGATGCTAAAAGGCCAATGGTATGCATACCCATATAAAATAAGTAGTTAACTGGTAGAGAGTGTTTAGGTAAATAGTGGGAAGTCCATACCTTCATTAATAATAGACATACATCAAAAACATAATAAAATATATCAATCAAAAGACTAAGTGGATGATGTGGTACCATAATGTAACATAAAATGTCAGAAATGTAATACATATAAATACAGAAGGCTCCCAATGATACAAGAAAAACCTTATTTTATAGTGCGTATATTGAAAAAAACACCATAGAACACACCAATGTTCATCACAATGTTTCTACATGGTCCATACTTTTTAGATCATCTATTTTTTGTGGGCCATATTATAACACATGGATCCTTGATCATGTTTTCTACTCGTGTATCAAGATTCCCAAAAAGGATGTGAGTAGTAAAACATTTCATGACACCACAAATTAATCCTTATTGGGTGTAAAAAGGTATAATATGTGTCTTCCATAATAAAAATAAAAAGTATGAAAGAATAGACAATCACATACCAAGAACCCATGTGAAAACTAAGCTACCAAGGGCCCAAGAAGTATCACCCTTGGATCCATGTTAGAAGGATAATTTTAATGCATATTAGTAATAATCATGAGATATAAAAAAGGTAAGTTAACACATCTGTAACTAATCACAAGGAATCTAGTGAGATCAGTCAAAAAGTTCACCATATCACAACTCCACCACATGAAATGGATAAGGATATTAATACCTCATCTTAGATATAGGATGGGCCTAAAGACCTTAATTTCCTATCCATTCCATGGGACTGAATACAAGGAATTTATACCCCCAATTATGCTACAATGGGTTTCACCTTAGGGGAATCTTGACCCTACCCTCTGTTTAGGTCCATCATCATCATCATCTCACATCATGCACACTCTACCATTAACAGATAACCACATCACGACGTACTACCTATTTTAAGAACAATAGAAATTTCCTTAAGGAACGATATTTACACATAATAGGGTGTCATATATAAAGGTAGAAAATTTCTTTACATCATCAGAATTAGTAGTAATATATAAGTAAATTTTATAAAAAGCAAACATGGCCTATCCTGATACCTAATAATTCTCATGGAATCAGATATCATATGTGGGTTTCCCAGGAAACACTCACACATGGGATAATAATAAACAATATTCAAATTAGAAAATCTAAAAAAATTATGACATCATGGGAAAAAGAGTATAAAATTGACCCAAATTGTAATGAACTTCCAACTTAAATATTTTGGATCAAAACTAATGAAACTCATCATGAAACGATACCAAATTTCCAAATAGATAGAACTCACACATAGAGAACCCCTAGAACTAATCCCAACCAAAATTCATCATGGTTCTATAATAATATTAAAGCATATTCTATGATAATGGAGAAATTTTCAACCAAACATACCTCTTAGGATTTTCCAATGATGTTAGAATTGAGATTGACAAAAAGAGGTGTCTTCATCACTCTCAATCCGCTACTATTCTAGAAATTATCCAAGAATTCATATTAAGATATCAATAGAAACCACAGATATAGAAATGTAATATAGGATATATGATCTCTCTCAAGGGAATAAGTGTATATGAAAAATAAAACCAAATATCATAGGATCATGGATCACATATCTTAATTTTTGATCATCAACACACTCAGATACACTAAAATCAATCTTGGAAGGAATGAAATTTATAATGGAAGGGATTTGGAGTGTTCAGTTATGAGAGAGATATAAATAGAAATAATAATGGTTCAATGTCTCTAAAAATAAATTTTTATATAATTAATCTATGGACTCACACTTTGTTCACAAGGTTCACCATAGTGTGCACCAACAATTTGAGGATTTCTACCTCTCTTAGGCACCTATGTGGTTTGGTCACATGGTATGGTAAACCTTGAACCAACCCAGAGTTTGGCCAATGAAACATGTTATGTGGATTTTCAGGTGAGCCTTCATAGTTGGACAAACCGTGTTCTTTAAACATGTGCCAACCAAGTGCTACTTCTTCTTTCTACATAGGTTCTTAGAGAATCAAGATGATTTGAGAAAATTTTTATCTGAACCTAAAACATAAAAGGACTCTAAATATCCATAAAACCAAATATAAAAGACCATAAATATTTTAAAAAAAATATTACAAAAAAATTATAAATGTTAAAATTAACTCATAAAAAAATTTAAAATATGAGTTTGTTACAGTTTTTTAAAGTCCCATTCTAGAAATCACAGAAAAAATTTGGAGAACCAAATTTAAAAACAAAATATATAAAAAAAGATATATTTAAAGTTAAAAATATATAGGTAAAAAATGTGTATATATAGATATGAACCTATCAGATGCATCTATATAAGCATTTATAGATAATTCCAATGGATCAAATGAACTGACACAATTAAAATAAAATTTTAGGAACATATGATTCTCCATGTAAAACCATCCAAACTACAGAAAAATCAAGTCAAAATATTATTAATGTTTTACTAGAAATCAATAAATATGTGAAAGAAATAAAAAAAATACAAAATTCAGGATTAAATACACATAGAAATCTATTGTTTTAGAAATCTCTATTAAAAATCCTTGAAAATTTCTAATAAAAAATATTAAAAGGATTAAAAATTAATTTTTAATATTAATATATATTTTTCAATTCATATAATAATACAATTAAAAACGTAGAATAATTTATTTCTAAAAACCATGATTTGGGAAACTCATGCACAATTCAGATTAGGAAAAAAATAGAGAATCACGGAAACACATTCCTTAAGAAATCTGAAATGAAGTCCAAATGATCTGAACCACATCACCTTTATTAATGGTTTACTATAAAATATATACATTACCCAAATAACACATCACATACCCTATGAATCTAAAAATATTTAAAATTAGAATGTAAAACCATCCTAGGGTTTAACCAACAGTGATCCTCAATAAGAAGGTAGGAGGGAAACCACAATTAAGAAGTAGGTGGATGATGGTTGGGATTAAAATACCTACCCTAATAAGATCTCCCCTGAAATTAGTGTTTCTCCGAGAATTGGAGTGGGGAATTAGGGGGCGGTTGCATGCGAGGACCTCCCTAGGGCTTTAGAGGGATTCATACGAAATGTGGGAGTTAGAGGTGAGGGTGATGATTTTTCTTTTAATTAATTAAATCAATATTTTTTATTTTGAAAAATTTAAGCCTGGAATATCACATAGATATCACATAGATTAATAAAAAATGTGCTAATAATGAAAAATAAACCACTATGTAAAAAACAGAAATGCACAATACTCACACATTTTACTAAATCATGTGGTTACACCATGAGACACTTAAAAAGTGTTGAAATTTTAATTTTCATACCAAAAGACAACAACATTTAAATTAAATTAGAAAATATAAAATTAAATATTTTTTTTGGTTTGGGTGTCCTAATTCTCCCCACCATAACACCCTAGGAAATCTCAGAGTAAAACATTAAGATCATAAAATTTGATTTTTAACCTCCCCTTCTAAAAATATATTTAAAAAACCATGTGACACTATGACATCTACCGCAACCAGGTTCTTGGACTCTGCAGACCATAAATTAATAAAAAACATACTCTTATTTTTTATGATAAATGTTATTATACGTAATGTAACCAAACTCTTTATACAAGTAAAATTATCCGAGACAATAAATGAAACAACTAAAACTGATTCAAAATTAGGGCACAATTAGGTTGGTTAAAACAAACACCCCTAACATCAATAGATGGGTAAATATACCATAGAAAGGAAAAAATTCATAGTGTTATCCCCACCATGTATGAATGTTTCAAGATTCCAAATTCTAAAAAAACACCCAAATAACAATATTTTTCATAAAGAATTCAAAAAATAAATAAATTCCTCTAATAAAATTTATTAGAATCCATGAAAATCATGAGTATGTACCCTAAAAAATTTAATTTATCTCAACCATGATGTCTTCAAAAAAAATCAATCTATCCTCTAGAACTGAGACCCTAAAAGAGCTACCTCAATCAAAATACTCAATATGAACTAGGAAAAAATGTAAAACTTTACTAAAAAAACCTTACACATAGTGATATACAATAATTAAAACATGGTATCCAATATAGTGTCTTGTGAGGGTCACATGGGACCTCTCCCACAAAACATTTTCTTATATTGAACCCAATGGACGAATAAAAACCATCCATTCCAACCAGATATAGGAGTAACATCATTAATAGTTAGCTAACACACCCCCAAGGAATCCCATGAAAAACTTCTCATAAATAGGAACTCATCACAATGCTATCTTCACTCCAAAATCAAGGTTTATAACCATTAATAAGGTACATGTATAATCAAAAAACCATATCCTATATGAATAACCATATATATTCCAATGAACACCTAAAATTAATAACATTGTCATGATATTTGACATTACTAGACTCTACAACCACAAATCACAAACATATGATCACCATTCTCAAAATGGGTACCCATCTAAAATAATAAAACTAGTTAATATAAAGACAACAAAGATTAAAAAATATATGAAACACTCTAATATATTGACTCTATAACTTTTTTCAAGGCCTTTTTGTGGTATATATATAATAACACAAATCAATAACCTTTCCACTCACTATTCCTAGTTCAAAAAAAATTTATTGGATCCAAGACAAAATACAAAATTAAATTCATATATCTACTAAAAAATCCATTTATATAGTGAAAAATACATTTGATTCATAGATATAACATCTTAGTAGATGAATATCCATTATATAACATAACTATCTAAGCTAAAGTTTTATTTGTTCACTATCATTTTAAACATGAAAATATAAATAACTAGTTTATATTAGATCTACATCACATCCCAACAAGTTCATCATGACTAAAACGCTTCTTAGAAATATCATAATTTGTACCTTTCTTTATAACCTAGAGAAAGTAAATGCACAAAAGTATTATCTTAGATACTTATTAAGGGTAAAAAAGTTAGATATCAATGATCAATGGAGAATAAAATGGACTTATAGGTATTATATAATGTTCATAATATTTGAAAATCATATACATCCTAACAAAAATAATAATTTTGACTCAAATAAAAAATCATTCTAGTTCATAACACATGAATCGAAAATGAATCAATGAAAATAAAAAATGGAAGAATAACAATAAAAAAGGCATTAAATTTTGGAATACACAAAAGTATATAAAATCATTTCCTTAGTAGTCAAAGACCATTTATAGTACTATCATAGTGGATTGGTTTCAGTACCCAAACCACAATAGTAGCAATGTTTCAATCACAATACTATCATAGTTGATTCGGTTCACACCCCATCAAATCATAATAGTAATGGTTTAGTCCTATTACAATCATAGGGGATTGGGTTCCTTCCCCAAACTATCATAGTAGTCACAATTCACTCCCTTGAAAAATAAAGTGGAAAAATCCATTTACTAAACCGATCTCAATCACCATTCCATCCTTTTTTATCTCAATAGATATAAATCTATACCCAATGTATTGGATGGAGATATAGGTCCCACCCATCCATATTTATAACAAGGCCACCATCCCAAGTTACATAATAACCATCATCATTTGTTATAACAAAAGGAACATTATTGGTTATAACATAATAATAGTCACATAATGATATACAAACACATGTGATACACATGTTAATAAAAAATTCATCACATTAGAACCCATGAGATAAAATGAGTTTTATAAACATTTTATCATAGAATAATTCATGTAAGATAAATAGGTTTCATAAATATATTATCAAATCATTATTGTATAACCTATAGAAAAGTTACAGGTTTTATTGAAATATTGTCATCATAAACATAAACCATCCAAATAATGAATAATATATTATAACATAAATTATATACCCATTAATTCAAAAGATAAATCAGGGGATGTTGTCCTTGATGAATAAAAATAACAATAAAAAAATTAGGAACATTATTAATGAAAATAACCTTTCCATTTTGAAGTCACTTCACTAAAATATAAAAATAAACAAAATATTATTAAAAAAATTATTGGAAAATACCTTTTGAAACATGGAAAGTAATAATAAATGCATTTATTATTTATAATATTGGGAAATTATATTCATTCTATAAAAGCTAAAGTAAAATAATTTATTGGACACTTGGGTAAAAGTTCTACATTCAGAAAATGACAAGAAGATTCCATTTAATAAATTTTGTAAAAACGAAATCATGGGTAAAAATGACATTAAAAATAAAATGGTTATAGTAAAATAATTATTTAAAATAATTTAGGAAACAATAATATGGGTGAAAATGTTTTTTGACTGAAGTGAAAAATAAAGATGATTTGAATTGAAAATAAATTATCACGGTGTTGAGTACATACAACGAGGGACAAAATAGTGTAAAATATATTCAATTAAAAAAAATATTACAATAATTATATAGGTATATATCATAATATTTTATCATCATAACTAAACTATAAAAAACCCTTGTAAATAATGAAATTATAATATAAAACCCATATCACTTGGGTAACATTTGAACAAGAATTCCCATGAAGGTAAAAACATTATATAGAAATTAAAATCAAAATAACATTCATAATAAGAATCATATAATGGATTCATGGGAATTATATACATTATATACAAGAATAAGTGATGCATGATGAATGTGTTCCATAGAAATATATTTGAGATGAAAGTACCATACATTAGGTCATAGTACATTGATACACATGGGAACCTCCAATAGAATAAATATATATTTTTGGACATATTATATATAACCATAATAATATATAAAATACCATATATAATTTAATTTGATAATTTTATTAGAGTTTTTTAACACTTCTATATTAAAATAACTTTTTCCAGGTGATATGTGTTTCGTTTTTCATATCTGTGTTTTTTGAGTAGTTTTGTTCCTTGTATTTTTATCCTGGTTGCATAATCTAAAGAATTTTCATAAATATAGAAAAATAAGATATATTAATTTAATTAATGTTTATATTTATTCATAAAATATATAGATATAAAAATGAATTACATGGTTCATGGAGACGGTAGGTTGTTTTTATGCATGAATGTTATTTCCATTTTTTGATGGATCGTACAAAAGATATGTAAATAATAGCTGAACATTCCAGGATCAGTATTATATATATATATATCATATATATTACATGAATTTATCATTATTACCATATAAATAAAACATAAATGAAAAAAATCATATTGATTCGTGGTGGTGTTGGTACACACATACGGGTGATCGACTTTATCATATTCCAATGTTTTGGAAGGTACATTGTTAGAAATTATATTATCACTATTTAAGTATAATTATCTCATAAATATAATATATAAACATTAAAACCATCATAATATCCATTCATAAAATATTTTTATGAGAAATTAATTACATAACTATGTATAGGCAATATATCGTATGTACGTACGAGTGATATTTTCACTTACAATTTGATGGAAATAGAATAAATAATGGAAGTTTCACAATCATGAAAAAAATTTATTTAGGATACTGAATTTTTTATTTCACTAAAAAATAATATAGTTTTATATATTTAAAATAATAATTGACAAAAGAGTGATCGATTAAGGTGAATTGCACTTAATCAAAGTAAATCATTTAGATATCAACTTAAGGCCTTAAAAGTTAGACTTTTGGGAAGACTTACACTTATACAACGTGCATAGGGGAGTATTTTAGAAAACATTGTGTAGTTTGGTCAAGATATAATGCCGAAATATGTGTCTATAAGATAAATGAAGGTTCCCTTTTCATAATTGGGTGGAGGGGAACTCTTATAATTTCATAAAAGATTATAATATTTTAATATCCTTATGAATGAAAAATCATAAAAATGGAAAAAATGGGAATGTGATTACATTTTAGAATTTATGTTATTCCATTTTCTTATTATAATATCATTATTAATTTATCTAATTTTATAAAATATTATTTTTATCATAAAATATCATTATTGGCAATTTAACACTATTTATTTAATTTGACAGAAAATACATAAATAAAAGATTTTTACAATTAGAATCTAATTATTTAACATAAAAATAATATATCATATGCATCTATAAAATATGTGTCTCACCTTCACTCAATGAAATCATATTATGTTTAATAATTTTAATATCAGTTATTATATTTCTAGGAAATAGATAAATCCTTCATTAGTGTTTCCTAACCATTTAAGACCGTTATATAATTAATAAAATGTGGAAATTAATTTCTATCAGGAAATTAATTTCATTAATCTATAAATATACACTTATATTCATTCATAAATTTCTTCTTCCATGTGTGTACTTTTAAGATATATTTAAAATTATTGAAGTAAAATTTTTTAAAATTTTTTTATTTAATTTTTATATAGGCAATTTTCAGGAATAAGTTATCATTAATCAAGTCAATATAGATCACAAGGTGATTAGGGGTATGTTCTATTCATTTATTTGTAAGTAGGGTGAAAAATGTTGTCCTTATCACTTATTTTCAACCTAGAATAACCTTATTTACACATTACCGAGGTGAATAATTTTACAAAGGTTTATATTGATATTGATGAAAATTATAAGGTCATTGTTTATAAAATTTTAAACACATGATTCCAAATATGGAATCAATTTTTATCAAATTTAAATTTTATTTGTGGTGGAAATTTATTTATAATATGCATTCCACACATAAAGAAAATGAAATTTTGTAAAAATACATTTTTAATGATACATAATGGTGTATTACTATCACTTGAATAGAAAATATATTAAAGGAATGTAAAGACATTTTAATTGTATATAATATATATATTTTATTAAAATCATTCAACAATAGTCAATAATATAATTTTTTCTGATAAAAGCGCATTGGGTGCATAAGAATAGTTTATTAGAAGAATATCCATTTTACCTTCATATGTTTTTATTATTATTTCTAATTAATTGAAAATTAAATAGTTAATTTATTCATATATATCCATACATTTTTTTAAAATTTATTTATACCAATTCATACCCATGGCTCTGATTTCCAAATGATTACTATTATTGAATACTTTATTTTGGTTCTCTTATTTGGTGTCGTGTGTTAGGAAAAATATTGATGAAACTAAATTTATTTGAAAAACATATTTCATAAAGTCTTTTGGTGTTACATTATACCAACATTAAAATGAATTTTCCATCAAAATTTATCACCCTGATACAAACATGATACCTTTATTTCATTACATCCTTGTGATCTCATTTGGATTCATTGAATTTATGATTTCTCTATATAAATTTCACCACATGAGTAACTTGTTCTATAGAACTTTGAATCTATTATACAAGATTTATAAATGTTGTTCCCCATAAGAAATATCATGTTCCAATTTTATGACCTATAATTTTTTTAAATTTGATGCATCATCTTGGTACATCATTAAGAGAGATACATGGAACACATTGTGAACTTGATAGAGGTTTAGTGGAAGAAAAAATTAAAAAGATACATTTCTCAATATATAATTTAGAAAGGTCCAATATACCTACCACTCAGCTTTCATGTAACACCACAAGATTTCACGGTACACTTCTCTTTTAATAATACAGTAGCATGTGTTGTACGCAACTTCGAGTTCTAACTCACACCACAACCAATTAAACAAGCAGTTATGAATTGTAAAACCCACTTTTTGAAATTTTATGCATTTTATCTTTCAAAATTTACTTCATTTTTGGATTCAGAATATCAAAATTTGCTTAGGGTGAATTTTTGGTACTTTTCTGATAACTTTCATATTTTGATGAATAGTGAAAAACACTAAGTTATAGTTTAAAACCAAATTTTTATTTAAGTAATTATTTATTTTATTTAAATTATTTAATGTCAAAATATATACATAATACCTATATAAGTTCAATGTAATTCATTGGAGTCAGTTTATAATGATTTTAGATATATAAAAATTTCATTGAACTTTTCACCGTCTTTTACCCACCTCCTAGGAGCTTTTTCAAATTCACAGTAAACTTAATTTTACCGCTTCTGTAAGCTGAATTTTGAAAATCCGAGAGACACGATTAATATCAAGGAGTAAAATGTGGTTCAATGAGATTAAAATAATTTTTGGTGAATAGTATCTTTTTACTTTTATTAACCGCGGTTAATGTAACACCCGATACTTTTATGAGAAATATTTTGTTTTTATGTTATATAAATCATCAAAGGAATCTTTCATTACACACAACACTATCTTGGCTTGCTTTACACGCAACCACGACCTTCCTCGATAGCTTGCGTCGTACGCAATACCGAGTTTCACTAAACAACGATATGCTATTAAAATATTATTAAAACTAGCCTTTATGAATAGTAATACCCACTTTTTAAAATTTTGTAAATTTTATTTTTCAAAATGGACTTCATTTTTGGATTCGGAATAATGAAATTATCCTAGGGTGAAATTTTTGTATTTTTCTGAAAACTTTCAATTTTTGATGAATAGTGAAAACACTGAGTTACTATTTAAAAATCGACTCTTTATTTAAATAATTATTTATTTTCTTTATATTTTAGGTCTAAATTGATACATAATACCTATATAAGTTCAATACAATTCATTAGAGTCATTTTATAATAATTTTAGATATATAAAATTTTTATTGAACTTTCACCGTCTTTTACCCACCTCATAGGAGAACTTGAAAATTTACATAAAACATAATTTTACCGCTTTTGTGAATGAAATTTCAAAAATCCGAGAGACATGGTTGATGTTAGTAGGTAAAATGTGGTTCAATGAGATGAAAATAATTTTTGGTGAATAATATCTTTTTACTTTTTTTTACCATGGTTAAAAGTAAATAGGGTAATTAAGGGTAACAATGTTATTATTATTACCCTAACACATGTCCTAATTCTATTGTATAAGTGTAATTCGACCAAAAAAAACCTTAGGAATAAAATATTACCATTTAGTCCCACATGGATTAGATTAGGACATTTATTATTAATTTATTTAAAGAAGGGTTAAAAGTAGTTAAAATCAAAGTTTAATAAGTAAATAATTTTTAATATATGGTTATACATAAGTTAAATTCGACTATAAATATTCAATAGAAATATAAAAAGATTTCCTACATAATGGTAGTTTATTTGTAATTTTTAGACTTTAAATAATTTAATTTATTTATGACACAATGATGGTGCAGTAATTATCTTATTAATGAAATATTGACATAGTTGATGTTATAAATACCCAAATAAATGTAATTTGAGAATTTTTATGAATTAAAATAATTTTCTATGTTAATATGACATGTTAGTGTTGATTTAATTAACTGTTTTCGAACTAATCGTTCTCTTATGATTTTCACAAAAACCAATTACCAAATAGTGTCAAAATTGACATAAAATAGTTTTTAAAACAAATATTATATTATTAATTGTTATTATATTCATAAAAATCTAATGTTCGGCCAAGTTACTTATATCATGATAGGTGTATCATTAATGGACCACTTGGGGGTCTCTTGGATGTATATGGTATGTTTATTAACTATATATATAAAAATACAAAGTGACATGGTAAATGTCAATCTAATTAACTAAGAGTTAGAACTAAAAGATAAGGTTAATATAATGACCTAAACTTGTCTAAATTCTATTGGATGAGAGGATTGTGACCGATCCCTACCTTAGCTTCAAAATAAATTAATTTGGAGCTATTAAAAACAGAATATGGCTTTATAATGAAATAATATTTTTAGTTTTTCCAAAGGTGCCCCTCTCCTCCCTTATAAAAGGGAACCTCCTCTCTCTCTTCCTCACACAACTTTGAGCCTTCAAGCTCAGCCAACCACTGCCAAATTATCTTCTCCACTTCCCTAGAAATATCCTAGAGGTCCTGGTCTTCTTCAAAGACCAATTTTAGTGCTCTATGAGGAGGTCTCAAAGAGGTGCTTCAAAGAAGAGGTAATGTCCATTACCGATTCTTTCAACTTTATTTCTTCTTCCACTTCTTCATCTTTATTTCTTTAATTATGATGTAATAACATCAGTATCACTCATATAATGATATTTTATTATAAGTATGAAACAAACCTATTTCACCATCTATCCATCCTACGGAAAATGAAATCACCGTGCGTGCGTACGTACGGCATACCGTCTCCATGCCGTGGTGTAATCTATTTTCCACCACCACCTTACTTGGATGGGTATAATGGTGTAAATAATAACTATATACAATTTTTTTAAAGTGATATTGATTCTGAAATAGTATACATACATTCCATTACAATTTCACGATCATGGGAACAATATCATCGCTCGTGCGTACGTACAGAATACCGTCTCCATGATGTGATGGGACTCGTTCTACATGATCTTCATTGAATAATGATTATATAAATGAATTGAATGAATGAATATGATATATATTACACTAATAACATTATGTAAATCAGGTATCTATAACCTAAAAAGATGAATAATAATTTATTCGACAAAACACGCTTCGAACAAAATGTAATAAACACCTGAATAACAAGTAGTAATGAAATATTACTAATATGAATCTAAGAATATGACCATATATGATATCATAAAAATAAGTATGATTATGGAATAAGTCAATATCATTATTTAAATCATTATAAAGGAGTTTCAGACATTTAAGAACAAAATCGAACCTAAGGTAAGGGAAAATCTCACAATCTCATTTTTTATCCGAGATTGTCTATACTTCAGAATTTACTGGGGAATATTTATCATCCAAATAAAAGTTTCCTCAATATGTAATACTATTTATATCCACATACAATTGTTTAAATCCAATTTTACACTTTGGTGAGTTTTTAGTAAAAGATATTAAAGGAATCTTTTGTCATTTTTCGTATGAGGTACTTTTTGACTTTTCCATCCAAAGTACGGGAAGAATGTTTTTTAACTTATACGGAATGAATGGATTTTTAAAAAATTATTTCCTAGAAGATTCCTTTACAGGATTTGAATTTTATTTTTAATCAACTTCTTATAGTTGAAAATTATATGACATGTTAAGAAAGGAAAATGTTTTTGAAGTAGAAAGGATATTTTCTTCAAGAATGGAGTTCAAGTGTTTTGTAAAAATTATTTTCCATCTATGATAATATATGGTTCTGTTTCTATCCCTATTATTACATTGATTTGATTATGTTGTGATGAAATTATTTTTATGAATTCATTTATCTTATATGAATTGTTTTATGATGTCATGATGTTTAAGAATCCCATTTTTATTACATGGGTTATGCAATGATGTATGGTTTATGATTTTGTGGCACACATAAGAATGATATCATTATGAGATGTGTGGGACCTATATCTCCCTCTAATGCATTGGGAAAAGATTTATATCCCACGATATAGACATGGCTGGAACAGCAGGTTAATCCGGTTCAGTGAAACAGGACTGAAACGAGGAGTGAACTCGGTTCAGAAATGGACTTTGTCCGCTATGATAGTCTTGGCTATGAGTCTTGACTACTAATAAATTAATCTATATGATTATGTGTGTATTCCACAAAGTTTCATGTTTTAAGTTATGATTATTGGGATTACATTTCACTACTATGATTTATCCCATTTTATGAAATTATGATCTCTTTTACAGGTTAAGATTTCCAAAAGTTATGTTCTTATGAATATGATGTGATTGATATTTCTTTTGATTACCCTTACTGAGCATTTGAGCTCACCCTTTTGTATGTTTTCTTTCCCTAGGTCAGGAATAAGGTTATTAAGTAGGATATTCCAAAAGGGACTCTAGATATGATGAAATAAATGGGATGCAAAGTAGATTATTTATGAACAAGTTGTTTATGTTTCCCAGTTTCTAAAGACTCTATACCTATACGGTATATTCCTAGTTTTGTTATATGTTGTAATACGTTTGCTTCAATTCTGAAGTAATAACAATGTATGTAAAGTATGGGTCGTTATAGTAGGTATCAGAGGAAAGGTATAATCAACCTTTGGAAACTAGGATGTGAAATCCTTAGTAAGAACCCTAAGGATAAGTCTAAGCATAGAACACAATCTTAGTGTTTTAGAAATGTCTAGGAACTACCTATGATAAGACCTTAAGTGTGAAATTTTATTCTTGATTATGTGGTTTTCCTATTATAATTAGTGTTGCTCACACTATTCTTCTTGGTTTTAGTCAATGGCTGTAACCCGAAGGAACCGTGTTAATGTGGAATGCGATGGGCAATGAAATGATTGTCCCCCTGAGCAACCAAACGTTATGGGAGATGGAATGAAAAATCATGTAGCCATGCTCACATAGCATTCTCAAGCTATGAATCATGAAGGACTTCCAAACGAGCAAAGGAAGGGGCAACATTCTGTTGAATCCTTCATGAGGCAGCGTCCACCTTCATTCAGCGGGTCTACTGATCCATTAGTTGCTGAACAATGGATTAGTACTACTGAAAAGATATTTTTAGTTCTTCAATGTTCTGAACATGATAAAGTCATCTTAGTAGTGTATCGTTTGGAAGGAGATGCTGATCAATGGTGGAATCTTATTAAGAATACGAGGCAAAGGGATGAAATTGAGTCCATGGAATGGGACGAGTTCAAGAACTTATTTTTCAATAAGTACTTCCCTTGTATTCTCCAAACAAAGATGGAGAACTAGTTTCTTGAACTCAAGGAAAAGGATGATGAATCTGTTGGTACCTATGAAGAAAATATTACAAGACTAGCAATGTACGCTTCTGGTATTATTATCCAACCTGAGAGTAAGATCGATCGATTCTTTAGTGGCTTAAAACCAAGTCTTCTAAGGGCCTTAGCCATAAGGGACTTCAATAGCTATGAGGAAATCGTTCGATGTGCTCTCAAAGTTGAGATGAGGATTGGAGTAACCCATCAGTCATATGGGTTTGATAAGAAAGGGAAAATGGAATTAAAAGAAAAATCTTAAGAGAACACTGAAAAGAAGATGAGCTTTCCCTTATGCTCAAAGTGTGGAAAGAAACATGGAGGGAGTTGTCTTAAAGGGACATGTAAATGTTTCAAATGTGGAAAGGAAGGTCATCAGGCATTTGAATGCCGCAATGATGGGAAGAAGATGTCTAATGATGCAAAAAAAGTAAGGGTTACACAGAATGAACCTACTACACTTCAATGTTTCAAGTGAAAGGAGATGGGGCATTATGCAAATCAATTCCCAAATCCAAGGGTTGATGATGATGGTCGACGTCAACAAACTCTTAAGGCTAAAGACAAAGGAAAGTCACATGCAATTTTGATCATCGATGTGGAGTACGATAACGATGTGGTGAAAGGTACACTTACCATCCACTCTAAAGTAGCAAATGTTTTATTTAATTATGGATCCACCAACTCTTTTATTTCTGAATAATTTTCTAAGGGTATCGCCGTATTACCTCAACAATTAGATGTTGAGTTAGCTGTGACAACCCCTATGGGCACAACAGTCGCATCAAAAGTTTATAATTCTTCTCCGATTAAAGTTTGTGGGAAAGTGATTCCTGCAAATCTTGTGATCCTTGCTATAGTTGAATTTGATGTGATTATTGGCATGGATTGGCTTTCTCTTTATGGAGCTCATATCAATTTCCAAATAAGGGAAGTCACATTTCATATTCCAGATCAATCTATGATCGTCTATCGATGCAAGGATGAACATAACCTTCCAGTGGAAATTTCTTCCATCTTATGGGTCTTGATTCCACTAAACGAGGGTTATTTATCTCAAATGGTTGGTGAGAAACTCACGATTAAGAATATTCCCATTGTACGGGAGTTTGACGATGTCTTTCTAGAGTAATTGCAGGGTCTTCCACCAAATCGTGAAGTTGAGTTTTCAATAGAACTCGTACCGGGTGCTTTGCCTATTTCAAAGACACCTTATAGAATGGCCCCAATTGAGTTGCTGGAATTGAAGAAGCAAGTCCAAGAGAATCTTGATAAGGGTTGCATACGCCCTAGTGCGTCACCTTGGGGTGCACCTGTCTTGTTTGTTATGAAGAAAGATGGATCAATGAGACTCTGCATTGATTATTGAGAACATAACAAGATCACTATCAAGAACAAATATCCTCTCCCGCACATTGATGACTTATTTGACCAAATAAGAGGAGATCAATACTTTTCCAAGATTGATCTTCGTTCATGGTATCATCAATCAAGGGTCAAAAGGGAGGATATACCAAAGAAGGCTTTCCGTACAAGGTATAGACACTATGAATTTATAGTGATGCCATTTGGTCTTACTAATGCCCCTGATATCTTCATTGATCTAATGAATAAATTCTTTAGAGACTATCTTGATCAATTTGTGGTAGTCTTTATAGAAGATATTCTTGTCTATTCAAAGAGCAAGGAAGAACATGAAGATCACTTGAGAATTATATTGAAGACCCTGAGAAAGGAGAAGCTTTATGCCAAATTTACCAAGTGTGAATTTTGTCTTAAAAAAGTTGCATTTTTTGGGTCACATAATCTCAAAATAGGGGATATCTGTGGATCCAGCAAAAACAGAGGTTATCGAAAGATGGTCGAGACCAACAACATTAACTGAGATCTGAAGTTTTCTTGGTTTGGCTGGATATTATCGACGTTTTGTGAAATATTTTTCACGATTATCTAATCAAATCACGAAGTTGACTCGAAAAGGAGTTAAGTTTGTTTGGAAGGAGGAATGTGAAGAGAATTTCAGGGAGTTGAAAAGAAGGTTATCTAGTGCACCTATACTCACACTTCCTTGTAGTGGAGAAAGGTTTGTGATATATAGTGATGCATCCAAGAAGGTGATGGGGTGTGTTCTTATGCAAAATTATAAGGTGATAGATTATCCCTCATTAAAGTTGAAAATCCATGAGCAAAATTACCCAACTCATGATTTGGAGTTAGCTGTGGTAATCATTGAATTAAATATTTGGAGGCATTATATTTATGGAGAAAGGTGTGATATTTATACTGATCATAAAAGTTCAAAGTATATTTTCACACAAAAGGAGCTGAATATGTGCCAAAGAAGATGGTTGGAGCTGATTAAGGATTATGACTACTCAATTCATTAGCACCCTGGGAAAGAAAACAAGGTGGCAGATGCATTAAGTCGACAAGACCATGCTAGATTATCCATAATGAGGATCACAAAAGATCCAATATTTATGGATTTACAAAGGATGGATCTTGGAATTATAATGGAAGGGGGAAAATCGTATCTTTATCAAATGAATGTTCAACCATATATACATGTGAAGATTAAAGAGGTGTAGAAAGAAGATTTAGAGTTACAAAAGAAGGTGAGAAATATTCCTGAATTCAACCTTGATTATGATGGGATAATAAAGTTCATGAATCGGGGTTGTGTACCTCCCATCACAGAATTAAAGAAGGAGCTTCTATATGAGGCTCATATTTCTTCATTCTCTATTCATCCTGGAAGAACGAAGATGTATAGGGACCCGAAAGAGAACTTCTGGTGGGATGGCATGAAAAGAGATGTTGCTGAATATTTCTCTCGATGCTTGGTTTGACAGCAAGTTAAAGGTGAGAGATAGAAGTCTAAGGGAATGTTACAACCATTACCCATACCCGAATGGAAATGGGAAAACATCACTATGGAATTTGTCACTGGACTTCCTAAAACATCCAAAGGCAATAATGCTATCTTTGTCATAGTTGATCGTCTTACAAAGTCTGCACACTTCATTACTATTAGAGAGGATTTCTCTCTTGATCAGATTGCCAGGATATATGTAAAGGAAGTGGTAATATTGCATGGAGTACCACGTTCTATTATATCTGACCGGGATCCGAGATTTACCTCGAAGTTCTGGCGAAGTCTTCAGCATACTCTGGATACAGAGTTGAGTTTCAGCACTGCTTATCATCCTCAGATAGATGGTCAGTCTGAGAGAACAATTCAAACTATAGAAGATATGTTAAGAGCTTGCTCTATGGATTTCAAAGGTTGTTGGTATCAACACCTACCTTTGGTGGAATTTTTTTATAATAATAGCTTTTAATCCAGTATTCAGATGGATCCTTATGAAGCTCTCTATATAAAGAAATGCAGGACTCCAACTTGCTGGGATGAGGTTGGGGAAAGAAAGCTATTAGGACCTGATCTTGTTGATGAGATGGAAGAAAATGTCAGATATATTCAATAACACATAAGAGCAGCTCAAAGTAGACAAAAAAGTTATGCCGATAACTAAAGAAAAGACCTAGAGTTTGAAGTGGGTGATAAATAATTCTTACTAATATCTCCCTGGAAGAGGGTCATGAGATTTGGAAAGAAGGGAAAGCTGAGCCCTAGGTATATCGGTCCTTTCAAAATAATGGATCGTATTGGGAAGGTTGCTTACCGATTGGCGCTTCCACCGAATCTCTCTCAAGTTCATGATGTGTTCCATGTATCTCTCCCGAGAAAGTACATACCTGATCCTTCACATGTACTCAGCTCAGAAGTTGTACCACTGGAGCAAGATCATTCTTATGAAGAACAGCCGATAGAGATTCTGGATCGTAGTGAAAAAGTCCTACGGAACAAGACCACTCTCTTGGTGAAAGTTTTATGGAGGAACCACCAATTAGAAGAAGCTACATGGGAGCTTGAGGATATGATGGGGGTGAGGTATCCTCATCTTTTTGTTACAAAGTGACGAATTTCGAGGGAGAAATTCATTTTAAGGGGGGTAGAATGTAACACCAGAGACTTTTATGAGAAATATTTTGTTTTTATGTTATATAAATCATCAAAGGAATCTTTCACTACACACAACACTAGCTTGGCTTACTTTACACACAATTGCGGCCTTCCTCGATAGCTTGTGTCGTACGCAATACAGAGTTTCACTAAACAACGATATGCTATTAAAATATTATTAAAACTAGCCGTTATGAATAGTAATACCCACTTTTTGAAATTTTGTAAATTTTATTTTTCAAAATGGACTTCATTTTTGGATTCGGAATAATGAAATTTTCCTAGGGTAAAATATTTGTATTTTTCTGAAAACTTTCAATTTTTAATGAATAGTGAAATAATAATTTTTTTTATTTTTATTTTAGGTCAAAATTGATACATAATACCTATATATGTTCAATGCAATTCATTGGAGTCATTTTATAATAATTTTAGATATATAAAAAATTTATTGACCTTTTCACCGTCTTTTACCCACCTCCAAGGAGAATTTGCAAATTTACATAAAACATAATTTTATGACTTTTGTGAATTGAATTTCAAAAATCCGAGAGACACGGTTGATGTCAGTAAGTAAAATGTGGTTCAATGAGATGAAAACAATTTTTGGTGAATAATAACTTTTTACTTTTTTTACCACGGTTAAAAGTAAATAGGGTAATTAAGGGTAAAAATGTTATTATTATTACCCTAACACATGTCTTGATTCTATTGGATAGGTGTAATTAGACCAAAAAGAACATTAGGAATAAAATATGACCATTTAGGCCCACTTATATTAGATTAGGACATTTATTATTAATTTATTTAAAGAAGGGTTAAAAATAGTTAAAATCAATGTTTAATAAGTAAATAATTTTTAATATAGGGTTATACATAAGATCAATTCGACTATAAATATTAAATAGAAATCTAAAAAGATTTCCTACATAATGGTAGCTTATTTTTAACTTTTATACTTTAAATAATTTAATTTATTTATGACACAATAATGATGCAGTAATTATCTTATTAATGAAATATTGACATAATTGATGTTATAAATACCAAAATAAATGTAATTTTAGAGTTTGTATGAATTCAAATAATTTTATATGTTAATATTACATGTTAGTGTTGATTTAATTAACTTTTTTCTAACTAATCATTCTATTATGAGTTTCACAAAAATCAATTACAAAATAGTGTCAAAATTGACATAAAATAGTTTTTAAAAAATATATTATATTATTAATTGTTATTATATTCCTAAAAATATACGGTTCGTCCAATATACTTATATAAAGATAGTTGTATCATTAATGGACCACTTGGGGGTCTCTTGGATGTATATGGTAAGTTTATTAACTATATAATATAAAAATACAAAGTGGCATGGTAAATGTCAATCTAATTATATAAGAGTTAAAACTAAAAGATAAGGTTAATATAATGACCTAAACTTGTCTAAATTATATTGGATGAGAGTATTTCGACCCATACCCACCTTAGATTTTAAATAAATCAATTTGGAGCTATTAAAAACCGAATATGACTTTATAATAAAATACTTTTTTTAGTTTTTCCAAAGGTGCCCCTCTCCTCCCTTATAAAAGGGAACCTCCTCCCTCTCTTCCTCACACCACATTGAGCCTTAAAACTCGGCTAAACCCTGCCAAATTCTCTTCTCCACTTTCCTAGAAACATACTATAGGTCCTGGACTTCTTCAAAGACCAATTTTAGTGCCCTAATAGGAGGTCTCAAAAAGGTGCTTCAAAGAAGAGGTAATGTCCATTACCGATTCTTTCAACTTTATTTCTTCTTCCACTTCTTCTTCCTTAGTTGTTTCACTATGAAGTAATAACATCAGTATCACTCATATAATGATATGTTATTATAAGTATGAAACAACCCTATTTCACCGTCTATCCATCATACGGAAAACGAAATCACCGCACGTGCGTAAGTACGGAATATCGTCTCCACGCCGGGGGGTAATCTATTTTCCACCACCACCTTAATTGGATGGGTATAATGGTGTAAATAATAACTATATATTATTATTTTAAAGTGATATTGATTCTGAAATATTATACATATACTCCATTACAATTTCACAATCATGGGAACGATATCATCGATCGTGCGTACGTACCGAATACCGTCTCTACGATGTTATGCGACTCGTTCTACATGATATTCATTGCATAATGATTATATAAATGAATTTAATGAATGAATATGATATATATTACACTAATACCATTCTTGAAATGAGTTATCTACAACCTAAAGAGAAGAATAAGAATTTATTCGACAAAACACTCATAAGAACCAAAATTAATAAACACCCGAATAAAAAGTAGTAATTAAATATTAATAATAAGAAGCTAAGAATATGACCATATATGATATCATAAAAATAAGTATGATTTTGGAATAAGTCAATAACATTATTTAAATCATTACACAAGAGTTTCAGACACTTACGAAGCAAATCAGACCTAAGGTAAGGGTAAATCTCACAATCTCATTTTTTATCCGAGATTGTTTATACTTCAGAATTTACTGGGGAATATTTTTCATCCACATCCATGTTTCCTCAATATGTAATATTATTTCCATCCACATACAATTTTTTAAATCCAATTTTACCCTTCAGTGAGTTTTCAGTAAAATATATGAAAGGAATCTTTTTTGTTTTTCGTACGAGGTACTTTTTGACTTTTCCGGCCAAAGTACAGGAAGAATGTTTTTTTAACTTATACGACATTAATGGATTTTTAAAACATTATTTCCAAGAAGATACCTTTATAAGTTTTCAATTTTATTTTTAAGCAACTTCTTTTAGTTTAAAATTATATGACATGTTAAGAAAGGAAAATGTTTTCGAAGTAGAAAAGATATTTTCCTCAAGAATGGAGTTCAAGTGTTTTATCAAAATTATTTTCCATCTAAGATAATATAGGGTTATGTTTTATCACTATTATTACATTGATTTGAATATGTTGTGATGGAATTATTTTTATGAATTCATTTATCTTATATGAATTGTTTTATGATGTCACGATTTTAAGAATCCCATTTTTATTACAAGGGTTATGCAATGATGTATGGTTTATGATTTTGAGGTACACATAAGAATGGTATCATTATGAGATGTGTGGGGCCTATATCTCCTTCCAATTCATTGGGTAAAGATTTATATCTCATGAGATAGACATGGATGGAACGGCAGGTTAATCTGGTTCAGTGAAACAGGACTGAAACGAGGAGTGAACTTGGTTCAGAAATGGAATTTTTCCACTAAGATAGTCTTGGATATGAGTCTTGACTACTAGGAAATGATTCTATATGATTATGTGTGTATTCCACAAAGTTTCATGTTTTAAGTTATGATTATTGGGATTACATTTCACTACTATAATTTATCCCATGTTATGAAATTATGATCTCTTTTTCAGGTTAATATTTTCAAATGTTATGTTCTTATGAATATGATGTGATTGATATTTCTTTTGTTTACCCTTACTGAGCATTTGATCTCACCCTTTTGTATGTTTTATTTCCCCAGGTCAGGAAGAAGGTTATTAAGTAGGATATGCCAAAAGGGACTCTAGATATGAGGAAATAAATGGGATGCAAAGTAGATTCTTTATGAACAAGTTGTTTATGTTTACCAGTTTCTAAAGACTCTACACCTATACGGTCCTTTCCTGGTTTTCTTATATGTTGTAATAAGTGTGCTTCAATTCTGAAGTAATAACAATGTATGTAAAGTATGGGTCATTATAGTTAAAAGTAAATAGGGTAATTAAGGGTATAAATGATATTAATATTAACCTCAGACATGTCATAATTCTATTGGACAAGTTCATCTCGACCAAAAACAACCTTAGGAATAAAATATTATCATTTAGGTCCACTTGGATTAGATTAGGACATTTATTATTAT
The DNA here is from genome assembly GCA_963277665.1 of Viscum album. Classification (NCBI taxonomy): domain Eukaryota; kingdom Viridiplantae; phylum Streptophyta; class Magnoliopsida; order Santalales; family Viscaceae; genus Viscum; species Viscum album. Next base: position 1,421,570,062 of record OY728137.1, read on the forward strand.
TTAATTCAATAAAGAGTTAAAAGAGTTAAATTCAAAGTTTAATAACTAAAAAATTTTTAATTTAGGGTTTTACATAAGATAAATTCGATTATAAATATTCATTATAAATATAAATATATTTCCTATATCATGGTATTTTATTTATAATTTTTATACTTTAAATAAATAAATTTATTTATGATAGAATGATGATGCAGTAATTACCTTATTCACGAAAGAATCAAATAAATGGTATTATAAATATTAAAATAAATATAATTTCAATGTTTTTATGATATACACGAATTTTCTAGGTTAATATGACATGTTAGGATATATTAAATGTATTTCTTTTAAGTAATAATGTTTTTATTATTTTAACAAAAAAACAAATACCAAATAGTTCCAAAATTGACATAAAATAGGGTTTAAAACAAATATTATATTATTAATTTATATAATTGTCATAAAAATCTAAGGTTCGGCCAAAAGACTTATATAATAATATATATGACATTAATGAACCAATTGGGGTTCTATTTTCAGTATATAGTGTGTTTATTAACCATATAGTGTAAGAATACAAGAAGACACAATAAAAGTTAAATTATTTAACTTAGAGTTAAATCTAAATGATAAGGTTAAAATGGTAACCTAAACTTTTATAAAACCTATTGGTTGAGTTTTTTTGACCTATCCCCACCTTATACTTTAAATAATCAACATTGGAGCCACTATAAACCGAATATGAATTTATTATAATATAATATTTTATGTTTTTCCTAAGGTGTCCCTCACCCCTCTTATAAAAGGGTACATCCCCTTATCTCTAATTCACACCTTCAAAGCCGTTTGGCTCGGCCAAACTCATCACAAATACCCTCTAAAATATCCTCCCTTCATCCTAGAGGACTTAGTTTGATCATAAATCCAACCTAAGGAGCCCCTTTGATCAAATCAAAAGGAAGAACCCGAAGAAGACGTAATGATTTTGCCACCCTCTTTCAAGTTCCTTTCTTCTTCCACTTCCTTTTTCTCTGTTGTTTCCATTATAAAAAAATAAATCCCATATATTCTATATACCATTATGTTATTATAATTATTTTACAACCAAATTAATTATTCTATCCACCCTTTGAATGACAAGTCACCATATGTGCGTACGTATGGCTTACCGTCTCCACGTTGTTGTGTAATTGTTATTCAATACATTATTATTTGGATGGGTATAATAATGATGTGTATTTGATGTAAATAATAAATATAAAATGATAATTATTCTGTATATATTATATACCATCCAATTATATGTTATATTAATATCAAAATAATGATATTTTCGCTCGTGCGAACGTACGGATTACCGTCTCCACAACACGATGAGATTCATTTCCAAGTTCACCATTCATTGACGATTATAAAAATATTTTACAAATAAGTATGTAATATATGACATAATAATGCTACTGGAGATATATATATATTTATATATAAGTATTAATGTACTTATATATATCTTATTCACTTACTTCTGTTCAATACTACATAAAAACGGAAGCAACATTTATGTGTACGTACAAACTACCATCTCCAAAAATAGTGTTTTCCATTTCATATATATGTCTATTATAAATTTTTATATTCTAATATATATGATAAATAAATTGTGTTTTATATTCTGGAAGTATTTAAAGCATTATCTATGTGATACAATCAAGAGTAACAAGTTAAAACAGGTACGATGAAAAAATGTGATTATTACCCGAAATATTAATATAACATGGAAATTATTATTAAATGGGTAGTATAAAGTCATAAATGAATAATGAAAGATATCATAAATATTAATATGGTTCTGGTATAATTAAATAACATACTATAGTCTTCATAGAGGAGGCTAAACGTACCCTCAACTAATGAAAAGTGCAAGGTACGTGGTTTTCATGTCACTCCTTATTCCTGTGAGATTCATTCCATATTTCCATTATTACCTTTTGTGTGGTGTATGTACTGCCCATAATTGTATTCTTTGTGTAATAAATTTAATTTATGTATATTTACATATTCATTTTATGATACTTCTTTCATGGGGTGTATGTTTTGTGAGTTACCAAATTGGTAAGGGTTAATTCCTCAATCCCATTATTATCTGAGATTATTTATGTGTAAGTATTTATTGGGACATTTTTGTCATCAATGTCCATTTTTCATAAAAATTATTTGAAAATGAATATTTTATTTACGTTTTCAAGGTAATCTTTATCAAGATCATAATTTTAAATGTTTTAAAGATTTATCTTTCTAAATATTTTTAATTAATGTCCATGTTTTCAAAATGATTTTAAGGATTTATTTATATGGACATGAATGTTTTGAAATGATAAATATTTTCAAAAGTTTCAATGTGGTATGGGACAATTTTATTCAAAAATATATTTTAAATTACTTCCTTTATAAATTTGTTACTTTTAAATGATTTAAAAAAAAGAGATATTTCTCTCAAATAGTTTTGACTTCATCTATGTCAACATCCTTTAATAAATTTTATACTTGTTTGAAGTTGATTTATTATGATAGAAATCTTTCATATTGCATTTAAGGTTTTTTGATATGTTTGACAATGGATGAGTCATTTTTATGCCATTAATGGCTTATGATTAATGATTTGGCATTTCATATGCTAGTTTTAATACGAATGTTTATGTTATATTTCATCCGCTTCTTAAGATGAATGTGTTGGACTAGTATGTTCCAGGTTAGGGACCGGTAAATGTAAGCCGTCCGGGTTGGGGTCCGGTTGCAGCAAACCCTCCGGGTTGGTGTCCGGTTATTAGAGGCATTTGGGGTTGGTGTCCGGTTATTAGAGGCACTTCGGGTTGGTGTCTGGTTATTAGAGGCACTCCGTGTTGGTGTTTGGTTATTAGAGGCACTCCGGGTTAGTGTCTGGTTATTAGAGGCACTCCGAGTTCGAGTCCGGTTACATAGGCTCTCTGGGATGGGTTACAGTTACAGTTATCCCTTAGGTCTTGGCACGAGGCCTTGACACTAAAATTAATGTTTGGTATTATGCATTCCATTATTATGAAAGTTGTTATTGACATTGCATGTGATTATTGGATTAGTAGAATATCCATGTGAATAATTAAATGGAATTATTTGATTTTATTTCTGCCATATTATGCTGAAGTTCAAGTTTAAAATGCTTTTGATTTAGTTTTACACATTTCCTTAAATGTTTATGCTTATTTTTGAATGTTTCCGCTATATTGCTTACCCTTACTGAGCGTTTGATCTCACCCCTTTCTATGATTTATTTTCCCAGGATTCCAAGAAGTGTATTGTGATTGATATGTAGGGTTAATCCAAGGGAATAATGGCATTCATAAAATATTATTTATGTTGTTTGGTATGTAATTTAACATTCATGTATGTAATCTATTTTCAAAGACTGCTAAATCGATCGGTCCTTTGGGACTTGAGTCCTTGTAATCTTGCCAATGTATTAAAATAATGCACCGAATCTTGGAAAATGGGGTCAGGGTGTTACAGTTGGTATAAGAGGATGTTTAGAAATATCCTGAGGAACTAGATTTAGATAAACTTAGATTAGAGCACATTACCCTAAGATAGACTTTGAGGATTAGTATAGAAGAACTTCCAAGAATTTTGGTAATGTAGAGATTTTGTGAGTTTTCCAAGCAAATACATCCTTGTCTGGATACGAGTAGGTAGAGGCAGCTCTGGAATAGATGTACCTAGGGGTAAAACCAAAAAATACCTCTTTGAGCTAGACTCGAACGGGAACTGGTGCAAGACAACGGGACTTGCTGTACTATTGGTTACGACACTCCCGTGAGATATGCTTTGGATAATTCTCATTTTCTTTAAAAACCATTATGAAGGGCTTATGAGTATATAATTATTCATAGAAAACATTTTTATGATTATGGATTATATCCATAAACTGTTTAATTTCTGTTAAGTACTTTACATGTTTGGGATTAGGTATTTCTATTCATAAACTAATCTAGTGTATGCCATTGTTTAGATATGGCACCGAGTAGAAGGAATGAGAACTCTTGCAATACACATGATCCAAAGAGTAAGAAGGATCATATCTTTCATAGTCTTAAGCCAGACTTTAGAAGGGAAATAGTCTCCCACGTATTATCATCATATGATGAAACAGTATCATGTGTTGATAAGATAAGTAAATAATTCTCTCAGTCCTATTGCTTTGAAGGGAATCCAGAGAAGAAAAGGATGATAGAGAGAAGAACATATAAAGGGAAGAAGGTAAAGAAGGATTTTCCCATATGTGATAACTGTGGAAAGAATCACCGTGGAAAATGATTGAAGGTAATGGGAGTATGTTATAAGTGTGGAGAAAAATGACACTATGTAAGTGAATGAAAGTGTAAGAAAAAGGTTTCAAATGTACAATGCTTCATCTGCAAGGATTTGGGACACTACTCGAACCAATGTCAAAATCATCAAAGTAGGCCCCAAATGATGCTATTGGATAATAATCAAGTCATGATAATACCTCAGATGAAGAAGAATGACTAGTGTTCTTATGTTGTGATTATTGGATTATTTCATTTGAGTGTTGTATCAGCAATGTACTTGTTATAATAATTATTGAGTATATAAGGATTGTACTATAGTACTATTTTTTTAAGGACTTGAGATTGTGTGGAACCAAGAAAAGTGAATCAATATCAGGTTAAATTTTTGGAAAATATATGGCTGAGAGAAAGATAAACCATAATATGGTTCTGATACCAAGGTAGTGATTGTGGAATAATACAAGATTTATTTGGATAAATTATATTGGATATTATTGACTACCTTGAAACTGATTAACAATTTTTCATCATTGGAGTTTACAACATTTTTGGATAGAAGGAATATATCCAGTATTATATAAAGAATAAGGGAGCATGAATGTAATCAATAAGGTTGTATGGTAATTTAGGATGTTACCATGTTTTAAAATAATACATGGTGAAGGTGTTCACATGTTATTACATGGAAAAGAGGATCTTCATAATGTTTAACTTCATTATAAATTTTGGACTATGAGTTTGGATAGTATTATTTTGGATAAGTCTAAGGGTCGGAATGGATTAAGTTTGAAAGGGTATTTTTGTATTTTTATAAAAGGACAACACGCAGACCATGTGACAACCCATCGCGTCGGACAAAGCTGTGGGAATCGAACCCACAACCATAGTGCGATTGGGATTTATTGCCTACCACTAGACTACGTGAAGTTCCTTTATGGTATAATGTAGTTTATTTTTTTTAAAGGGTTGGATATGTGAATTATAAATTCATTATATCTGGAACCCTATACGAATAGGATAAATATAGTACTTTTGAGTTGTATTATGTTTTGGGGTGAAAGATGAGTTTGTGGTAGAAATTTATTCATGGATTAAAATCTATTTATAAAGTAAGTATATCTCCTTATGATCTTATCCAATCTCATAAATAAATTCCTCAACATTAATAAAAGGAACATAGAACAATTTTTTTTCCTAGATGGTACTATAGATCATCACAAATTTATGGCCTTTTGATTGTTGGACTGTTCATAGCCATGTTCTCTACCACTCTCCATCAGATATTTATGGTTAAATTTATCTTCCATATCCATATTTTCCTACATGGAACCATATTATATGTAATTTTTGGTAACTTTCATACTTACCACTCATTATTTTAAATAGAGGCCTCATTAATCAATTTTTCGATGTGGGATTTAAACTAAGATATTTTAAAATGTCAACCCCAAGTTTCCAATACCAAGAATAAATTACAAGGATGAAATTTATTGAAGGAGGGGAGAATGTAACACCCCAAGCTTCCACATTACACTTCTCTTTTAATAATACAGTAGCGTGTGTTGTACGCAACATCGAGTTCTAACACACACCACAACCAATCAAACTAGCCGTTATGAATTTTAATACCCAGGTTTTGAAATTTTATACATTTTATCTTTCAAAATTGACTTCATTTTAGGATTCGAAAAATCAAAATTATCGTAGGGTGAAAATTTTGTAATTTTCTGATAACTTTCATATTTTGATGAATAGTGAAAAACACTAAGTTATAGATTAAATCTGAATATTTATTTAAATAATTATTTATTTTATTGAAATCATTTAATGTCAAAATAGATACATAATACCTATATATGTTCCATGTAATTCATTTTAGTCAGTTTATAATAATTTTAGATATATAAAAATTTTCATTGAACTTTTCACCGTCTTTTACCCACCTCCTAGGAGCTTTTGAAAATTCACATAAAACATAATTTTACCGCTTCTATGAGCTAAATTTTAAATATCTGAGAGACATGATGAATATCAAGGAGTAAAATGTGGTTCAATGAGATGAAAATAATTTTTTTGTGAATAGTAACTTTTTACTTTTATTTACCACGGTTAAAAGTAAATAGGGTAATGAAGGGTAAAAATGATATTAATATTACCCTCACACATGTACTAATTCTATTGGAAACATTTATCTCGACCAAAAACAACCTTAGGATTAAAATATTATCATTTAGGTTTACTTGGATTAGATTAGGACATTAATTATTATTTAATTCAATGAAGAGTTAAAAGAGTTAAAATCAATGTTTAATAACTAAAAAATTTTTAATATGGGGTTTTACATAAGATAAATTTGATTATAAATATTCATTAATAATATAAAAATATTTCCTACATCATGGTATTTTATTTATATTCTTTATACATTATATAAATAAATTTATTTATGACACAATGATGATGCATTAATTACCTTATTAATGAAAGAATCATAAAAATGGTATTATAAATATTAAAATAAATATAATTGAAAATATTTTATGATATGCACGAATATTATAGGTTAATATGGCATGTTAGTATTGATTCAATGTATTTATTTGGAAGTAATCATGTTATTATTATTTTAACAAAAAAACAAATACCAAATAGTGTCAAAATTGACATAAAATAGGTTGTAAAACAAATATTATATTATTAATTGATATAATGGCCTTAAAAATCTATGGTTTGGCCAAAAGACTTATATAATAATATATATGACATTAATGAAACAATTGGGTTTCTATTTGCAGTATATAGTATGTTTATTAACCATATAGTGTAAGAATACAAGAAGACACGGTAAAAGTTAAATTATTAAACTTTGAGTTCAATCTAAATGATAAGGTTAAAATGGTAACTAAAACATTTCTAAAACCTATTGGTTGAGTAGTTTTAGACCTATCCCCACCTTAGAATTTAGATAATCTACTTTTTTATCCATTTGAAACCGAATATGAATTTATTATAAAATAATATTTTAAGTTTTTCTTAAGGTTCCCCTCACCCCTCTTATAAATGGGTACTCCCCCTTCTCTCTAATTAACACCTTCTAAGCCATTTGACTTGGACAAACCCTGCCCAAATACCCTCTAAAATATCCTCCCTTCATCCTAGAGGCCTTAGTTTGATCATAACTCCAACCTATGGATCCCTTTTGATCAAATGAAAAGGAAGAACCCGAAAAAGACGTAATGATTTCACAACCCTCTTTCATGTTCCTTTCTTCTTCCACTTCATTTTTCTTTGTTGTTTCCAATCTAAAATAATAAATCCAGTATACTTTATATACTTTTCTGTTATTATAATTATGGTACAACCAAATTCCTTCTTCTATCCAACCTTTGAATGAAAATTCACCATATGTGAGTACATACGGCTTACCGTCTTGACGTCGTGGTGTAATTGTTATTCAATACATTATTATTTGGATGAGTATAATAATGATGTGTATTTGATGTAAATAATTGATATAACATGATATGGATTCTGTATATATTGTATACCATCCAATTATATATTATATTAATATCAAAAGAATGATATTTTCACTCGTGCGTACGTACGTATTACAGTCTTCACGACGTGATGAGATTTATTTCCAAGTTCACCATTCATCGACTATTATAAAAATATATTACTAATAAGTATGTAATATATAACATAATAATGCTACTGGAGATATATATATATATATATATATATATTTATGTATGAATGTACTTACATATATCTTATTCACTTTCTTCCGTTCAATGCTATATGAAAACAGAAAAAGCGTTTATGCATACGTACGGACTACCGTCTCCATAAATGGTGTTTTCCATTTCTTATATATGTCTATTATAAATTTTTATATTCTAATATATATGGTAAATAAATAATTTTTTATATTCTGGAAGTATTTTAATCATGATCTAAGTGATTCAATCAAGAGTAACAAGTTAAAGCACGTACAATAAAGGAAGCGATTATTACCCGAAATATTAATATAACATGGAAATTATTGTTAAATGTGTATTATAAAGTCATAAATGAATAATGTATGATATAATAAACATTAATATGGTTCTTTTATAATTTAATAACATACTATAGTATTCATACAGAAGGCTAAACATACCCTCGACTAAAGGAAAGTTCAAGGTAATGGGTTTTCATCTCACTCTTAATTCCCGTGAGATTCATGCCATATTGCCGGTATTACCTTTTGTGTGGTGTATGTACTGCCCATAATTGTATTCTTTGTGTGATAAATTTAATTTATGAGTATTTACATATTCATTGTATGATACTTCTTTCATGGGGTGTATGTTTCGTAAGTTACCAAATTGGTAAGGGTTAATTCCTCAATCTCATTATTATCTGAGATTGTTTATGTGTAAGTATTTAATGGGAAATTTTTATCATACATGTCCATTTTTCATAAAATGATTTCAAAATGAATATTTTATTTTATTTTTGAAATGTACTATTTATCAAGATTATAATTTTAAATGTTTTAAAGATTTATCTTTTGAAATCTTTTTAATTAATGTCCATGTTTTCAAAATGATTTTAAGGATTTATTTATATGGACATGAATGTTTTTAAATGATAATTCTTTTAAAAAGTTTCAATGTGGTATGGGACACTTTGATTCAAAAATCTCTTTTAAATTACTTCCTTGATAAATTTTTGACTTTTAAATGTTTTAATAAAAAGTGATATTTCTCTCAAATAGTTTTGATTTCATCTATGTCAACATCCTTTGATAAATTTTACACTTGTTTGAAGTTAATTTATTATGATAAAAATCACCCATATTGTATTTATGGTTTTGTGATATGTTTGACTATGGATGAGTCATTTTTATGTCATTAATGGTTTATGATTAATGTTTTGGCATTTCGTATGCTTGTTTAATATGAATGTTTATGTTATATTTCATCCTCTTCTTAAGGTGAACTTGTTAGACTAGTATGTTCCTGGTTAGGGACCAGTAAAAGTTCCCCCTTGGGTTGGGGTCCGGTTACAGGAGACCCTCCGGGTTGGTGTCCAGTTATTAGAGGCACTCCGGGTTGGTGTTCGGTTATTAGAGGCACTTCGGGTTGGTGTCCAGTTATTAGAGGCACTCCGGATTGAAGTCCGGTTATTAGAGGCACTCCGGCTTGGTATCCGGTTATTAGAGGCACTCCGGGTTGGAGTCTGGTTACAGAGGCTCTTTGGTTTGGGTTCCGGTTACAGTTATCCTTTAGGTCTTGGAACGAGGCCTTGACATAGAAATTAAAGTTTGGCATTATGCATTCTATCGTTATGAAAGTGGTTATTGATGTTGCATGTGATTATTCGATTAGTAGAATATCCATGTGAATAATTAAATGGAATTATTTCATTTTATTTCTTCCATATTATGATGAAGTTCAAGTTTAAAAGGCTTTTGATTGAGTTTTATACATTGCCTTAAATGTTTATGCTTATTTTTAATAGTTTCCACTTTATTTCTTACCCTTACTGAGCATTTGAGCTCAGCCCTTTCTATAATTTATTTTCCCAGGATTCCAAGAAGTGTATTGTGATTGATATGCAGGGTTAATCCAAGGGAGTAATGGAGTTCATAAAAGAATTATTTATGTTGTTTTGTATTTAATGTAACAGTAATATATGTAATCTATTTTCTAATACCTCTAAATCGATCGGTCCTTCGGGACTTGAATCCTTGTACTCATTCCAATGTATTAAAATAATGCATCGAATCTGGGTAACTGGGGTCGGGGTGTTACATTTACCTTATTTTATATTATCATAACCGTATTCCATGAAGAAATTCATAGAGAAATATTTTCACCAACTTCAAATTTCAGGTCATGATGGTGATTGTCAGCATCAATTTCCTATCGACTCTGAGCTTCCTCGATGGTCCATTTAATGTCATTAATAATATCTATCATTTCCTCATATAGATCTGGTATCCATATCTTAATTTAGCCATTCAAACCCCATAATTTTTGGGTTAAACACATATTTCTATATTAGTATTCATAAGAAGCTATCCAAATTCTTCCATGAGAGCTATTTTTATAAGAAAACACAACCAGGGGAAGATGTTCATCCCAAAATCATTTTGAATTCATATAATAAGATCTCATTATATCCTATAGGTTTTTTATTTTAATTTAATAATGACCATATATAGCAGGATGATACATTGAACTAAAAATCAACCCTGTATAAAAATCCTATTATAGAATTCTCTTGAAAAATGAGGTAAACCCTAGATCCCAATAAGATATTATAGATTGTGATACTCTATACAACCTTACCACTTCCTCAATATAAATTATTAAATGATTAATTATATAGAAATATAATCTAATAAAAATGAAGTGTGTTGGATTTGTATTGGGATATACTATAACCCATATATCTTTTTCCCCGTTTGTTGTTTTGGGGAGTCCAATGATAAAATCCATTTTGTTGTTTATCATTTCAATTCTAGTGTGGGAAAAGGTTATAAAATTACCTTATACTATTGTCTCTTAGACTTAAGATATTAACATATAAATAACCATGATATATACATAGAAATACCTCTCATTATACTTCCCCAACAGAAATACACTTTCATATATTTATACATATTTTCACTTCTAGGATGAGTAGAGAATAGTAAACTATAAGATTCTTCCAATAACTCGTTAGTTAAATATGGTATGAAAAAAACACATAAATGGTTCTTAAAAATTATCATTTCATCACAATCAATGTTAAACGAAGGAACATTTATCACCATATTTTAATGTTTTATATCTTTTTTATGTGCCACTTTAATATTCACTTGGATAGGTAGTTCGAAATTAATTTCAGAAATATAATATTTATCCCCTTACTTCATGATTTCATCATCCATCATTTTAAAATAATGAAATATTTCATATTTTGTGATCCTATAAACAGATAAGATGTCTTAATCCTTTTGTCTTAGAGTATCTATCCCCTAATTTGGTTCCTAAAGGTAGTGATGTATTGAGATGACATTATCTTTAATCATCTCCAACAATCTACTACGGAATATAAAAAATTATTTCTATGTAAAAATATACATTAAACATTTATGATCAGTATATATATATATATATCACATTATTCTATGTAAATATAATGCATCCACATACATTATGAAAAAATTACCAGAGCTAACTCTAAATCACAAGTTGGGTAATTTCTCTCAGGAACTCCCAATTTGAGTGAGGAATATGTTATCACCATATCATTCAACATTAGAATCACTCCCAGCCCTTTATTTGATGCATATATATAGAAAACTCTTCTGAAGTATAGGGTAAATTAAGCATATGTTCAATAACTACCCAGCCATTCTATTCTATAAAAGTTACATCACTTTAAACTCTTTAAAGGATCTTAGATCACTTCCATGTTTAGATAGTGAGTGGATTAAAAAATTGTGATAAACTCTCTAAAAATAGTCGATAATATCCAACCAAACCAAGAAAACTAAAGATCTTAGTCAAAAAAGGTAGGTCTCGACCAAAATTTAATAACATCATTCTTTTTAAGGATCTAATGATATACCCCCACATGATATTATATAACATGAGAATGAATCTCTTAGAATCTATAAATTACACTTGGTAAATTTTTCATAAAGCCTCCCTTTCTTTAGTGTCTTTAGTACAATTCTCATTTGATGTAAATGAAATTATTTACTTTTTGAATACATAATAATATAATCTATAAATACTACAAAAAACTAATAAAAATAATCTTTGAAGAAAATATTCCTTAAATCCATGAATATGGAGATGATGTCAGTAATATCAAAAGGAAACTCTATAAATTCTTATTTTCCACACCATGTAGACAACGTTGTCTTGGGAATATTCTCCTTACTAACCCTCAATTGATTATATCTAGAATTAAGTTCATTCATGTAAATTTATTGATCTCCATAAAATTAATCAAACGAGTCATCAATATGGGGATACGATACATGTTCGTTATAGTAACTTTGTTATGTTCTCAATAAGAAATTAAAAGTCAAATGGATCTATCTCTCTTATAAAAAAACTACTGCACCCCATGGTAATTCCTCATTCTGAATTACTCCCTTGTAAAGATTCTATTGGAGTTATTCTTCTTCAGTTCCTACAACTCAATCGAGTAAATTATATATGGTGTGTTTAAAATAGGTGTATAATAATGAATGAGATCAATCGAGAAATAAACTTTGTGATTTGGTGGAAGACACGGAAATTATTCTAGTAAGAAATCAACAAACTCCAAAAAATTGTAATATCTTTGATGTAGAGTTTCTGGCCATCCATTTGAGATAAATGACCTTCTTGAATTAGAATAAGTACATATAAAATGGATGTAATTTCCATAAAATGTTTATATTTATCATCACACTAATAGTTGGTCATAGGTTCATTTATAATATCAAACATGAATTCCTTTCCTCAGATATTGATGATGTATTTATTTAAATAAATTCATTCAATGCTTGGGATAACATCGAACATTGCCTAAGGGAAAATAACATGATCTTCATGAGGCACATTACTACAATATTCAATAAGAGAAGAATAATATATTTTCTGTGTGATCATCATACTATTTGGGGTTTTTACTACTAACTCATCATCTAATCACTGAGGTGTTATAGTGAATCCCTGAGAAAATTATTTGGATATATAAGAGTATATATATCCAACCTAAAATATAAAATTAATAGATCTACATTGAATAATACATATACCTTTCACTACATAGTCATTATAACCCTCAACAAAAATAGTTATAACATGATATTTTCCTTTGTCTATGGGTTTAAGTGGTTATTGATGTCACTCATCATCATTAACCATCATATTTTGGAACTAGATGGTATATTTCTCAGTCCCCTTGAATTTAAAACATAGGAGAGTGTATGGTTATTTATGTGGCACTTTCTCTATATTCAAATTTTTTTATAACATCTTCACATCACATTGGATTTATTTCTTAATGACTTTTGTTTCCATACATGAAAATAATTAATTGTTCCCTTAGTATAATTTTCCACATGTTTCCTTCAACACATTTTTAATTATGTAAATATCATCTTATTTTCAACAAGGTTTTAAGAATTACCTTAAAATTCCATATTTATTTTATTTTCAAAACCATTAGATGCATGAGTAACTCTAATTTATATCTCCACCTTGATGGAACATTGGACAATTTTTTCAAGGATACTGAAGTCCCTTACAGATACCACCTTTCAAAAATGTGGTTTTAAACCAGTTAAGTATTGTTCAACCTTATATTAATGTTGGATGATAATTACAAAAGCATACCACACAAGTCTGATATAATTTTCCACATAGGTACCATTGGATTCATTATACTTATTTTCTAAGATAAAATAATTACTTCTCCATATTCATGTGAAGAATATGAGGAGTGTATTTAATAAAAAATAATCTCCTAAACACATCCTAGAAAATGGAGTAAATTTAATCCTTTTTTCACATGTTCTTAAAAAGAGTACACTATTGATCTACATTTACCATCAAACAATAAACATACAAAATAATATTATCATGTTTCCAATAATAGGGAGTGGAATACATATTTTTAATTTATCATTTACATTGCTCATAAACTAGCGGATTAAAAACCCAATAAAAAATGGATGTTTCTTCATGAAGGACTAAAGATAAATTTTTTCACCCTACATCTCATTTGGATGATCAGTGTGATTCACTATGTGAGAAAGTTTTGTGATCATAATAAAAATATATATTATTTTATCTCCCATAACATTTGGTTACTTTGGAGAATAATGATTCCATTATTAATCACATTTAGCATTAACGTGATTCTTTTATGTACTGTCCATCGACTAAAACCAAAAATATATAGAAACATCGACAATTACCATATAGGAAACCCACATAATCATGAAAAATCATTTATAGGATTTCCAAATTGTGAAGTATTATTCTTTTCAACCTTAGGATTATCGTAGATAATTCATGATAGTTACCATAACATTATGTTTTCATCATATAGTTATCCTTATCCCTAATATTCTCACTAAATGTTTCTCATCGTAGTTTCCAAAGGATAAATTAATATTACTCCGATACCTACTATAGTGACACATGTAATTCATAGATTGGTATCACATCTTAGTATAAGGAAATTTATTACATAACAAAGTGATCTATGTTAGAATTGTATAAGTCTAATGCCTTAAGAATCATAGAAAAATAAACAACGGGTTTATAAAAGAACCTCATTGTATACCTCTAAATTTTGAATAATTTCCACCTATTTTATAAATATAATAATTACTACCTTGCTTAATAAATTGGGAATAGGAAAAATGATAATGGGTGATCTTAGATTCTCATTAATGGAAAATAAGTGAGATATCACAAATCACTTGAACATAACATGAATATAAGGGTATGAAATCTTAGTATAACATTAGGAAATAATACACTTCATATCATAAATATTAATACCAAGTCTTGGAATAAATAATGGATACTTATAAGACATGAATTCAAAAGTAATCAAATATATTAATACATGGAATCATAACATTGGAATTATACATGGAATGGTGGTATAAAAATAAGTGTATAGAATCATTTCATCAGTAGTCGAGTCTCATTTACGAGACTATCATAGTGGATCAGTTTCAATCCAATTCAATCATTTTATTTAGGGTTCACTACCAAGACTATCATATTAGATTGGGGTCACTAGAAAACCATCGTAGTATTCATGGTTCACCCCCATGACTATTATACAGGATTGGGTTCACACCCCAAACCATCACAATAGTCATGGATCCATTCAATGACTACTATAGTGTATAATGTCCCCAAATGAATTAGGTTCACACCACATTTTGGTCTTGTTTATATCAAGAGATATCAATAATTTCCATTAATTGGAGAGAGATATAGGTCCCACCCATAATTGGATTCAATTCGATCACCATCATTTGTTATTACATAACCTCCATCCTTTTTTATAATGTAACCGTCGTTTTTGGTCATAACTCAACCCCCAAAACATAAAGATAACCATGAATATGTGTGACACAAGAGCTAAAAAATTCACCAAATCAGAACCCATAACGAAAAATGAGTTTCACACACAATTTATCATAGTATAACACATGAAAAATAAACCATTTTAATAAACATTTCATCACTTCATTATAGTATAACTTTTGGAAAATGATGATTTTTCCTAGATATATTTTCATAATGAACATAAACCATCCTAATAAAAAATAACTTTGTAATCCTTAGATATTATCCCCAATAATTCGTAAGTGAAATCAAGGATTGATTTATTTTATAAATAAAAAACCCTTAAAAGATCATTAAAAAAAATCTTAAGGAAAATAACCATTAAATCTTGAAATCAAATATTTAAAATATAAAATTTAGAAAATATTATAAAAAATATTTGAAAATAAAAAATAAAAATTTTATTTTTATATTCAAATAATTGAGTGGTCCTGATGATGGATTTTTTTTCATTCCTTAAATGTTAAGAGAATAACATTCCTATAAACTTATTTAAAATATCCTCATTTAGAAAAAAGAAAAATATTCATTTTAAAAAAAATTTAAACATTAAAACACTTTTTAAATATACTTTAAATAATCATGGTATAATAGTATAAGAAATCTTAAATTTGTTAGGAAATATGGATATGGAAGAAAATGATTTTATAACTGAAGAGAGGAATAACATCGACTTTCCTTTAAAACTTATTTTCTATCTATTGAGTACCTATGGTGTAAAAATAAAAGGAAAAAAATGAATTTTCAAGAAATAAATAGAGGAAAATAAATTTTATGATTATATTTAGATAAATATAATAAGATTTTATAATAATAACATAACCATAAACAATCATAATAAATAATTAGATTATGACCTAAAAACCTTCCTACTTTGGTAAAACTTGAATCATAATTCATATAAAATAAAGAAACTTATATATAAATTTAAATCACTAAAAAATAAATTAGATGAATCATAAAATACATTCATTTGTATTATATACACCATAAAAAATAACAATTTTTGCATAATTCACGTTTATCACAGAAATAAAAGTGAGACGAAAATCTTTTACCTTAGGTATGAATTCCATTAGATATAGTGGGAACATTAGTATAATTAATATATATTTATGATAAATATTTTATAGAACCAAAAAATATATATATCAAACCATTTATTGTTTACTTATGAAATTTTATCACACATTTTTAACACATCTTTGTTAAAATCACTATTTCACGTTGTATTTGCTTAAATTTTCGTCAATGTTTTTGGTTAGGAAGTTTAAGAAATTTTATTTTAATTATTTTTGAAACATATAAAAAAGTATAATAATGATATAAATATCATATATATTAATATTATATATTTTTAGATTCATTCGTATAATATAAAAAAATATAAAAATGAATTACACCACTCATGGAGATGAAAGGTCATTTGTACGCATGAACGTCGTTTCCATTTTTTGATTGATGTAATAAAATAATGGTAAATAATAACTCAACATTATAGAATAGTTATTATATTAAATTATTTTATATATCATATATATTCATTGAATCTATCATTATTACCATCCAAATAAAACGAAAATGAAAAACGAATCACATTGTTTCATAGAGGTGGTAGTCAATACCTATGGACGATCAACATTATCATTTTTCATATGCTTTGAAGGTAAGATTGTAGGTATGATATTATCCTTAAATAATTTTAATTATTTCATAACTATCATGTATAAGATTTGAAACCATCAGAATACACATTTATAATATTGGGTGATGAGAAATGAATTGAATCGCTACATCAATCCGGGAAGTCGTATATACACATGATATATATTGTTTCAAGATCCATTTCCTTGATTTGAGTTTTTACATTAACATAAAGAAAAAAGAAAATAAGGAAATATACTTACATGAAATGTATAATTTCATCCTTTAATCAATTTAAACACAATATCATATTTGTCTGTAAATTATGAGTATTAAAGTTGAAATTTTTTTATCCCTAAATCACTAAAAAGTACTTTCCTCAGATCATATACATTCACAAAAGAATAAAAATTTATTTCTTATATCTTTAGTCATTAACTAAAACTAAAGTATTTATCACTAGGTAAAATAATTACAAAAATTAAAAATCCATTACATATTGAAATACAATATTAATCTTAATATACTCAACAATAACACCGAAAGTACAAATTATATCATTTTATAAAAAGATATACATAAAATTAACTAATTTATTCTGAACCATGTTCAGAACCAAAAAAATAGAAGTATTGGATCACACATACATTTGAGATTAAGTTAACATTTACTAAAAATAAAATTTACCACTCATAAATTCACGCATATATAAATATATATTCCCTTATCAAATAATATCTTGGATATTATAATTAATTGCATGAATAACTATAATTACCATCACGACACAATAAAATACCATATTATTTAAAACAATTATCCTTTTTTCCTCAAAAAAATCAAATAATGTTTTATATAGTTTAATCATATAATGTTTTCAAAATAGAGAACATATTTTGAAATAAAATTAATACAATAATTAAATAAACACATCTCAATTCCACAGTTTTCTCTATGATAAAACATATGTTTCAGAAATATGTGTAATAATTATATTTAAAATCATATAATTAATGAAAATAATGCCATATTAAATTTGGAATCACATAGTCTAGGGGTAGGTGTTTCAACCTTGTTTCCCTTCTTTTTTTGGGTTCTAGCCCTGTGGCCTTTCCGAATGTGATGGGTAGTCACCCAACTGATGAGTTTTTCGTTTTTTGAAACTATATTAATATTATTTTAATATTGGTCCATATAAATATAATGGAATTCCTTGGAAAACATTTATAATCATCAAAGATCATATAAACCATAAAGGTTATCAAATCCTTTAATGTTATGTCCACAAAATGAAAATAGAATTCTTCCTAAAATATTATTTTATAATTTTAAATTATGGGTTAGATATAACTCCATCAAATATCAGAACTCAATAAATGTTTCCCAAAGTAATACCATCACATAAAATAACAAAAGTATATTAATTTTTTTTAAAATTATGATCATCCTTAAATCTACCACTATATACTAACTTTTTAATCTCTTTATATAGAAACATTAATCATTAAATGTTCTTAATAATCTATTAGCCTTGATTTTATACAGTATTCCTTAATACATACATATTTTAATGAAAAATATTAATCATGTCCATTGATTTGAAACTATAAAAACGCAATCCAAGATAAAACCTCTACCATTTATATATCATTTTCAATTGCATCATCTTCAACAACAATGAAAATTTTCAATGATAAAAATTTATTGATATGTTACTTATGATACCGTTATTGATATTTCCCATATGTAAATATATTTCCATAATACCCATATTCAATAAAATTTATATAGTCAGAGTATGCATTAAAAATATATTTTTTCCTCTTCATGGCAGTAACTGAAGTCAATCTATTTCTGGGAAAATTATTTATTTATTCCATCCTTAACAAAATATAAAACATCTTACCATTATTTTAAGACATTTTCTTGGGTTATTTTCACACATTGTAGAAATACATAACATTAAATAATTTAAATTTTACGATTCTTATCTCATGAATATCCATGGAACTACATATTTTTTTATTTGGTGTGATAGGAAAATAACTTATGTCCTTGTTGTAAAACATCACCCTAGATGGATGGATAATAAAAATAATAATAAAATTCATATCTAATCAATTTAATTTTTATTTCTCATTCAAATAACCTCCTCATTGTTTTTTACATCAATTGATTATCTGGATCTTTCTAGTTCCATCCATTTACTGAAAAAATGGTTAGTGTGATTATATTAATAAAACCCTGATAAACCATCTTATGATGAGGTTAAACTACAAGATATCCTAACCATTGATTATTAAGCTAGTTTTATTTATCAATACTAACTATAGTTATTCCTGCCATACTTACCATTGGGGATATAAAGTTATTTTACTTGTGATAAAATGAAATCGTATTATCTAAAATTATCTAAAAAATTTCTCTCATTCCAACCATAAGGTACCAACATTAAATAATACATATTTTAATGAATTTACACTATTTTAAACTTATTTATATTCCCCAATATATTTTAGGAATAAATTATTAAAAAATTATATAATCACCCTTATGAAAATAATTATTATATTTAAAATTGGACACTTCCACTTTGTATAAATGTCTCTCAAAATATAAATTTTTTAAAAATAATTATGTTTTCATTTCATGAAAAATCATTAAAAATTTTAATCTCGACCTCATAATGTTCCTAAATCTTCCTTAAAACCCTATGAAATACATTTTAAAATTTAGGATAAGCATAAAATATTAAATAATGGTCATAAAAAATAATGTATTTTTAGTCCCATAAAAACATAAAAACCCATGAAATACGTAGAATTATAATATTATTACATGAAGAAAATGAAATAATCCATTTAAACTTGAAAAACAAAGACCTATTTCTCATGGGAAACCATTAACACTCAAAAAATTAAAATAATACACCTTTTATACTACATAGAGAATCATATTCATAACCTGTTTTAGAAATATGTTAAAAATTTCTAGAGCCTAGTTAAATCCATACGAGAAACCTCATAAGTAACTCCCTCCTTCTTACCTTTACTAACCTGGAACATAACTAATTAATTGAAAAGATAAAGGGGGTCTACCTTTATTTATTCTATATCAACCTCATACATTTTCATGTGTTATAGTGGGGATCATGTAACGAACTGGAACACAGTAACTAAAAAAGCCTCCTGAACTGGCCTGTCACATTATATGGATAAAATAGAACAATAGAAAAAATTCATGTATCTAAAAAAACAACACAGAAGACTAGAGTACTATGTGAACGCATACAAGAGATAAAAAAGAACATTCAATACAATCCATATAGGCTAAACTATGAAGTAATTCACAACTCCATGTCACTAATAGGCTCCTCTAGTCCAACCTAAATCGAGTCTTATAATAAGAAGAGTAGCCAAAATGCTACGTGTTTCTCTTCCCGATAACTAAATCTTGTATTAAAAAAGCTAAAACACCCCAACAAAAAATGTATGATGTGATCCAATATACAGTAATACACCACCATTGTTTTTATATACAGTCCAATATAAATAATTAAACAGTTTTATCTTAAAAAATAGTCTTACAAAGCATTTTCCTAAATCCAATCATTTATAAATCATTTTCTATTTTCTTCAGTTGGTTCTTCATAAAACCCTTCATATTCCATAACATGATATGTGAAAAATTATAAGTGATAGAAATAAATCATATCCATGAATCATTTTATTTACAGGTAAAAACATATCCATGAAACAATCTATAATGTAAATCAATGCAAAAAACCTCATTTAAAAATATTTGACCTACAATCCAAGATATAAAACCAATCATGTGATATGTAATCAAAAATTAAAAAAATTAAAAAATCACCTAGTTTTAGAATAAATAATATGGAAAATTGCATTCTATAA
The DNA here is from genome assembly GCA_963277665.1 of Viscum album. NCBI lineage: Eukaryota > Viridiplantae > Streptophyta > Magnoliopsida > Santalales > Viscaceae > Viscum > Viscum album. The sequence goes on from OY728137.1 coordinate 1,421,591,086, forward strand.
ATTCACAAGTCAAAAAAGCCATACATTGGATCCATAATATATCGAGTCCGTCCGATCAATTCCACAAAAGTTACCTCCTAGTGGTGCAACACACAGACACACACTATGGCTACTCATGCCTCTATCCTGAAGGGCCAAAGGATCACAAGGTATATATATATATATAAAAACTCAAAACCATGCACATAATTTAGAAATAATTTTCAAAGAAAATTCAATCTGATTCGGTGTTTAAAAACCCATTCCCATGTCAAGCTAATCCATTTCAAAGAAACAACTAAATTTTCAAAAACATTTTATTTTTCAAAAAAAATTCTGGAATCCAAATTTTCACATACTATAAATTAAATAACCAAATTATATAAAAAATAAAACATTACATTCATCAAATTATCCCATTTTCTAGAAAAAGATACATCAACATGGTAGAAACCTATTGCTTTAGAAAAAAGAGATTAGAAACCAAGATATTGAATGATGTATGGAAAGCCATCGCAAGAAACTAAAATGGGTTGATAGAAAATACTATTTGATAAAAAAATAGCCAAACCATAGTCACAATAAAACCAAGAAGAACAAAAATATTACACAATGAAATATATGAAATATGACCCCAGAAATGATCAAATATGGAATGAAGTGATCTGAACAGAGAGGAATTACATAAAATCAATTAGGATGGAATTTAAGTTAAGAGAGGAGTGATTCCTTGAGAATTAATGAAACAAGTCACTCAGAAAAAAAACTAAAAACAAGCACAACAACATTTACATGATGTTTAACTCATTTATACATTGATAAATCCTTAAGGCCCCTATACACTGAAAAATATATAGCTATTTTATTTAAAAAAGATTTTTCCCTTTACATGGAATGTATTAGATTCATAGTGTTAGAAAATTCAAGTTGTGTATTCAGTTAATAGATTCATTTCCGCAACCATTTCTGCTAATATACTCAACATAGAAATTTTGAAAGTGCCCATTGAGAAATAAGAATTTTGGGTTTTGTGGGAAATTCCAAAAAGTATCTAACTCTACAATTACATTTATCCTCCCAATATATATTTTTTGGCATTCCATATAAAATGAAAAAGGAAAACCAAAACATTTGTAAAAACATAGTTATGTAAAAATTAATTGGGTGTTAAAATATCTACACTATAAAATATTTCTTCTCCAATAAAGTGCTCAAGATCCATGAATGGAAAAAAGAGATGGTAACTACAGCCTAATCAATGCCTCCCTCTCCCATGTCTCATGGATATCCTATCCAAACATCCATAATATCTAGAAAAGGGGGATTATTGTACCACAAAGTACATTATCATAGTGTTCCATAACCTGATATTGATTCTAAACCAAAGAGGTATCAGGTTCAATATCGACATCCTTCCACCTAATCACATGGAAATGATTTGGTATATACCTCTTAAATTGGGGAAAATGCAACAAATCACTTATAGAAGTTAATACAAATGGTAAAATAAACCGATAGGCCACCCACTCTAGTCCCTCAACAATCTTATAGGGGCCTATAATCCTCGGTGTGAACTTACCCAACATACCCAATGAATGATATCCAAAGAGAGGTGAATCTTAGAGAAAAACATGATCATCATTCAAATACTCTTGCAGCTGACTAAGATAGTCTGCAGATGATTTTTCCACTCTGTGTCATGATAAAATGCCTTCAAATAAACTACATCATCTCTTTCATCTATTGGAGAACACTTGGACTTACCATGGACCACCCAAACACCTCTTCCCAACATAAGGGAGATCAACTTGGCCAAAAATAATAATCATCAATGTGTTCCATCATTATTGAAACCATATATCTATATTTTTTATAAAACTCAACCAAAGAAAAATTAACGTCACAAGATCAAACAAAATCAATCACATAATCCATGAGAATTTCTTCAGGAGAATATATAGCCCTCTCTATCTATCCATCCATTTGAATATGATATTTCATGTCCCATTTCTACTAGGAACCCATTACCTCATGAAAAAATTTCTCAAATCAAGATGTGAGCCTAGAGCCCCTACAAAAAAAAAACAATAGAGGGAACCCGATGAAGTTTCAAAATCTATCAATAATATACGTACCCAATATATTCCACTTTCATCTTTTCCTTTATTGGTAATAAATATTTTGATTTATTGAGTCTTTCAATAATCACCCAAATCACATCCTTCCCACTATGAGTCTATGGTAAAACTATGATGAAATCCATGTAAACTTCATCCCACTTCTATACTAGAATGGGTAAATGATGAAATAAACCTACAAGTCTCTGGTGTTCTACCATAACTCTCTAATAAGTGATACAACACGAAAAAAATTCAAAAATTTACCACCTCATCCTCAGAAACCAATACCAATGCCTAAAAACATGTTACATCTTGGTATCCCTAAGGTCTATGGACCAACATGACCAATTTACACTATTTAACAATAATGATTTCATAGAAAATGGAATAACTAATCGACAATGAAAGTTAAAAAGTTCCACTTGGAGCCCAATACCACTCTCCCTAGGTCTCTACACTATTTTAGTTTTCATGGACATGTAGAATCATAGTATCATTTACCTTATCAAGTCAAACTCACCCATCAAATGAAAAGTCAACTTTTATCCAAGACAAGAACACCTTTACACCAACATACTTCACTCCCAAACTCATCATGGAAAATAATCCCATCATAGACCACTGTTTAATTTATTCCTTCACTACATGGATTAATACTCTTCTACTCTTAAACATAGAAACCAAGTTTACTTTCTTGGTGGTATACATGATATCAAAGTCAAAGGTATAAAGATACAAAACCTAGTTCTTCTTTCCCAAGATTATAAACCTCTAATTTAAAATATTCTTTAAGATTTTGTCATCATAATACACAGTTAATCATTCCCAAAAAGGATAGTGATGCCACGTCTTCAGTGTGTGCATAACCACTTACAACTTGAGATCATGGGTAAGGTAGTTATTCTCATGGAGGCACAAATATCTTGAGTCATTAGACACCACCAATTTACCTCTCATCAAGACACATTCTAATCTGTTACCCGAGGCATCATATAAAACATTTTAACATGAAATTAGTTCTGGGAGAATCAACACTAGTAATGAATAAAACTCACATTCAGCTCCTCAAAAGATCTCTAAAATTTATCATCAAAATCAAACATTACACCCTTATGGGTCAGAGATATCCTCAGAGATGAAAAAATTGATAAGAACCAAACAAAATGCCTTTAATAAGTAGCCAACCTTAAGAATATTTAGATATTAAAAAAATTTATGGGATTTTTGTAGGAAATAACTGCCTGTTCCTTTTCACGATCCATTGATAATCCACTCTCAAATTTCACATTCCCCAAAAACATCACATCCCAGATCCAATACCCACTTTTGAAAAGATTAAAATACAATCATTGTTCTTTAATAGTTCTAATAATTTCATCCAAATGGTCCACATGTTTCACCTATGACTTGGGGTAAAACAAGATATTATCAAAAAAAATAAAAACAAATTCCTTGAATTGATGAATGATCTTGTTCATCCAATCCATAAATATTTTAGGAGAATTAATGAGTCTGAATTGCAATACCAAAATCATGGAATTCCCATATCTACTTTTAAATGATATCTTAGGTATTTTCACCTTTCGGACTCTCAAATTTTGGTACCTTGACCACTGGTTAATCTTAGAAAAATATTGAACACCTATAATTTGATTAAATATATCATCAATTCATAGTAAATTATATATGTTCTTAATGGTTACTCAATTAATGTATTGATATTCAATAAAAATCCTAATACTCCCATTAACTTTATTAGCAAAGAGAACAAGAGAATCCTAAAGTGATATGCTATGATGAATTAATCCTTTCACCTCCTCTCCCTCAAGCTAGACTTTATGTTCCACCAACGTAGTGGGTTCCATTATATTTATGGATTGGAAATGGGAATCATTTAAGTGGATAGGTTAATACTAAATTTGACCTTTCTTGATGGTGGTAAACCATAGAAATCATCTGGAAAGACCACAAGGTATGCACATACACCATTATATATTTGATCTCCCAAGTAAACGTCATACACATGAAGAAAAACATCAAACAAATAGAATGATGTTACACCAACATAAGGAACAAAAGGCCCCTCCATTCCCAATCTAGAGTCCTACACAACCACATATACATGAGTGACACCAAAAAAAAAAATAGGAACTATAACCGATGGTGATAATAGTATATCTAATCTGTTATGCTGATTATCCAATCTATGTTGATGACCGATTCGAATATGTCAATATCATTCACTAAGAAGCCCCAAAACACCTCAATGATGGATATCACCACCTTCCATGCAGGGTAGTTGAAAACTTGTTAAGTCTTCTTTCAAAAAGGCGTGGAAGGATAAACCAATATTGGAATAAGATATGAACACAGAACCAAAATGGAAACAAACATTGATGATATATAATTATGATTATGACATATATAAAATAAATTTAAAACTATAGAAGATGAAATAAACACCATACCTATAATAGTATTTGTCCCTTCTTTAGATTCTTCTATAACACACTCTATCACAAAGCACCATCTGGGCTTAAAAACATAAACATCCCCTCTGTCCTAAGAATGATACGCAGAACCCATGGTAGAATCAATGTGAACCTATTATACCTTGGTGAAAGTGGATACTACTATACTTCCTTAGGACATATTGTCACAGAAACATTTCAGATGGCCAAATCACCCACAATGATGAAATGTCCAAAAAGGATTTGTGAAATGAGGCATGGTATTACCATACATACCCCAATGGTAGAATAAAATCTATTTTTAAACTAAATTTCCCATAAAATTGGTCCATAAGAAAGATGATCACTCTTTCGCATCATTTTCTAACTAGAAGAAGCACCCCGACTGGCCACTGCATCAACTGAGGCTTCTCCCAAACACATCAATCTAATTATGTCTACCACATCCAATACTACATTATTAACTTCCTATGACAAGATATAAGCCAAAAAATATCAATAGTTGACTAAATATCATCCCTAATTTCCATGTTGAACCTAAATTCCACCAGGTAATTGCTAGTGAAAATTTCTTGTGCTAGATGAACCAACTCAATAAAATGGGTGGAGTACTGCATAACAGTATACTTCCCTTACTCCAGGGTCTAAAATTTCCAGGTTATTACTTATAGTAAAGTCTCGAGATAATATTTATAATTAAATATTTTTTAATGAATCTTTTGTTATTATCTTCATCCAACCTTATATATAGCATATATTTCAATAATCTTCTTCATTACCCATTGAGAGTATATGTGGAAAATAGTACTTGATAATATTTAGTACTCATCAAAAAGATAAAGATCACCTCAATACATTAAATCCACCCCTCTAATTCATGGATTTATTTTTCATAATGTAAGATATTTGGATGCTTCTTGGTAAGTTCGAACCCATGATCCATTATTGGTCTCAGGTCCACGGTTCCCACTGATCATAGAGTCTATATGTATGGATAATTTCTTAGGAAAATGAATGGACCACTGAGGGATACACATATGGAACCTACACCATATATTCCTATATTATATTTGGATGGAGTATTCTTAGGGGAATTGTCTAAAAAAACAATCAGTCATGAGAAAATTACAATATCAAATGACAAACTTAAGGTATCGATAGAAAAACCTTAAAAAATTAATAATTGAAAGGAACCAAAAATTACAATATATAAAAATAAAAGATATAATTAAATAAAATTCTCATAATACTAAATCAAATGTCTTTAACCACAAACTCTCAAACTGGGAAAAAAAATCCCTAACCACCCATGGTATCTCTATTTCAGTCATAGAAGTTATATATCTTGGCCTATTTTCTACCCATACTATCCAAATTTTAATGATCCTAACTCAAGTTTACCAAATACATAGAACCAAACTCAGGTAGTGCTGAGACACATTAGGATGTGTAATCACTATGATACCAAATTGTATCAAACCATCCCTTGAAAACTTGAGAAGCCACCCGAATTGGCCTGTCACATGATATTGATAAAAAACGATAATAGAAAATAGTATTGAATATAACGAAACAATAAAATAACCAAAGTAAAAAAGAAAAAATAGTAAATATACCATAAAAATAAAGTACAATTGATGCCAAATTGGGTAACATAGAAAGTAATTCATAACTCCCTATGATGAACAATAACATCTAGGAAAACCAGAACTGAGAGTAACAACATCATGAGAAGCCAACACTCTATAATATTCTCTTTACATTTTATTAATCTTGTAATAAAACATCTTAAAATTCTAAAAGGCACAATTGGGGTCTATTTTAAAGCTTAGTATAACACAAACACAGTTTCTATAAAAGGTATAATATCAAGAATACCAAAATTCTATATTTGAAAACAAAATAGTTTTATAATTGATTTTTATAAATCAAAATCAATTATATACAATTTCCCATTTTCATAATTTGGTTTTATATAAAATAATTTCGTATTATTTAACCGAAAATATGAAAATTATAAGTGATAAGACATGAGATCGTCAATGTGAATCAAGGGGTATACATGAAAAAACAATCCATCAAACAACCTATCACGTGAATATATATGATACAACCTCATGAAAATTCCTCCAAAAAACAATCTATGATATAAAAAAATCATGTGATAAAAAAATGAAAAAATTCCTAGTGCACCTAGTATTGGGCTCAATCCTATGGTACACATCATAAAATACAATAAAGAGCCTAAAAAGACATATATTGGATCCAAAATGTAATACCCCGACCCCAGTTACCTAGAGTACGGTGCATTATTACATAACATTTTCATGATCACAAGGGTTCAAATCTCAAAATACTGATCAGTTTAGTAGCCTTGGATGTACTAGATACATTCATATGTTTTACATTACATCATGAAATAAAAAAATCTAAAAAATTTAGTACTGTTTGAACACACTTATATCATTAGCCTATCCTTGTAGGTCAACCATAAAATACTTCTTCACATCGTGGTAAAAATAAAACATTGAAAGGGGTGAGCTTAGATGCTCAGTAAGGATAACAATATAGAGGAAACTTTAATAGATATGCATATACATTTAAGGAAATTTATAATACTAAAACAAAAGGCTTTTAAACTTAAACTTCATCATAATATGGAAAAGATAAAATCAAATAATTCTATTTACTTATTCACATGGATATTCTACTAGTCAAATAATCACATGCAATATCAATTTCTACTTTCATAATGATGGAATGCATAATGCCGGACATCATTACCACATAGTCAAGGCCCTATGCCAAGACTAAAAATAATATTTTGTCAATGCCTTACACCAAGACACTAGTTTGTCTTATGAGACCTACTGATGAATCGAGGAGCTATATCGGGCTCCACCCTTCAAATACTAAGTCCAATGCATTCCTCATATGAAAAAGTTTAAACATAACATAAACATTCATATAAAAACTAGCATACTAAATGTGAATACATTATCCATAAACCGTGAATGGTGTAGAAATAACACATCAAAAGTCAAACATATCACAAAACCTTCAATACAATATGGATTATTTGTATCATAATAAATCAACATCCAACAAGTTTAAAATCCATCAAAGGATGTTGACATAGATGAAATGAAAACTATTTGAAATAAATACCTCTTCCTTTTTTGAAATCATTTAAAATTCACATAATTATAAAAGAAAGCATTTATTTTAAAAATGTTTTTATAATATTTTATGGGAATCTTATATGATGATATAGTGGAGGAAAATAGCCACACCCACTGTATAAGTTAAAAAAATACATTATTACCATAATTTTGTCGAAAGGTCATAAAGTACCTTGTTTGGAAAACGACGGAAAGATTCTGTTCAACCCATTTTATAAAAAGTAAAACAAAGTTATAAATGAATTTATCCCATATACTATTAAATAGGAAAAATGTTTTGAAATACATTTTTAAGAAACATGGATATGGATGATAAATAGGTTATAGTAGATACTTACGTTAAAACAACCTCAGATAATAAAAAGATTGTAAAATTTACCCTTACCTTGTAATTTTACTTGGTTACGGGTATGTTAAACTTCTGTATAAAAGTTAAATCATTGTTATTAAATTATATTAGAATAATATACATAAACATGTTATCATATATGATCTTCCAATATTTCTTTTTTAATAATATTTTTGTAGTATCATCGTTTCCGGTGTTAACTGATTTGTTTTACTTGACATTATTTGTTATGTAAGCCATGTTTATTATGGATAGGATGTATTTTTTTCATATAAATAATGATATTAAGTTCCTATACATTATATTTAATCATAAAATGAAATTTTTTTGAATGATTACGATGGGGGAATGAATCTCATCGCGTTCGTGAAGATGATAATCCGTACGTACACATGAGCGACAATATCATTATATTGATTGTGAAATCGTATGTAATTGGATGATATATCATATATAAAGAATCATTACCATGTTATATTTATTGTTTACATCATATATACTCAATATTATACCCATCAAAATAATGAAGCGTCTGAATAATGAACTACACCACGACGTTGAGACGGTAAGACGCACGTACGCACGTATGGTGACATTGTCATTAATATGATGGATAAAATGATGAATATGGTTGTACCATTTTTTATAATAACATAACAGTATATATAAGATATTTGAGTTAATATTTTAGAATGGAAACAACAAAGAAAGAGGAAGTGGAAGAAAAAAAGAACATGAAAGAGGGTGGTGAAATTATTACCACTTCTTCAGGTGTTTCCTTTTGAGTTGATCAAAAGGGATCTTTAGGATGGCATTAAGATCAATGTAAGGGCTCTAGGATTATTTGAGGGAAGTGTGGATGATATTTGGGAAAGGGTGGACCATGCCAAATGTCTTTGAAGATGTGAAATTAAGAGAAGGGGACATACCCTTTTATAAGAGAGGTGGGGGTAACTTTAGGAAAAGCTTGAAATATTATTTAATAATAAAATAATTTTTGGTTTCTAATGGCTCCAATGTGATTTATTTCAAGTCTAATGTGGGTATGGGTTGAAAAAGGATCCTCCAATAGGTTTTAAACAGGTTAAGTCACCATATTAAACATATCTTTTAGATTTAACTCTAAATTAAATAGTTTGACATTTACCATGTCTCTTTGTAGTTTTAAATTATATGGTTAATAAACATACTATAAAATGCCAACAGAACCCCAAGTGGTTAATTATTAATATAAATAACCTTATATAAGTCCTTTGGTTGAACCTTATATTTTTAAAAAGATTATATATATTAATAATATAGTATTTGTTTTACAAACTCAATTATGTCTATTTTGACACTATTTAGAATTGGATTTTTTTGAAATCCATATAAACTTTATCACTGAGAATAATATTTATTAAATCAACCCTAACATGACATATTATCCTATAAAATTAGTGTAAATAATAAAAAGTATAAATTTAAATTTATTTGAGTATTTATAATATCAATTATTTAAATATTTCATTAATAAGGTAATTACTGCATCATCATTGTGTCATAAATAAGTTAAATTATTTAATTTTTAAAAATTATAAATAAAATAAAATTATGTAGGAAATATATTTATTTTTCTAATGAATATTTATATTCTAATTTATATCGTGTGTAATCCTATATTAAAAATGGTTTAGCTATTAAAAATTGAATTTAACTCTTTTAACTCTTCTTTAAATAAAATAATATATGTCATAATCTAATCCAAGTGGAAAAAAAGAATAATATTTTATTCCTAAGGATATATTTGGTCGAATTACACTTATCCAATAGAATTAGGACATTTTTAGGGTAATTATAATATCATTTTTACCCTTAATGACCCGATTTACTTTTAACTGTGGTAAATAAAAGTCAAATGTTACTTTTAACCAAAAATTATTTTCATCTTATTGAACCACATTTTACATACTAATGTCAACCGTGTCTCTTATATTTGTGAAATTAGACTCACAGTAGTGGTAAAATTATGTTTTATGCAAATTTGTAAATGCTCCTAGAATGTGGTTAAAAGACAGTAAAAAGTTTAATAAAATTTTATATATCTAAACTTATTATAAAATTAGTACAATGAATTAAATTGAAAATATATAGGTAATATGTATATATTTTGACCTCAAATAAATTAAATTAAAATAACTAATTATTTAAATAAAATGTCGGTTTTTAAAAATAACACAGTGTTTTTCACTATTCGTAAAAAAATTGCAATCTCAAAAAAATACCAGAAAATTTACTCTAAGCTAATTTTGTTATTATGAATCCAAATATGAAGTACATTTTGAAAATTAAAATTTATAAAATTTCAAAATGTTGGTATTAATATTCATAATGGCTAGATTTATTGGTCGCGGTGCGTGAAATCTCCATATTGCGTACATTGCAAGCCACTGCATTATTCAAAGGGAAACATACCGTGGAAGCTTGGGGTGTTACATTCTCCCCTCATTAAAATAATTTGATCCTCAAAATTTCTATAATAATATTTCATAAAATGATTCGGGTGGTTCTTCATCATAAGCTCCTCGGGTTCCCACATATCCTCTTCTATCTTATGGTTTCTCCATAGGACATTAACTAGACGAGTCATCCGATTTCTCTGCACTTGTTCTCTGGTATCAAGAATATTGATAGGCTATTCACAATAAGATTGATAAGGTTCCAGTTCAATGTCAACATAGGTGAGTACCTGCGTTGGGCCAGTCACATATTTTCTCAACAGTGATACATGGAACACATCATGAACATTGAATATACTTGGAGTCATTTCCAAATGATAATCAACAACTCCAATTCATTGTAGAATTTTGAAAGGTCTGATGTACCTGGGACTCAATTTTCCCTCCTTATCAAAACGTTTAACACCATTCCATGGAGATACCTTCAAGAAAACATGGTCTCCTACATGAAATTCGAAATCCATCCTTTGGTTATCGGCATATCTCTTTTTCTTACATTGGGATGCTTTGATGTGGGTTTGGATAACCTTCACCTTTTCCATTATTTCCTATACATGTTCTGGGCCTAAGAGTTTTCTTTCACCAACATCACCCCAACAAGTTGGTGTGTGACATATCTTTTCGTATAATGCATCATATGGTTCCATCTGAATACTTGATTGGAAGCTATTATTATATGAAAATTATACCAGAGGTAAATATTGATCCCACATATCTTGAAAGTCATGTGAGTAAAATCTAAACATGTCTTCTAAGATTTGAATAGTATGTTCTGATTGTCCATCGGTTTGAGGGTGGTAGGCAGTGGTCAATCTAAGTCTCGTATCCAGTTCCTTCTGAATACTTTTCCAGAATCTTGATGTAAATTGGGGATCACTATCAGAAACAATCTATAGGGGTAAACCATGGAGTCTTAAAACTTCATTAAAATATATTCTTTCGGAACATTCAAGTGTTAAATCTTCTCTTATAGTTAGAAAATGTTCTGACTTGGTAAGATGATCAACAATGACCCATATTCTATCATTTCTTCTAGGAGTCATTAGTAGCCCCATGAAAAAGTCCATCATAATATTATCCCATTTCCTCTTAGGTATTGGAAGAGGTTTCATGACTCCTCCAGGCTATTGCCTTCCAACTTTCACTTGTTGTTAAACAATATATCTTGACACAAAATCAAATATAGCCCTCTTCATGTTGTCCCACCAAAATCGATCCCTTAAATATCAATACATCATGGTGCTCCCAGGGTTTATAGATAAATTGGAGCAATGAGAATCATCCGACAATTCCTTTTTTAGTTTAGGTATGTTAGGAACACAAATTCTCTTCCGAAATTTCAAAATTCAATCTTTATTTATAATGTCACTCAATCTCCCATCATTCATATCTTTACTCTTTTTTTGAAACTCTTAATCATTAGTATAATAACTATTTATCCATTCTAGTAAATATGTTTTTGAAACCATTTGAAAAAGTATTTATGTCTCACCTTCCACTGTTATTCCCATATCCATCTTTACTAGATCTATGAAAATAGGATCTCTTTTGAACTCACATCTTGTTCAAAACTCCATGATCCTTTCCGCTTAAAGCATCTTCCATCTAATTTTCCTTCCCTGGGTGGTAATGTATTGTAAAATAATAATCCTTGAGTAGTTCAATCCATCGAATTTGCCTCATGTTGAGTTCTTTTTATGATAAAATATACATAAAGCTCTTATGATCGGTATAAATCTCACATTTTTCAGCATAGAGATAATGTCTCCATATTATCAGAGAAAATATTAAAGCTTCTATCTCAAGATCATGAGTGGGATAGTTTGTTCATGAATTTTTAGCTGTCATGATGCATAGGCAATAACTCTATCATTCTGTATAAGGACACAACCATGTTGTTTCTTTGAATCATCACTATAAATAATAAACCCATCATTCCCTGATGGTAGATTCAATAAAAGAGCATTGACTGGTCTTCCCTCCAGTTCATCAAAACATTCTTCACTCTTTTTTTCCAAAAAAATTCAACCCCTTTATGTTTGAGCTTGGTTAATGGGTTAGAAAACTGGGAAACATTCTGGACGTAACGTTGATAATAACCTACTAAACCAATAAAACTCCGTACCTCAATTATACTCTTCAGTGCTGGACATTATTGGATTGCCATGATCATTGAAGGATCAATATAAATTATATTATTAGAGACAAAATTTCCCTGAAAGAAATCTCTTAATGCCATAATTCCCACATGCTAAACATCCCATATAATTCATTTCCTCTAAGGGTTTTCATAATAGTGCACAAGTGATTTTCAGGATATTCATATCTTTTTGAGTATACGAAGATATCACCAATAAATACCACTACAAATTCATAAATATATTCCTTGAAAACCCTATTAATTATATCCATGAAGTCAAAGGGTACATTAATAAATCCAAAAGGCATTACTATAAACTCGTAATGCCATTAACTAGTTCGAAATGTTGTTTTCAGAATGTCTTCTGTATTCACACACAACTGTTGATATTTAGATCGATGGTGAATCTTCAAAAAATATTGATCTCCATGATGTTCTTCGATTGAATAATCAATTCAAGGTAGGGGATACTTGTTCTTTATTGTTATAGCATTGATCTTCTTGTAGTCAATGCACAACCTCCTAGATCAGTCTTTCTTCTTAACAAAAAAATAGAGGATCCCCATGAAGAAACACTGGGGTTAATAAATCCATTATTACTCAATTAATCTAGTTGTTTATTTAGTTCCACTAATTCCACAGTTGCAATTATATAAGGGGTATTTGATATGGGCCTTGAACCGGGAATGAAATCAATAGAAAACTCAATTTCACATTCTAGAGGATGCCCAGGTAAATCCCCTAGAAACAATTCAACATATTCATGCACAATAGGTACGTCCTATATTAAACATTCTTTTCCTCAGCTAATGTTATTAAATTCTCTTCTTCCCCAATAAATGAATTTATTATAGCTACTGGGGGTGGATCTAGATAAGAATCGGGTTGTGACGTTTCTGCTCTAATGATATGGTACTCATTGTCGTCATCGAAAATTGTAACCTCCTTCTTCTTAAAATAAATTTGTTCATCAGGGACCGAATTCCAATCCATTCTAAGGATTATATTAAACTCAATCATGGGTATTATGATGAGATTATTAGATAAAGAATATTTATATTCCCTAATGGGAACTGATTCAAAAAATTTTGTTGTGATGATACTTCTCTTAGGTGTATTGACTGACAAATCCCTTGTTAAGTCAAATTGAAAATATCTAATTTCCATAGCATGCTGGGAAGATATGAAACAATGTGATGACCCAGAATAAAATAAAGTATTAGCTAGATTGGAGGAAACCATTAAATTTTGTTCCACCATGTCTTTCGGATCTTTAAACTCAGTAGTAGTTATCGCATAAGATTGGCCTTGCTCCCTTGGACTTTTCGGAGGTATGTTCCCTTGGAGATTAGGACATTCATTTTCATAATGCCCTATTTATCTAATATTGTATCATTCAACATTGATAACCTGTTTCTTCCCCATGTAATGAAGAGTTTGGTGGCCTTTTCCCCACACCTATAATTGACTCCCATTCGTTTCAGGCAAGTACCGAGGTGTTTCTTCCCACATTTACCATAGGATGGATATTCAACTTTTCGATTATTCCCCTTATTTCCATTTCCAGAGTGTTCAGTTGATCTCTTTTTCACTTGCTTTTCTTTAATGTCGTAAGACATAGAGAATTCCTTTTCTTTCTTGATAGCGCGTGAGACAATATCTTCGTATGATGAGAAGTATTGTGAGACTAATTATCAAAAGATAATTGGTTTCAAACCCATCAAATAATCGATCAATATTACTCATTGGGTTATGTATATAATCGGCTGCATGCTTTGCTAACCTTGTAAAATTAGTCTCAAACTTTGCGAAATTCTCATCCTCCTTTTGTCTCAGACTCAATAATTTTTTTCCATATCCTCTCAATGGTCATGAGGAAATTATTTTTCTAAGAAAATCACTTTAAAATACCTCCATTAAATGTTTGATACATCTTCATCTTCTTTTCTATTTTGGATTAATGACCACCATTTATCTGCATCTTCAGTGAGGCGATAAAACTACCATGACAACTTTTTTCCTTTCACTAATCGCCAAATCATGGAATATTTTCTCTGTGGAATTTATCCATTTCTCAGATACTAATGGATTTGTACTCCCATTTAATGTTGGTGGTTTTTGCCTCATGAATCGGTTTAACATTGATCCTCCACATTGAGGATCCGAGTTCTCTATACAGGTATGTTTATTATTCATAACCTGAGTGAGTTATCCCAGTATGGTGATAAGCTAATCAGCACCAGTTCCATCAATAGCTCCACTATAATTATCTTGAGTATGTTGGAAATATGTACATGGAATATGTGGGTTGATATGATTTGCATTCCTTCCACTAGGCTCCATTTCTAAACAATGGAATACACTATATTAATTTATGAATCACAATACATAATTCCAAACTTGTAAAATAGTTAACATAAATTGAATAGATTATTGATATAATCCACAATCATAAAAATGATTTTTCTGAGGAAGTATATACTTATAAACCCTTCATAATGGTTTGAAAAGAAAATGATAATTATCCAAAGCATATCCCCCAGGAGTGTCGTACCCAAGAGTGCAGCAAGGCCCGTTGTCATGCACCGGTTCCCGTTCGAGTCGAGCTCATAATGGTGTTTTTGGGTTTTCCCCTAGGTACATATGTACCAGAGTTGCCTCTACTAGCTCGTATCCAGATAGGGATGTATTTATTTAAAAACTCACAAAATCTCTATAGTACCAAAATTCTAGAAAGCTCTTCTATACCAATCCTCAAAGTCTATCTTAGGTTAGTGTTATATAATCAGAGTTTTTCTAAATATAGTTTCCAAGGATTGTACTAAACTTCCTCTGATACCAATTGTGATGGCTCAACCATAGTTACCTAGAGTTGGTGCATTATTACATAACATTGGCATGATCACAAGGGATCAAATCCTGAAAGACAGATTAGTTTAGTAGCCTTAGAAGTACTAGATACATTCATATGTTTTAAATTACATCATGAAATAAAAAATTAAACAACATTTTGTACCCTTTTAACACACATATATCCTTATCATATCCTTGCAGGTCAACCATAAAATACTTCTTCACATCGTGGAAAAAATAGAACATATAAATGAGGTGAGCTTAAATGCTCAGTAAGGATAACAATATAGCGCAAACATTAATAAATAAGCATAAACATTTAAGGCGATGTATAAGACTAAAACAAAATCCTTTTAAACATAAAATTCAGAATAATATGGAAAAAATAAAATCAAATAAGGCTATTTACTTATTCACATGGATATTCAAATAGTCTAATAGTCACATGCAATATCAATAGCCACTTTCATAATTATGGAACACATAATACCCGACTTCATAAACATCTAGTCATGGCCTTGTTCCAAGAATACAAATAATATTTTTTCAAGGCCTGCTGCTAAGACACTAGTTTGTCTTATGAGACCTACTAATGCATCGATGAGCTATAGCGGGCTCCACCCTTCACATACTAAATCCAATGCATTCCTCATATGAAAAGGTTTAAACATAACATAAACATTTGTATTAAAACTAGCATACAGAATGTCAATACTTGATCCATAAACCATGAATGGTTTAAAAATTACACATCATAGTCAAATATATCACAAAACATTCAATAAAATTTGGATGGTTTGTAACATAATAAATCAACCTCAAACAAGTTTGAAATCGATCAAAGGATGTTGACATAGATGATATGAAAACTATTTGAAATGAATATATCTTTCAATTTTGAAATCATTTAAAAGTCACATAATTATAAAATAAAACATATATTTTGAAAATATTTTTATATGCTTGTATGGGAAGCTAGAACGATGTTATAATGGTGGAAAATAGCCACACCCGCCATATGATTTAAAAAAAATACATACATACCTTAATTTTTTTTTTGAAAAGGTCATAAAGTACCTTGTTTGGAAAACTATAGAAGGATTCCTTTTAAACCATTTTATAAAAAGTCAAACAAGGGTATAAATGACATTAACCCATATTATTGTAAATAGTAATTTTTTTTCAAATATGTTTTTAAGAAACATAGATGTGGATGATAAAGAGGTCCCAGTAGATACTTATGTAAAAACAACCTCGAATAATAAATTAATTGTGAAATTGACCCTTACCTTGTACTTTTCCATAGTAGAGGGTATGTTATCATCTTTAATAATAGTTAGATAATTTTTATTAAATTAGAAAATAATCATATACATAAATATGATATCATATATGATCTTTAAATATTTCTTTGTTAATAATATTTTAGTAGTATCATCGTTTCGGGTGTAAACTGATTCATTTTCCATTATATTATTGGTTAAGTAGCCAGATTTTTTTGGATAGAAAGTATTTTATTCATATCAAGAATTATAATAAGTTCATATAAATTATTTTAACAATAAAAATAAATTATATTTGAATGATTACGATGGGGAATGAATCTCATCGTGTTCCTGGAGATGGTAATCCGTACGTATGCACAAATGACAATATCATTATATTGATGGTGAAATAATATGAAATTGGATGGCTTATCATATATAAATAATACTTAACATGTTATATTTATTATTTACATAATTTATAATCATTATTATACCCATCTAAAAAATGAAGTGTTTGAATAACAAACTACACTATGACGTGGATATGGTATTACATACGTACGCATATATGGTGACTTAGTAATTCATATGAAGAATAGAATAAGGAATATGGTTGTACAATTTTTATTCTAACATCAAATTATATATAAGGTATTGGAGTTATTATTTTAGAATGGAAACAACAAAGAAAGGGGAAGTGGAAGAAGAAAAGAACTTGAAAGAGGGTGGTGAAATTATTACTTCTTTTTCGGGTGTTTCCTTTTGAGTTGATGAAAAGGTCTCCTTTGGTTCGATTTATGATCAATGTAATGAATCTAGATAGATGTGAGGGATGTTGGGAGGATATTTGAGTAGGGGTTGGCAGAGCCAAATTTCTTTTGAGGTGTGAAATTAAGAGAAGGGGATGTACCCTTTTGTAAGAGAGGTGAGGGTCACTTTAGGAAAATCTTGAAATATTATTTTATAATAAAATAATTTTCGGTTTATAATGGCTCTGAAATAATTTATTTTGAGGATAAGTTAAGGATGGGTCGAAAGACTTTCATCCAATTGGTTTTACATCGGTTTACATCACCATATTAACCTTATCTTTTAAATTTAACTCTTAGTTAAATTGTTTGACACTTACCATGTCTCTTTGTATTTTTCTATTATGTGGTTAATAAACATACTATAAACTGGGAGGAGAATACCAAGTGGTTAATTATTAATATATATGACCATATCTAAGTCTGTTTTCTAAACCTTAGATTTTTAGGAATACTAAATCAATTAATAATACAGTTTTTGTTTTAAAAAACCAATTGTGTCAATTTTGACACTATATAGTATTTAAGTTTTATGAAATCCATAAAAACATTATAACTTAGAATAAAATTCACATATAAATGTAAACATGTCATATTAACCTATAAAAATAGTGTAATACATTAGAAGTCTCAATATACATTTATTAGGATATTTATTATATCAATTATTTGAATATATCATTAATTAGGTAATTACAGCATCATCTTTGTGTCATAAATAAACTAAATTATTTAATGTCATAAAAATATAAATAAAATACCATTATGTATGTTATATTTTTATAATTATAATTAATATTTATAGTTTAATTTATATTATGTGTAGCCCTATATTTAAAATGGTTTAGTTACTAAACATGGAATTTTACTCTTTTAACTATTCTTTAAGTAAAATAATACATGTCCTAATCTAATCCAAGTGGAAAAAAAGGATAATATTTTATTCCTAAGGTTGTTTTTGGTCAAATTAAACTTATAAAATAGAATTAGGACATGTGTTAGTGTAATTATAATATCCTTTTTACCCTTAATTACCCAATATACTTTTTACTGAGGTAAATAAAAGTCAAAAGTTACTATTCAACAAAAATTATTTTCATCTCTTTGAACCAAAATTTACTTACTGATGTCTACCGTGTATCTTAGATTTTTGAAATATAACTCACAAAACTGGTAAAATTATGTTTTATGAAAATCTATAAATTCTCCTAGAAGGTGGGTAAAAGAGAGTAAAATGTTCAATATAATGTTATATATCTAAACTAATTATAAAATTACTCCAATTAATGACATTGAATATATATAGGCATTATTTATCTATTTTGACCTAAAATAAATTAAAATAAAATACTTAATTATTTAAATAAATTGTTTGTTCTAAATAATAACATAGTGTTTTTCACTATTCATAAAAAAATTGAAGGTTCTCAGAAAAATACGAAATATTCACGCTAAGCTAATTTTGATATTCCGAATCCAATAATGAAGTCTATTTTGAAAATTAAAATTTATAAAATTTCAAAAAGTGGGTATTACTATTCATAATAGCTAGTTTCATTGGTCGTGGTGTGTTAAAACTCCAAGTTGCGTACACTACAAGCTGCTGTATTATTCAAAGGGAAGTGTAGCATGGATGCTTGGGGTGTTACACAAAATATATTGATTCCTAATATTCAATAAAACAAAAGATACCTCTTTATGGTGTAAAATACACACTAAGTCTACCTGTGACTCTATCCTGATGTACCACAGGTACCAAACATAGATTTTTAAAAAATAAATACAAAAACATGCTCAAAATTTTAAAAAAAATTTACAAGAAAATAAAATATATTTTAATATCTTAAATCCCATTACCATGTAAAGGAAATGAATTTCCAAGAAAAAAACCCATTTTGAAAACATTTTCTTTTTAAATGAAATCATTTGAATCCAATTTATCATATCATAAAATTTAATATGACGATTGAGATAAAATATAGAGATATAAAATTTATCAAATTAACCCATTTTATAGAAACACATACTTAAAAAAGATAGAAACCTAGAGGCTTTTGATAACAGAGATTGCAAACTAAGAGAACGACCTCTGCAATATAAGGCACGACAATAAGCTGAATGGGATTAATATAAAACACTATATAATATCAATACTTCATCCCAATAAAGCATCGACTAAATGAAAAGATGTAAAAATGGATTTCATAGCCAGAGACAAGAAAACCTACCCCAATGATGATCAATTGCTAACCAAAGAAATATTGATGGAGAGGAATCACCCAAAATCACTTTGCTAGAACTTTAGGGAAAGTGATAAGGGCTCCATAGAGAATGAATAAAACCCATATGTTATATGGTTCCCTAAAAAAAGGCCATATCACTTGTATAGTGTGTAACTCATTTACACATAATGAAATCCTGGGGGACCTTATACAACAAAAAACACCATCACTTTTATAACTGATCTTTTCCCCTTAAATGTTGTTTATCTGATACGTGGTGTGTAGATAGTTTACACTATATATTCTGGTCACGAGTTTTTTCCAGTAACCATTAAATGACATGTACTCAAGTTACATAAGATGTAATCACCCAGTGATTATCATAAATTGTAAGGTTTTGTGAAAAAATTCAATAAGTCCAAAACATCACAATTAATAGTGTCCTCCCAATTCCATTTACTGCATACCACACCCAATGAAAAAGGAAAACCAAAATAATTGTAAAAACATACAAGACTAAAAATTAATGAGGTGTTATAACTGAACCATTAATATAAGATGTATCAGGATCACCAATTTATAAAAATAATTATTAAGTACCACATCATGAATAAAACATTTTATTCTTTCACTTTTTTATAAAACATTTTAAAATCTATTTTAAACCATTTTCAAAACACTCTTACATATTGAAATACCATTTCTTTTCAAAACCAATTTTCCAAAAAAAATATCCAAAAGGATGGGGAAAATGAATTTTTATAAATAAATAAAAAAGTATTTTAATTAAATCCAAAAAAATAATTGTTACGATGACATGAATGATTGTTATTTCCGTATACATTTATTTGAACATTCCTTTTTGTCTCTTATAAAGAAATTCAAAAACAATCCATAAAAATAATCATTTTTAAATACATTTGAATGATATTAAAAGGTTATATAAAATTTAATTTATAATTACTTTATGTCCATATAAATATATCCATAAAATATTTCAAATTAATAGGGACATGGAAGATAAATATTTGAAAGGGAATATTTAAAAGTGGTATTTTAAAAGGAAGTCCTATACAAAATATCATAAAAATATTATTTCATTTAAAACAATTATAAAAAACTATAGTATGATAAAAAATTAACATTATAAACTAATGAATTATAAATAATAATTTTTCTTAAACCATTTATAATTAAATGTTCATGGAATATAATGATTTAGAAAATGAAACTCTAAAACATTAGAAACGATGTTTTAAGGTAAAATTTCTCTTACCTTTAGCCTGACTCGTCTTGAAAAATCCTTATATTACTGAATAATCTTTTTAGGTTAATTATTTTATTTATTTTGAACATTTTTAAAGACTATTATTATTTTTATTTCATTTAGTACCTTGTAATATAAAATTACATAATCATTTATATTCACATATGAATTTTTTATGATATTCAAATAATATGTCCCAAATGAATTCTGTAGATAAACTATGATAAAATAGTTCATTATTACATTATAAAAAATAGTAATCATGATATAATAATAATTTCTATAAAACTACTACACTTTTAAAACCAACCATGATATATTGTTATTAAAAAAGAACTTTGTTACAATCATGGAGATGATATATCGTACATGCTCATATGTAATGTTTCTATTTTTCAATTATCATTAACTAAATATGGTAAGTATTATTTTATATTTCATAACTAATAATTATTTGAAAAATTAAATATAATTTATTAACATATACTTATATGTACCATCCATGAAATTGAGTGATTAAAAATGAATCACATCACATCATAGAGGTGGTAGTCAACACCTCTGTATGAATGATGTTATCACTTTCTAGGGACTTGAATGGTTAGAAATATTATGAAATATTATTTTTAAAAATATAATCATTTAATATATATATATAATACATCATTGTAACCATCTATGAGAGATGATGATGGAAAAAAAATTACATCGGTTCAAGAGCTGGTAGTCCTCCACAAACATGGATGATGGTTTCACATCCCACTTGATTGAATAGAAGATGAATATAGTATTTGAAATTAACATAAAACACTTATGTATAAGTAAGATACAAGTATAAATATTTTATCATGCTTGAATAATATTTTAATTTGGTATAATGAGAAATTAAAAAAAATAGCTAGTTAAGAATTATACATCTTCATCAGACAACATCCTTTTCATTACCCTTTAAAACCTCTATGGTTGGTATTATTAAATAGATAAATAATATCAGATGTGTAAAGGGTATTAATTAATGTTGTTTTTGGGATTTAGTAAACCTAAATGTCTTTTTAGTGTCAGAAATTAGAGTTGCATTCCTTTTATAAGAGAGAGAAGGGGCACTCATGGGAATTTATGAATACATTAAATTAATATAAATTCATTTGGAACTAAAATTAGATTTAAATTTATAATATTATAAACTAATATGATTATGATTATATTTAATTGCATAATTTTTTTTGTACACATTTGAATCACATTTTTTCCCTTATTTTTTTATTAACCCATAGTTATCCTTTTTGACAATCATAGTGATATCATTATTTTTTACTATTAAGGGTTTAATATAGTTACAGAAAAAATGAAAAGTGATAATTAATGAACCATGGATTATATTTTAAACATTTTAAAAATCAACCTGATCCATATTGGATTTTTTAATTTAATTTCATTTAAAAAATATTATTTATTAAAAAAGTAAATTAATATCAATTTTAGAAAAATTCATATAATTAGAAATTCAAAACTATAGGAAAATAATGTAATTATAATAAAATGAATAAACACATATATAATATATAATTTTCTTCAAAAAAATCATTTATCATAGAAAACTATCTCAAATAATATTTTTTTACAGTTTTAAAATTTATTTTGTTGATTTTTTTACAACTTTAATAACCACTATGTCCATATTGCAGAGCTATATAAGGCAATTAGTTATTAAATAAAATTAAAAAATAAGTTACCATGATAAAAATTTATTTAAATTTAAAATTAATATTTATAATAAAATATATCATCTTTTTATACCTATGTTAAAAATATTATTGTTTTTAGAAGTATTAGTGTGATATTTTCGGCATTATATCGACTTAAATACTATTAATGTCAGAATCATATATAAATGAAAAATATATATATTTTTAAAACATATGATTATCAATGACTCATATTCATCTAATAAAATTATTTCATGTTATAGGTCCATTGTTTAGTCCTTATCATTTTATTTTTACTTGAAATACCAGATTTAACCATTACAATAGTAAAAATTACTTAGGTTATTGTTCATACTGACAAAAAATAAAAGATAACTATTAAAAACAATTACCTCCTAATTGAAAATATGAAATCCATTTTATGTTTATAAAACTAATAATAGTAATATTATAATATAAAATTAAAAATAAAATACACGATGAAAACCGATTTTTCAGAAAAATCCCATTCAAAGTGTAAAATGTTTTTATACAAAATTAAAATTTAAAATTCATTTCAAAAACTATATTTGGATTATTTAAAGAAAACGGGATGTAAATACATTTTAGAAAAAATTAAAATATAATTTTAATTTGTCAATACTTTAAAATAAATTACATTTTTTTATAAAAACCATAATTTTCACTATTCATTAGAAAATCACACTTTTCAAAAAAATCACAAAATATCAAATTAAGATAATATTGAATTAATATTTTATATATCGATTTTAGTTTTATAAGATAATATTTATAAATGTTAAAGTTACTAATTAAATTATATTATCATTAAAACCAATTCAAATATATTTTGGTGAAATCATTTTTTCATATCATAACATGACTTCTAAAAATTGAGTGTGTATTTAGGAAATATTAATTAATAATTTTTAATTGATTATGACATATATATTTTTGATAAATTATTTAACACTATTTATACACTTAAAATTAATGGCTATGTTATAATGGTTGTGTTGTATATCATACATGTTTTGAAGTGTAATTTCATTTTTTAAAAAAAAGTGGTGTTTTAAATGTTCATTGAAAATAAACATGATAAAATATACACGAATATTTAAAATAATTATTATTCATGAATATAGGAATATTCATTCATGTGGTATACATTAACTCAATTTTTGGTTCACTCTTTAGGAAAAATTAGCTTATTTATAAATCAATAAGAAGATCCCTATAATATATTTTTATAGAAAAAAGAAAACTGGAAAAAAATTTTTTAAAAAATTATATTATAAAATTGAAAAAATTATTGAATTCATATTAATGAAAACATTAACATGGATGAAAAATATTCCCAACCATTGAAAAATAGAGACTATTTTAAGAACATTTTTTTGATCATTGTATGTACCAAAGGGATAAAAATGGTACTATTACCTGAAAAATAAATCAACAACCATATTAGAATAATATTAATTTGGGTTTAAAAAATAATAATCACTTATGTTTCATCAATTTAAATTCAAACATAAACAATCCCTAAGTAAAATGAATTCGTAAATGAAATCAATATTAATATCTTAACATTTGATGTTGAAATTAATAAAAGAACATATCATGTGTAGAAAAAATAAATTTACTAAATGAAAAAAAATATGAAAAAGAAATTTTTGTTTCACATAAAATCATTGAATAACATAATCATTGATGTATTGGTATATCCCAATAAGTGGAATCATTGTTAGGAAATGCCTTACATCAAGTTTGAATTTCCTTGTAAGTGATATTGAAATTCTTTATAATAACATTATATTTATTATAACTCATTAAAATAATAATATTAATACCTATAATATCACATAAAATTCACTTATAACATTCCAACACATATATATTAATATTTCATTATTAAATTTTCGTTTCCGAGTATTAACTATTTTATTTTTCATGTATGTTTTAATTTGGAATTTTTATCCCTTGACTCATTAATAATGAAAAATAATATAAAAATGTTATTACTGATATTAATATCATATATATTCATATATAATTTTTTATAAACATTCGTGGAAGGAATACATGAAAAATGATTTGTATCGCTCCGTGGAAGTGGTAGTCCCCACATACACATGAGAGACATTTTCATTTTTCTAACAAGTGGAAGGGTGAGAAATTAAATTATATGTATTTTTTTAAATAATATTTAAGTTATAATTATCATATATATTCATTTTTTTATCATTATGAATATCCATGTGAGCCAGTGATGGAAACAAATTACATCGATTAGTGGGGCGTTAGTCCCTCGTACACATCATAGATGGTTTTGTTTCTCAATTAATGATAATGAGGTGGGTAGATATTAGTATAAAAAAACAAAATATTATTATATATAATATATCATAAATATTATATGATATTTTTTGGACATAATTGATGGTGGTAAAATAAGAAGAGAATATGAAAGTGTTATGTTACGATAATTACCTCTTCATTGAAACATCTCCATTAGAAACCTTTATAAGTACCCATAGAATGATATTTTAAGACTAAAATACCTATAAAAATTGTATTGGGAGTATTACCAAAAAATTGGGAAGTTTTTTGGTTGATCTAAATGGTTCATGGTGGTTTAAAGAATAGAAAAGAGAGGTGTCCTTTAATAAGTGAGGGGAGGGACACACCTAGAATTATTTTATGAAATAAAATTTTATTAAGTCAATTTCTGGACAACGTGACCCATATAAAATTATTTACCATGAATACGGTGATAATCGTGTAAACTACATCATCTAATTAGAAATATGATGAAAATTTAAGTCATTAACACTTAGTTTTAACTTCGGTTACATGATTTACCTTTTACCATAGTGACACATTAATAACATTTTTACAATTAATTATGAATAAAAATTAAATTCAACATATTAAATAATATTTATTATGATCATTCATAATATATAATAAATTTTATAAAATTCAATTTCTATAATTGTAAGAATATCATTTTAAAATAAATCTACAATATGAAAAAAAAGGTTTTTTGAAAAATGACTTTTAATGTCAAAAAGTATTTTTATACCGAAATCATGTATAAAATTTGACCAAAAAATAAAAATTGATTTATTTTTTAAAAAAGATTTTTTTTTAAAAATATTAAATCAAATTGGGTCAATGAAGATACTATAAATAAAGGTCTATAAACATTAAAATTCGATATTTTCACTATTCACCTCATCCCCTATTTTTTCCAAACAATTTTGAAAAAATTTCTATAGAAAAATATTTTAATACATTTGTTTAATAAATGATATAATTTTTATAAGATTGAATTTATAAAATTATATGTAATTAATTATAATATATTTTCACAAAATGAAATTGAACCAATTTTTATGACAACATATTTTTTCAAGCACAAAATGGTTTTTCTATAAATTAGGTAATTATTTCTCAATAAATAATCAATATATGTGTATTGAATAATATATTTGTTCATATATATTTTTAATTTATTTAAAACTATTCATATACCTCAATCTAATTGTGAGGTGAAATCTTTCACATAATAACATTTTAATAGTATGTCACAGTTATTTTGAAATCTTTGTTTCATGTAAAGAAATTTACTAGATAAATTATCTTTTTTATGGAGAAATGTATCATTAAATAATTGGATGTTACATTATACACCATTATATGAAACTACACCTTAAAATTATGTCACTCTAATTCAAATAACTATAGATAAATCTACTTTTTAAACTCCTCAGATTCCTATCCAACTTCCCACATTTAATGGTTTCCCAAAAAAAACATTGACTAGGTAATTTTTTTAGTTTATTATAAATTTATATTTACTATCCACAATATATATTGGTTTCTCATCATAATATATATCTTTATGAATTTTAACTACTACCGATTTTATTTCTTGTGAATGATCAGGTAGGTAATTACTCAAGAGAGATACATGGGACACATCATAAGATTGAGAGAGATTAAATGGAAGCACCAACCAATAAGCTATTATCTCAATAAAATAAATAATTTTTAATGAACTAATGTATCAATGGATCAATATTACCTAATTTTCGAATAACATAAACTTCTTAAAATTATATATTCATAGTAATATATTTTCATTAACTTCAACCTGTAGATCTCATCGAAGATTGTTTGTATAAACATTCTGTCAAAAATGAGCTTCCTTTATATATTAACAAATGTATATAACATTATCCACCATTTACTCAACTATATTATGACCAAATATATTTATTTCTCTAACTTTATCTCATCACATTGGATTTTATCACATCAAGTCATAGAGATCTTAACAAGGAACCATTTGAATGCTTGAGTGATAAGTTATTTTTGTATGAAATTTACAAAAAAAGAAATTATTGATTCTAACAGTATTGAAATACATATATGAAGATTTCATCCAGACTTATATAGTATGAATGGTATTTCATTACTATATAACTATCTTAGAATGATAATAAATACTGAAACTCAACATTGTATCAATAACCTGATGAATAAATCTCCAAAACATTAAGGAAAACATTGAATCATGATCACATATGATTGAGAGTGGTACTCCACTATGTTTGAAAACATACATAGCATATAACTGAATAATATAATCAATATATAAATATTATCTCAAATAAAAAATGTTGGTATTTTATTATAAGTTTGATTACAACCCAATGATCATTATCACCTTTATCTTCTTTTGATCATATGATAATGAAATCCACTTTAATGTTTTACCATTTCCATTATGGTATGGGTAATTCTTATAACATTCCATTAGATATTTTCCTCTTAAAATTAACATTATGACATAAAAATAATGATGATACATAGTCTAGAATATCTTATTTTAGGTTATCATTGTAGAAATACCGTTTTAGATCCCTATACATATTAATAATTCTTAGATGAATAGAAAACGATGATTTAAAAACTTCCTCCAAAAAATCCTTCTGCAAGTATGGATTTGATGTAACACATACTCAATTCCTAATCCTTTCCATTCCACCCTTACCATTTTTATCATAATAGTAATCCTCTGCCTCTTTTGTAATTCCACATCATACT
Source organism: Viscum album (assembly GCA_963277665.1). Classification (NCBI taxonomy): domain Eukaryota; kingdom Viridiplantae; phylum Streptophyta; class Magnoliopsida; order Santalales; family Viscaceae; genus Viscum; species Viscum album. The sequence goes on from OY728137.1 coordinate 1,421,619,065, forward strand.
TCTACATTTTTATAGTGAACTCTTAAATGGATGGTTGAACATACATCTCCGAAATATACTATCTATCACATTTCAAAAATATTTTAATTTTCATCTTCTATAATTAAAAAAATATTACATCTCTTTCAGTACTCTTCATGATAAAACTAGCATGGTCCTTTTGACTAGGATAATTTTCCTCCTTGGTTGTCATCCATGGGTTTTAATGTGTTGATAAATCATAATAATTGATCAACTCCAAACATCCCCTCTAGATGATATTAAAATATTTTTTAATTATACCCATTAATATTTTATGTTAATTATATATATGAAACCATTTATTATTGAAATAATTCTTCTATATCTATAATGAAAATATAACTGATTCCAACTACAAATAATGAGTTGGATAATTTTTCTAATGAAATTTTAATTGGAGAGAGGAATAATGGTTCACCAAATCATTTTGTATAAGGACTAATCTCCATCCATTCTTTGATACATCACAATAAATTACAAAACCTTCTTTATTGTAGGGTATTATAGGCTTAATATCACTAACCATCCTTCTCATTATTTTTTTAATTATATTAGTATGAAAATTTTAATAAGAACACCACCACTTATATGTAAAATTGATGAGTTGATTAGATAGTTATGAAAAATATCAAATAAAGAATAGATAGTATCCAACAGACCCCAAAAACTATGGAGCTCAATTACTGTGGCAAGTCTATGACATTTCTAAATAACATCCATCTTTGATGGATCCACCAATATAACCATACTTGAAATTATATAACCCAATAATTATCCTTTTTGGTAACTAAAATAAACTCTTTAAAAATACAGAATATGGATTCTCCTTCTATAGGGTCATCAATACAATACTCATATTTTTTCATGATCTTTAATTATTCAAATTTCATAATATCTTCCTTAAATACTATAAAAAATGATCAAGGTGATATATATGTATTTTCTTCAATAAATCCATGTATATTCCAGGATCATATGTAAGTCAAAGTGGAATTACTATAAACTCATTATGACCATACCTCATAAGGATGGTTTTATTGTGTATATAATCCTTCACAACTCTTAGGTGAAAATATCTAGAATAAATATCAAACATGGAAAAATAATTATCTCCCCATAGTTAGTCAAAAATTTCATCAATTCAAGATAGAAGACATGTTTTATTAATATTGAGATTGTTATGTTCCCAATATTCAATGAAAATACACATTAACCCATCAATCATCTTAATAAAAAGATTATGTGAAACACATGGTGAAGCACAAGGATGAATAAATCAGTTATTTATATTATCTTAGAGTTTATTCTCTAATTTTTTCATCCAAATAATTTATTTTCATAATTTATTACTTGAAATAGGTGTATCATTTGGTATGAGTTCTATTGAAATATTATGAATATTCTTCGAAGGAGTATTAGGAAAAAATTCAAGAAATAGATCAAAATATTCATGTATAAAAGGAATAACATCAATTTAAGAGTTTTTACCTATCCATACATAAAAAATAACCCTCATTGATAGGTAATGGAACCCATATGAAGGATGTTATTTCCTTTGGAAGATGAAGTTATACCTCACACTGATAGATAATTATATGCTGATTAGAAACTTCAATGGTAACATCACTTCCAAGATAATTGATATAGGATATATAATGAGAAATACAATGAATACCCAAAAGTACATTAAATTAAACTACTGTGAGAATAAAAATATTTTTAAGAAACTAATTCCCAAAAAATACTATCACATAGAAGATATTGATTTGAGATTTGATCATAATTACATTAGAATTTTTAATATCCAACTCAATATCCATTCATGGAGGAGGTGATGTGATACCCATGGAAAATTATTCAAATATAAAATGGACGGTTCAAGTTGAATCGACTAGAAAACCAGTTATATAGGGGATGAAAATTATATATTTCACTACATCACTGTGAGAATTAGCTTAAATTGTAGTAATTTTATATGATTTGAATTCTTACCTTTTATTTATCTATTATAATTTCATGTGATGGTTAGGATATTGATTTTAATCATTCTACATATCTCTATAGTTGATCCACTATATAACATTGGTTTCTTTCTTTTACATGAAATAAAGTTCCTTATAAACTCCTTTTCTAAACATGGAACACATTCTAGATACCCTTAAATAAGTACCTAGGTGATTATTTAAATAATTATCACATGTTAGAGTTCTTATCCTCCCATTATTATTCTCTAAAAAAATTATTTTTATTGGTTCTAAACCACCCTCTTCTATTCCTAAAATCCCTTGTAGACATAATACCTATATAATTATTTCATTATATTTATGGAACATGAATTTATAATATCATTTGATGAAATTTTTCTAAAAATAGAATCCATTAGAGAATTAGATTAATCCCATCATATAAATGATCAATTCCAATTATATAATAGGTATGTAGTTTAGATTATTCTTAGATAATCTTGTAATATCATCCTCATACCCATACACACTTTATTATTCACTCTACATTAATGTGAGTAAAATCCACTCTCTTTTAACTCACTATTCATGAGGTAATTTTTTCTCATAAAATATTACTTCAAAAGTTATTCAATTCATTATTTCTATTTTCTCACCTCATTAGTGTTCTTGATCAATGACCAACATTGATCAGATTCTACATTCACTCAATACAGTTCCAGAACAATAACTTCACTCTCATTAATTCCCAAATCCATGAATATCTATTCGAGGGACATAATCCATTATTCAGATTAAAAAATATTATTAGTTCCATTAAACAATAGAGGCTTATATCATATAAATAATTACAACATAGGTCAATATCGATATAAAATAATTAACTATTCCTTATGGGAATGGTTATTCAACATAAACTCAGTCATCTTCTTAAATATGGCCATGATATACTTAGTTATAACACAAGATGTATTGGATTTCTGAATAGGTAAATCCATACATGGATTATGATTGATTTTTCTCTTTATTATATTAGAAAAAATAACTAAACATTGGAAAACACTAAGTAATATCATAATCGTCATCAATATTGACCCATAAAATGAAATGTCCATATAATGGAAAATTTTCTTATATACTATATGATATTATCATAATTCTCATTTTATGTTCATTTAAAATGTATTTCCCATACTTCCTATCAATCTTTTTTTGAAAAAAACAATTACAACACATATTTAGTAACCTAGAGTAGTTATTTAAATTATTACATAAGTTCATGATACAAGGAAATTAACCAATCAAGATAGATTCTTTTAGAAGTATTCAGATAAAATATTCATAAATGAATCCTAGGATACATGTAAATATAAAGATAGAGCGCAAGAAATGTTATAGAATTCATGATATTATTCATAATATTCATCTTCAAATCCTAGGGAAAGAAAAATAGATAAATGGTGAGATCAAATTCCCTGTGTGGGTGACATATAGAAGAAGCTATCAAGATTTAATAAGGACTAGTAAATATATAATGGTGGATAATAAAGAATTGTAGGATAATGATAATACTAAAAAAGAAAATATATTTTCCTTAAAAAATTGGTATTTTCAATATTCATAAAAAATCAATCTTTTTAAAAAAATCCCAAATATTCATTTTATTATAATATTAATGAACATTTAAAAATCATATAATTTTTATGAAATGAAATTTATAAAATTTTAAAAAATTAATTATAAAATTAATTATTAAAATTAAATAATTTTTTAAGAAAACATATTTTTTATCATAAAACAGATTTTCATTAAATATTGTACATATTCTCCAATAATTTGTATTTATATTTGTAATAAATAAAGTATTTACACACAATTTTTATTACGTGGTTCATCATATTCATACCATACAATCCAATGGGTGGGAAAAACTATCACATGATAATATTTCCATAGTATGTTGAGGTCTATTTAAAATTAGTGTTTTATATTAAGATGGCTATTATAAAAATTTAATTAAATTAAAGAGAAATATATCATAAAATTTCTATTTGTTACAATTATGAACACCCATTATAAGGAAATTATTTTATGTCAGTATCAATACCAAATAACGATAGATTCCTTGATCCAATGGATTGAGAGAAACTCAATATTATGGTTAAGCCTATTACAAGGAGAAGGATATGTTTCTAGGATTGTAAGGTTGATAACTATATCAAAATTATACCCTAATACATCTATATGTGTTAGATACCATTAGATAGATTAATTGGTAATTGAAAATTGAAATTGTAAGGTTTGAAATACTTTAAGGGGCTAGAATATAACACCCTGAGTTTTTGGAATATATTTTTATTAATGTATATTATGTTCAATAGTTTTCTCCTCAAGAAACACCAAAACAAAGTGAATCGTGGCATATTAAGAGAAAATTATTTGGGAAATTTAATAATAATAAAACCTATATTAAATGGGAATATTCAAATAACTTATAAATTGATATAAAATAGTATAAAAAGAAATTAAATTAAAAAAATAATTTTTTCAATAAAAGACATATTTTATTATATATTTTATTTTCATCTAAAAAGTAAATATAAAATTTTTTAGAGTAATAATTATGTAAAATTAATTTTAAATTTTAATACTTATTTTTGAAATTATTTTTTCATTAAATTTTGATATTTTTCTATTCTAATTATGTTTTAGGTTATTTGTGAAATAATATTGATTTTTCGAATAACATCACTTTTACAAAACAAGAATGAATTAATAGTTTCTGAAAGTTTTTTTTCTAATATTTATATTTTTATTAAAGAATATTTATAATTTTAAAATAATATTTTTGAATTATAAATTCCATGTTTAATGTTTTCGAAAATTATGTAATAATTTACTCCAATTTTACTCTAATATTAAAAAAATATAAATTTTAGAAATTCAATCCTAAAACTATTTTCATATTTTAGATCAAAATGTTTAAATTATATAATAATAACAATTTCATTTTTATGAATAAAAATATGATTACATGGATTCTATTTAGTACTATGATATTGGTAAAACTGGTTTTTAATGAATTGATTTATTAACATTGTATATCATTAATAAAATAAAATAAATAAACGTATTATTGAAAATTATATTTATATAAATTTAGATACTATATATATTATCACTATTTCAACTGTTAATAAATACAAAATATTACAAAGGACACATAATTGTGAAGACCATATTTTTCGACATTTTTTTTCAAAATTAATTTTTTTAATTTTAATGTTATTTATCTCTTATTTAGAAATTGGATTGTATAAAATTTATATTAAATTTATTATCACCACAAACAAATGTTTTAAAAAATTCAATGTTATATTCTTAAAATAATTTAAATTACATTGGTAAAAACTAGTTGCCAGGGTGAAAAAAAATGCTAAAATCTAAGAATAAAGTTGTCAATCGAATTAACAATGTCTAAAACATGGGTAAACAATTAATAAAATTGGATATATAGACTTTATATCAATCCAAAAACTATTTATCACTTTTTAATAAATTTATTCTTAAATATTTTAATACAATTATTGAAAAATAATGGGTATTCGCAAAAGATCCATTTTGTACACTTGTAAAATGGAAAAAATTCCACCACTTCATTCCAAAACTGTCCATTATAATTTTATCATGAAACTATTTCATTTTACTACTAGAATCCAATATCAATTTTATTAGCATATGTTATTAATTAATAACAATTAAATGTTCATTTCCAAGGATACTTTTAAAAGAATGTTTATGGTCATAGTGCGAGAATTATCTAATCCTTAACAATTTATTATTAATATATGTCTTCCAAAACTGCCCTATACGTTGAAATATAATGATCAAAATATAATTATTACAAATAATTTTCATTATATTAATGAATAAATCATTATTTATTCTTTTATATCCACTTAGAAAAAAACCTTAATGGTGTGTTTTCTTAGTCTACCACCTCCACAAAGTGATGTATTAAATTCTTCAACACAACCTGCATTCACAAGTATTAAAATATGCAATTAATGATTAAATTTTACATATATAATATAATTATTATTATGAATATAAAAATTATAATAAATCTCCATCTCTCTCATTATTTGATAAGTGAAAATTGTAATCGTGAGTTGTGCGGACACACACCTCCACGAAATAATATATATTGTTTTTAAAATAGTTTTATATTATTTGTTAAAATATATTAGAAGATTAATTCCAAAAATAAATATATATAAATAATATTAGTATTATTATTTAAAAATGCTATTGTCCAAAAATATTTCAAATTCTTAACCATACTAACCCATAGAATATAGTTTATTTATGTTCTATCAGTTTAAACACAAACATGAACAATGAAATAAATTATTATATTGGTTCACTAAGGATTCATAAATATTTATTATATTGGAAATTAATAAGTAAGTATTGTTTTTTTATTATTTTAAAAGTAATATTTAACTAATTAATATGACATAACCTCTCGTTCATGAAACTACCAAAATGCGCTTGTCACCGACTTCATCATCATGAATAAAAACCAAAATACATATAAAAAAGAAATATAATATTATAAATAACTATTTAAAATATATTATCGTGCCTATAATGATTTATATTGAATAATTTCAAATGAATAAACAATAATTGACACTAGAATTATAAAACTAGTACTGAATATATAATTTGTTCTAATAACATTTACTGATGAAAATAAAATAAAAATAACTAATAATATAGAAAAATATAATTATATATGAATTTTAATGATGTATATAGATAATAATAACATTCTAAAATATGTTATTATGGTATTTATTTTTATAATATAAGATATTGAAATTTATTCATGGAAGTCTGTAATTAAGGTAAAGTGTTTCCTATCACAATCTTCATTCTTACTACTTATGTCATATCAACCACTTCTTATATTTTTTGGTGTGAATATAATTTGTATTTTAATATTTTCATAAAATTTATTATTATAATCATTGGGATTATAGATAAAACCCATGTACTATCTTCCCATGGTTTTTGGTTTTAGGTTTATCCAACACTTAGGTTTTCATTCTGATCCCATTATTTAGTCAATATTTCTTAAGAATTATAATCCATTTGGTAAAATTTTTATATAAATATTATTTATTATATTAATTTTATTATATCTATATCTATGATTTCTTAAGGAATATTTTTCAAATAATATGTATATTTTTTAAGGTATCTCATTTTAATGTTTTCAGCACAATCATTTTTCATAATATTAATTTTTTATAAAACTTTAACAAGATATTATTTATAATTTTTTTGTACTAATTTATTTTATCACATACTCTATTGTATCTATTTATGAAAGTTATTATTTATTCTTTTTCTGCAAAATTTTTTTTCCCTTTTTTATAAATTATTTCTAAAAATTGATAAAAAAAATTTAAATATTATTTCTTATTCATTCTCTTTTTAATTTTTAAAACTATTATATTTTTTTTCATCAATGTAAACATAATTTCATGATCCATGGATTTCACTAAGGGTTATAATCTTATGCCACCACACACCTCCATTATTTGAATAGATTATGATATTTCTTATTGATGTTTTCATGTTCTAATCTCTTTACTTGGGTTAGTAATATGTTGAGGAAAAAAATGAATGTTTTATGATATTATGGAAATGATATGTATTACTTTTATCGAAGTAACGGTTGGTCATTATATATCCCTCATCTATATTAGCTAATTAAGTATACCTTATTTCATATTGTTAAATGAGTTCTGATGCACAATTTTCCTAAGAAAATTGGTTAGTGAAACGTAATACACTATGGAAAATATATGAGTGAAGAAGAGTTAAAAAAATGGAAATAGATTATAATATCTGATATCCTATGTTATGATTTATATTATTATTTTTTCAGCATTCTGATATTTTTATACTTACTCATTTTATTATTTATCATTTATTTGACACTATGTTTTTTCATAGACGGTTTTCTAAATGTAAGATTCATAAATATTGATTATAATCTCATGCACACATGATTATCTTCTTTCTCACTATGATCATTATTGGTTGCCTCAAATATTGTACTTACTATGTATCTGAGCTCTCCACTATTGTTAAATTTATATTCCTTAGGTTATGATGATGATTATTATGAATGCCAACATCCTTTTATGTTTCCCATTTTCACTAATGAATATAATATTATGCTTCCATCCATATCTATTATCTATATTTCTTATGATATGTTATATTCATAATTTTATGTACAAACCCCTTTTACTTGTTTAATAATATGCTGATAGAAAATAATGGTTTTATGATATTTGGGAAAATAAATTTTTTGATTATATTCAAGTGTGGTTTGGGACATATATATACCTCAATTTAATTTGGACAATTTTTATTTCTATAGAGGTAATTTCAAATGAGTTGTGATACTCAATTAATCATGGGAAATATGTGAGTGTTCCTTGATCCATAAAGGGAAACGTGTGAGTGAATCCTACTCTGGAAATGGAAATAAATTGTAATACCTGATCCACTATGTTATGATTTATATAGTTATGTTTTTTTTACATTCTCGGGTTTTTTATAATTTTGTTCTCAAAATTCGTCAAAATCAAAAATATTATTTCACCTTCTTTCTCCATGTAAATTTCAAAATTCGATAAAAAGATGTTTTGTATCAACATGTATGTCCTTTTGTGTTCCCATCATTTCATTTGGGGATATGAAATTATTCTACCATCCACCTTCATTATCTAGATAGAATATGATATTTCTATATATTTTTCATGTACTGATCTATTTCCATATGTTAATAATATTATGATGGAAAATGAATGGTTTATGATATTATGAAAAACATATGTATTATTCTTCCTTAAGTTACTGTTTTGACCTATACAGACCACAACTGATTTGCGTAAAACATTGTATCTTACTAGATAATGTGAAGTGTGTTATGCTACTCAACTAATTGAGGAAAATAATTGAGTGAGAAAGGATCCACCAAGGGAAGCACGTGAGTGAAGCCTTTTCCAAAAATTGGAAATGAATTATAATCCTTGACTTTATATACAATTATTTATATGCTTGTGTTTTTCTAAATTCATATATATTTATAATTAATAATTATTTAATTTATCATTTCATGTAGTTCATGTTTTATATCCGAATATTTTACTAATGATATATTGATAGAACTTGATTATAAATGGATGCCCCTAGGCTTATTTTTTCACACTTTCGATCATTATTTGTTGTCTCTTATGTTATCCTTACTATGTGTCTGATCTCACCACATTATTACGTTTTTAACCCCATGTTATGATGAATAGTATTATTAATGGAATTTATAGATGGGATATTAGTGTTATATGATTGTGTAAAAATGTTCATGAGTATTGTAAAATATTTTGTTTATTTAGCTAGACATTAAAGACACTATAATTTTGGTTCTTGGGATTGTATGACTATTTTCATGATAAAAGTATTATTGATGTAAAATAATGAATTAAATTTTCTATCTATCTCAAATTACTATACAGTTTTTAAACCAGGAAATCAATCTAGATAACCCATGATTTAATATATATAAAAATTAATTATTAATTCCCATGGATTATATGATGGGACATATTCAATTTTTTTTCAATAACAATATAATTTCCATATAAACCCACTTAAACAAAAAAAAAGTAGAAAATCATAATATAATTAAATCATCAATTAAGAAAATTAAATATATAAAACCAATAAACAATATAAAATCAATTCTGAATCATCCATAGAAATGAGGGATATGAAAAACACCCAATTAAAGCTATTGAATTTTTATATTAATAATTAATAAAAGGATTATAAAACTATTTTAAATTCCATGACCCTTTAAGAAATAAAAGGATACGTAAAATTTAAAACATATCATACTTACAGCTTAAAAAAATGTGATTTTGGAGACACATGAACAAATTATACTAGGACCGGAAGAGAGAAATACATAAACACCTACAATGATAAATTGGAAATCTTGTCAAAATGATTCGAACTGCATCGCCTTTAGTGAAAGATTCCCAACCACGCAAGTGATGACCCAAAGAACATATAAAATACCGTAGGAAACCAATACCTAAATAAATAAGAACCTAAGAACCTCCTAGGTTTTTGCCTATGTCAAGATGCAGAAAAAGGGGATGAGGAAAACTCGAATAAATAAGGATGATTAAGATGATATAAATACTTAACCTGAGAAGATCACAGATTCCATCAGAGTGAGGAGTGCCTAAATTATGGGGGGCGGGGGTTGGAGAAGGGGAGAGGACACACATGAGAACCTCCATGTTATGGTATTGTGTGGTGAAATAATATGGGGGATGTGGTGAGGATGAGGATTATTTAAAATTTATTATGGAAAATATCATTACATTAAAAAATTATAAATTGGAATATTGCATTATTTTCACATAGTTTTCCAAATTATATGACATTCACAGAGAACAATGGGTTACCCATATAGTTCTAATATGACATTACATAGTCTAGAGAAATTTTATAAACCTTGTATAATGGAACTACCTAGTTAAAAAACTGAAAAAATACTTTCTTAATGGTTTACCAAATAATGCGTGCCAACCATTTGACACATAAAAATTATCCAAAAATATAAATTTATTTATTGAAAATTACAGTAACATTAAATAAAATAAATTAATAAAAATTAAAATAAACAATAAAGGATAGAGTATCACAGTGAGATGAACCAAGTAAAAAATACTTATATTTTACATCATTTTCAAAACATTAACATTTTATCTCAAAAAATATCAACATCCCAGTAAAAAAAGTTTAGTATATTTGAGAACTGGATACATATGAAATTTATTTATTTTTTGAAAGAATGATGAGTGATTTTATAAAAGGATATGTTCCCATTATTGAATAAATATAAAACAACAAAATTATGATGAAATTATTTTAAAAATAATTACATTTAAAAATGAAAAAAATATCATTAGGTGAATCATTCAACTTGGCCAGATTAGGATCGGCTACCAATTTATTTATTGGTCCATTATCCATTAAATTTTATTTTTGATTTACTTTTGGGATGATATAACACATAGTGGTAATATTATCCAAATATTTGATCCCTATGGTATTTATATTCCATGAAAGCTGGATAGTTAAATTGCATATTTCTCGTACAATAGTGATAGAGTCACAATCTATGAACAAGTTGTAACACCGTCATTGCCTTTACATTTCATCCAAATTAACTATTCCCACCATTTTAGTGAAAATATATGTAGTGAAGCTACATGGAATATAAATAAATCCCTTTGAATCTCCATTGAGATCTCTAAATACCAATCCATAACTAGAATATGTTGTATTTCCTACTAATTCTCTATCAATATAACATTTTATCCACCATTGAAATGGAATAATCCACATAAATTTAAAATCACCAGAGGATGATAATTACCTATAATTCTAAAATTCTTAAACACCATGATATTAAGAATAGGATTATTACAGCGTCCCTTTTGAATTGGGTTCATAATTTTTACATCTTCCATAATTTGAACCTGATCCAACTAAAGAAACATGGGTGAATTCCAATGAATTAGGTTTTTTTAAAACAATATCTCTTGAATCACTAATTTATTTACGAGAAGATATATATTATGAAGATTATATGAAAGATGTAACTGTAGACAATATGATATATGGTCTAATATGGTGTCTTTCTAAGGGATCTACACTTAAAAAAAAACAGATACCACATGACACAAAGTTATAGAAGTGACACATATTATAAATAAATGACTGATTTCATCTATATGTTAATTTTATATGAAATATATTTATAAAGAAAAATTAAAATATATTAAATATAATCATTATTAGGGATCATGTATTACATAACCCACTATGCAAGGGGGATTATAGATAGAAGTGTCTATCATACGTTCATGAACCTAGCACATTAATTTGTACACCCCTATACAACTTCTAATTATAACAGTTTGGAGGTGGGAATCTCATTGGATGTTAGTTCTCAAATGAATATGTAATATACAATAGTAAAATAACAATTCAGTATATATTTATTTATTTTAAAAGGAATAACATCCAAGTATTTCTCTATTTTTTATTAATTTTTTTTGTATCAATTGTTGTATTTGGAAAATTTATGAAATTAATAAGTATCATAACTATACTATTATCTAATGAGTAGTTTATATATGAATTACTATTGAATAGAAATGGGAATTCACTAATATATTTGAAATAGAATCCCTAAGGGATGTATATATTTATGATTCAATATAATTTAAATTCATATATTCGAGCCTTTATAGAAATATAAATTTAAAATGAATGAATATTCAACATCTCCTTGAGGAGCCTCTAAATAAACTGTTCATGTGTACATTTATTGATATTTTATATATTTTTAATTCAAATCCCTCCATGATCAAATAATTGATAATATTTCTTCCGCAAGATAGTGATGGAATTTTTTAAATTATAAATCCACTCCAGAAAAGGTTTTTTGTAGATGTTATGATATACTTAATTAGGTAATCTAACCATTTATAAACCATAACTGAGTGAAAGATATTAGACCTCATAACATCTCTAAGATAACTAAACCTACCTTCCTTTCAGTGTGTTTTTCCATTATAGGACGCTAACTGATTTCTATTATATATCATAATATGATTGAAATAAAATGAACAAGGTTTTATGAAAAAACATAGGGGCGCCAGGATGTGTGAAAGAGTGAAACCATCTCTTATTACTTATTAATTAAGGACATCCACTCTTTTAGTGGTATAAATATTATTTCCTATGATTAAAAATGAAATTTTCAAACTAATATCCTAACCTGATCATTTTTTACAATGAAGATGTGAATTATTTGTGCTCTAATTGTTTCTAATTTCTCATTGAGTGAAAAAGATGACACCATTAGCATAAAATAAGTTATTGGGGCCATCCAGGGATCTGAAAACATGGATGGGTATAATTTTGCTGGTTTCTACCGTGTTGAGAAGAGGCCTTCATAAATAATATTTAGCAGTAATGTAAATAATGGATGAGAGAGGATCACCTTTCAGGAAGCCTCTATATAATATGATGTAACCCTCAGGTTATCCATTGAAATGTACTAAAATATAGTATTAACTCAGCAGGATTTTAACCCATTTAATAAAAGTATCATCAAAACATAATCTGATTAGTAAATTTCATGTGAAACGCTAATATAATGTATCTAGATATATCATAATATCATTTTTATAATAATTTTCACTCTTATGGTAGTTTTACTGATGTGGTTAACTCAATCAGATGAGGTTATAATGAAATCATTAATACAACTTCCATTACCTAATCTAAACTAATTTGAATATATAATCTTCATAGAAATTTTATATGTAATGTTAGAATGAATTTTTCCAAAATTTTAGTAGTTGTGCTGAAAGGGTCTATGATATTGAAAATATGAATTAAATTCACATTATCTAGATTAGGAATGAGGGAAGGAATTTAGCATTGATGACCAGATTGAAATGACTAACTTTTGAAAACATGACCGAAATATCGTAAAAAACGACATTGAATAACCTCCCATTTGAATTGAATGAAATATTTAGTGAAACCATAAAGGATATTGTCGGTACTTTAATTTTGAATAAAGAGAGCTTCATTGATCTTAATTTAATTTAAAATTGTAGTATGTATTTAGTATCCATAGGAATGATGATCATGTGTATATTGTATTATGTTAAATAATTATTTGTGTAGGGATCGTTAAAATGGTTATAATAATAATAGAAACATGGGAAGCAAGATGTTTTTAATTTTGAAAAAACTCCCTAGTATCATTGAGAATATCCAAGGTTCTGATGGCTTTCCCAATTCATTGAAGAGAGTTGAAAAATATAGTATCAATTTACCCATCCTTAAAAAATATTAATTTAACATATTCCCACTTCATATATTCATTTATGATTAAGGTTCTATTTTTATCATGGGTGATCACATTACCCTGGTCAATACCTATGTAAAAATTACTATGTGTTATTCCATTGAATAGAGTGAAGAGGTGATTCAAGGTGATATATTTTCTCATCAATATGTAAAAAAGAAATCTATTCTCCATTATTTGAAATTTATCTTAATCTATTTGAGAATTAAAATGAAAACCAAGGAATTATCTTTATTGTATAAAGAGATCAAGATATCTTGAATGAGTTTTTTTATTCAATATTAAAAGTACACAAATTATTGAATCTAAATTGAAATGGTGGTTTTACCTACCTAGTGACAAGAGTTGTTAATATGTATGTTTCAATAAAATAATTATTGAAAGAGGGGTATAAGAAATAAAGTCCCAATCACAAAGGACCAAATCATTAAAAAAGTACCTATCAAATTTTCTTGTGACCATTTTTTTGAGGGTTAATCCGTATGAACTATGTTGTGATCCCACTAGTTTTACATCATAAAAGATGTTTATTCCATAAATGTTAATGAAATATTATATTTATGTTGAGGAATTAACCGTACCTATCTTGTCATCAAAATTTTGAATGGAATTAAAGATTACATGTAGAGTCCATGATCCATTGGTTGATCTACCCAATAATTTTATGATTTTTCACAATTTACATCCTTATTGATATCCATTTTATGCATAGATAAAGAGAAAAGTGAGGCATTACAATGAATTTCTTACTGAGTGTGACCATCTTTTATATGGTGTTAACAGATGATATCCCATTAAAACTTTAATAATATAAGTCCTAAAAAATTTGACGTCATTATATGAATGGTTTTATTCTATATATTGGTAACCAATATATTCTAGAGAAGAATTACATGAAGAGAAGATCCTCTCATGTTCAGATAATCATAGATAATCAAGATTATTCAAACTTTTAAATATCCAATGATTGAATTTTTTCTCAGGGTTGACAAGGCCCTGGTAGTTCCCAAAAATAGTTCTCATTTATGAATTAATTTTGGAATGGATCCCTTTTTTTCATCATAAGATCTGTTTTTGGTATAATTATTTCTTAGACAAACCTTTTTTATATCAGTATCCAATTTCCCAATGTTTTCATTAAAGAGAAAAAATGGTATGTTGATATTCCCAGCCTCTTTTTTAGATGAAGTATTTTCAACCTCATGACCTTGATTTACAGGTTCAACACACCTTAATCATCAAACCTTTTTCAGTTACCCACGAACATAATAAGAATAATAAATGACATTAATCATTTTTTATAGGTCATGATAACTGAATATGAAATATAAAATTAAAAAACATATACCATGGAATAATAGTGTGAGATAAGCCTAGAAACATTACATATTGAGATGATATCATAGGTTCAAGGAAACATAAATATATTGAAACAACATGTACCCTGATATCATAAGAATATGTCAAGGCTCAACACAAAGAAAACATATTATAGTGTGTATTTAATGACCACCCAAGAACCATATATGTTATCTCATGAGATGAATATATTACCCAATTCATTTGACTATTACAAGGGTGCACCCATTACATAATTAAAACCATACATATAGGTTCCACATGGTTATGGAAATTAAAATTTGTTACATATCCTTTTGAAATGATATCATATAATGAAACATTCATAAATTCACTAGTTATCATTGCATTGTAACCAATGGAAATTTAATAGGTATTAAAAAATATTCAGTAACCTTTAGGTTTGTATAATTCAATTAATATGATGATGTATATGGTATTTACAATGTATAGATAAATTTTATATGATATATTTAAAAATTTACCTAATTAATAAGTGTATTGGTATCAAGGAGAACACCATTTAATCATTGAAATGAATCTTATGTCCTTTATATAGGAATGACATTGAAATGAAAATTATCTATATAAATTTTATATTGTTATGAATGAAAAAACTATTGATGAATCATTTCTTATATATATAGGATACTATAATTGAAATCAAGGTAATATTATTCTTAGAAAACATTTCCTTTCATCACTGTAAAAAGGAATTATTTTTTAGCCACTTTACAAAAAATATTTTTTTATATGTTGAAGAGTGGAACTCATAAAATATTTTATTACAAAAAATACCAACAATATTTCCTCTAAAATAATTAAATCATATTTTAAAAATGTATGATTATATTTGAAATAATGATCATAAATTAAATTCCATTTATATATTTTAAATTAACCTTGATGAAACTGAAATCATTAAAATGGATAATAAGACCCTAATATGAAAATGGGTAAGGAGAAATAATAGATTCATAAGTGATGAAACATGTTTGTGATTCTAAATAATAATGGAGAGCGTTGGAGGGAAGGGAAAATATGGACATAGAGAAGAAAAATCCATTAGAAATGATGGGTATTAATCCTACCTATGTAATAATATTTTGGACGAAATGGATGAAAAAAGATGATTCTTATTAAAATATGAAATTTCAGAAAATTTAGAAATGAGTTATGATGTTTAATAGTTAAATGAAATACTATAGAGAAAAATTAGTTGTTATGATAACTCAATACCCAAATGGGTCAAAAATTGTGTTAACAAACCACTTATGACTTTGTTATCCTTCAAATAAAAAATAAATAAACGTTTAACATGAAATGAATTTATAAAAATATTATAATTAAATAAAATTATAATAATATCACATCCAATGTAAAAATTTACATCACAAAAATAGAAAAATTGGATAATTAAAATAAAATATTAGTGAGGAAAAATTGAGATGTGGAAACCCCTATGTGGAGTCTTGATTCATTCTACACATGGAACAATAATCCAAAGCAATCATATTTATTTTATAAAATAAATTATTATAAACCATTATAATTTAGACTTAATTATATATGGCCTATTTTTTATAATGTGTTATTCATTTTTTTAACTATTTTCCTCTCATTTCGGTCACTTCAAGTGGTTTATACAATTTCATAGAAAAATCCTCGGTATATTGACTATGGTAAAATATGTAATAAAATAGCTTTAAAGTCTCCAAAATTATAGTTTTTATATCTTTTATTATTCCATTAACACAAAATTTATACCATTTCTTATATTTTCAAAAAATAGGCTCAAATTAAAATTGCACCTTGATATGTTAATTTTTAACAGTTAAATTTACTATGGCTTTTTATTATTAATATAACATATAGGTTGTAGAATAATATCATTATATAATTGTAATAGTTTGATGATACATCATTCTGTGGAGGTGGTACTCCATGCCTACACACTGGTAGAGCTATCACTATTCATAGAAATAGAGGGAGGAAGAAAATAAAATAATTTATCATTTTAAAATTTTAATAATGTTTTAAATAATATATTTTCAATTAAAAAAATACTTTTTATCCAACCAATAATGGTAGTGATGAAAAATATATCACACCATTTATAGATATTATATTTTCACTTACGTAAGATAACGTCTTCATTTTTAATATTATTTTTTAAGAAGATAGAAATGCGATATTATATTATTATAATAATAATATAGTATATTTATATTTACAATGTTATAATTATTTCATGATATACAATATTTTTTGGGGAAAAAGTAGAAAGAATTAAGAGATCTCAATTGAGGACATCACCTCTCTCTTTGGTTGTTCTCCCTTAGGTAACATGTTAAGGAAAATTAGATTTGTATTTTGGAAAGACCTAGGATTAAAGGGCATGTGGAGAGTGTTTATGGGATACTAGTTTAGAGTTTTTTTCAAGATAATTCTTTATAACGAGTTGATAAATGGGCTTTTAGGGGGGTATTTATGAGTGAGGGGAGTGACATTGTTTTCAACAATGTAAAGGGCATGTCACGATTCAGAAGGAAAAAGGATACAATTCTTGAAACTAATGCAGTGGGGAAAGGGTAATATTGAGTAACCACTAATCGAATCATTTTAAAACAAATTTTTACCATTTTTTGGGTTTCATACACTTGATTAACACCTTTTTAACTTAATTCCTTTACCATGGTAACTAATTTTTACCATTGCAATTTATTTTTTATGCATAAAATTAAAATGGACCATATTAAATAATTTAGGAAAATTTATTCAAATCTAAAACCAATTTTTTATAATGAAATTTATAATGGTGATAAAAATAAATTTTAATATTTGCTAATATAACGTGCAAAACCCAATTATTTGAAAACATGTATATTTAAGTGTAAAAATAATGTTTTGTGTAAAGTTATCAATTTTGTAGGTTTCAATGAAAATAGTATTAATTTTTCTCTTTATGAAATTAGAAACATAATTATACCAAGTGATATTATAATTAAATGAAACGACATAAAATAAATTATTCTTCTAATAAAACAATACTTAATTTTAAAAATGATGAACCTTTATTTTCAAAACTCAATATTGTATATTAAAATGAATAATTTTATTTATCTAATAAATTATAATTCATGAAAAATATTTTAGAAATGTTTTTACTCATTCTTAGATCATGATTTGATCAATAAAACTATAATACCAATCAAAACTATATTTTTCACTATCCACCTAAAAATAAATCTTTTCAGAAAAATATAAATAATTCATCACAAGATCATATTGGCATGATAAATCAAGAAATGAATTAAGTTTTAAAAAATTAAACCTTTTTATTTATGAATTTAGCTTTAAAATAAAAACGTTCAAATATACAGAAAAATATTTGTATTATAAAATATTTTTTAATATTTTTAATTAATTTTATTCTTATTTATAATTATATTTCTACTAGTATATAACTCATATCGATATTATATTTTATATATAATAAATTTAGTTTCCAAAAGTGTATAAAAATAATTTTATAGAAAAAATATATATTTTTAACAAAATTTTTTTATATTAGGTATTTAGCTACAACATTTGATTTTTATCAATTTACTTGTAATAGAAAATGAACATTATTTTATTTATATATGTATTTCACATTATGGTTATCTCTATTTTCCCACCAATTTAGAGGATAAATTCAAATGGTTATTTATTGTTATTCATTTTATTTTGGCATGTTTTTGTGTGTGATAAAAGAAATGGAACACATTTGGTTTTAGATAAATATATAATTAACAATATTAAGTTGTTATAGTACTCACACAAAACTCATCTCAATAAGAATAAATTATCTAACTGTATCATAGTTCTATGATAGACTAATAGGTCCAATTTCTCACAATTTATCACACCCCTTCACTCAGAGGTCATCAAGGAACCTATAATAAGGAAAACATGGCTTTCATAATTCAATTATATAATAACCCTTAAAGGAATTTGTATCACATGGGTGAAAAATTTAATCAAGGACAAATCCATCAGAGGATGAGGCATCCAGCCAGTTTACAAGGTTCCTCCCTATAATTGTGTTCATTATTTCATTGGTATCTAATATTTATATAAATTGTATACATAAATGATTGGTAGGATACCCTCTATGGTTCGACCATGTACCACATTCATATAAATAAAATAGATTAATTTAATAAAGAAAATTTATAGGACCACCTGCATCATCTTCAATATCACTCCAGTTATAACCGATTCCCAAAAATCCTCCTTGATGCTTTCTTAAGTCCAAATGGTCGATGTTCATCAATACAAGGCCCTAATAAAATTTATAAAATTTTGATTAATTATAAAAATGATTTAAAAATTTATTATATAATTAATAATTCAATAAATTTACATATAATAATTGTATATTACTCTCCCTTATTTGTATTAAAACATATCCATTTTTAACCAAATTAATTATTGAACAAATTTTTAATTTATTTTATAGATAATTATTTATGAAAAGGTTTGAAATCTAATTTTATTGTATAATTTTGAAAAATTATCTTACTCTTATATGGGGAGGTCCCCAGTGAAAAGGTAACATTACTTACCCTAATATGGAGGGTATTTCCCTGAGTAAGTTTAAATCATGTTACCCTTTCATGGGAGGTAACCTACAGAAGAATAACCATAAGTACCCTTATGTAGAGGGGGGTTCCATGACTAAGGGTTTGCCTGGTTACTTTTACATAGCACAACGACCCTACATAAGGCTAAACCATTTAACCGTTATGTGAGCGTATCCCCTTCACCAAATCAACCGTCACCTTCACATTTTTCTTCATAATAAAAGATTAATAGAATATACAAAAGTTGAAGAGTAAATTTTATTCAAACTAAAAAAATAATTCAAATCCACAATACATCAACCTTATAACAGTCAAAATGGTCCTTAGATAAACCACATTGATCCAAATTTCATAATAATAGTTTAAAAGAGAAAAAACAAATGGGGGATGATGAGATTCAAAATATATTCATAATTCAAGGTGAAATTACAGAAAACTGTATCAGAATCACCCTCAAAGGATGTAATAACTAGATCTGTCTACAATAAAGATATGTGGAGATATTCCTCTTTCAATATTGTTTTACTATATCAATCTCATAATGAAACACATTGATATTCCACCCCCCTTTGGAGTATGACGTAATGGGAAAGGGTGGTTATAAAAATAATAAAATAATTTTAAAAAATATTTTAACTTCACATTACAAACACTCATGCCAAGACAAAGAACTTGAGTTTAGTTTATACTGCATCTAAGAAAATCACCTATTTAAAACTTAACCTCAAAATCATAATATCTATAATAGACTTAATTTAGGTGTTATTAACTTTCCATGAAAAAATAGCTATTATTTATTGAATAAAAATAATTATATTCAGAGAAATTCCACCAATTAATAATTATTTAAAAAAAATGTCTTAGGTTAAACACCCTATTCTGATATCATATGAATAGTCAATAATTATTCATTTGATTTTATTCTATGTGATATCACTATTTATCCTTTTAATATAAACTCATAAATCCAAAAATTTGAAATTACCCTCATTTCCACAACGTGAAATTCCAAGTTTCCTTTAAACCTTCATTTTGTATATGTGATGTGCTATCACCTTACACCAACATAACAGTATACTCACATAACTATAATCACCTCCATCTACAGATTCCCATTATCACAGTGAAACCATAATTTCTCAAATAAAATTACACCACTTTCATGTATGGGAATCTAATGAACATCGATAGAAATTTAAATATCCATACATATCTAACATGTATTAGATTAAATAATGAGACCTAACTTTGATTTGGGATCATTTCGTGGGGAATATAGAGTCTATGTTAGGCATCATATATGATTCATCCATGACGATCAAGCACTTCATCTCCCAAATCCTCTCTAAATATACATATCCCATTATTGGGTTCCTTATGGGAAACCATTTAATTAGACTAAGATATGATTAAAAGTTAAAACCTTATGTTCAGTGTTGTTTAAGAAGGACACTGAACAATGATGTTGGTATTTGTTACTACAGATGAATACCAAATGTAAAATACTCCTAGGGTGATCCCACTATTATGAACTAAATGTAGGTTACATATTTCCCATATAAGGAATAGTTTTAAAATGAAAAGAATATTTCATATGAATTCATACCCATGAGTTAAAAATATTATCTCTCTATATAAAATTTTATTTTTGAGGTCCCGTCATCCACATAATTCTTTTCCAATAGAACAATCATCTAAAATTTTATGTAATAATATTCCAAAGCAAAAACACAAAAAAGTATTTTCATGTCACCATATAGGTTTCAGGAGAAATATTTATTTAGGGAATAAATATTACAAATATAAAAAACCCTATATTATTAAAAAATAATAAACAATCATCATTCATATGAACATCACACAATTTGATCAACAGAACCATAAAAATTATAAGTTCATATTATGAGTTAAATTTACCATTTTACCCACAGAGTGGTCCTGTGGATCTTTAAAATGAAATTTACCATAAGACATAGCTTGTATAAATTCATGTCAGTAGATTCAAACAACCTTAAAACCATTTTTCTTGATAATAAATATGACAATAAAAGTAGTTAAATAGGTAAGCTAACAAAACAAAGTCATGTAGGAAAAACATTAACCATTTCATGAACATCAATCATGTTTTGAGGTTTGAGATCCAAGAAAACATGGTACATAGTCATATATGAATGGAACTTCATATTTCTGCCACCAGATTCTATATCCATACTATCAAAAAGAAGGAAAAAAACAAAAAAACTTGACTCATCTTCATGTAAATTATTTTTAATCCTACACACCCAAAATGTATACTAATTTGATGGTCACCCTACTACATTGGATGAGAAAAATACATTAGAGAATGACAGAAAACAAAATATGCTCAATCTTTATTGTTCTTCCTATTATGATAAAACCACTCCCAAACTTATAAGAGTGTCCGGGTTGGTTTTCATATAAGAGAAACATTCCTCAACCACACTTCATCATAGTGAATATCACTATGTATTTCCACTAGCATTATAAGAGTGTAAGGAAACATTATCTTATCTACTCATATCAATATTTCTAACAGTTCTTCACAACATGGAGTAAGAAATATTGTTTCTAGATAATAGAAGAAGAATTTATTGAGGCTTCTTCTCATTGTTATTTGAAAATATCTTTGTAAATCCTCCATATATAACATTATATCCCACAAGAACCCATCCTCATTCAATGATAACTTGGTTTTTTCATCCATCTTTGGGGAAAGATACCAATGAGCACATCAATGTTATTACCAATTATATTAAATTTCTGAAAATAGCATAGTGTCAATATGGGTTCCCAATTCACCAAAATTTAAAATGAGTGTCTTTAATAATTAATATAACACAAATTTGTGGTCCCCAAACACCAAGATTACACCTACCAACCTAGAGAAATTGAAGAACTAAATGTATGAGAAAGCATCCTCTTCCGGCTTATGATAAATTCTTTTACATGTTGTGTGAACCTATAGGATCCACTAGAAAAACCAATATACTCTTAGTTTTATGGTCTACATGATTACCACCTTATAAAAAACATTAAGTTCCATCACATAAGAATATCTGGTTACCCAAGACTACTAATCCAACAACACGATTATTGTTCCATATCACTCAAGGTAAGAGTGGAAGGGGGTCACCATCATCGATCAAGGCTGGTAAACATCATCCTATCCACAAAAGAACCAATTTATTCGAATCAATATACTCAAGAAACTTGTCTACCATCCATATTTAGGATCATCCACTAGAAGAGTCGATAACCACCTTTTTATTTTCTTTACACTAAACTCATTAATAATCGTGGAAAAATCATCCTTGAGGATAAAGTACCACTATAAATACATAAATAACACTATTAGAGGTCACTATATGGATGATAATATCATAGTTTTCCCAATAGTATTTCATCATATAACTGTGAATACCCTACACTAACTGGCTCATATATATTTTCCTTATAACAGAAAACACCAAAAGGGTGTTCATTATTTCACTAAGAAATATTTGGGCACCAACCATAGAATACATTATGATTCACATGTCAGAACCTAAAATAGGTTTATCCATGGGAAACACTACAAATGGATCCATGAATTTCTTACCATTCATAAATAGTGAATTATTATCTAACCTGATAAAATATAATGAAATACTGTTTATATAATTGGAATCTAACTCTAACTCAATGTGGGTTGGATCTGTTCAACAAACCCAAGGTAATCCCACTCACTACTAATGGAGAAAATCACCTCACTTAATCCACTTTTAATAACATATAATGCTTTCCCTAATTCCAAATCAATATCTAGAAAGTAATAAAAAGATCTCCACTCTTCCACAATAGAATATCTTAAAATAAATCATCTCCACTAAGTATTATCTCACTATACTTGAAGGGATGTGTTAATTTAATTCCACATTAATGGAATCATTATTGGAAAAGAAGGGTTAAGCATTGGTTTCACTAAATTCTCTAAAATAAATATATATCATTCAAAATTAATTAGTCATGTATATTCAATTAAGTATGAGGATCCACAAAGAAAGTATACAAATGGTACTCTAAACTAAATATGATGTATCATTGCCATAGTAATCTATCATGTGATTCTTCTCATGGATCTAAGTATCATAAATCTATTCTTGGATGGAACTAGATAATGGTGTTGTTCAAGGGAGTGGATAAATGAATCATCAATATATCACTACTCTTTCCCCACCAGATCTTCAACCGAACAAATTCTAGGTAGGTAAATGATTAATCAACTGCTATTTTGTATTTCTACAATATCTCCCATGGGGAAGTCCATCCATATAACCACTATAGTTATAAATGTAAAACATGAATTCCAACAACCAAATAAAGGTTTGTAATTTAATTTTTAAAAATTATAATACTTTTCAAGGTGAGGGACAAATTTGTCATAGATTGTGCTACTTGGAAACATAACCACAACCTACTAAATCCTCATCTAGATTGTTTTTAAGAACCACTTAATCAAAAAAAAAACAACAAAAAACAAATCTAAGTAATGGAAAATGTGTTTTATGGGACTCCTATATAACCAA
Organism: Viscum album; assembly: GCA_963277665.1. NCBI lineage: Eukaryota > Viridiplantae > Streptophyta > Magnoliopsida > Santalales > Viscaceae > Viscum > Viscum album. The sequence goes on from OY728137.1 coordinate 1,421,643,675, forward strand.
ACATAGTAATATACCATGTATTAGATCCATCCACATTTATAAATATCTATCCAAAATAAGGACTCAATCGCAAACCATTGTAGAGAATTCCCATCATGATTTTGAGAAAATAGTGATCCAGTAAGGGATCATTATGTATTAAATAGTGTTTAAGGAATGAATAGATATAATGTCAGTAAAATTAAAAAAAATCATGAAATGAAAACCCCAAACTCTATTTGATTCACTATCCCCAAAGGATTATGCATTCCTCATAAACACCTAGTGCCCCAGTCATTATAATTCACTCAAAATACCCATCCCCTGTGTATCCTCATCCCATTCAGTGGGAACTAACATCCACTCTTTGAGATAAAATCAAAATTAACTAAAATTTTTAATAGAAATCACCTTATGTTATGCGGAAATTAAATCTCCCAACTACGAGTTAAAAATATGACCTCATCAATATTTAATCAGATTTGAGAGGACTAAATTATACCACCCCATTTTCCACCCCTCAATTATATCATCAAAATAGACCCTGACATTTTGAAATAGACCATTTCGTAACATTCTAAAAATCCTATAGAAATTTTATAAACTATAAGAGTTTAATCTTTAATAAGTAGGTGAAAAGATTTTTTGTCTAACCATAACATTTATTGTGCCATTTGTGTTTTCTTATGTTATTGTAATGAAATAATGACCATTTTCAATCATGAAATTATGTTTCATTAGTTCAACCACAGATGTTCATAACATTAATTATCTAGACCATAGGTGTTTCTAACTAGGAAAATGATGTAATAGAAACCCACCACATCCTAATCCAGCATCCTTATAGCCAAAAAAAATCTTATAATGTTTTATGACCACATAAATGGTCTTTTACCCTTTGAACCCTATTGTAATTTTTGTACACATCAACCACGATGTGTTTTAGAAACAACCCTAGTGTAATTTATTCTACCTCAATATTTATTAATTCATATTGAGAAAATATAGATCTAGTTGGCCTCTGACCCACCCATGAGAATATTAAAAATAAAAATAATAGGAAAACATCATAACAATCATGAAAGAATCCTGTTATTAAACATGTCATATATAGATCATAATGCCAAATTTATTTAAAGACAACACTATTTGCTGGAATGTTATTTTGTGATCACTCCAACCATAAGTGTAAATATGAATAATCTATTGACCAATATCTAGTGATATATTCTCACCAATACATTATTAAATTAACTACATGATTTTTTTAATATATATATTTTCTCATAAACCCCCTTATATTTATTTATAACCTGAAAACACAATTTCATCTCTTTTAGGAATCATTAGTTGCATGACAACTACTAATCCCATATAATGAATGTCCTCATACCTTATCCTCCATTTTTAAATAGTAACACATAATTCCCCTTCACATTTCCATGAATATATCATATATTATTCTTACCATTATGTTAAATAAAATAAAATAATGGAATATGGGAAAATAAATATTGGAATAAAAATGATTTTTTAGATGGAATAAACTTCCGAAAAAACACTCTAAGTGTTTCTTGATGTCAAATGATTCGACATCAAGTACTATAAGAGATTCATAGAAAATTAATTACAATGTTATAATCTTACACAATCATCAATGGATATAAAAAATTCACCCTAAAGTCTTCTTGTTGTGACATCAACCACATCATTTGGATTATGGAATGTGATTCAAAAACCTACTTAGTTGATATTTTTATTGGTATGACATATTTTTTTCTCAAATTTATATCAGATGAACCTTACTCAAGTAGATAATTATTATCAAGAATTTCATATTAAATATCTAATGCTACCTGCCCAATCAATATTAAAAAATTTAAAATTTAATAAATCTATAAATATTTATATTTATCACAAATTCATTCTTAATTTAAAATTACATTTATATAAAACATGGTTTATTTTAATATAACAATACTAAACTCATTGGATTAAAATGAATGTGTGAATATACAGTAAAATCCATAATTATACAAGGTATAAAAACTATCCAGTAGAGTAATTTTGACATTGTCCTTATAGTTTAAAATTAAATTTATTTAGAACATGGTTTATTTTAATAGAAAAATACTATACTCCATGGATTACAATGAATGAGTGAATAAATAGTCACATCCATAATTATACAAGGTATAAAAACTATCTAGTAGAGTAATATTCACATTGTCTTTATAATATCAATTTAATCCACACAACTTCCTTTCTGATTCAAGTAAAATTTATAACTAGGTACAATAAGAGTAGATAATATTCTTGACATTCCTAGTCCAAACCTTTTTAACATCTCAAGGGTATATTTCACTTTTAAAGGAATGTCAAGAACCTATTTTTATAATAACATAAAAACTCAAAGAGAATGTCATCTAAAAGATCATTAACATCTCAAAAATATTTTCCATCTGGTTAGAGAAGTCCTCTTAAGATTTCTATTTCCTTCTAGAAAAAATAATTCAATATATATATATAATCCCAATGAGTTAGTGTGTGCACCCACCCATAATATTAAAAAAAGTAAAGAAAGGGGATATTATTATGGGTGGAGACTATGATATAAGATTCATGGTCATGGTCATGATCTTAGACTCTAAACATATTAATGTGGAATTTGGGAACTATTGGTGTAAAAGGAGATCATGGTTCTATTACCACTAGCACCAGATCATGGGTATGTAGATGTTTTTACAAGTTTTATATTGACCCATTATTTTCATATTTTAAAATTATATAATTTTAGATTAATATTTAGTATATTTCACAAATAAATGCCAAAGGACTATAATAGTTTAGTTATTTTGGAGTCTATATTCACAATAAATGACTTCATAAATGATCAAAAAAAATCTCACATAATGATATTATCATATATTAATCTTTATAGAAATACCCTATATGAAAATTTCTTTATAACTAGTTGAAAAGAATCATAAGAAAAGTTATTATTAGTTTCTCAATAAAGATTAACATTTGAGGTATCAATTTATCATCATACAAAACCATATTATAAGAATATGGTTATGAGGTCACAAATATAACTTATATTGTTCATAACCAATATCAAAAAATCGTAAACAAGATTCATGGAATAAATCATTTCAATTTTAAAAATTAATTGAATCCTAATAGTGTGATTTCCTCAAAAATCAATAAGTAAACAAAATTTAATTTTATATAAGTAAAACACCATTATAAGTATAGAAAACATTTCATATGAATGGTTTAACTACCTAGAACATAAAGTAATAATGGATATGGAATAAAAACATGTTTCCAATATCATAATAGATCATGAATCATCATTATTTTTCCTTTAGAAGATCAAATGAATTTGCTTATTTCCCATATTGGATTAATCACATTAACTTGTTTCCCATAGTTATCTCACGATATAAAAAGTTTACCCAATTCATTGGTGGGATATTTTATGGCCCCACCCAATATATAATTAAAACCATATATATTTTTTCCATAAGATCATAAAACATTTATCACATCATCATATCGTAACTCATTTAAAGAAAATGGGTTTCATATAAATTTCATTAATTCATTATAGAAAACCCCATGGAAAATTAACAGTTCTCCTAAAAATCTCATTATTATAATAATAAAACCTAAAAATAAAAAATAAGGATGTTATAATTGGATCATATTCCCATTAATGCATAATTTTAATCAAATGACTATAACATAAATGAACATTTATTTAAATACCCCATGAATGTTTTACAAGGAAATTAAACTTTTCATTTTGAAATCACATTATTAAAATATAAAATTTCAAAATATATAAAGGGAAAAAAATAATGTTAAAAGAAACATTTATTATTGTAAGTAAGATTAATATCGTTACGTGGCCATAATTATAGGAACTTCTATTCTTGTTGTATAAGATAAAAACAATCCTTTTAATATTTTCTAAAAAGTCAAAAATCACATCATTCAAGAAACAAAAAGAATATTACATTAAAAAATATTTAAATTCATTAATAGGTTGAAATGAAATTAAAAAAAATATTAAAATATTTAAAACATTTTTATAAAACATGGATATGGATGGAAAATTAGTTTTTACAAAAGATAAAAATAAATTATGTTTTCTTTAAAAATTCATTTTAATCTCGTTAGTACTTAATATTCAGAAAATTATAATGACCCAATCATGGAATACATGTATATTACATTACATTTTCAAAATACGTAATACATTACACAAATAGACAAAAAAAGACAATATAAGTTTAGTTCTTTTGGAAACATTGAAAACATTCTCCGAATTTAGTGAATGATTCTTAACATATCATATAAAGTTTAACACCTTTATTTTTCCTATGTAAAACCATTATTTATATCATAGTTAAAATAAAACATATGAAAATGTGATCTCATATGCTCAGTAAGGGTAAATAATGAAAATATCAAACAACAAATGCATATTAGAATGCAAAAACAAGAATATAACTTTTGAAAATCATACCACATATAACATATATCATAATATCGAGTCATAAAATAAATAATTTCAGATAGTAAGGAAGAAATAATAAATAAACATGATCATTGAAAACATTACATTGACATAAAACGTGGAATTATGGTAAAAAAATATGAATAGAAAATAATTTCCATATTTTACAAGGCTCATTTCTATGACAATCATAGTGGATAATGTACATTACTGAACTGAGATCACTCCAAATTCCAACTTGGTATTACTGACCATATTTATTTAAAATTATAGATCTATAATAATAAACCAAGATCATTTCTAATTCCAGTCTTGTAATACGAAACTATGATCATTTCCTGTTTCACTCATATCTATGTCATTAGATATATATCATTAGCCAATGCATTAGAGGGAGATATAAGTCACAACCATCTCATAATGAAATCATCCTTATGTGTTCCACAAAAACCTAATTCATTCATTATATCATTACTCAAATAATATAATGGGTTTCTAAAACCTCATTCCATCATAACATTATCCATGTAAAAAAATGGATTTCATAAATATAGTTCAATCATAAATATAATAGAAGCATAGTAATAACCTGGATAATATACATGAAACATAACCATATTAATGAATTCCATCTTATATGGAAAATATTTTTGATCGAATACTTGAAATTAATTCTTAAGGAAAATTTCATTTCTTCTTCAAAAATGTTTTCTTTTATCAAAATGTTGTAAAATTTTAAATGAAAAGAATTTATTTGTCAATAAACATGAAATATTGTAAAATAAGATTCACCGAAATATAGAGTTATGAAAATGTAAAAATCCTTTCATTCCATATAATTTAAAAGAAAAAATTCTTTTCATACTTCTGTTGAAGAATCCAATAAGTACCTTTTATAAAAAATGACAATAGATTTATTCCATAATGTTTATTAAAAATTCACCCATTATTAAAATTGACTTTAAAAAAATTTATAAGAATATAAATAATGTTTTGGAATAAATATTTAGGAAACATGGACATGGATGATAAATTTATCCCAATAAATACTTACTTATAATCATTCTTTGATAATAATTAGATTGGGAAATTATCCCTTGCCTTAGGTTTTAGTTCTTTTGTATATGTACAAACATATTTTACAAGGCATTAAATAATATCATTATATTTTTATATAATCATATTAATTTTTAGGATATCATTATAGGTTATATTAATACTTGTTTGTTAATAACATTATTAGTCATCCTTCGAGTATTTACTAATTTATTTTCTTAAACATGTTTTGTTAGATAAGTTCCATTTTCTCTCCTTAGGATATAGTTATATAATTTAAATAATGATATTAATATAATATATTTCATATTTATTCATTATAAAAATGTATATAATCATGATTTAATGAATATCATGTATAATGGGTGGCATCACATAGTAGAGATGATATACAATAAGTACACCCGAGTGATGATATCATTCCATCAATTGTGTAATGGAATGGAATTGGATGGTATATATATGGTCCCAAAATAATCATCTTCATATAATAATAATATATAGTTATTAATTCTATCATTATACACATCCATGTAAGGTGGTGGTGAAAAATATATTACACCACGATTGGAGACGGTAAGGAATACACACACACACATTGTGATTTCAATTTTCATAGGATTGATAAAATGTGGAATATGGTTATTCCATAATCTTAATAAAATATCAAAATATTGGTGATACGTGGTGTATTAATTTATAATGTAATGAATTCAATAATATTAAGTAGAAGATGAAATAATTTTGAAATAAACGATTTAGGAGATTACTTCATCTTCAAGGAGATTTTTCTAGATCTCCTCTAAAAGGAAATAGAATTGGTCATTTTTTAAGAAAATAACCTCTAGAATGTAACTAAGAAAGTATATAAGGTAAATGGGTATTTTATGGACGAGATATAATTCACAATGTTAAGTGAATAAGGGAGGGATGATATGCCCTTTTATAATTGAGGTGATGAGCATTTTTGTAATATAAAAAAAATTAATTTATAATAAAATATAAACCAATCTAAAAACCTATAAAATTTACTATATTCCAATATTATATGATATAAGGCTATAATATCATCATACAATAAAATTTAGAATTTTTTTGTCAATTTAATCCTTATCCTATTAATTAACACTTAGTTATTTTATTTAAATTTTATCTAAGGTAATAAATATTTCTATATAAAATGGTTGAAATATTTACTAATTTGATGTCAAATAGGCCAGAAATAAATAATATGTAACCTCTTACATCATATAATAATTTTAATATATTTCTATAAATATATTATGATTTTTAAATAATTTAATAAAATATTTTTTGGAAAAAATATCAAGTATAAATTTTGACACTATTCATTTCATTGATTTTTAAAAATGTCAAAATAAAATTTTATCTTGGAAAAAATATTTTATTATATCTATAAGGGGTCTTGGTCATATATAAAATTAATTGGATATATTAATTATCCCAATTATATTAATTTTAATATTTTAATAACATTAATTTGATATTTACATTAATAAAATAATTACTACATTAGTTTTGTTTAGTTATTTAATATAATTATATATTAAATGAAAATTAAAAATAAATTACTATGATGAAGATAAATCCAATATATTTCAAAATAATAGTTATAATTTAATATATCTTCTTAAATATCGAACAATAAAGATGTTATATATATTAAAACATAAATGTGACAACTATAATAGGACTTCAAATAAAAATTTCTAAGTGTCATAAGATTTCTCATATGGATCAAAATGGTCCATAAAATGACCGTTGTATGATTATGGTCAAGATATTATTGTCCAATAATATTTTCTCAAGTATTTGTTTCTTTTAATTTTCATCATAAATTTAATAAAAATATTTTATTGATTTTTAATAATAAAATAATTTCGGCAACATCAATGTATAAGTCCTAAAGGGAATTATCTATTTTCTAAAAATAACAAATAACATACCATAATAAATAAAAATAATTTATATTTCAAATGAAAATTCATAGTCGATTTTATCTTTTATATACCCTTCTATTAAAAATAATATATTTATTATGATTTGAGTAAGACATATTTAACTTTTCTTTAAATAAAAAATATTTAATGTCCTAATCTCATCCATGTTGCATCTAAATTATACCATTTAGACCCAATAATTACTAAGTTAAAAAAACTCATCCAATGATATTTTGACAAGCTTTAGGATAATTTTATTTTATTATTTTTATCTTTAATTACCTGATTTACCTTTATACTGTACTAATAAAAATTTACTCAATTTACTATTTATAATTCCCAAAAATAAAAGAAATCTATTTACTTAATTTGGACATTATGATTCAAAATATTCAATTCATTTATCAAAATTCTAATCATATATTGTTTATTAATTAATTTAAAATAAATCTCATAGTCGGAATGATTAAAAATAAATAAAAACTAAAAACATTAAAAAAGATTGATTTTTTTTATATATAAATTCAATGTAAAATTAATTCTATCGACCTAAATTATAATAAATTATAAAAATATAGTATATTTATATTTTAAAAATATTAAATACTATAATTTCACGATATAAATTATTTTAATAATGAATGATGTTTTCAATTAACATTTAGTATATTTTTACTATTTATCAAAACTTGAAAGTTTTCATAAAAATATTTAAAAATAATCCAAATTAAATTTTTATATTTTAATTTAAAAAAATAATTTCAATTTGTCAAATATAATACAAAAATGTGTGTAAACATTGATTTAAAATGGGTATGCCATGCAACTATGGTAAAACTGTATTTTTTGAAAAATACTTCTTTTATTAGAAAAATTGATTATGTTATTATATAATGTTGTGAAGACATATAAGATGAATTATACATTATATTCAATATATTAAATATATATATTTCAGTAATAAAATCCATAAAGAGTGATTTAATTATTTATAAACGCAATTATTTTCATTTAATTAGTTTTTAGGGAAAACATTTCCTTTTATTTAAAAAGGGTTTTACTTTTATTTATAATTAATTTCTCACCAATGAATTAAATATATATATATATATATATATATATATATATTTATAAAAAATATTTTCATAATTCATCAAATGTGGTTCATATCCACCATTATAATGTCCGGATCATAAGGTAACATAATAACATTAATTAGTTCATATAAACTCGGTCTTGAGTGAAATGAATTCTAGCAAAAGAACATGAAATTGTGTGTAACACAGTACAAGAATAGAGTTGCATATACTACAAGCTAAGACAATCTAGTTTTTAGTGCAAAATTATCCTTGTTTAGCATATAACTTATTACATTAATGAAATTTAAAAAGATCTATCACATAAAAATCTTCAGGTGTTACATTCTTGACCCCTTAAGATGAATTTCTCTGTCGAAATTATTCTGGGTTATTAAAGGATTTATATTTGAATTTTTATTCAATAGAAACCCACATCATGAAAAAAGAAAAAAAACTTCCTTTTTAAAAAAGAATATTTGGAATATCAAAGTTACCCAAAGTAAATCATTACTAGATATCTAGGTAGTAGGACATTGGTAAAGATTTGGGAATATAGAAAAAGGGTAAATATTCATAGAGATTGATATAGATTAATATTCATAATAAATTGGTTGATATAAAGAAATTTAACAATAAAAACCCATAATATAAAGAAGATTAAAAGAAGTCATTGTTTTCATAAAAAATGATGATAATAAGACATCCTTTTACATCACAATCCCTATTCCTAAACATAAAGAATTTTTATAAGGTGATATAGTAACATGATTTTTGTATAATACCATAATTGTTCATGCCTTGAACAATTTCCACATCATATATTATACAATGAAATAACGTTAAATTTTCCATTCCTAAAGCATTAGTAGAATTTGAGATCCAAAAATGGAATTAAAGGTCATTCCATATAACATTATCACAACAAAATATTAACATAAATTATCTAATATTTATAAGTCCACCTATTGTAAGATATTACATTATTCCAAAAATCATCATCTAAAGATTAACTTATGCTTTCCATAAATTTATAACCTTGCAATCCTTATGAATTCTGAAAATCCAAAACATTTGAAAGAGGTGCACTAACTCAGCTTAACATTTATCCCACATATATCATAAGGTATCTCTTTTTGGTCACATTCCAAACATGTGAATTTATTCGTCATGTATTTTCTTAAATCATGGTAATCACTTGAATTACTATATAAAATTTGTGAAAACATGCATTCTTTCCAAAATTAACTCTTTCCAAATACCATAAATCCCAAATATTTTATATTCTCTATCCAAGACTTCAGAACCCAGTCGAAATCATATCCATAATTAGTTCCAAAGAAATATCTATAATTATATTTACTTATTCATATCTAACATAGATTTCTCCAGAAATCATTATATTAATATTGGGGACATAATAAGGGTTATATTTCCCTTAATCATGCATTCCCAAAAAATATCACCTTAATATTAAAAATATCATTTCTATTTCTTCATCAATGTTCAACATATCATTTTCAATCCTTAATGAAAAAATATACTTCAAATAATTATACATAATCCTATAATTCCAAAACCTATAAACATTAATCATCCAACTTTATTATTTTCCTCGGTACACAAGATTTGTTATTTTATTCATACCAATAATGTGAAATGTGAATCATGTATTAATGTTCCATAACCTTAATCTAATCTTTGTTCTTATGTTTAAGTTAAAAAGTCTTATTATATCATCCCATACCTTTCACATGTATCTTGAAGCATCTTCACCATCACTAGTATATCCAATAGTCATACCACATTCATAATTCTCTTCATGATATTTCCATACAAGAAATAAATTTTTATAATTCCCATACATTTCACATCTATAACGATCAATGTTAACCATTTTCCTTCAAGTTACAAATATTTAATAATATTATAACTCAATGTGTGAGAACCAATTATCATATATAAAAATACCAAAACCATGGTAAATTACTTATAATATTTCAATCTATGAAACCTTAGGCTTAATCCTAGGTTATTCATGATTGTTACCAATATTCATGGAATGTAAACAATAGTCAAACATAAACTTAGAGAAATAGTTAAATATATCCTTATAAAGATATCAAGGTATATCACTAAAGATTTCATATCATAGATTCCAAAGGTTGACTAAAAATTTTATCTAATACCAACTATAATGATCCAACATTGACATATATGGACATTACATTAGAATTTCACAATACTTAATATATTACACAAATAGTCACTAGAAGACATTATTAGTTTAATGAATTTGGATTCATGGAACCAATTCTCAAAATTTAGTGAATGGACTTCATCATCTCCCATACAATTCTTCCCCTTTAACATTCCTACGTAAAACAATTATTTATATTCTGAGGAATAGAAAACATATGAAAAGGTGATATCAGATTGTCATTAAGGGAAAACAAGGAAAATATCATAAATCAATTGAACCTAAGAATGTAAAAACATGAACATAACATTTGAAAATCATACCACATATAAAATATTTTAAAATCCAGAGTCATTAAAAAAATATTTGCAGTTTATAAAGGGAAAAAATCATAATGGAACATGAGCGATGAGAAAATAGAATTGGAATAAAACATGGAATTGTGAAAAAAAGCAAGTATATAAAACAATTTCTCTATTAGTGAAATATCATTCCCAAAAACATCATAGTGGGGAAAGTACCTTACTGATAGAGTTTATTCTTCTTTTTAGCCCTATATTACAGAACAAAGTTTACATACCTTTCCACCCCTGTATTACTAAACTCATATTATTTACCATTCTAGACCTAAATTAATAAACCAAGATCATTTCCTATTCTAGTACTGTCTATCTCATGACATGTAAATTATTACCCAATCCATTTGAGGGATATCCAGGTCTGACCCATCTCGAAGTGAAATCATTCTTATGTGGGTCACAAAAACATAAATTATTCATCATAGCATCAGTCAATGAATATAATAGGTATCTTAAACATCATTCCACCATAACATAATACATATAACAAATGGATTTCAAAAATATATTTCCATCAAAAAAATCATATAAGAGGAATAATAGGAACAATATACATGAAACCCAACCCTATCAAGGAATTCCATCTTAGATGGAAAATAACTTTTGATAGAACACTTGAAAATAATTCATGATTAAAATATAATTTTTCTTCAAAATTTTTTCCTTTTCAAAAAATACAACAATATATTAAGAGAAAATACAGTTTTTCAAAATATACATGAAATCCTATAAGATAAACTTCCTCGAGATAATGTGTTATAAAAATTTAAAATTCCAATCATGCCATATAAGTTAATTGAAAACATTCTTCTCATAGTTTTTTCAAATAAGTCAAAAATGTACCTCATATATAAAATGACAATATATTCCTTCCATACCATCAAATAAAAATTAACCATTTGGGAAAATTGGATTTAAACAGTTGTAGAAGAATAGAAAGGTGTTTTTGGAATACATATTTAGGAAAAACATACATGGATGATAAAGATACCCCAATAAATACTTATGTATAAAAAATCTCATATAATAATGAGATTGTGAAATTATCCCTTACCATAGGTTTGTGTTCCTTAATACGTATCCAAACCACTAGTATAAGGGTTTAAATTATATCATTAAATTATTTTATAATTTTATATATTTATATGATATCATATGTGGTCATATTATTACTCATTTGTTAAAAACATTATTACACTTCCTTTGAGTATTACCGGCTTTATTTTCTTATTCATGTTTTTTAGATAATTTTTGTTCCCTCTTATTAGTTTATAGTTATATAATTTATTGAAATATATTAATATAATATATTTAATATTTATTTATTATAAAAATTTTTAAAATAATTCTATAATAAATTTCATGTTGATTGAATCACATCGCATTCTAGAGATGGTAGGTAGTACGTAAAGATGCATGTCGATATGATTCCTTTAATTTTTGAATGTTATGGAAGTGGATGGTATATGTATTGTTTTAGAATAAAAATATTATTATAGTAATCATATATTTTTATTATTTACATAGTTACACACATCCATGCATGGCGGTAGTGAAAAACATATTACACCATGGTGTGTTGACGATGAGGTGTACATATACGCTCATAGTGATTTCATTTTTTGTAGAAAGGATAGAAAGTGGAATATGGTTGTTACATAATCATAATAATATCTCAGAATATAGGCGATACTATAAATATTACTTTAAAATGGTAAAAATTTGGTATGAGGATGTAGAAGAATAAATAAGCTTGAAAGAATCGGTAGAGGAGATTACCTCTTCTTCGATGAGCTTCATCTAGATCACTTCTTAAAGGAACTAGAGTTATTATTTTTGAGAATAACATAACCTATTGAATGTTACTAAGGATGTTTATAAGGGAAATGTGTAGGGTATGATAGATATTAAATTATCAATGTAAATTTAAGTAGTTAGGGAGGTTGTGGCCTTTTAAAATAGAGGTATGGGGAACTTTTGGAATATCCCAATAAAATAATTTAGAATAAAGTAAGTACCAATAAAAACACCAATAAAATATCCTATTTTATAATATTAGATGATATAATTTTTTAATATCATTATCCAATAAATTTTGGATATGTTTTTCTATCAATTTAATCCTTATCTTTTTAATTAACACTTAGTTATTCTATTTAATTTTTAACTAAGGAATCAAATATATCAACATTAAAAGGGTTCAATATTTACATATCTGATGTAAATTACACTATAAATAAATAATATAGAACATTTAAAACTATATCATAATATTTATATAATTTTTAAAATGTATTATTATTTAAAAATAATTAATGGAAACATTATTTTGACAAAATATCCATAGTGTCAATTTTGACACTATTAATTTCATGGATTTTTAAAAATATCATGATAAGATGTTATCCTTGAATTTTTTTATTACATCCTTATGGGGTCATTTACATATATATAATTAATTTTATATATTAATTATCTTAAATTTTATTAATTTTAATATTTTTAATAGCATTAATTTGATATTTCCAATAATAAAATAATTCCCACATTAGTATTGTGTAATTATTTAATATACTTATATGTTAAATTTAGATAAAAAATAATATATTTTGATTAAGGTAAATAATATATATTTCATAATAATTCTTATAGTAAAATATATCTTCCGGAAAATCATACAATAAAAATTTTATATTTATTAAAACATGAAAGTGAACACTTTAACATCACATTAAATAAAATATTATAATTTTCATAATATCTTCCATATGGCTCCATGTGGTCAATAACATAACCATTGGATTATTATGTGTTTTATATACTTGAAAAATAAGATTATTTTCATGCCTTTTTGTGGTTTAATGGTAATTATAATTTTAATAAAAAAAAATTATTTTATTTTTCCACAATTAAATAATTTCTGCATTATCAATGTATAAACCTTTAAGTTAATTATCTATTTTCAAAAAATAAATAATAAAATAACATGAAAAATAAAATCATTTTATATTTTACATGAGTATTTATAGTTGAATTAAACATTTATATAACCACGTATTAAAAATAATATAATTATCAAAATATGAGTGATACATATTTACCTTTTTGTTAAATAAAAAATATTAAATGTCCTAATATCATACAAGTTTCTTACAAAGGATACCATTTCCACCCAAGGTTTATTTATGTAGAAAAAATTCATCCTATAATATTAGGGAAAGTGTTGGGTTAATTTTTTAATATTATTTTTACCTATAATTAACTGATTTATCATTTTACCATATTTACCAAAATTTATTGAAGTTCATATTAATAATGCCTAAAAATAAAGTGAATATGTTTACATAATTTGGACCTAATTATTTCAAATATAGAATCAATTTTTTAAAATTCAAAATAGAGAAATTTAAGTAATTAATTTAAAATAAATCTCATTGTTAGAATGAGAAAACTCGTTTTACATATGAATTCAATGTAAAATTAATGAAAATGACATAAATTATATTAAATGAGAAAAATAATATATATATATATATATATATTAATGCTATTAAATAATATAACATAACCATATAAATTGTTTTCATGAAAAAGTTGTTTTAAATAAACATTTATTATATTTTTATTATTCAACAAAACATGAATGTTATGAAACAAAATTTCAAAATTTCCTCAAATTATATCCCAATTTAAAATAAAAAGTCTATTTTTTCCAATATAATATAAAAATATGTCAAAAACATGATTCAAAATGGGTGCTCCATCATGAGAAAAAACTATATATTTTTCAAGAATACTTCTTTTATCTGAAAAAATGAACCGGTTCTTATATCATGTGTAGAAAAAATAGAAGATGAATTTTAATCATTATATTCAATATATTAAATATATATTTAATTAATAAAATCCATAAATAGTGATTTTATTATTTGATAAACTCACTTATTTTCATTTAAATAGATTTTTCTGAAAAACATTTTCTTTCATTTAAAAAGGGTTTTATTTTTATTTATAATTAATTTTTCACTAATGAATTAATTATATTTATATATATATACATTTGTAAATAATATTTTCATAATTCAGTTAATATTATTCATATCAACCATTATAATGGATAAGTTATATTTTAACATAATAATATTTAGTTTTTTTATTAAACACGGTCTTGCATGAAATGAACTCATTCAAAATATCATGAAATTGTGTGTAACACAATCCCATAACAGTGTTGAATATACAAGAAGATAATTTAGTGTTCCATGTAGCATAATATTTTCATGGTGTAACATGTAACATAATGCATCAAAGAAATTAGAAAAAAATATATCTTATAAAAATATTAGAGTGTTACATTTAACCCCCTTAAAATGATATTCACCCTCAAAATTAATCTAGGCCATACAAGGTTTAATACATATATTTTTATTTAATATAGACACACAAATTTCAAAGTGGATAATCCTTACTTTTAAAAATGAGTTGATGGAAAATAAGTGTTACCCAAATTAAATTATAACTAAGTCTCTATATAAGGGAACATAGTTAATGATTTGGGAATGGTGGAAAAGTGTAAATAATCATAGAGATTGATATAGATCCCTGATCTTAAGAATTTGGGTGATCCAGATAATGTTATCAATCACAACACCATAAAATAAAGAATTGTGAAAGAGGTCTTCGATATCCTCAAAAATAATGATAATAAGACACCCTTTTACATCAAAATCCATATTATTAATGTTGACGAATTTTTATGAGAAGATATACTTATTGATTTTGGTATAATAGTGCCTTCGGATATACCTTGATCAATTTCCTCATCATCTCTTATTCAAATAAATGAAGTTGAATTTTTTATCTCTAAACCGTTAACAAATCATGTTATCCCTAAATAGAATGATAAGTCATTCCATCTGACTTTATCACAACAAAAGGTTATCACAAGTTTTCAAATATGCATAAGTCCACCAATGGTAAGATATTACATTATTTTGAAAATTTTCATTAAATGATTACATATTACTTTCCATGAATTTATAACCTTAAAATCCTTATGAATACTGAAAATAAAAAACATTAGAAAGATGTAAACTAACTGAGTTTAACAATTATCCAACATATATCAAAATGTATCTCTTGTTGGTCACATTCCAAACATGTGAATTAATTTATCAAGTATTTTCTTGGAACATGGAAATAACATGAATTACCATAAAACATTAGTGAAAATATGCATTCTTTCAAAAACAAACTCTTTCCTTATACCATAAATCCAAAAGATCTTATATTCTCTACCCAAGATATCCTAACCCTCATTAAAAAAATCCATAATTTGTTCCAAATAAACTAGTATCTTCCCATTTACTTATTTATATCTAACATATATTTACACAAAAATCATTATCTTACCATAAGGGATTTATGATGGGTTATATTTTCCTTAATCATATGTTCTAAAAATATATAACCTTACCCATAAATCACTTTTCTATGTCCTCATCATTGTTCAACATATCAATTTCAATCCTTAATGAAGAACGTATACTGAAAATACATATACATAATCCTAGAATTCCAAAACAAATACACTTCAATAGTCCAACAATATTCTTAACTCAGTACTAAATCATCATTATTATATTCATTCCAAGAATATGGTTGGATAATCCCATACGTTTCACATATTTCCTATAGCCCCTTTATATATAGAAGTATAACCAATACTCATACTACCTTCAGAATTCTATTCAGGAAATTTCCATATCGGAAATCGATTTTAATAATTCCCATACTTTTCGCATTTGAAATAGTCAATGTTATCCTTGTTCCATATAGTTTCAACAATTGACAATAACAAGAAAGTAATGTGTGAGAAATAATTATCATAGATGAAAATCACATAACTATGGTAAATTAATTATAATTTTTCAATATGTAGACCTTAGAATTAGTCATTGGTTATTCATGATTGTTACCAAAATTAAATGATTTTATCCTATAATTGTACTTATACATTTAGAGATCCCAAGACAAATACTTATATATATATCTATGGACCTCACTAATGATTTCAAAACCTAGTTTCCAATGGTTGACTAAAACTTTTCACTAATAGCCACACATAAACCCATATATTTACATACAGAGACATTACATTATTTTATGGAATATATAATACATTATAAAATTAGAGTCCCAAAGACCGTATTAATTTTTTTATCTTTGAAAACTTCAAAAAATTTCTCATAATTTCTGGAAAAATCTTCAACATATACAATAAATATATAACCCTTTATTTTTATAAACTAAATCGTTTCTTTATATCCTGGAAAAAATAAAACATATGGGGGGGTGAGATATAATGACAATTAATGGTTAAACAGAAATATATCAAACAAAACCAGAAAATAAGAATGTAAAAAACATAAACATAACTTTTTTATATAATATGAAATATAACATATATCAAAATATTGATTCATGAAATAAATTATTGAAGTTCATAAGGAATAAATCATAAAGGAACATGATCCATAAGAAAATTGCATTAGCATAAAACATGGATTTGTGTAAAACACATAAGTATATAAAATCATTTCCATATTAGCCGAGGCTCATATAGAGGACCATCGAAGTGTACAAAGTCCCTTATTGAACTAAGTTAACTCCTCCTTCCATCCTTATAATATCAAACTGAGATAATTTCTTGAACCATCCTTGTATTACTGAATTGATATCATTTCCAATTTCAGTCATGTCTATCTCATGAGATACAAATCTTTACTGAATTCATTAGAGGGATAAATAGGACCCACCAATTTCATAATGAAATAATTATGGCATGTTCCACCAAAACAAAAATCATTTATCATATCATAACTCAAGGAATATAATGGGTCTCTTAACCATAATTCCATACTAATATAATACATATAAAACTAGGGTATTTCATAAAGGGAATTCTATCATAAACATAATCATATAATAAGACTAATAGGGATAATATAAATGAAACATAAATATATAATGAGATGATGATAACCATATTATTTAATTCCATCTTATATAGAAAATAATTACGATAGACACATGAAATTAATTTTGGAGGAAAATATCATTTCTTCTTAAAAAATGTATTCTTTTTTCAAAATTCCATGAAAATTTAAAGGAAAATAATTTCTTTGAAAAAAAACTTGAAATATTGTAAAATAAGATTCATGTAAATAAGATGTTATGAAAATGTAAACATCTACTCATGATGTATATGTTAAATGAAAACATCCTTCTTGTACTTCTCTAAAATAAGTCCAAAAAAATTACCTCACATCGAAAATGAAAAATGATTCCGTCCGTATAATTTTATAAAAAATTTAAAAATGGATAAAATTGAAATTAAACAATTGTATAAGAATTGAATGTATATTTGGTAGTAAATTTTAAGAAACATGAAAAATGTTTTTAAACATTCACCCGTAAATACTTACGTATAAACAATCTCATATAATAATGAGACTATGAAATTATACTGTACCTTAGGTTTGGGTCACTTTAAATGTGTCTGAATATTCTATATAAGGGTTTATATAATGACATTAAATTTTTACTTAATCATATTCATTTTTATGATATCATTAGTTGTCATATTATTACCCATTTGTTAATAACATTTTTGCTTGTCCTTCAATAATTAATTTCCTCCCTTCTTTACTCATGTTTTGTCAGAAAAGTTATAATTCCTCTTATTAGGTAATAGTTATATCATTTCCATAATGATATTAATATAAAAAATAAAAAATTTATTTACTCAAATCATTTTTATAGTCAATATTTTATTAATATCATGTAGAATTTATAACATAAAGTCGTGGAGATGGTACATCATACGTACAGACGAACGACGATATCATTCCCTTAATTATGGAATGGTATGGAAGTGGATGGTATATATATTGTTAAATAAAAAATATTCTTATAATAATCATGTGTAGTTATTATTTCTATAATAATACCCATCCTTGTAATGGGGTGGTGAAAAATAGATTACACCATGGTCTAGAGACGATAAGCCATATGTACAAAAGCGTGGGGATTTCATTTGTCATAGGATAGATAAATTGATAATTATGGTTGTTAAATAATAATAATATCATATTATCATACATGTGATACTATATTTCATACATTAGAATGAAAAAAATCATGAAGAGGAAGTATAAGAAGAAATAATTTTGAAAGAATCGATTGGGGAGATTACTATTTATTCAGTTAGATTCCTCTAGATATCCTCTTAAAGGCACAAGAGATTGTATTTTGGGATGTAAACAACATCTATAATGTTACTCTAGATGTTGATAAGGTATATGGGCAGGGTATGTCTGATCCTAAATGCTCAATGTGAAATGAAGAAGTGAGGGAGGGTGTTCCAATTTATAATTGAGGTAGGGGCACTTTTAGAATCTCCAAAAAACATTAATTTATAATAAAATAAAAACAAAAAGGTCAAAAATTACCTCGATTCATATATTAGATGAGATCAAGTTCTAATATAATCAGCCAATAAATTTCAATCATGTTTTTCTATTAATTTTATCCTTATACTTTAAATTAAAACCTAGTCATTTATTAAATTTTTAACTAAGGTTTCAAATATTTCAATATCAAAATGGTGTAATGTATTCTTATTTGATGTAAATTAGATACTAAATTAATATTTTAGAAACTTTTACACCATATAATAGTTTATATATATTTTTAAAAAAGTATTATGAATTTTAAAAATCATAATGAAACAATATTTTGACAAAAAACTCAATACTTTAAATTTTGACACTATTAATTTCATGGATATTTAAATATAGAATGATAAGATGTTATCCTAAAATATATATTTTATTACTTCACTAAGGGGTCTTGATCATCTATAAAATTAATTATATATACTAATTATACCAAATTATATTTAGTTTAATATTTTTAATAACATTAATTTGATATTTCCATTAATAAAATAATTACTACAGCAATTTTGAGTAATTATTTAATATGATTATATGTTAAATAAATATTAAGAACAAAATACTATAATGAAGATAAATCCTCAATATTTCATGATAATACTTTTAGTCAAATATAACATCTAGAAAATCCTACATTAAAAATGTAATATTTATTAAAACACAAATGTGACATATTTGACATCCATTTTAATACAATATTATAAGTGTCACAATCTTTTAAACATGGCTCAAAATGGTCAATAACTGGACCCTTGGAGGATTATGGTCAATACATACTTGAAAAATAAAACTTTTCCAGTATTTTTCTCTATTAATTATTATTATCATTTTAATAAAAATTATTTCATTCATTTTTTATCAATTAAATAATTTCTTTATAATAATTGTTTAATCCTTTAAGGTAATTATTTATTTTCTATAAATTAAAAATAAAATACCCTGATAAATAAAATCATTTTTTTTATTTCAAATCAGTGATTATAGTGTAATTTATTTTCTATGTATCCTTATATTAAAAATGATATAATTATTAAAATTTTAGTAAAGAATATTTAAAATTTCCTTAAATTAAATATATAAAATTTCTTATTATCATCTATATGTACTCATTCGTCATGGGTGGTCCCAAACCTGTAAGTAGTGAAAAAGGAACCAACTACAACCATCATACTTTCACCCTAAAGAACTGATATCTTGTGCATAGTAATATAAGAATTGTGAGAACTCTTGAGCTCTAAACCCATGTTGTTTTCACAATAATCAATTTATATTACATAACCTAAGTGATTACTCTTAATTGAGATACAATTTTTCGTTTATTTGGAGATTATTTTACCACTATATGAGGAATTTTCACATTAAAAGGTTTCATGAATGATTTTTAATATAATTTCATGACTGAAACTTATCAAATTTCAAAACGAATTCCAAAATCTTTGATTAATATATTTAATTTCATAAAGATATTATTATTTCCACCAAAAGTGATTAACAAAAACAAAACTAGAGATCCCTCATGTCATGAAGGTTGTTTTGGATGTTTATTTATTGTTGTGCCTATAAAATATGGTGTAGTGAGGGAATAATATTAGAAACAAGTTTAATCTCTACAAATTCAGTGTAATTCATGATAAAAGTGTTCTAGATATGGTGATCCAAATGAAAAGGAACTCGTTTCCACAAAATTAAGAGCACCATTAGTGGAAAAATTATTTTTTGATACTATTTAATGGAATGTGGTGTTTAAAACATCTATACCATCAGTAGCTGATGTAGGATAGTCACTATGGAGCTACCAGTGGATGATCGTTTCCCATCTTCAGATTCCATCATTTTTTGAGGTAGTTTCTATGTAAACTGATTGATATGGTATGATGTTTGGGATATGCGATTGGGAGGAAATTTCATGGATGAATGGGAATGAGTGTACTGGGTGTGATATATGTGTTTAGAGTACATTCATGGCCTACAAAATATTTTCTTCTATATAGTAGTGTGGATATCTAAGTACTAAAGTTACTACCACCTGGAGTAGCTACCAAATAATCTCTATATATTGTTGTCAGACACCAATACAATCTATCTTCATCATAGGGAGACGAGGATCAATATACTAACCACATTGGTTGGTTAGTAATGTAATGATTCCAATATATTATGTTCCCTCAGGTCCCCAATGTTTGGGGGGATGTAGATGAATATTTTTGTGGTGGTGAAATTTACGTGGAAAAGTTAACGGAGATTCAATATCCATTTATGTGTCTATATAATAATGTCTATGATGAAAGTTAGCCTTTTTTCATTTACCAGCTATAGGGTATTCTTACAAAGTATGTGTTTATAGAGGATATAATGATTCCACCATCTAATATTAATGCCAATATCACCCAGAATTTCTGTAATAATAGGGTAGCAGTGTATCATGACATGATCATTTAGATATGGTTGAGGTGAGTGGTTCATTTTGTTGAACTCTAAGAGGAGAAGGGAATGAGGTGGGATTCAATATAGAGGATCTCACCAAGTAGGGAAAATATAATATGATGGGGCATAATTAGATATGGAGATATTTCAAAGGGATCATATTCCTCCAACTTTTATTGGGCCGCATTAAGGGATTACATACAGTGGTGTAGAGAATCCCAAAAATTGGCAACTAGGTTATGTTGGGAGCTCTCTAGCTATGTCCAACCATCCCCATGAGGCTCTAAGGAGGAAGATATTCTACCTATGCATCCTGTAGCTAACATAGTCTATCCCAATATCTTGTTTGAGTGGTACATGTTGCAGTAATCCTAGATTGAGGAACAACGATGGATAAGTTTCATCATTGATGGGATTGAGCTACAAGAGATTTGAGCTCACCATAAACTCCACCCGTGTTATCTTCCAAAATTACATCATTTATTTTGAAGACAATTATTTTCTACTACACTTGTGTGGATATGTAAATCATATCAGATCCCATGTGGGAGCCATGCTCGGTGGGGAGCCTGATGAGGAAACCACCATAGAAGCGGAAACTCATGAGGAAACGGTTCATTTTGATAATTCATTAGACTATAATGATTAAGATTATTGGAAAACTAAGGAATAGTGTGTATTTCCTTTTTAGAGTGGTTAATTTAGTCTTGGGGATGACTTGACTGATTTTTTTTGGTGGGAGTAAGCCTCAATATTTTGATTTTGATGTTTCTAGTGGGTTTTCCATTTTTCTCATCATCAAGTGACATTATTATTCCATTCATGTAAAATAAATAGATGAATTGGAGGATAATAGGGAATTTGGGGAAGCTTCCTAAATTTTTGATGGGGAGCCAACCATATAGTCTATTCCCGAGGCCTCAATAGGGGAATCTAGAGAAAATCAGTGGGGAGGATCCCAACTCCCTCATCCTGTTATATGTTTTTGGAATATCACATCATAGAGTCGCAATAGTAACCACATATGATAGCAAGGTATTCCACCTGGTGTGGATAACCATTTTATTACCCATGTATCCTGATATAAACTCATAATTACGTTGATCATTATTTCCTTCTTTTAATAAGTGACTGAATTTTCTTTACTAAATTTCCCATTCTAATTTCACATATGTCTCATGAATAATAAATGGAGGACCTTGTGGATGTTGGGGGAGTGCATAGTAGTACAGAGGGGATCCCAGTTTCTTGCCTCACCTTCAAATACCTATGACTAGAATCATTAATTTGCATGGAGGACAACAGCAACATGATCATATATTGAGTGATGGAGACAGATATCATCCACACATTCCCATCATGTAAGTACCTTTTCTCAATGATTATATATAACTTGGATAATATTTCATGTTATTACAACAACTATTTCATTTATGAAATAATATTTAATGATTAATCCCCATAATAAAAAAAATTCCATAGTGGCTCAAGAATCAATCATTGTTTCCAGTGGTTGGGTCATGCCCAAAGGACCTGGCTACTCCGGAGGGGTTATTCCTAGCTTATGGAGTGTAGTTTATTCAAACTAGGATATGTGACTTGGGAAATGGTGGAGCCTCTATCCAGTGAGAAATTCACCACTAGTGATGGGTCTGGTGAAACCAATCTCTCCCTCATCATGGATCTCAATCCATTAAAATGTATATCTAACGAATATCTCATGTTAATGAACTCACTACCTTCCTAGAGTACTAACCAATCCCACAATAAATCATGAGGATTCTTTTTCTGAGATTCACAATGATAATTGGGTAGTTTATCATAATTCATGGAGGATAATCTTTAACTTCATAAACAACACCCCATATGCTGACTTGGTCAGAAAAATGGGGTCGCAACACCACTAGATGGTGAATTTGGGTGCTGGAGGTGTGCAGTAATACTCCCGCCACATCGTGTCCTTGGATTTATTGGACAAATGTGTGCATGAAGAACAGAATTTCTTCAATTTATCTTAATAGATATAATATTCTAATGATTTCAAATCACACTATGTGGATGAATAATAGCTCAATTGGCTGGTGGGGAAAAATTAGTAGCATGATTCCATCATCGCTGTAATGGAAGAAACCATTAACTAGCTAAGGGAACAGTTGGTATAGGCTAAGGGTGAGGTGAATAGGGAAGAAACATAAGTGGTGGATTTTAGGAATGATATGGATCATCTCAAGGATCAGGCCAATGAGTATTAATATGGTTAAATAAGAGACAATGAGATGTCATGTTATCAGGATTTCCTAGAGGCAACCCGGTTGAAGTTGTTTGTTCTAGAATTTTCCTCACCCAGACCAAACCATATGGGAATTATTGTTTTAATAAAGAGTTTGTATATTATATGAATGACCATATTATGTATTTAATGAAATAAAATTAGTGTTTTGTATCAACTCCCCAGGTCAAATTTTTCATCTTCAACATACTAACAAGACCACTAACTACAAAAGTCAATGTTCATCTGATTCATTATCAGTGTGACAAGAAATATAAAAATCATCGATTTATTAAAATAATTATGAAAAAATAAGGGTCACTATTAGAGTGTTATGTTGACCTCCACTAGGACCCAATGATTTGTGAACTAGGTTAGCATGACTCTAAGTGTTTGATAGGACCTGACAATGTATAAGATGCATGGGTGTGAAGCACTCTTATTTTATAGTGTTCCTCAAGATAAAACGAAAATTGGAGAGACACAATTGTTTTTATCTAGGAATAGAGGAAGGTGGATTCTAGATAACCACTGACCATGTTCAAAACATAGGTTCCACCACCATTCTGTTGAATGTGTATTTTTTGAGTCTCATTACATCGATGGATGGGGATCCTATTTTGGACATGATTCATCATTGTAGGCGACTATTTCAAAATTGATAAATATGGAATGTTTAGGGAACGTGACTTGGATGGGATGTGAGAGTGTTTTGGCCATTCACCATTGCCACAAGATAGCTCTATTGGACATGAAGCAAGGATGTCCATCCAAATAAATGGAAAAAAACCTATTTGGATGGAGGGTCAATATTAATAATATGAGTTCAATAAATCTTAAGGATAAACCATCCTCTGTTATTCATATGATGAAGTCATTCCAAAATGTCAAAAATTGTGCATATTAATGGGGAAAATTCAAATTCGAACCAAGTGAAATACATAAGAGTGAAAAAAACGAAAAATCTAGTAATTGAGTGTTGTTGTCTTCTATATTACATTTTCACAAAATAAATATAATGAAATCAAAAGGAACAAATAATTTAGTACTCAATAATATCCAAATACATACATGATTACCATATTACCTTAGAAATATAAAATTCATAACAAAAAATAATTCTTACATCCTTGATATTATTAATAGTATCATTCATCAAATCCTATGGAAAAGTAAATAAATATTGTTTGATCTCAAATTCTTAATAATGGTTATATAAAATAAAATATGTCTTGAGTAAATGAAGAATATTAAATAAACAAACTAAACAACTAAATACACAATCTATTTAATCCTAAAATGGCCATTGAAAAGCATCTAAGTATAAAATCAATGAATTAATCAGGTGGATAAAAATAAAAAAAAATTCAATAAATTAAATTCATACTATTGGATGTCATGATCTAAGATATCATGACATATATTCCATCAATTTCTTATACCAATATATCAAATTAGATTGGTAGGTATAGACTATAATCACACTTAATACTATCTTAATAAATAGTGTCATGAGGCATATTGATTCAACATGAGGATATAAAATTCGATGCCTCATTCATTATTTCATTTCCAAATAATTCTTTATATAAAAAATTATGGATTTAATTCATGTACAATAATCCATGTCATTAAATATTTTTATTGAGTAATGATTTTTTATGTTGTCCCACCTTTCAATTAAATAACATTCAATGTAAAACACCATATATTAAATGATAAATGGTTTAATAAATAATAAAAAACATGATATAATGGATATGTATATTTAACCGAAATTAAATTTCTAATGTTCATATAAAAATGATTATTTAAAAAGAAAGAATTAGTACAAAATTAATTATAATATGTTGTCTCATATGCAAGTAAATAATCACTATAATCAAGATCACCAAAAGTCCTCATGCACCCCCATGTATGCTTGAGGTTTCTAACTATAAAGAAGGTTTCAAGGTTCAACTATTATGATATTGTACCCCCATATCAAAGTAAACAACGAGAAGTAAATAACCAAAAATCATACACATTAGAGTATGGAGATAGAATTACCAAATTCAAGCTGACCAAAAATGAATTTAAAATGAAACACTAGAAGGACCGAATAACCATGCCATATATAAAACATCAGTTACCCTATAGGAAGACCTCATATAGAAAATAATTTACTAAAAATTAATAATGTATAAAAAAATAGCAACTTTGAAATGAAACCCTTCCTTTCACCTAATATTATCAAATATATCTTGATCGACCATGAAATACTTGGTATGAACTTAATCCTAATCTTGTACCCACAATAACATGTGAGATATACTGGAGTAAACTTGTATAGTTGTGAACCAAAGAAGGCGTGAGTAAAATTTTGTACTCCACTACCACTGTCATCTAACAAAAATAACATTCAGTAAAATAGTATTTGAATATAATAATTGGAAAAAATAAATAGTAAATGATAAAATACACATAAAAAGGAATACATTTTATCAGATAATCTATTGGTCCAAGAGTTCTAAGGTTACACCCACGACATCCAATAATACAAAATCTCAAGCCAGTTGTCTAATTCATAAGCATATAGTGAAATTTACTTCCTAAAATGGAAGTATTGTTTTCATCAATCTAATATCTCACAATGGAATTAAATATCTATCCAAGGTACCTATCTCATATACATGTACTTTAAATTCATGGAGCATTAGATTGGAATAAAACCATATACATAGGGTTCCATGTTCTATAATTTTATCCACATCTATTAATGTGTCTAGATCTTCAGTCCATCTATCAAAACCCAAACAAACTATAGGTACCAACATAGAGCATCATAAACATTGTACTACACCATGGGTGAGTACCACCATGACAAACATCAGAAAAGATCGGTGACAACATCCCTGACCATAAACATAAACTGTAGATGATTACCTCCAAGTCAAATGTCTTAAACCATAGGTGGAGACCTCCATGACCAACACCCCAAACCAAAGGTGATTACCTCCATGAAAAACACCTTAAAAATGGGTGAGGATTTCAATGACTAACACCCTAAACCGTAGTTGTGGACCCCCCATGATCAAAACCTTAAACCATGGGTGACGACCTCCATGACCAACACCCTAAACCATAGTTGAGTACCTCCATGACCAACACCCAAACCCATTGGTGAGGAGAACTATGACCAATGCCATAAACCATGGGTGAGGGCCTCTATTACTAACACCCTAAACCATATTAATAAATACAAGATTACCTAGTGTAAACTTCTTGACCATTCAAAATATCCAAAATAAAACACACTCAGACATATTTTTTTTAGAACCACTTGGAGTTCAATACCCCACATTAAAACCATGACCATTTCAAACATACCTTTCCCCCTAAAATACCTAGAAATAGTTCAAAACCAACCATAAATTATCAAAACCATTCCTATATTTTCATAGGTTTTCCGAAAATATTAACTTTGAAAGGACCCCATTATTTCATAATTCGAGTCATTAAATTTTTTTCCATGTTCTACCGATTAGATCCTTAAACCACCCTATCCAACGAACCCATAAACTAATTTGGATCATGATTATAACCATATTAATTACTCTTTAAAACCCCAATGTAATTTCGATAAATTAAACACAGTAAGTGAGGAAGAAAGTTCAACCTTCTAAATACCAATGAATCTTATGGGATCTATAGAAGGTCCAAGTTATAAATTTAAATCCCAAAGACATTAACTTATGATACGATAGAAAATACACCCCACATGAGATTAAAGGAACTTACAACATACATTTTTAATTAAATAAATGAGACTATGGGTTAAGATATTATACATACTACCTCATCAATTAATCTTTCCAAATTGATTCTAAAACACAGAACCCTTTCCAAAATCCCATCGAAGTCTTGCCCAAACTCATTGACATGAAAAAAAATATTTCTATAACCACCTAGATCTAACCTCATACTAAGGAAAAAAATTAACTAATTATATAAATATTAATTTATAAATAAATAAATCAAAACCGAACACATTATAATGCATGACAACTCATTAGGTCAATCACTTCTTATATAAACTTCAAGAAACTACCGCATAAGGTCCAAAATAAACTCCTAACATGATTAAAATGAAAATTCTTAATAAGAGATACCATTTTATAATTTCAAAAAATTAATTCATTAGAAAAAACCTATCAAAATTAATTTTTAAAGCATACCATAATGAAATGCCACACAACGATGCGTGAAATCAATTTTGGGATCTCATATACACAAACCAACTGAAAGCTCCATGATAAAATTATTATTCAACCAATATCTATTGGAATCAACAACAAAACCTAGACTAGAGTACTACAAATTTAGATAAGAGAAATAAGCGAATGGATGGAAATTAAAAGAGGAAAATTCATACCTCAAAATGATAAATAATACCATTAATAAAACATCCTTAATTTGGATGGAAGAAGGGAGGAATAAAGTAAATACCCTCATATAGTGCATTCATGAAGTGGAATATAATTGGGAGGGTTATGATAATATACATAACGAAAGAAATAGTAAAATAACCATAATAATGAGATTCTAGTTGGCCACATGGATTAGATAAACAATTTCTAATATTGTTCCCCAACCATGTGTATGGAACTATCCAATCCAACACACACACATGGTTTGGCTATACGGTAAACCAAACCTTGTTACAATCATACCACACCCCACTTTATGAAATCATACAGATTATCTATATCCATTAACATGAAATGAAGCATGTCTAGGCCTTCCTTGCCCTTGAACAATTTACCTAGAAAACCACACGGTTTTTACATAACCATATGGTAATCCAAGATCATTACCATACTAAGTACAAATTGAACTGAAAAAAACCATATTATCATGATGTTGCATGGTTTATCCTAAATTTTTCATGCCAAACCATGAACTACAACTATAAAACTCAAGAACTCATAAAACATAACCTCAAGCCTCTAAGACTCACCCTAACACTCTGGTTATCTCTATAAAATCATTATTATTCTCAAAACCCACCTTTAAATAATTTCACCACTAAAAATTCCATTTTGTGTCTTGTTTTATAGTATGAAATGTTCATTAAAAAAATACAATTTCTTTTAGAATTTAAAACTTTTTAGGAATTGGATCTTACAAACTCCCCACCATAAAAACTATCATCCCTTATAAGTCCAGATGGTCATCTATCTACACCAACTAAACAATATCACTCACAAATTATATCCAAACACCTTTTTTAGTCTATAAATTCATGAAATGTGACCAAATACAACCTCTAACTCAAGCCACTCAATCGACTATGATAAAATTCAATGTTGCTGCCACAAACTAAATCACATAGATGGTGATTACTTGAGTCCATATAATAGAAACTATGAATTTTGTAATTACTCATTCACTTAATATTGATATGGTACTCCCCAATATAAGCCTCTTCCTATCAATATGAAATTAACCAACATAGGACCTCCACCATTTGAAAATATCAAAAGAAGCCTAAAATCATGCTCCTATAATTCACTCAGCATGGTTTCCAACTTCTTGTTCCCAAAAATTCAATATAATTCCAGTCACAATATTCACTAATCCTATTCATTGAAATCCAATTGAAGTGGATGTATACCCATTTACCAAGCATAAAATATGACCATATCAATTTTCATTGTAATATAGAATCAAACCAAAAATGAACCCTTCATTTAAAAAAAATCTAGTTGGAAATTGATTTAAACCTTACAAACCAATATTTTCCACTAATCCCAGTAATACTATTGTAACACCCCAGGTAAATAAGGAATATGACATTTTCATATTTATCCATATTTGTGAATAAAATATTAATATGACTTTAAAGGGGACGCTATGCTCGATGGCATACCCAACACGCAACAACGAGTTTCTTGGGAATCTTACGTTGCACTCTAATAATAAAATAATAATATTTTATATGGTAGTTAACATGTAGCCGTTGTAATGGCGGGAATGGATAGAAATAACTAAAATATGATTATATATGTTCTTAAATATTTTTACATTTATACAATAAAATAAAAAGTCTTAAAATACGGAAAGAATTCAATTTTAGGCGTATATGCCCTAGTTTTCACTAAAGGTTCACTTATCACCTTTTGATGGAGAACCGTCATGAAATATAGTTTTGTTCACTCTTAAACATTCTTTTGGACCAAATAAAACTCTTATTAAGAATCGGGACATCAAAATTTACTTTGTGTAAATTTTTGGTATCTTTCCGATAAAGTTCATTTTTTTAATGAATAGTGTAAAATGTTGTATTTTAATTCAAAACCACTCTTTAATCCAATTTATTTATATGATTAGATTATATTTTGAATTGGTTTTAAAGTGAAATTAGAAAATATTTTTACCATTAAATCCAATAGTGGTCGTTGGAATCAATTTCACTTTTAAATCAGACTTAAACTAGTGTCAATCTTTTGATACTTTTTGTTTCATAAAACACGCTATTTTTCATGACAGCGGGAATTAATTATTAAATTAATTAATGTGACTTATATGTTTTGAATTTTGTAAAATGGACTTCATTTTTGAATTCAGAATATCAAATATAGATTAGGGTGAATTTTTGGTAATTTTCTGGAAAACTTTAATTTTTGATGAATAGTGAAACCACTAAGTGGTAATCAAGCAAACTGATTTTTCAGTTAAATGATAGTTTACCACTAATGTGTACTGAATTTTGAAAATCCGACATACATGGTTGTCATTAAGAAGTAAAATGTGGTTCAATGAGATTAAAATAATTTTTTGGTGAATAGTAACTTATTAAGTTCTTAATCGCGATTAGTGGTAATTAGTGTAGTTTAAGGTATAAATAATGATTTAATAATATGAAATGACCTAGACACATGTCCCAACCTTATTGGTTGTGTCATGGCCGACCAGGAAAAGCCATGGGTCAACTTGGGGACCCCATGGAGACACTTCGGTTTGGAAATGACATAAATAACTTTTTATTAAATGTTAAAGTAAAAATGACACAAACAAGAGATGTTTTACGAAAACAATTTTTACATGGGGTTATAAAGATCAGATTTTTGATTATAAATAGTCATTGGAAAGATAAAAAGATTTCCTACATCATAGTATTTTGTTTATGATTTTTAGACATTAAATAAATTAAATTATTTATGACATAATAATGATGCAGCGATGACATCATTATTTGACGATTTAAATAAAATGGAAAGATAATGTAAACTCTATGAACTAAACATGTCCAAAACCAATTGTATGAGTGTATTTCGAACCCTTATCACCTTATCCACGAATTATATCAATGTCGGACCTTTTAAAACCGAAACACATTTTCAAATAAAGTAATATTTCTTTACTTTCCAAAAGCACCCCTCCTCTCCTCTTATAAAAGGCCCCCACCTCTACCTCATTTCACACACTCCTCAAGCCTTTGGCTCGGCCAACCCCTGACCATTTACTCTCTCCACATCCCTCTCCTCATCCTAGAGGATTCCCTTTGGGCAGAATCCTTTCAAAGGAATCCTTTAGGCTCAAATCAAAAAGAATTACACTTTTAAAGGTAATTCACTCTCTCATGTTCATTTGTTTTATTTTGCTTTCCAACCCCCTAAAATCTTTTTATTTACTTCTTTTGTAACAACACCAGTATCTTAAATATAATAGTATGTTGTTATAAGATTTATTCGAGCTACACTCTCACACAACTACATCAAATGGTTAAAGAACATACGGTTTCCGTGGATGGTGAAATTCTTCCTCCCGAAACGATGATTATTCAATACTCATTTAACACCTTCAAAATGTGGCCATTATGATGTAACTATTTTTATATATGATATATAATATGTTTATGTTTTATTTATGCTTCTGTATTTTTCATTTTTGTCTTACCTTTATGGATTCCATTATGGGTATACGCGATATCTTCATTTAAGGAAGTGCGGACTACCGCCCCCTCAAAGTGATTTGATTCGTTAAATACCATATGTGGGATGTATAAAGAATGGAAATATGATATTATATATGATATAATACTGGAATTATAATATACCTTTATATCATTATTATTCCATTCTATAAAATACGAAATAGAAATGAAAGTAGCGTTCCTGCGTACGTACGGCTTACCGTCTCCATGAACGGTGCATTTCATTTCTTACCTCTAAATGATTATGTAATGTTATAAATGCATGAATGTACTGGATATATATGAAATATATGACATCTAAATAATGAATACAATTCTGGATATAATAAACATTTGGCCACACGAACAACATGTAATTGTAAGAAGTCCACTTTCGACTTAAGAACCAAATATCGGCAAAACAAATATTATTAACTTAAATGATTACATAATGTTTATGACATGGTAATAAGTGTTATAAAAGTAATAATGAACTTGAAAAAGGTTCTTAAGGAATTATAAATTAACTCAAGTTTATTATTCAGGAGATTAAAGAACGATCGAGTCAAGTCGGACCCGAGGTAAGGGATCCTACACCTCTCTTTCTTTTTAAGTACACTCTTTTATGTCATTCCTTTTAAAGCTCATCTTTCTTTTTATTGGGATGATATTTTATATTAAATTTACTTTAATTTTTATTTTCATGTTATGAGAGACCCTATTCCCTCTCATCAATCCATTTTGGAAGTTTTAAGTGGCGCCGTTAGGCTGCTGAGTTTTCGTAAGGGATTTTTCATCTCACTTTTATTCCCGTGAGATTTATGATACATTTGCCACAATTTCCTTTGAGTGGTGTATGTAATGACCATTATTTTACTCATTGTGTAATATTATTTCATTTATGAGTATTTACATCAATGATTTATTGTCCTTCTTTCACGGGTCGTATGTTTCGAAAGATACCCATGTCGGTAAGGGAACCTTTCACCCTCCTCTTTTTAAAAGACTTCTTTTGTTGGGTCTTTTAATGTACATATTGTTATGTTGGCATATGTTCTCATATATCCTTATTGATGTAAATTTTATGTCCAAGTGATGAGATAGTTTTTTTATCTCTCATCAAATCATTTTGATGTGACACCGTTAGGCTGTCAAGGGAACTTTTTAACCCAATTTCGATTTCTTTGGGTTCAACATGTAGTCATTGAATATGTCATCCATTTAATATGTGTGAATGACCTTTTATTTTTTTTACACTTAATATCCACTTATATTGGGGGTATTTATATTTTTCACACATATTTTGAGATTGATTTGTCCTTAATTTAAGGATACCTTCTTTATAAGGGATTTCATCACATTTGACATTTCTATTGAGGGTTCATTGTTGTTATGCACCAATTCACTCTTATATGGTGTATATACTGTCCTTTGGAGTATTATATCATGAATCCTTTTATTCTCATGATATTATAAAGTTCTTACTAAATTTTATTCCTCGATTATTGTATTCAAGTGTCTCTAATTTTGGTAAAACCCCTTTAACCAAAATATCATTTTAAATGTTTTAATTATTTGTTCTTATTAATATCCATGTTTTCAAAATGGTTTTAAGGATTTATTTATATGGATATTAATGGTATAAAATGGTAAAAGCTTCAAGGTGGTATGGGACACTTTGATTCAAAAATCTCTTTATTAAATGTTTTAAATGGTTTTGAAAATGGTTTCTTTTTGAATGGATTCATTATTTCAATATCCTAAAATGTTATATTGTGATTGAAATGTGGAAATGTTATGTTTCCTTTATTCATGTTTATGTTATACGATTATGTTATGGTTCTTGGGCATTGTTATGAAGAACGGGTGGTTCCGTGATAAACTAAGGGCGGGTGAGCCCGATATAGCTCTCCAATGCATTGGGTAACGCGAAGGAGTGAAACATTAAGGTTTCTCCGAAGAGATTTAGGGAATATACTGTGATGGGTATTCCAAACGTAACCAAGAGGGTTACTCCCTACGTAAGAATGTTATGAATGCCTCAAGTTACCTTTATGTCTTATGTTTTCTATGATTTATTCAGGGTTTGATGAGGTATGTTAAAGTGCCTATGTTTTATGGGTAAAGTATGATTTCATTATTATGTATATATGAAGTCATGTTTCCTTTCCATATTTTTATAACCCTTACTGAGCTTTTTATGCTCATCCCAAGTTTTTGAAATGTTTTTCACAGGTCAAGGGAAAGGTACATGATGTGATGATAGTGTCAAGGATGTGTCAAGAAAGAATCCATGTTATATTTTAAATATGTTTCCGTTGATGGGAAGAATGAATACTGTCTTTTATGTAACCACTTCGTTTAAATGTGGAATGTAATGAAAGTTTCATGATCTAATTATCTAAAACTCTAAACCTGAAAAGATACTCAATGTGTAATCTTGTAATTACTCAAGATTAAGTAAGGTTTAAGGCTAGGGCCTTATAACTATCCTTATCCAACTCATACAAAAATCTCCCAACTCCAATGGTCATTCAGTTTCCAAATCACCTGATCCTGCTTCCCTCACATCTAGAGGAATTATACAACAACCCCAACATTACCACAAGCTTCTATACCCTTACCCTAGTGATCTTCCTCTATAATCTCCCCTACTAACCCAAAACATTCATTATTTACTAATGCAAACATATTTACCTCCAACACAATCACATTGAATTTATTTTTTGGGCTAACTTCATGCCCAAATACATTGATAAACTCGACCATCACTAAAAACGTACTTCCCATTAACATTTCCTAAAAAATTTAGGCATTCACCAAAAAGGATTTTCACTGGCATTAAAATTTAACCATGATTGAACCATGACTAGTTACATACACATGCGACCTTTCCAACATGAGGGTCTCACCCTTGTGACCAACATGTTACTCCATACCATAACAGTGTCTTTATCATCAACTCACTAAAGAAACTATGACCACTATATCCCATACCCCATTAATATAAAATAAATGAATTAGAATTGTCTATTTAACTCCCTATGGATAATCAAAACAAACATAATCTATCACCTGAACTTAAATCCCAAAAATAGTACCATTAGAACACATTGACATCGAAACCCCCACAAGGACAAACTAACATATGGATAGTGATGAACTTCCAACCATACATCTCCACAAAAAATACTCCATGATATCCACCTCCTCAGAGGCCTTTCTATAGTCCAATATTAAATTTTGATAGCTTGCTAAAAATCCAAAGGGATCTTATCTTACCTAGGATGATGTAAATATATTGGGAATGATAAAATATAGGATAAGATTATAGTATATTTTTTATGAGTAATACCAAAATGGATCATCCATTTAAAATTTCACCTCTATACATGGGGATGTGTCAAACCCATATAGAGGCCCCGATCCTCCCTTCCCTAATGTATATCACCACACCCACATTTTTTCCCAGTCTACTCATGGATTCCATCCCAGCTTTAGAACCTTAGGTATATCCTTCTAAAAAACCCAGTCAATAAACCTAATGACACAACATTTCACCATCCACTCATTCCTCTATGATCCCACTAACACTTATACGTTACACACTATTACATAACCTAAATAAAACCACATCCTTACCTCTATCGAGTAGTGTCTCACAGAATCACATATCCCAATCCCTAACAACTGGACATGCCTTCCCCACATTCTTGCCTCACCCAATGTATAGAACCCTTTATGCTTCTAAAAACCAAAGGATCTCACCAATAATAAACCATTTTCACAACCAATCAAGTCCCATGAATATTATAAAAGTGTCACTAAGTCAATGTACACATTCACCACATACATGGAGATGCATCAAGATCTCACTGTGCTATGAACATAACCGATCCTTCCCCCATAAACCACATGGCGGTACCAAAGATTTGAGTTTTTTCCTAGTCACCCCATTAACAAAGAAAGAAAATTCTGATAAAGGGGGTACCACTTTATTATTATTTTAAGATATTATAGTTGGGGTTTTATCAGCTCTTTTTTGAGAGCACTGATAAAGACACTCCGTTATCAGTGCTTTTTTTACTAGCACTGATAAAGGGTATATTTTTTAAAAGACTAATTAGAAGTAATATATTAATATATGACTAAATAAATATATGGATATTAATATTAATATAATATATATATATATATATTTAAATGTGATTAAGATAAGGATAAATAGTTATTTAAACATAATTTATACGATATATAGGAAAAAAAGCATATGAAATAATTTAAAAAATATTTTTAAGTATTTATTTTCTAACTTTTATAGAATAATAGAAATTTAATAAAAAATTAAATATAGATTAAATAAATAAATAAATATAATTTCTAAAATTAGTTGAAAAAACAACTCAAACTTCAAATAACCATAACCTTATATACTGGTGTCTGTTTGAGCTCTACCACATATCAAATTGAAGCTTACGACGAGATCTACGTCCCTCAGACTGGGTGATCATGTTCAACGTTTTTAGAGGGAAAAAAAGTCCCATAAGGCCTCTAAAACAGAGTTTTTAGTCGATGAACCCCGAATTTTTATCATTTGATGTATTTTTCGGCTCATTTATGGGGGTCTTTTTGGCCTTTTTTGACAGGGACTAAATTTTTTCATTGGTATAACATTCATATTGATATAATGGTTTTGAAATTTTCTAATTTTTTACAATTTACTATTATTTATAATAAAATATATTACAATATATACGTATTTTTTAATATATTCACACTAAAAATTTTAATTTTATAAAGAATTAATTAAAAATATTATTATATAAAATATATTTTTTAATATATAAGCCTTATATAAATAAAAAATAATATCCATTTTTTTAAAATACAGAATATTAATATTTATATACCTATATAATGTGTGTGCGTGTGTGTCTATATATATATAGTAGTGTGTGTGTGTGTTTTAGTAAACTAATATATATTATTTATATATTCTAACAAATAAATAGACATATTATTATATGATAATACAAATATATATAAATATGTATAATTATACTTATAGATACACACATATATATAATATATACTTGTCTATGTATGTTGTATGTATGTAATTTTTAATTTATTTATTTATAAACACACACCAGGAACATATTTTATAAATATATTTAAAACTAATATTAGAAATAGATATTAATATACGAATAAATCTACAGATAAAAAATATAACTATATATATAAAGATATTATCAGATATTAATATTCAAATATATATATATATATAATATAAACAGAATTATATATATATACTAATATATAAATAAATATAACTATATATATATAAATATACATATCCTTAAATAGAGAACAATGTATCATGGGGGAGTGGTAAAGCATCCAACGTGTAGGGAAGAGGTCCTGATTACGAGTCCATATAGATGCAGTGGGGTGCGCGTAGGTGCATGGGGGTCTAGCACTGTTAATGATCTTGAGAGGGGACTGATAAAGGCTGACACGAGGGGGTGGGTGCAAGTGGGGGGCTTTCTAGCCCTGTTGAAGGGGGGGGGGGGGGGGTGGATAGCACTATTGATAGGGGGTGGTGGAAACTGTTAAAAGGGGTCTCCAAAAATTACAATTTGGTATTTTTCTAATTTTTTTTTGATTTTTATCAACACTAATAAATGCACTGATGAAGACCTCTTTTATTATATATTTTTTGAGCATTGATAAAAGTCCCATTTTATCAATTATTTTTTGAGCACTGATAAAAGGGGCCTTTATTAGCACTTTTCTATCTGGTAATAAAAGGGATCCCATGTATCTACCCTTAGATTAGCAACACTGAAAAAGAGATGTTAAGATCTATTTCTAGCATTGGTAAAATCCCTATATGTAGTAGTCCAGGCCTCTGAAGAATCTATAATATAACTTATTTTCATCTCAAATAAACCATGAATCACTATACACATCACACAGTGAACATACCAGGTTTATCTTATCTATATTGTGATCACCAAAAAAAACTAAACACCTAAAATCACATACCCTCAAAAACCCATAATGCTACCAATTTAGCTCTAACAACCATCCAAATCCATATACACATCCCTTACATTATCTAGGAATAAAAATGATCCTTACCCTCTAAGAAACCATACTCATGCAAAAAACAGTAGAACTCAAGTTCTATTTCTCAACACTAAAGGTTTCCTTTTTTTTAAAACACATAATAGGTTTCACCCTTCACTCACAACTTTCAGAAGTATATAATATCCATAATTACCTCACACACACAAAATTACACATAACCTAGCTAGCCTCTCTTAGGGGTCACCCTCTAAAGCCAAATGAAACCTCTCCAAAAATAGGAGTCATGTCAAAAGGTGATTAGGTTCAACCACCCATGGTCTACACCATCTCGCAGAAGGACCTGACTCATAGAGTATCAAACATGAAAATGTATCATCAATAAAAGACATCATCACATCAAAACACCATCCTCTAAGGTCTCACACTATAAATTCCTTATATTCTAACTTGGATCCCACAAATATGGAACCCATCCTCTCCAAGAACCCACACATCAGAATGATCCCTTGAGGACTCTGACATGAAACTAACACAAAAAAAAACCTGAAAATAAAAATGTAAATGTTTGAACATATCTTATGAAAATAATAGCACATATACCAAATATCATAATATTGAGTCATGAAATTAATCATTGCAGTTAGTAAGGCATAAATCACAAAATAACATAAGCGATGAAAACATTTCATTGACATAAAACATGGAATTATGATAAAAATATAAGAATAGAAAATCATTTCTATATTTTACAAGACTCATTTCCAAGACCATCATAGTGGAAAAAGTCCCTTACTGAACCGAGTTCACTACTCATTCCAACATGGTATTACTGAACTAGATTTAATGACAATTTCAGACCTATATTACTAAATAAAGATCATTTTTTATTTTTTCTAGGTAATACAGAACTAAGATCATTTTCTATTCTATTATTATATATCTCATTAGAAAATAATATTTACCCAATGCATTAGAAAGAGATGTAAGTACCATCAATATGAAAATGAAATCATTCTTACGTGTTCCAAAAAAACATAAACCATTAATCATATCATAACTCAAATATTATAAGGGGTTTCTTAATAATCATTGCATCAAAACACAATCCATTTAAAAAATGGATTTCACAAATACAATTAAATTGTAAACATAAAAAATAATAGGAATAATAGGAATAATATTATTGAAACATAAACATATTAAATAATTAATTTTAAATGGAAAATAATTTTGATAGAATACTTAAAATTAATTCTTGAGGAAAATATCTTTTCTTCTTGAAGAATTTATTATTTTCTCAAAATGCCATGTAATTTTAAAATAAATTATTTTTTTGAAAATAACCTTGAAGTCTTGTAAATGAAGATTCACAGAAATAAGGCATTATGAAAATGTAATAATAATTTCATTCCATATAATTTAAAATAAAACATTCTTCTCATTCATTGGTCGATGAATCCAAAAAAGTATCTCGTATCGAAATTGAAAAAATATTGCTTCTATAATGTTTAATAAAAATTAACCAATTATTGAAATTGAATTTAAACAATTTTATAAGAATAAAAGGAATAATTTAGAATACATATTTAGGAATCATGGACATGGATGATAAATAAACAATCTTGGATAATAATGTGTTTGGGAAATTTTCCCATTCCTTAGATTTTGGTTCCATTATACATAACCAAACCCCCTTTATAAGGGTTTAAATAATATAATTATCTTATCCTAGAATCAAATTAATTTTTAGGATATCATTAGTGGTTATATAATTTTTCATTTGTTAATATCATTATTACAAATCTGTCGACTATTAACCGCTTTTTTTTTCTTACTCATGCTTTGTCATATAAATTCCAGTTCCAATCCTTAGGTTATAGTTATATAATTTACCAAATGATTTTATTATAATATATATCATATTTATTCATTCTAAAAATTTATATAATCATTCTTTAATGAAGATCATGTAGAATGAATCGTGTCACATCGTGGAGACGGTAAGCAACACGTACGCACGAGAGATGATATCAATCCATCAATTATGGAATGGTATAAAATTGGATGGTATATATATTGATCTTGAATCAAAATATTCTTATAATGATCATATATAGTTATTATTTACATCATTATACAAATCCGTTTAATGTGCTGGTGAAAACCATATTACACGACGGTGTAGAGACGGTAAGGTATTCGTACCCATTCATGGTGATTTCAATTTTCATAGGATGTATAGAAGGTGGAATATAGTTTTTTCATAATAATAATAACATCACATCACATAGCTATTACATGATTTATTACTTTATAATTCACAAAACTCAATGAGATTAGTTAGAAGAATAAATAAGCTTTAATAAATCTATATAGGAGATTACTTCTTCAACAAGCTTCATATATATGTTATCTAAAAGGCACTAGAGTTGGTCTTTTTTGATGAAAATCGCCTCTAAAATGTGACTGAGGATTTTTTTAATGTAAATGGGCATGATATAGATGATATTTAATGCTCAAATTTAAGTTAATAATAGAGGGAGGATGTTACCTTTTATAATTGAGGTGAGCGGAAATTTTGGAATCTATAAAAAAAAATATAGATAATAAAATAAAAACCCATCCAAAACCCTCCAAAATATTCTTTTTTTAATATTATATGAGAAAAAGTTATTATATTATCAAAAATAAATTTTAGACTTGTTTTTTTTTCAATTTAAACCATATCATTTTAATTAACACTTAGTTATTCTATTTAATTTTTAACTAAGGTAACAAATATTTTAATTTTGAAATGGTGAAATATTTACTAATTTGATGTAAATTAGACTATCAGTAAAAAATATATAACCTCTTCCACCATATAATAATTTTTATATTTTGTAAAAAATATATTATTATTATTAAATAATTTAATAAAACATAGTTTTGACCAAATATCAATAGTGTCAATTTTGACACAATTCATTTCATGGATTTTTAAAATTATCAAGATAATATTTTATTCGAGAAAAAAATATTTTATTGTATCCATAAGGGGTCTTGGTATTTTATAAAAATAATTGGACATATTAATTATCCCAATTATATTTATTTTTATATTTTAATAGCATAAATTTGATATTTCAATTAATAAATTAATTACTACATTTGTTTTGTGTAATTATATAATGTATTAGTTCTGGAAGCTGCCCAGCAGCGCCCCGTACCCGGTTGGTCACATGGATCCATGCACATTCCCTGAAATGCCAGAGGCTGCCGATAAGTTGTGTGGGCCTTGGGTGTGATAGTGGGGAAACTATGCCCTCATTGGCAGAGTAACACAGTGGAAGTATACAATGGAAAAAAACGGAAGCAATAATAATTTATTCACAGGTAAAAAACAAAAGACTAGTTTTAATAAATTGAATCAAATGTATATATAAATCATTATTGACACATACGTCTATGAAAACATCAATAAAAATAAAAATGTTGGAATAAAAAACAGTACTAAGCCGAAGTACAAAAGAAAACAAATAAACAACTCCTCATCATCGCAAGCCTCATCATGGTTCGATGCTATCCAGCTCCACAGAAAACAAGTACGTGATGTAGAATGATGATTTCCCTTATCTATACCTACAACAATATAATCTGTTCAGGCCCAAAATCGTGGCCCAAAAACTGGTGAGACCAATTACCAGTAGGAAACCACCATAGTATCTGTGCCAAATAGTCAGTGAATATATGGTATGTAATGAGTAAAAAGGAGTAGTGAACAAGAATGTAATCAGTAGTAACAATCCACTGTTTAAACGCATCCAATTTCATATATCAATCAATAGATAACCAAAGAATGTAAACACAAAATGTAACCCTCTGGGAAGTACTCACAGCCAATCCCATCTAGTCCTACTTAGCA
This sequence comes from Viscum album, assembly GCA_963277665.1. Taxonomy (NCBI): domain Eukaryota; kingdom Viridiplantae; phylum Streptophyta; class Magnoliopsida; order Santalales; family Viscaceae; genus Viscum; species Viscum album. The sequence goes on from OY728137.1 coordinate 1,421,686,003, forward strand.
ACACAAGCTTGCAGCTGAACACAAAAGGTAACCCACTGGGAAGTACTCAGAGCCTATCCCTTTTGGTCCTACCTGGAAACACAAGAAAGAAGCTAAACATAAAAGGTAACCCTCTAGTAAGTACACACAATCTATCCCCTCTGGTCCTACCTAGAAATACAATAATGAAACTAATCACTAAAGGTAACCGTCGAGGAAGAAATCAGAGCCTATCCCCTCTGGGCCTACCCAGCAACACAAGCAAGCAGCTAAACACAAAAGGTAACCCTCTGGGTAGTACTCACAGCCTATCCCCTCTGGTCTAACCTGGAAACATAAGAATGATGCTAAAAACCAAATATAACCCTCTGTAAAGTACTCACAACCTATCCCCTATGGTCCTACATAGAAACACAAGCAACCCTCTGGGTAATAGACTCAGACTAACCCCTCAGGTTCAACTTACTCATAGACTCTCTGAGGAAGAACTCACCATCAATTCCTCCTATTGTCTCGTATCGGTAACTAAAGGCACTCTGGGGAAGCACTTACATCACATTCCCCCTATGTCCCATGTCGAGGAACTAAAAACACTTTGAGGAAGCACTTATATCCAGGCCCCATGTGGTCTCGCATCGTAAGAAAAAACGGACACTCTGGAGAATCCCTTCCATCCATTCTCCCAATGGTCTACTAAACTAGGTTCTCATGGCCCTATGTAAGACAATAAGGAATAGAGGCACATATCAGCAAAAGAAAACCTCATGATATCATTTGATAAATAGGCTACAACATAAAATAATGTCAGAACAATAGTCACACCATCCTACAATAATAGGCCTGGGAAAAACAGGGCAACCTAATAGGAAAACAAGACCAAATGGTCAAAAAATGCAACATGCATGGTGAACAATTCCAAAGAATATAAATTCACCCTAATCAAATTAAATTAACCGATAATCAAGCATACAATCATGGAAGGAAATTAACCTGACTAAAATTATAAACACGCTATACCCCATTCAAGGATATTAAGCAAATTTGAACATATAACTCAAATAATTTCAACAGCAAGGCACAAACCAACTACCTCAGTAATGGGAGATCACTATAAATGAACCTTGAGACTTGAATCTCCCAAGAAAATGATAAATCTACAAAAACATCTATAATGTTAAACCGAGGAATACATGAGAATGATGAGGAATCATAAAAAAAATCTCTAGAAGAAGGATGAGATTACTGAGGTGATCCCAACACAATCGAAGGTAGTTGAATCAGAGATTGGTTGCTTGGTCGGAGGCTTAGAGTATGATTGCGGTCGAACCCTTGCTCTCGAATGAACCCAACCTCGAAAGAGGTGTTTCTGTCCATCAGACGTGACCCCGGTTCATTTAATGAAAAAAGAAAGTACATGGTGTGTAAATTATAAGTACACATCGTGTACTTTCCTTCAATGACCCCAATATTAGGCAGTCTCCAGGTCACCATACACGGCCGTGTGCATGGCCGCTATAAGGTCAGCACCAGGCTACCCGCTGTAATCGAGTACACGAAATGTACTAATAAAGTACATGATGCGCACATCACAAATTTCTAGAAATTCATCTTTTTCTCAAAAATGACCAGAAAAAAGAAACAATACCCGAAAAGAAGATCCAGGTTCTAACAAACTTCCCCCTTAAATAAATTCATCCCCTAATTTCCCTAGCAAGGCGACGTAGAAGAAGAAACCCTGTACAGCTTTGGCCACTGCAATCATATGTTTGCCTCCCACTCCCATGTCTCATCCAATACATACCTGTACTTCCATAGCACTCATACCAAAGGAACATACCAACCATGAAGAACCTTCGTACATTAATCAATAATCCAGATAGGATGTTCCTCAAAATATGCATCCACATCTAACTCAACCTCATCATGTTGGAAGGCATGAGATGGGTTAGAGAAGTAACGTCGAAGCTTAGAAAAATGGAATACATCGTACATATCCCGGTACCTATAAGGTAACTGCAGTCGATAGGCAACCGACCCAAATCTCTCCAACACCTCAAATGACATGAAAACCCTCAGCGAAAGATTACCCTATATCTTAATCCTTCTGTGTCCCAACCCCGGTGAAACACATAGGAAAACTTTATCCCCAACCTCGAACTCTAGAGGTCGTCTCCACTAATCAACATATGACTTTTATAGCGACCGTGCAGTATCCATCCTCTTTCGAATCAACTCTATCTGCTCTGTGACCTCCAGGACAAGATGAGGTCCCAACAGAGCTTCCTCTCCTACCTCTAGCCAACATAAAGGTGATCAGCATGGCCTACCGTAAAAATCCTCACAAGGTGACACCTATATAGTTTCGTGAAAACTATTGTCATATGCACACTTCACAAGAGGAATATGCTTCTTCCAAGAACCTCCCAAAACCTGGATGCATGCATGAATAATGTCCTCAGGAACCTGAATCATACGCTAGGACTAGCCATCTGTATGGGGATGGTAAGCTGTACTCAGAAGAACCTATGTCCCCAAAGCTTTATGAGGCCCCTACCAAACCCTAGATGTAAAACAAGAATCCCTATCTAAAACGATGGTGTGTAGAACCCCATGTAGACATACAATATATCATATGTACAACTTTCCCAGCTCATCAACACTGAAGGTCTCCTTTATCGACAAGAAGTGAGAATCCTTTGTGAGTCTATTAATGAAAACCCAAAATACATCACTCCCTTGAGGTGTTCTTGGTAAACCTACCATGAAACCCATCGTGACATCATTCCATTTCCACTCAAGAATGGGTAACTACTGTAAAAGCCCTACTGGTCACTAATGCTCCGCCTTCACCTACAGAAAGGTGGAAAAACTTCATGACGAAACCAGCAACATCTCTCTTCATACCTGGCCACCAATAATGACAGTGTAGATCGTGATACATTTTTGTGAAACCAGGATGAACTTCCCAAATTGAGGAATGAAAGTCCTATATTAGCTCATCGTGTATGTCTACTAGCACCCATATGCAGCCCTGAAAATGCAAGATATCATCCTCGTCTATCGTCCATCCATGAATACAGTCCTCTCCTGACACACATTCCCATAGGACTAGGCCTTCAAAATATGATAGATACCTCATTCACACTTGATCAAGAAGTGTAGAGGTAATATCTATAGAAGAAAGAAATGTCTCCCCCTATCTGTCGTGCATCTCAAAATGTATATCAGATAATAGATCCATAAGCTTCCACTCACTACTGGCCTCCTGAACTTCCTATATCTGAGTCCTGCTCAGCGCATCAGCCACTACATTGCCTTTCCCAAACTTATAGGAAAGCTCAAATTCAAAGTACTAAAGGTACTCAACCCACCTTCGCTATCTCAAATTCATGTCTTGCTGAGTGAAGATATATGTTAGACTCTTGTGGTCCGTGAAAACAAAAAAAATTCTCTCAGAAGATAATGTCCCTAAAAGTGCAAGGCATGAACAATATCAGCCAACTCGAGATCATGCGTCGGGTAATTCCTCTCATGTGGCCGCAACTGACAAGACTCATATGTGACAACTACTTCTACCTGAATAATCAAAACTCCCATCTTGATACCAGAAGCATCACAATAAACAGTATTTCTCTTTCCTTGGTCTGGAAAAACTTGTATCGGTGCTGATTTCAACCTCCCTTTAACCTCTAGAAAGGCTGACTCGCAAGAGTCTAACTAGAATAACTTTTCACCCTTCTTAATCAAGCCCGTCAACGGAGATTCTAGGCATGAAATGTTCTATATAAAACGTCTGTAGTATCTAACCATCCCTATAAAACTCCATACCAAAAATATGTTCATCGGTTGCTCCTAGGAAACTACAACTCTCGCTTTCTATGGGTCTACTGATACACTTATCTCTGAGATAACATGACAAAATAAGTGAATCTATTCCATCCAAAAGTAGAATTTTTATAGCATAGCATATAAATAATTCTCTCTCATTGTACTCAAAACGATCTCAAGATGGGTAGAATGGTCGTGTCGAGTGTGAGAGTTCACCAAGATATCATCCACAATGACCACCATGAAAGAATTCATGTATGGATGGAAAACTTGGTTCCTCAGTGAAATGAAAACTGCAGGCGCATTCATGAGACCGAATGACATAACCATATACTCATATAGACCATACCTGCTCCAGAAGACTATAAAAGGTATATCAGATAGTCTAATGTGCAATGAATGATAACCAGATCTCATGTCAATCATTGAGATCACCCAGGATCCTTGAAGCTGATCAATGAGATCATAATTCATCAGCAAGGGATATCGGTTCTTGATTGTCAATTGGATCATCTTTCAATAATCCAAAAAATTCTTGAGGGTACCATCTACCTTCTTCACACACAGGAAAAGAAAACCCCAAAGAGAAGTACTGGGTCATTTGAAGCCCTTTCCCGACAACTCTTCAAACTGCTTCGTGATCTCCTGTAACTCTAGTGTAGCCATCCTATAAAGAGGAATGAACACCAGTTATACTTCTAGCATGGGCTCCAAATAAAAGTCTACCTCTCGCTCTGGAGGAAAACCTGAAAAGTCCTATGGAAATACATCCTTGAAACGATCCAACCCTAGAGAAAATTCTAGATGTGTAGTCCTCTGTTTATCTAGATATAGACTAGAAATCTGGGCTATAACTCCTCCTAACCCACGATGATCGGGTCCCTCTCTGCTCACCTGGACACCCCATTCACCCATATGAATAAACAATCTTCCCTCTGGTGACGTAAAAATCATCCTACAATAATAGAAATCGATGACTGCTATGAAGGGAACTAACCAGTTCATTCTGTGAATGACATCATAGGCTATCATCTCTAGGACATAGAGGTCCCAAAAGAAGTGACACCAAGCAACCTCTAGAGGGAACTCCTTACAACGATGCACACTATCCATTCTAATCCCCAACGGAGTGTCCAATTTCAAGATATCAGTAGAAGAAAAGATACAGAGCCCAAGGCTTTCTACAACAACAAAAGATATAAAGCTATTGGAAGAACCTGTATCGAAAAGAGAATAAGATAAGACTAAGGAAACTAAGTTTGTAACTCGAACTGTAGAAGTTCCAGGATCCTGATCCTTCTGGGTCTTCTCCACTACAAATGTTTGGCCAGTACCACGGCTCTGTGACCCTGCCTGACTACTCTGAGCTGATCTGCAAAAATGTCGCTGAAAAATGGGTGACTGGCTACCCCATCCACATCCTACACCTCAACCTAAATGGCTGCATGAACTCTAGTTCCCAGACTAATGAGAAACTGGTGGTGCTTCTCTTGAATGAGGAGTCATAGAATAACCCATGTCACCAAATACGAGTAGATTATATGAAAAAAACACTAAAGATGACCCATCTTACCGCAAGATTGGAACTCCACTAGGTCTCTCGGGAAATGTGTCCTTGTATTCCCACTCTTCCGGTACTGGTAGCACACCACCTAGTTACCAAAGGAAGTGTCTCACCTCCTCGGATCTCCATGCGTAGACTCACTACGGAGCTTCCAGATGTCATTATAAGGGATACTAACACTGGATACCGAGACACCCTGGATCACAACTCCAAAATCTCTCCAATTACGCTCTGTGATCAGTGCCAAGTTGACAATAGAAGTAATGGAAGTGAGCTTGAAAATTTTCAACTATAATAGGATGTTGTGCCTTAGACCATCCTCAAACATCCTTTCCAGAAATAACTCATCACCTCCTGGAATAGGCGTGAAGCACTGTAGCCCAGTGAAGTGAGAGGAATACTCTATAACAGAAAGAGTACCCTGACCCAAACTTATAAACTCTCGGGCTTGATCAGCCCTCATGGTCTTCAGATTAAAGTAATAATTGAAGTCACACTGGAACTAATCGAATGCCATAACATACTGGAATCCCTCTTGAGAGATCACATCCCACCATATATTTGAGGAATTCCAAAGCATATAGGTCGCGAGATTCACCCTCCTCTCTGGAGGCGTCTCCATATGATCAAAGATAGAAAGCATTACTTCTAGCCACGACTCTGTAGCTTGGGGTCCTCCTTCCCCTATGAAATTTGGAGGATTCTATTGCTGAAAGACCCACATAAACTGTTCCATAGACGTAGCTGTATGCGGTACCCCAAGGAAGGTCTGCATGACCCTTATAAAGACTTCCATGAACTGTGAATTAGCACCTGTGTCAGGTATAATGGCTGGTGCCAAGATTGGAATAACTGTAGGATTTGCAGGTAGTCCTTGATTATCTATATCCGAGGTCTGGTCACCACTTGGAAACTGATGTACAACCAGAGGACGTCTCAGTGGCACGAATCTACAATGTGAATCACACAACTTAGAACAACACTATCAAGGACTAAAAACTAGATGTGTAATAAGGGAACATGAGATAGAAACTATCATGTTTTACAAAACATGGATACACAATGTGTATAATCACTACACGGCATGTTCCCTTAATCCTTTCACATGGGCATGTACTTCTTCCAGAACTGGTCGTGTAACACCCCCAACACACATTGTGTTGTCCTTACACATATCATGTACTTGATTTCTCTTCCCCTACTCGAGTCCTTCTACACAGTTAAGCCACACGGTTCTCCTTAGAACGAGATTTCACAGTGTGTTTGTTCTAGAAACATCGTATAATAGATGAGCTTCACTGACCCATGTTGTTCGTGACATAGAGGGATACTCGGCTGGCACTACATGGCATGTTCCAGATGGACATGATGTGTACTAAAAAAGATAACACCAACCCGTGGTGTTAGTTTCATGGCCAGATTCTAGGTTTACACTACATGGAATGTTTAGAACTAAAACGGTGTGTATAACCTAAAACTTTTCCATCTGTGTTGTTAGTCACACGGGCAGACACAATGTCCACATGACATGGTGAGTACAACCGATACATGGTGTGTTCCCACAAAAATTTCCCAATATCGTGCCTCTGCCCACACGACCTATGACACAGTTATAGACTACATGACATTTACGTAAGGTACATGGAGTGTAATTAAGAAAAACAGTTTCTTCCTAAATAGAATAACACATGGAATGTAGTCAAAACGACAAGGAATGTATTCTGGGGTTTTCCAGACAGTAATCCTCAAAAACTAATCCAGAGCCAAAAAATAATAAAATGAACCCCAAAGTGCCAAATTCTGATCTGTGAGGTCCCATATTCCCCACGAATCAATGCTTGGAATCTTATACATGTTAGAACAAGAAGAAACAAGGCAATGATCCACCAAATTCATGTCTATGATGACCCATAACACATCAAGATCAAAAGATCGGTGTTCATTCAAGAAAAAACTCAACAAATCAATACCCTATCAAACATCAATTATTCTATCAGGGTTTCTATCACAACATCATGTATATCTAGCACAACATGTATCACAACAACATGAAATAACTATTGCACCCTAAATGGAATTGTAAGAATACATGACATGTGATTTCTAGCAAGTTCCAATATGATTAATGAGACAACATACCATTATCTAATCAGGTTGAAACAGAAATAGAACCTCAATGACAAAAACCATAATAGCAAAAAATTTGTGAATCACTCAAGGTAAAATCAAATCAACTGTAATATGAAAAAACAATAAAAATTGAAATAAACGAGGTAGATAGGATTTCCATTATATGTGGGTTAGCTACTTTTGGGAACAACTTATTATCATGTACTTATTCCGTCCTATCCCGGACTATAGGCTCCAAACAGTAAGTCAAAGAAAAGAAATTTCTTTGATACCACAATGCAACGTCATAGTTTAGGAAGCTGCCCAGAGGGGTGCCATACCTGATTGTCCACATAGCCTGAAGCACATTTCCCCGAACACCAGAGGCTGCCGACTAGCAGTGAGGGCCTTGGGTGTGACAGTGGGGAAACTATTCCCTCATTGGAAGAGTAACACAACAGATGTAAACAATGGAAAAAGCGGAAGCAGTAATAATCCATAAAAATGTAAATAGAAAAAGACTGGAAATAATAAACTGGAGCACACACATATATAAATGATGCATTATACAAACGTCTAGGAAAATAGCCAAACAAATCACAATGTTGGAATAAAAAACAGTACTAAGCCAAAGTAAAAAAGAAAATAGATAAATAGCTCCTCAGCATCGCAAGCCTCAACTTTGTCTCTTGATCTCCAACTCCACAAAAAATCAAGCACCTGAAGTAGAAACAGAACCAATGACCATTCATGATTACCTTCTCGGTAGACGCTCTATTCCATGGTTAATCTCCTACATCATCAAAAGCTTCAAGGGCCTCCTCAATAATGATGAAATGGTAAACCACACCTGGTGTGAGGGGAACAAAGTAGCATATCAACTTGGCTCTTTAGCGGTCCAAGTCTCCAATGTAGCTTTTTTATCCAATTTTTCTATATTTATACCTAAGGGGGTGAATTTGATTTGAGGGGACACCCTTGGGATACATTATATTAGGCCCCCCTAACCCGCTATCCTTGTACTTTGTACTTTTTACTTTGTACATGGTACTTTGTACCTTGTCATTGTACTTTGTGTTTGTCTCTTGAATAAAAATGATAATATTGATGATGATAATAGGAAACCACCACAAGAGCTATGCCAACAAGTCAGTGAATATATTGAAGGTAATGATTAAGGAGTAGTGAACAATATAGTACTCATCTGTTACAATCCAAAGTTTCAATGCAACCAATTTCATATATCAAGAAATATCTAACCAAAGCAGGTAAACACAAAATGTAACCCTCTAGAAAGTACTCACAGCCTATCCCCTCTAGTCCTACCTTGAAACACAAGCATGCAACTAAACACAAAAGGTAACCCTCTGGGAAGTACTCAAAGCCTACCCTGTCTTGTCCTACCCGGGAACACAAGCAAGAAAATAAACACAAAAGGTAACCCTCTAAGAAGTACTCACAACCTATCCCATATGGTCCTATCAAAAAACACCAGCAAGTAGCTAAAAACTAAAGGTAACCATATCAGATGTACTCATAGCCTATCCCCTATGGTCCTACCTAGCAACACATGTAAGCAGCTAAACACAAAAGGTAACCTCTCGAGGAATTACTTATAGCCTATCCCCTTTGGTCTTACCTGGAAACATAAGAAAGCAGATAAACACAAAAGGTAACCCTTTGGGATGTACTCACAACCTATCCTCTCTCATATTACATAGAAAAATAAGTAATCCCTTGAATAGTACACTCAGTCTAACCCCTCTAGTTCAGCTTAAGCATAGACTCTCTAAGGAAGCACTCACCGTTATTCCTCATATAGTCTCGTATCGTTAACTAAAGGCACTCTAGGGAAGAACTTACGTCACATTCCCCATGAGGCCCACTTAGAGGAAATACAGGCACTCTAAGGAAGCACTTACATCAATTCCCAACATGGTCTAACATCTTAAGGAAAAAATAGACACTCTGGAAAATTCATTTTGTCCATTATCCATATGTTCTACAACACCAGGTTCTCACAGACCTGTGTAAATCAATAAAGAATTGAAGCAGTTATCAACAAAATTAAACCTCATGAACTACATGGATAAACAATCTAAAGCATAACATCTTTTCATAACAATAATCACACCCTCCTATAATACTTGGCATGCGAAAAACAAGGCATCCTAATGTGAAAACAATACAAAATGTTCAAAACACGCAACATGCATTGAAAACACTTCCAAAACCATAACATTCACCCTAATAACATTCAATTAACCTCTACTCAAGCACACAAGCATGGAAGGAAATTACTGGGGCTAAAATAGTAAACACACAATACCTTGTTCAAGGGTATATGAAAAACTTTCACATATAACTCAAAGACTCCCAACAGAAAGGCACACACCACCTACCTCAGTGTTGGGAGATCACTATACATGAACGTCGAGCCCTGAATCGCCCAAGAACACGGTAGATCTACAAAAATATCTAAAATGTTCAACCGAGTATAACTTAAGAAAGGAGAAGATTCATGAAACGAAGCACTAGAAGAAGGAAGACCTTACCAAGGTGATCCCAATGCAATCGACGGGGGTCGAATCAGAGATTAGATGCTCGGTCAGGGGCTTAGAGGAAGATTATTGCAAAACCCTCTATCTTGGATGAACCCAACCTTGGAGGAGGTGTTTCTGTTCCTCAGATGCATCCCCTATGCATTTAATGAAAAAAATAAAGCTCATGGTGTGTACTTTATAAGTACACAGCATGTAATTGCCTTCACTGTCCCTTGCATTAGGCAGTCTCCAGGTCACCACAGATGGCTGAGTGTATGGCCACTACATGGCCAGCACCTAGCTGCCGCGGTAACTGAGTACACGGTTCGTACTCATAAAGTACACAACGTGCACTTAAAATATTTCTAGAAATTCCACATTTTCTAAAAAAACCAGAAAAAGGAAAACATACATCAAAAGAAGATCTAAGCTCTTATAAATCATTTAATATACTTACATATTAAATAAAAATTAGATGTGAAATACTATATGGAATATAAATCCACTATATTTTAAAATAATACTTATAGTAGAATATATATTTTGAAATATACCACATTAATTATTTTATATATATTAAAACATTAATGTGACAACTATAACATCACTTCAAATAAAATTTTATAAGTGTCATAAGATTTACTATATGGATCTAAAAGGTTCATAACATGACCCTTCGATGATCATGGTCAAGATATTCTCAGCCAATAAAATTTCCTAATGTATTTATTTCAGTTAAGGGTCATCATCATTTTAATAGACAATATTTTATTATTTTTTCATTAAATAAATAATTTCTACATCATCAATTTATAATTCTTTAAGGTAATTATTCATTTTCTCAATGTTACAAATAAAATACAATGATAAATAAAAAATTATATTTCAAATGACAATTTAGAGTCAAATATATATTCTATATAACCTTATATTAAAAATGATATAATAATTGAAATTTTAGTTGGACATATTTAACATTTCATTAATTAAATAATATTTAATATACTAATCTCATCCAAGTGGCATCTAAAAGATAACATTTAGACCAAATAATTATTTAGTTTGAAAAAATATCCTCCAATTATATTATGAACAGAATTAGGATAATTTTATGATATTAGTTTTATCTTTAAATGCCTGATTTACCTTTATACGTTATTAATAAAAATTTACTCAAGTTACTATTCATAATGAAAAAAATAAATGAAATATATTTAAATAATTTGAAGCTAATGATTCCAAATATTTAATCCATTTCTAAAAATTCATAACATAGATGGTGTAATAATTAATTTAAAATAAATCTCGTTGTCAGAATGAAATAACAAGTTTTAAATGTTTAAACATTACAAAAAATTATTATTTAATCTGAATTCAATGTAAAATTAATTCCAATGACCTAAATTATATTAAATGAAAAAATATAATATATTTATATTTAAAAAAATTAGATAATATAAATATACCTTATAAATTATTTTTATGCAGAAAGTTATTTTCAATTAACATTTAATATATTTTTACTATTCATCAAAACATGAAATTTATCAGAAAAATATCAAAAATTCATCCGAAGTAAATATTTATATGTCAAATTAAAGAATAATTTCATTTTTTCATATAGATTAAAAAATGTGTGAAAAAAGTGATTTAAAATGGGTGTGGCATGAAAATACGGCAAATCTCTATTTTTTTGAAAAAAAGTTGTTTTATCTAAAAAATTGAATTTTTTATTATATAATGTTTAGAAGACATATAAGATGAATTTTACATTATATTAAATATTATAAATTTATATTTCAATAGTAAAATCTATAGAATGTGATTTTATTATTTTATAAAATCAGTTATTTTCATTTAAATTTTTTTTTCATAAAAACATTTCATTTTATTTAAATGATGTTTTATTTTTTTATTATTAATTTCTTCCCAAATAATTACATATATATATTTATTTATTTATAAAACACATTTTCATAATTCACTTAATATTGTTCTTATCCACCATTATAATGGTTGGAATATAAGGTAACATAATAATATTTGGTTGTTCACATAATCTTGGTCTTGCAAGAAATAAATTCTATCAATAGAACTAGATATTCTGTGTAAAAAAAACAAGAATAGTGTTTTTATATGTCAAGCTTAGAGTGTGTTGTGTGTAGTGAAATATTATATTGGTTTGGTGTAAAACATATTATATCAATGAAATTTAAATAAATATATCTCCAAAAAATATCACTTTGTTTCATTCTCACCCCCATAAAATGAATTTCACCCTGAAAATTCTTCTGGGTCATAAATGTATTAATACATGAATGTTTCATTAATATAAACCCACATAATGAAATAAGACTAAAAATTACTTTTTTGAAATCAATATTTAGAATATAAGAGTTACCCAAATTAAATCATAACTAGGTCTCTATGTAAGAGAACATAGGTAATGATTTGAAAATATAAGAAAAGCGTAAATAATACCAGAGACTTATATAGATCACTATTCATCAGAAACTTGTTTATTGAGTTAAATTTAACAACCACAAAACTATAAACTAAATAATTATGAATGATGTTATTTATATAATCAAAAATTATGATAATAACACTCCATTTTACTTCACAATCCCTTTTCACAGTGATGAAGAATTTCAATAATATGATATAGTTACTTGATTTTATTACAATCTCATCATTGTTCATTCCTTGAATAATTTACATATCATCTATTATTCAATTATATGATATTAAAATTTTCATTCCTATAGAATTATGAGACTATGAGATCCATAAATGCAATTATAGGTCATTCCATTTGACATTATCACAATTAAAAGGTTAGAAAAAGTTATCTATATTTATATTTCCACCTATGGTAAGATATTACATTATTCTAACAAACATCATATGAAGTTTAACTTCTGATTTCCATAAATTTATACCCTTTCAATCCTTATGAATACTGAATATCTAAAAATTTAGGAAGAGGTGCACTAACGTGGGTTAAAATTCATCCCACATAAATCATCAGGTATCTCTAGTGGGAAAAAATATAATAATGTGAATTCCTTAATCATATATTTTCATGAAACATTTTAATAACAAGAATTAACAAAAAAAAAATTGTCAAAACATGCATGCTTTCAAAAATTAACTCTTTCCATATACCAGAAATTACAAAGATTTTATATTTAACATCCATGATATCATGACCCACTGGAAAACATATCCATAATTAGTTCCCAAAAAACTACAATCAATCAATTTCCTTATTCATATACAATATATCTTTCTCCAAACATCATTATCATAATATTTGGGGAATTACAAGGGTATTATTTCCCTTAATCATGTGTTCTCCAAATATACCACCTTACCCTTAAATGACTTTTTTAATTATTTATCACTAACCTACATATCATTTTTAATCCTTAATGAAACAATATACTGAAAATAATTGTATATAATCCTTGAATTCCAAAACCTATACACCTTTGTCATCCAACATTATTCTTAGCCAATACTCAAGATTCATTATTTTATTCATTCCTAGAATGTGAAATGTGAATCATGTATTAAGGTTCCTCAATATTAATCTAATCTTGCTTCAAATTTTTAAGTTAAACAATATGGTTAGATCTTCCCCAAACTTTAACATGTCACTTTATGTCTCTTTATGATCACTAGTATAACCAGTACTCATACCACCTTTATAATTCTCTTCCTGATATTTCCACCTAGGAACTTAGTTTTCATAATTCTTATAATTCTCACATCTTAAACATTCAATATTAAGCATGTTTCATCTATTTATGGAAATTGAATAAGATTAGAAAAAAAATTGTGAGAAATAATTATCATAGATGAAAATAACCAAACCACGGTAAATTATTTATAATATTTTAATCTACAAAACCTTAGGTTCAATCATAGGTTATTCAAGATTTTTAATAATATTCAAGGAATCTAAATAATAGTTAAACTTATACTTAGTGAAATCCCAAAAAACTCTTTATAAATATATCTAGGGATCTCACTAACGATTTTGAATCATATTTTTCAAAGGATTACTAAAAAATTGTTCTAATATAAACTCTAAAGGCTTAATATTGATGTACATGGGGATTACATTATTTTTGTAGAATACTTAATACATTAAAGAAATAGACACCAAAAGACTGTAATAGTTTAGTTCCTTTACAAACTTGGAACACATTATTCTAATTTGGGGTATATTCTAAAACATCTCGCATAAACATCCCCCCCTTTAGTTTTACTACCTTAAACCATTCTCTATATCTTAGGGAAAAGAAAACATATTAAATGCGTGAGATCAAATACTCAGTAAGGGTAAACAAAGAAAATATCAAAAAAATTGAACATATGAATGTAAAAACACGAGCATAACATTTGAAAATCATACAACATATAACATATATGGAAATCCCAATTTATAAAATAAAAATTTGCAGTTCATAAGAAAAAAATCTAAAAGGATCTTGACCGATGATAAAATATAATTGGAATAAAACCTGGAATTGTGGAAAACACATTAATATATAAAATCCTTTTCATATTAGCGAATTCTCATTTCTATAACCATCATAGTAGAGAAAGTACCTTAATAACTGAGTTCATTTCTCCTCCAAGCCATTTATTACTAAACCTAGTTTACTTACCTTTCAAGCAGTTTATTACTAAACTAATATCATTTCCCATTTTGGCCCTATATTACTGAACCAAGATCGTTTCCCCTTCAAGTCTTATATATCTCATGTTATTTAAATAATTACCCAATTCATTTGAGGGATATGTAGGTCCCACCCATCTTAGAGTGAAATCATTTTTTTGTGTGATGAAAAAACATAAACCATTAATTATAGCATCACTCAAAGAATATAATGGGTTTCTTAAACCTCATTCCACCGTAACATAATCCATGTAAAAAAATGGATTTCAAAAACAGAATTACATCATAAAAATAATCAAATGATATGAATAATAGGGATAATATAATTGAAACATTACCCTATTAGGAAATTCCATATTATATTGAAAATATCTTTTGGTAAACCACATGAAAATAATTCTTGAGTAAAATATTATTTTATTCAAAAATGTTTTCTTTTCTAAAAATACCAAAAATTTATAAAAAACAAATTTATTTGAAAATAAACTTGATATCCTATTAAAGAATCTTCTTGGAAATAGTGTGTTATGGAAATATAAATGTACCATCATGCCATATCAGTTAAAAGAAAACATTCTTCTGAAACGTTTTTTGAATAAGTCAAAATGGTACCTCATATAGAAAATGTCGAACGACTTTTTCCATACCCTTTAATAAAAATTCACTAATTAGTGAAATTGATGTTAAAATTTTTTAAAACAATAGAATGAAGATTTTGGAATACACATTTAGGCAACCAGACATGGATGATAAATATATCCCAGTAAATAATTACGTATAACCAATCTCAGATAATAATGCGATTGCGAAATTACCCCTTAGCTTAGGTTGGGGTTCCTTTATATGTTTCCAAACATCTAGTTTAAGTGACTAAATAATATTTTTAAATTATTATAGAATCATATTCATTTTTATGTTATCATATTTGGTCATATTATTACTCATTTGTTAAAAACATTATTACTCGTCATCCAGGTATTAACTACTTTATTTTTTATGCACGTTTTGTCAAATTATTTTTCGATTATATTATTATTATATATTTATATCATTTACAGAATGATATTAAAGTAATATATTTTATGTTTAGTATTTCTAAATAATTGTATAATAATGATTTAATGAATATCATGTTGATTGTATAACATCGCATTATGGAGATGGTAGGTTGTATATACGAACAAGCAACGATATCATTCCTTTAATTGTTGAATGTTATTGATGTAGAGGGTATATATATTATTATAGAAGCAAAATATTTTTATAATAATAAATTATAGTTATTATTTTCATAATTATACAAATCCATGCTAGGGGGTGGTGAAAAATATATGACACCATGGAATGGTGACAGTATGGCGTACATATACACACATAATGATTTCATTTTTTGTAGAAAGGATAGATGGTGGAATATGGTTGCTACATAATCATAATAACACCTCAGAATAATGGTGATAAAATATTTATTACTTCAAAATTGAAAAAATTCATGAAGAGGAATTCAAAGAAGAAATAATCTTGAAAGATTCTGTAGAGGAGATTATCTCTTCTTCAATGAGCTTCATCTTGATCACTTCTTAATGGCACTAGAGTTGGTCTTTTGGGAATACCATTTTCTGTAGAAGGTAACTATGGATTTTAATAATTTATATGGTTAGGTAATGACAGATATTAAAGGCTCTATGTTATGTTAGGTAGTGATGGAGGATGTTCTCTTTTATAATTGAGGTAAGGGGCATTTTGGAATCATCAAAAAAAAAAAATAAATTTATAATAAAGTAACTACCAATCCAAACACCTTTAAAATTCTTTATTATAGAATATTAAGTGATAAAATTTATTAATCTCATGAAATAGTAAATTCTAGAAATTTTTTTCTAACAATTTAATCCTTATCCTTTTAATTAAAACTTAGATATTTAATTTTATTTTTTACTATTGTATCAAATATTTCAATAATAAAAGTGTTAAATATTTACTTATTTGATGTAAATTACACCATAAATGAATAATATAAAACATTTCGAATATATCATAATTTTAATATAATTTTAAAAATGTGTTAAGATTTTAAAATAATTTAACAAAACATTATTTTGACAAAATATTATTGATGCCAATTTTGAAACTATTCATTTCATTGATTTTTATAAATATCATGATAAGCATTCATCCTTGAAAAAAATATTTTATTATATCCTTACAGGGTCATGGACATCTATATAGTAAATTGGATATATTAATTATCCAAAATTATATTAACTTTAATATTTTTAATAGTATTAATTTGATATTTCTAGTATTAAAATAATTTATATATCTATATTGTAAATTTTAGTATATTTATGATAAATTAAAAATAAAAATAAAATATTATGATTAAGGTAAATCCTTTATATTCTATAATAATTCTTATAGTAAAATATGTCATCTAAAAAATACTACATAATAAATTTTATATTTATTAAAACATGGAAGTGGAAACTTTTACATCACATTAAATAAAACATTATAAGTTTTATAATATTTTCTATATGTATGAAAATGGCCAATAACATGTCCAATGGATTATTATGGTTGCGATATTCATTAAAAATAAGATTTTTTCATTTCCTTTTTATCTTTTAATGGTAACTATCATTTTAATAAAGAATTCTTTATTGATTTTTCATCAATTAAGTAATTTATGCATCATTATGGTATAAGACTTTAATGTAATTTTTTATTTTATAAAAAATAATAATAAAATAACATGATAAATAAAAACATTTTATTCTTAATCTGAGTATTTATAGTTTAATTCCACCCCTATACAACCTTATATTTAAAAGGATATAATTATCAATATTTGAGTAATACACATATAAATTTTCTTTTAATGAATGTTTTTAAATGTCTTTATATCTTCCATGTGGCATACAAAGGATGACATTTCGACCCAAGGATTATTTTGGTCGAAAAGAAACTCATCCAATAATATTAGGGAAAGTGTTAGCGTAATTTTATAATATTATTTTTACCTATAATTACTCGATTTAACTTTTTAATGTATTGACATAAATTTGCTGAAGTTTCTATTCATAATGCCCAAAAATAAAAGAAATATGTTGACATAATTTGGATACACTGATTTTAAAATTGGTATCCATTTTTTAAAATTCAAAACACATAATTTTTAGTAACAAATTTAAACTAAATCTCTTTATAAGAATACGAAAACATGTTTTACATCTGAATTCATTGTAAAATTAAGGATAATGACCAACATTACAATAAATAATTAATGTATAATATATTTATATTTTAAAACTATTAAATAATATAACATTAAAATATAAATTAATTTGATAAAATGTGTTTTTTATCAATTAACATTAAGTATATTTTTACTGTACCGAAAAAAATCTATGTTATTAGGAAAATTTTAAAAATTCATCAAATTATATCCCAATATACAATAAGAAGTTTATTTTTAAAAAAATATAATAATATGTTAAAAAAGTGATTCAAAATGGGTGCACCGTGATGCAGAAAAACTATATATTTTTCAAAAATACTTCTTCTATCTGAAAAATAGAATTTGGTCATATATCATATTTAGATAAAAAATATAAGATGAATTTTAAACATTATATTAAATATAATATATATATACTTAGTTAATAAAATCCATAAATATTGATATTATTATTTGATAAACTCACTTACTTTCATTTAAACATTTATTTTCAAAAAATGTTTTTCTTAAATTTAAATAGGGTTTTATTTTTAATTATAATTAGTTTTTCACCAATGAATTAATTATATATATACAAATGTAAAAATATTTTCATAATTCGTTTAATACTATTCATATCTACCATTATATGGGTTAGGTTATAAGTTAACATAATAAAATTTAGTTTTTCAATTTAACACAGTCTTGCAATGAATAAATTCAATCCATAGAACTTTAAATTGTGTGTAACACAAGCCAAGAATAGTGTTCAATATACAAAAATATAATACATTGTTGCATGAAATAGAAGACTATCTTGGTGTAACAAGTAACATAATACATCAATGAAATTAAAAAAAATATCTCATAAAAAGCATGGGGTGTTACATTCTACCCCCTTAAAATAAATTTCATCCTAAAAATTCATCAAGGACATAAAAGGATTAATAAATGAATCTTTCTTTAATAAAAACCCACATCATGAATAATGGATGAAACCTCCTTTTAAAATGGAATAGTTGGAAAATAAGAGTTACCCAATGTAAATCATATCAAGGAATCTACATATAAGAACATAGTTAATGATTAGGGAAGGGTGAAAAAGTGTAAATAATCATAGAGATTGATATAGATCACTAATCAGAAGAAATATGGTGAACTAGAGAATGTTAATAATCAAAAAAACATAGACTAATTTTTTTTGAAAGAGGTCATTGATATCATAAAAAATAATGACAATAAGATACCCTTTTACATCAAAATACCTTTTCTTAATTTTAAGAATTTACTTGAGAAGATATACTTATTGATTTTAGTACAATATCGACGTTGGTCATACCTTGAATAATTTCCAAATCTTATCTTATTAAAATAAAAGATTTTGAATTTTTAATTCCTAAATCTTTAATAGATCATGTGATCTATAAATAGAATTATTTGTCATTCCATCAAACTTTAACACAATAAAATGTTATCAAAATTTATCAAATATACAAAAGTCCACATATGGTAAGATATTACATTATTCTAACAAATTTCATTCAATGATAAAATTTTACATTCCATAAATTTATAACCTTAAAATATTTATAAAATCTGAAAATCCAAAACTATAGAAGGATGTGTACTAATCAAATATAACATTTACCCCACATATATCATAAGGTATCTCTTGTTGGTCACCATCCAAACATGTAAATTCTTTCATCATTTATTTTCTTGGAACATGGAAATGACTTAAATTACCATAGGACCTTAGTGAAAATATACATCTTTTCAAAAAATAACTCTTTCCATATACCATTAATCCAAAATATTCTATATTCTTCATCCATGATATCATAACTATCTTATAAAAATCTTTAATTAGTTCCCAATAAACTAGTATTATCCTATTTACTTATTCATATCCAACATATATTTATCCAAACATCATTATCATACAATAAGGGACTCATGAAGGGTTATATTTTCCTTAGTCCCATGTTTTAAAAATATACCACTTTACACGTAAATCACTTTTCTAAGTCTTCATCCATGTTCAACATATCCTTTTCAATACTTAATGAAAATCATATACTACAAATACATATACATAATCCTTAAATTCAAAATCATATACACTTCCATAGTATAACTGTATTCTTAACCCAGTACTAAAGTTTGATTATTATATTCATTCCAGGAATATGAATTTTGAATAATGTGTTATGGTTCCTCAATCTTAATGTAATCATAATTTTTATTTTTAAGTTAAACTATATGGTTAAATCATCCCATACCTTTCACATGTTTCTTTTGGTCTCTTTATTCTTTGTAGAATAACTAGTACTCGCACTACCTTTATAATTCTATTCATGAGACTTACACCAAGGAAATCAATTTTTATAATTCCCATATAATTGTCATTAGGAACAATGCATGATAACCTTGTTCCATATAGTTATAACTATTGACTAAGAACAGAAGGCAAAGTGTGAGAAACAATTATCATAGATTAAAATCACATAACCATGGTAAATTACTTATAATATTTTAATCTATAAAAACATAGGTTTAGTCCTAGGCAATTCATGTGTGTTACCAAAAATCAAGGATTGTAACATATTGTTATACTTATACTTATATATGTCCCTATAAATTTCCTTAGAAATATTTTTATAGATCTGACTAAATATTGTGCATCCTAGTTTCCAATGGCTGACTAAACATTTTCTCTGATACCAAATCTAAACACCCTATATTGACATACAAAGACATTACATTACTTTTATGGAATAATTAATTCATTACACAAATAGACTCCCAAATGCTGTATTAGTTTTGTATCTTTTGAAACATCAAATACGTTCTCCTAATTTATTAAAAAATATTCAACATATCCCATAAATAACATCCCCTTTAGTTTTCCGACCTAAATTATTTATTTTAATCTAATGAAAATAAAACATATAAAAAGGGTGATCTCAAATTCTTAGTAATGGTAAACCCAATAAATATCAAACAAAACATGTAAATAAGAATGTAAAATACATGAACATAACTTTTTTAAATTATACAATGTATAACATATATCAAAATCTTAAGTGAGAAATAAATCATTGTAGTTCACATGGAATAAATCATAAAGGAATATGATCCATGAGAAAATATAATTAACATAAAACATGTAATTTTGTAAAACAAATAAGCATAGAAAATCATTTCCATAATAGCTGAGGATCATTTCCAAAAACCATCATTGGGTACAAAGTCCCTTATTGAACTGAGTTCACTCATCCTTATATCCCTGTATTATTGAACTGAGATCATTTCTCACCCTAGCCAGGTATTACTGAACTGAGATCATTCCCAATTTCATTCCTATCTATATCATGAGGTATAAATATCTTCCCAATTCATTGGATGAAGATATAGGTCCCACCAATTTCATAATGAAATCATTCTATCTTTTTCCCCAAATCCTAAATCATTTATCATATCTTAACTTGATGAATATAATGGGTATCTTAAACATCATTTCATACTAACATAGTACATGTAAAACAAATGTATTGCATAAATATAATTCCATCATAACCATAATAGTATCATAGGAATAATAACGATAGTATACTTGAAACATAAATATATAATGATATGATGATAACTTAAATATTTTATTCCATCATAGATGGAAAATAATTTTGATTGACACTAGAAATTAATTGTTTAATAAACTATCATTTCTTCTAAAAAATGTTTTCTTTTCACAAAATTCCATGAAATTTTAAAAGAAAACAATTTTTAAGAAATTTAACATTAAATCTTTTAAAATAATATTCATGTAAATAATGGGTTATGAAAATGTTAAGATCTATTCATGCTGTATAAGTTAAAAATACTTCTTTCTCGTAATTTTGATGAGTAAGCCAAAAAAGTAACTCATATCGAAAATGAAAATTGATTCCTTCCATACGATTTAATATAAAACTTACTGATGGGTAAATTTGAGTTTAAACAGCTGTAGAAGAATTTAAAGTATATTTTTCAATAATTTTTATGAAATATAAAGATTGATGGGAAATATACCCCAAAAAATAATTACATATAAACAATCTCATATTTTAATGAGATTTCAAAATTAAACCATACCTTATGATTGGGTTCTTTCATATGTTTCTAAATCTTCTATATAAGGGTTTAAATAATGTCATTAACTTATTATGCAATCATATTAATTTTTATGATATCATAAGTTATCATTTTATTACCCATTTTTTAATAACATTATTTCTCATGCTTCAAGTATTAATTTCCTTCCATTCATACACATGTTTTGTTTGATACGTTTTGGTTCATCTTCGTAGATAATATTAATATCATTTCCAGAATGATAATCATATAACATGTTTCATATTAATTCATTATAACAATTTATATAATCATTTTTGGATTAATATCATAAATAATTAATTTCATAAAATCTTGGAGATAGTAAATCATACATACACACATGCGACGATATGATTTCATTAATTGTGGAATATAATGGAAGTGAATGATATATATATTTTCCATAAAAAATAATCTTATAATAATCATGTATACTTATTTTTTATATAATTATACCTATCCATGTAAATTGGTGGTGAAAAATAGATTACACAACGGTGTGGAGACTGTAAGTCGTAAATACGAACACATGGTGTTTTTATATAAATTGTAAAGATAGAAGAAAAATTATGGTTGTTACATAATAAAAATAACATCTAATCATATAGTTGATTCTAATATTTCTTAATTTATAATGAAAATAACTCAGTATGTGAAAGTAAAAGAAAAAATCTATTTGGAAGAATCGATAGAGGAGATTACCTCTTCTTCAGTGAGATTCCTCTAGATCTCCCCACAAAGGAAATAGAGATTTTATTTTGAGAAGAAAAAAATCTATAAGGTAAATATGGATTTTTATATGGGAAATGGTTAAGGTATGTATGATCTTGAATGCTCAATGTGATTTGAGAAGTGAGGGAGGTTGTTCCCTTTTTATAATTGAGGTGAGGGGCACTTATGGAATCTCCAAAAAATATTAATTTTTAATAAAATAAAAACCAAGGAAAAAACCTAAAAAATTTCATAGTTTCGAAGTGGAGATGAGATAAGGTTCTAAAATAATCAATAAAATAATTTTCCGACTTCTTTTTCTGTAAATTTAAGCCTTATACTTTTAATTAACCCTTACTTATTTTACTAAAATTTTAACTATGGTTACAAATATATCAATTTCAAAAGGGTGAAATTTTTACTTATTTGATGTCAATTAGAACATAAAAGAATAATTAATAAAATAATACACCATATAATAAAATAAATATTTTTCAAAAAATAATTATGATATTTAGATAATTTTATAAAACATTATTTTGAGAAAATATCAATTGTGTCAATTTTGACACTAGTGATTTCATGAATTTTTAAAAATAGGATGATAAGATATTATCATAAAAAATATAATTTATTATATACCTATGGGGTCATGGTCATCTATAAAATTCATTAGTTATATTAATTATATCAAATTATATTTAGAATAATATTTTTAATACAATTAATTTTATATTTCAATTTATAAAATAATTACAACATCATTTCTGAGTAATTATTTTATATGAATATCTTTTCAATAAAAATTAAAAACAAAATAATATGATGAAGATAGATCATCATAATTTCTTGATAATACTTTTAGTTGAACATAACTTCTGGAAAGTCCTATATTAAAAATGTTATATTTATTAAAAGATAAATGTGACAACTTCAACATCAGTTTAAATAAAATATTATAAGTATCATAATATTTTAAATATGGCTCAAAAATGTTAATACATACTAGACCAATAATATTTTAAATTTATTTTTCTCTATTAATTTTTATTATAATTTTAATAAATTCTTTTTGAATTTTCCTCAATTAAATAATTTTTGTATCATCAATATATAACCCTTAAAGTAATTTTTTATTTTATAAAAATTATAAATAAAATACAATGATAAAGGAATAAATTATATTTTTAAAATGATTATTTGTAGTCTAATTCATCTTCCATGTAACATTATATTAAAAATGATCTAATTATTAAAATTTTATTAAGACATATTTAACATTTCGTGAAATAAAATATATAAAATTTACAATTCTCATCTAGGTGGGTTAAAAATAATACTATTTCGACCAAAGGATGACTTAGGTCCAAAAAACTCATGAAAGGATATTTGTACAAGGTTTAAGGGTAATTTTATAAAAACATATTTATCTTTAATTACCTGATTTACCTTTTTACTATATTAAACAAATTTACTAAAGTTACTATTCATAATGCCCAAAAAAATGAAAAATATTTACATGACATGAAATAAAAGATTTGAAATGTGGAATATTTATTTATAATTTTAAAACAAAGAGTTTGTAGTTATTAATTTAAAATAAACCTCATTTTCATAATGAGAAAATAGGTTTTTAATGTTAAAACATTAGAAATGATTGAAATGTTATCTACCTAAGAATTCAATGTAAAATTAATGCTTGTGACCTACATTATATTAAAATATTAAAATATAATCTCTTTATATTTTAAAACCTTTAAATAATATAAATTAACTATATAGGTTATTTTTTAGAAAAATGTTAGTTTCAATTGACATTTAGTGTATTTTCACTAATCATTAAAATATGAAAATTATTTGAAAATATTAAAAATTCATCCAATGTAAATTTATATATGATTATTTCAAAGAATAAGTTTATTTTTTCAAATAGAATTTTAAATTTTGTTAAAAACTTGATTGAAAATGGGGGTTCCATTAAAAGGGGACAAAATTTCATTTTTTGAAAAATAATTCTTTTATCTTAAAAATTGAATTTGCTCTTATATCATGTTTAGATAACAAATAAGATTAATTTGAAAAATTATATTCAATATATTATATATATATTTCATTAATAAAATCCATGAAGAATGATTTTATTATTTTATAAACTCACTTATTTATATTTAAATAGTTTTTCAGAAAAACATTTCCATTCATTTAAAAAGGGTTTTAATTTTTTTATGAATAAGTTCTCAGCAAAGATATAATTATGTATATACATGTGTAGACTATATCTTCATAATTTAGTTAATACTTTTCAGATCCCCCATTATAGTGGCTTTGTTAGAGGGTAACATAATTATATTGGGTTGTTCACTTAAACAAAGTCTTGCATGAAATGAATTCAATCAAAAGAATTTGAAATTGTGTGTAACACACGCCAAGAATATTGTTTCATATATCACTAGCTAATATGGTGTTGCATGTAGCACAATAATATTTTAGTGTAGTGTACCACAGTAGATATTAATGAAATTATAAGAAATCTATCTTGAAAAAATCACGAGGTGTTACAAATAATGAAAGGAAATAATTTATTTCTAGGAAGTTTCATTAGCATTAGAAAAAATTAAGGTACTTCTGAGATATTTATTATTTTATTTTCTTAATTTAAATCATAGTATAAACTATCCCAATTAAAAATATGATTGAATCAGAAATCCTTTACCTCAAGTATCCTCATTCTTCACACATGTTCAAACCCACTATAGAATTAATATAATTTATTATACATGTATTATAGAACCATAATAATGTTTATCATACCATGAATAATTTAATTAGGACATATAATCAAACATTTACTAGAAATTTTGTTTTAAAATCACTATTCTAGGTGATATCTACTTTATTTTCTATGCATATATCAATTCATCAGTCTGAATCCTTGTACATTGATCATGATTCCACCATCAAAATAATATTAATAATGATATAAATATTATATTTAAATTGTATAAATAAATATAATTTCATCCATAAAATTTAGTTATTTAATGATGAATTATAATGACTATGGAGATGATATTCCATAGGTAAGCATACATTCTTTTTTTCAGTTTTTAACAAATGAAATAAAAGAAGTTTTAATAATCATTTACAATAATAGAATCAATATTATATCTTATTAATATTATATATATAAATATATATAATACAACCATAATATCATAATTTTCAAAAACAAATGAATTAAAAATCACATAGCTTCTGGGAGGCGGTATTCAACTCGCATGCTTCAATGATGTTGTGCTTTTCCAACATATCAGCAAGTAATAAGGTAGTTATCAAGTTATAATTACAGAATTATAATAATTCCATAAATATAATATATGAATACTATACCTATAATTCAACCCATAAATAAAATAAATTAATGATAAATGAAATGTCTCTCTATGGGAGACGGTAAGATGAACGTACACAGGAGCTATATTTTCACATCCCATTTGTTGGGAAGAGGGTGGATACTATATTATAATAATAATAATTAAAATTAATTATAATTCGAATAGTTAATTTATTATTTTATAATAAATAACAATTATTTATTAATGTTAAAATAATAATTAATAAATGAATGTGACCAGTTAATGATATTTCTTTTTCTTTGAATGAACTCATTTGGATCTCCCCTCATGGGCCATATAGTTTGTATTTTAGTGATACTGACACCTCCAAAAAATGGAAATGGATGTTTATAGTATAATTGGATATGTATTGGTTTATATAAAAGTATCAATGTGTTTTTATCTAGATAAATGATGGGTTCCCTTTTATAAACAGTGGGTGGAGGACAAACATGGAGTTTCATAAAATATTAAATTATAAAAATGTAATAATCAAGTAAAATTATTCAAAATGACAAAGAATTCAAATTAAAAAGCAGATATGGTTAAAATAAAATCATCTATTGAAATATATATTGGTTTTGGTGTCATTTTAGATATTATATGTTTTATTAACCCATTCATTAACCAATTTTTAACACAACCAAGGTAAAAATTATTTAAATATTAAAAGGTCATGAATGATATAATATATTGTAAAATGAATAAAAAATGAGACATGGTTGATATTTTGAACCATATTAAATTCCCATTGATGAATATAATATTTTTATCAATTTAATATCATTTAATAAAATTGTATTTATTATAAAACATCATTAATGTCAATTTTCGAACTATTTATTTAATTTTACATTGAAGAGAGATATAAAATGAATGAATTATTATTTAATCTTTTCTAAAATCACTTATATGTCAAATGAATCCAATTTTTTTAACACTATAGATGACAAAATTATATTAAATTTAATATTATTATAATCCATAAATATGGTTTCTATTAATTGACTAAATATCATGTTAGTGTTGTGTAAGAATTTAAGGTAATTATATGATTAATAAATAGAAATAAATATCCACCATGGAAATAATTTCATTACTATCAAAATGACTACTAATATTTTTTCCCAAATTTTGTTTTTTCAATTATTTGAACATAGAAGAGATTTTTAAAATCAAGAGTGTGTTATTTTGAATTTTTACTCTCTTAAATTTTCATAAAGGCCATATTTAAAGAAATAAAAAACCAAATGGCCATATATTTGAAATATTGATATATATTTTCAAACTCCAATTATTTAATATAAAAAATGAATATATTAGATTAATTACAAATCCCTTTTTCAATGTTTTAACCATATTTTATAATTTTACCGTGTCTACGTTGATAAAAAAATAACTATAGTTACTATTTATATTGAACAAAAATAAAAGGGACATATTTACCAGAAAACAGCCTTTGGAATTGAAATATGTAATCTATTTTATCATATTTAATTTCAATAATTTCTCAAAATAAATTCTAAAATAATATAAAAAATGTGACATAAACCACCTTTAAAAAAATACATATTTAATCATAACAAAGTATTTATTCTTATCCCATTCCTAGAAAACTATTTAAATGAAAGTTAAAATAAATTATAGAATATATAATAAAAAATATTCAATAAAATCATTAGATAATAGTGATAAATTTATTTTTTAAGACAAACACACACATCACACAAAAAAAATGATTTTTTGAAAAACATATCATTTATTTTCAATTGATATTTAATTTTATTAATAATTTATTGATAACTAATTCATTCATTATATAAATTCTTTATCAAGAAATTGTCATAATTTATATAGTCCTTTATATAACATCCAATCCAGTATCTTGGTCATAATAGTTACATAATTATATTTCAATAGTTACCCATTGCTCATTTAAAATATCTGATCTGTGTAATGAAAGTTATTGAAGAAATAAAATTTATTCCAAAAAAATTATTTCAAAAAATAAAATGAAGTTAAATTATAATTAATTAAAAATAATTTATCTATTTAAATTAAATTTCTATTATATTAACAAATGAAAATATCATTTTTTCAATGCATCCTCATGTTTCCGAGTAGTTTTTTCCAATTTTGGATTCCTCCATAGAACATTAACCAGGTGAGTAGTCCTGTTCTTTAGATCATTATCTCTATAATAAAATATTTTTATAGGATTATCTTAATAATAGAAATCATTCTCTAGTAGCATGAACTCTGAGTTCAGTATATGTGATAGATCAATTTTGTACTTCCCTTGGATATAAAAATAAAATACATCATTAATGTGATATAAATTTGGAGGAAGCGCAAAAAGTTACGCTACCGTCCCACTCTATCAACAATATCAACAGGAATAATAAACATAGTTCTCAAAATTCCTTTATTTCTAAATATAATAACATTATTCAATTGAGAAATTTATCTAACTACCTTTTCACAAACTTTAAACTCTTAACCTCATTAATGATTCTCAATATAACTTTTCTATTGGATCCATGCCTCTCTTATGTGAAGTTGAATGCATATAATATTATTTACATATATAATTAAGATCCCAAT
This sequence comes from Viscum album, assembly GCA_963277665.1. Taxonomy (NCBI): domain Eukaryota; kingdom Viridiplantae; phylum Streptophyta; class Magnoliopsida; order Santalales; family Viscaceae; genus Viscum; species Viscum album. The sequence goes on from OY728137.1 coordinate 1,421,714,801, forward strand.
GTGTTTGATTACCAAATATCATCCCATATTAACAAATTTCATAGTAAATATTATATAGATTCTCATAAAGAGGAATATGAATTCTATATTGATGTATATTTTTTTTATGAAAACTGAACTAGAGGAATGTGCTGATCCCAAAAACCATTTAATTATAGAGTACATCATCTCAATATATCCACCAAAGTTTGAGTACATATCTTAGTCTGAAAATAGATCTACGGATGATAATTAGTTAAAATCATAAATCTGTATCCAATTCCTACAAATGAAATCACCAGAACTTTGCGGTAAACCTCAACACCCAATCACATACAAAGATTGTGTTACTCCATGAAACCATACCACTTAATTAATTTGTTTTATAGAAATATGATCAAGAGGGAAATCTTCTCTGATGTCTAGGATTTTTGCTGATTTCATAAGGTAATCCAAAAAAATTAAAATAGTATTATGAGATTTTGACATATTGGTGAGTGTAATGAATAAATCCATAGTTATGTTTTCCTATTTCTATTCTGGTATGGGTAATGGTTTTAAAAACCCCTTATAATTTTTTACTTTTATCCTTAAATATATAAAATAATAGGCATTGATATATATAGTTTTTAATATCCCATTTCATGTTTTTTCACTAGAAATATTCTTTCAAATCCCTTTACATCTTCATATGTCTAACAAGAATGAAGAATGATGAATTATGAGATTTATCCGAAAACTTATTCATTAAATCTAGTATGGATAAGAAATAGACATGGTTCATAAAAATTATTATTAAATCACAATCAAGGTTTATATCTTTGATATTTCTCACCATCAATAATATCTTTATATCTTTCTTATGAACCTATTTAATCCTATCATGGATTGGTTTTCTAACATTAATTTGAACAGGATATGATCACCCCTATTCCATCAACATTTCCATATCCATTAATTGAATATAAAGAAATATTGTATATTTTTTATCCTCATCATATATAATATAGTATGATACTTTAAACTCATATCATCTTGAACCTTGTTCACCTCCCGACAAGGAAATTTATTGAGAAGTCGTAATATTTAATCATATCCAACTAGCTTCTCTAATACATATTCAGTTCTTCTTGAGTGAATATATAATTCATTATTTTATAATTATGTATATATAAGACATTTCTCCATAATGATATTAAATTTGTATGATTAACTAAAAAATAACAATATCTAAATATAAATTTATATTTGGGTAATTATTCCCATGAATAATCAATTTTCATAAGGCATACTCTATGAATATTACTTTCTATATGATTATGCATTCTAATCCCAAAAATTATGAATCATTATACATTAATAACCCTTATTCACTATAATTTAATATAATAATAGGTGTTCTATCTAACTTTCTATTATGTTCTTTGTCATTTTTCTTCATATTCCCCAATATAAGAGACATTGTGTCCCTTTTGCTACATATGGTGAATGGATATGAATCCCATGAAGAATTCATTACAAAGCATCAATAACATCCATCCATACCAAGAAAATTATAGTTCATTTTATCCATGTTTTTTGGGTATAATTCTCTATAACATAGATCTTTTACGGATACACTAAAAATCCATCACATAAGATTATATGATTAGTGAATAAATCTTTACAAATTCAAAATTTGTACACGGTATTTTTTTGACAAAAATTCTCTCTACTTAGGGTCCTTAGTACAATTCTCAAGTGATAATCATACAATAATTTTATTTGAATATATAAGAATAGCATCTATAAATACTTCCTCATAATAATAAAGATACTCACTAAAGAATATTAATTAAATACATGAAGAAATTCAAATAATTTTTAAGACCAAATGGATTCACTATAAAATCATTATGTTTATTCATTATATAGAAGGATATCTTGGTAATAAATTCCATTTTGAACCTTAACTAAGAGTACCCAAATCGAATATAAATCATGGAAAAGTGATATAGTTCATATAATTGATCAAACCAATTATCATTATGGGAATGGTGATACTTTTTCATTATAGTAATCAATTTATGTTTTAAATAATCAAACAAGTTTTTCATCAATAAATATTTTATCTAAATAATAATAATTAGTGTTCCCAAAGGTGATGAACTCTACGGAATATATCCCTTATCAATAGCCTATTGGAGTCTCTTCTTTAATACCGACAACATAATTGGGTCCACTCTATATAGGGTTTTTGAAATAGGTGTATTACCAAGAATAAGTTCCATTGAAAACTCAACATCATTAATCAAAGGTAGACTAGATTTTTTTTTATTAAAATACATAAAAAGACCCTAAAAAAAATGGCATATCATCGATTTTGAGTTTCTCCACAACCATCTTGGAAAAAAGGAATTGTTGATAGGAACTAAGACCCAAAATAAATATATATTTTATGGACGATTTTTTATCCATAGTCAAATAAATGATCATAGTTTCTCTTGGAATACAAAATATATCATACTTCTTTATAAATTTTTATGAGCTCTATATAATGAATGGAAATTGATAACTAAAATCTTATAAAATTTAACCAATGGTAGAATCACATTAATTGCATGAAACACATTCCCATAAACATCAATCAATGAGGAACTATATACTTGAGTTGGAACCATTATACCATTATGAATTTTGACTACTAAATCAATATATAACCACAAAGAATGTAATTTTATACACATTAAAAATTACTTTGATGTAATTAGAGATTAAATCATGAATCAAATAATAAATGGGTTTTCCTGGATTGGAATATTAGCGTACTATTCACCAAAACCTTATAATAACCCACATAGCGAGTCATCCCCACTTGGGATTTACCATTTTCATTTAGAATAATGGGTTTATTGCATCTATCATCAATGTAAACCATTGAAATCATGGACGGTTTGGTTTAGTTTCTTTACTTTTTTTTGAATCATTCGATCGTGTGAAGTTAATTAGTTATCATCTTCATTTACTCCATTTCATTAATCGTCCCATTTACCATATTTTCATATGTATGGGTTTTATGACCCACATCTCTCTATTTAGTCAACCTCCTAGTTATATTAATGAAATTTCCTTTGTCTTTCTTCACACATTTTCAGAATTTAGATGATGTAATTTTATATCAACAAGTGATTTATTAGAGTTTTAATGAGACTCTCTATTTATTCTCTTTTCAAAACCATTGGAATGGTAGGAATATCTAATTTCTATTTATACCTTGAGTGTACATTGAATGATTTTTTGTAGCGTCTAATATGTCATAGAGATAATTCTTTTGGGAGAGATGGTTTTTAATTCACCAAATAAATGAGCAGTTTTTCATTAAAAATTAATGACTAAACCAAAAACGTAATGTTCAAGTAATTTATATTCTTCCTAAAAAATACTAATTGAATGATCCATCATTTCCTTCTGATTAAAAAAATTCCTTCTTCGCATTCTTATGTATAATTTAAGGCATGTAAATACTAAAAAAATATCCAATTAACCTCATCCCATTATATAGAGTCAATTTCATCCACTGGTCTAATTTTTTTTAAATTGTTCAATCATTAATATGCTTCACCTTCCATATGATAATAAACATGGACTGACTTTTCATGTTCATAGAATCAGAGTACAAGAAAATATCTTCTCAATAATTATTTTCCATATCTCTACCACTAGTGGATCACAAATCACACTAAGAGATGGTGTATGATTCCTCTTGATAGACTAAATAATTGTTTTCACTCCTTTCAATATTTGCATGATCAACACGATCCGAGGAATGAGAAATTAATGTGATCATTATAATAATGATCTTATTTCTATCTCCAACATGCTATGGATTCTATGATGGGAAATAATTTGATTTTTCATTACATTCATTGTTAGTATGATGTCCTATGGTTCCATCCAAAGACTAAAGCCAAAATGAAAAGTCTGAGAAATAATAATAATAATTAGAAACCACATTATCATGAAAAATAATTTATAGGATCTATAAATCATTACACCATCATTCAATGTTATGAGACCTTAGTTTTAACCAAGGCCACCAATAGTTTTATTTATACAAATGATTCATAATGGTTTGTAAAGAAACTGTGAATTAACCCAAGAATATCCTCCAAGAGTGTCAAACTAGGTAAACAATAGGGGCACACTAACTACGCACTAGAATGATGTATGAGATATAATTAGAAAAAACGTTTTGGGTTTTTAATCCCTTAGATAAGTCACTTACAAAACAATAGCATCTTATAGAATCCTAATTCAGATGTATCACTTGGAATCCCATGTAATCTCTTCCTCACCAAACCCTTATTATATTATCCCATACATAGAATTATCGATATGGTTTTCACCATTTCTCAACCCTAATCACTAAATATTGACTAAAAATGTTATCTTATACCAATAATATTTATCCATACATTTTATATATAAATATTTAATATTATTAGATAAATATTAACATCATTAAAAAATATATGGTTGAGGACCTAAAGGTTTGGTGTCTTTGGAGAATAGATACATAATAAGCTTATTTCATGAAATATCATCAACATATTACATAATGTTCTTCTAATTTATTACTCTTCATATATATATATCCTATATAAACCATGTGTCATTAACTAGGGAAATGAATGATAAGAAAATATTGTCTCAAGTTCTCATAAAGAGTAAACAAGTTAGATATCAATCAATATAAAATTATAAGATAATTATATGTGAATGAGATCATGAATATAACTACAATGTTCTTAATAAAACTATTATTGATAGTAAACATATGTGACGGAATAAAAAATTATTATTTCAAAATATATTAATTGTAAGAGTGGTAAATCATTATAAATCCATCAGAAATAATAATTATTTGTTATATATGTATGGATCAAACATATTTATAGAAACCATTTCATATGTCATGGTTAACTACTAACACCTTAAAATAATAACATATTAAGCATTAAAATAATGTTTCCCATATTTTAAGGGATCATTCATCATCACATGTTTCCCATAGTGTCTAAAGAACATCAACATTTTTCCCACAGTAGATCAATCACACCAACATGATTCCCATAATTATAAAATTATATCAAAACATTACCCTATACATTGGAGGCATATATAATTATATGTCCAAACATTACATAAAATAACCCATACATATGTGTTCCATAAGATCATAAAAAATTCATATCATCATCAAATCATAACTCATGCGAAGAAAATTTTTTATAGAAGCATTTCCTAAATTCATCACATCATAACCCATTGAAAATAAACTTGTTTCGTAAACATCTCATCATCAAAATCATAAACCATCTATATAAATAATTAGGATGGTATCATTGGACCATATTCCTATTAAATATTAATTGGAATCAACGAATTCTATCACAAATGAACATTATTTTTAATGATCATTATAATATTTATTCATTCATGTACCCTTTTCATTTTGAAATTAATTCATTAAAATATATAAAATCTCATAATAGAAAGGAAAATATTTTTTTTGAAAATAAAATTTAAATATTATAAAGGAATCATCAAATATTTCATCATTCATGATGGTGGGAAATTTAATTCATAAAATATGAGTTAAAATAAAATATTCCCATCATAATTTTTGCAAAAAGTCAAAATGTACCACATTCAGGAAAAAAATAAATGATTCCCTAACCATATGTCTCATCATTCCTTATACAAGTTTGAACCTATTTTATAATATATATATATCAACTTTAAATTTATTATAGAACAATAAATATATTTATCATATGATTTATGATTTCCATATAATATATTATAACCTATTTACTTACAATTAGTTAGTAAAATGCTTTTCTTAGTGATAAATGATTCATTTTTTATATATGTTTTGGTTCAAAAGACTGTGTTCATAAAATTTTATAATTCTTTTATCATCTTCAGAAAGATAATCATGATTCAAATATCATATATATATATATATATTACAAATATATTTATATTCTCCCATTAACGATAGTGTTAGAAAAATGTATTTCACCATTCCGAGAAATTGTAGGTTGTATGTATGAGTGAACACTATTTTCACTTTTCAATAGATGGTATGTTAAAAGGAAAAAATTAATTGACATTTGGATATGACTAAAAAATTACATCACCTCATTGAGGTGGTATTCCGCAGTTATACATGAGATGCTATATAAACATCTAACAGTTTGTATGGAATGAATGAAGATATTATATTATAATTTAATAACTATAATTATGTCATTAATATCATATATAGACATTAAATGATAATAATACCCATCCTTAAATTATGGTGATCAAAAATTAATTATATCCCTATATGGAGATGATAATTAATATGTACGAATGAGTGATACATTCACATCCCATTTGATGGGAAAGAGGGTGGATAATTGTGTCTTTATAATAAAAATAACATTTTAGTATATTTTGGATAAATAAATTATAATTTTAAGATAAATACCATAAATTTATATGATGTAAATAAGAAGTAAAACAAGAATGTTATCAGGTATGGAAATTACCTCATCTTTGAAGTAACTCATTTTGATATCCTATTAAGTATCTTAAACATTGTAATTTGGGGATAAATACCCCTCTAGAAATTAGAATAGTATAATATAAAGATAATATTTCCCGAAATGGTTGATATAGAAGGATCAAATTTGTGTAAATAAGAGAAAGAAATAGTGTCATTTATAAGGGAAGGAGAGGATATAGTTTAAGTTTTATAAGAGATTAAAATATTATAAAATCATTTCCACGAAAATTCCTCTATATGGGCATGAATTTATTGAAAAATGTAGATAGTTTAAAAATATAATATTCAAATTAATTTTCTACATTTTTTGTGACATATTAAACATTATATTTTTTATGAACACCTTCATTAATCATTTTTGACCATAACCACTATAACAACTATTAAAATCTTAATGTTTTTTTTGTTACCATTAATTGAAATTTTTCTCATAAATGGAAAATAGATTATATACAGAACAATATTTAATTTGAATCGAATCAATAAAGATAATATTTTTATATATTTTATATCATTTAATGAAATATTATTTACTAGAAAATATTCTTACCGTTGCTTTTGAAACTGTTGTTAAATTTGATATCAAATACACCACAAAAATGATTTAATTAGATATAAGGTTTCAAAAATCCCTAGTATGTTAAATGTATCTAAATATTATTTTAATACTATAAATCAAACAAATCATGTTTTATTTCATATTTTTAATAACAGTAATTTGATTTTTTATTAATTGAGTCAATATTGTTTTGGCATTGTGTAATAATTTTATGTAATTATATAATTACTAAAAATAATAAATAAATAACCATAAAAAAATAAATAAATTAATATTAAAATAAAAATTAATATCTATTCACATCATCCTTTTTTCTATATGTGAACACATAATATATATTTTAATTAAGAGAGTAGAATTTTATATTTTATATTTTTTTAAATTAACAAAAAGGTAATATTCAATAAAATATGAAGCAAAATAGACATATCATAGATATTTGGATGAAGAGTTCCAAAATAAACTAGTCATATATGATAAATGTAGTTTTATATATGTTTTAAATCCTTATTCAAATATTTTAACAATATTTTATGCATTTAAAACTCATTGGGTTGACAAAAAGATACCATGGATACGATTAATATTAACAAAAAACCAAAGAGAAGTATTTTCAGAGTTTTATCCTTAGGATTATAATTATGAAATTTATTTTTATGGATTCAATTTCTATATATGGTAAATTGTAAATTTTAAAATAATTTTTCAAAACATTTAAAATTTTTTTTTTTGAAAAAAAAAGACATGTTTAAGAATAACAAAAGATTTATTCTTATCCGATGCATAGATAGAATGTTAGGTTATTATTAAAAATGCCGATTAAATATAAAATATAAAAATTTTATTAAAATAAATAACCAATAGTGATAAATTTAATTTACTAATATAATCATACATTTCACACATATAAATATATTTTTAGGAAAAAATATTCTTTAATTTAAATGGATTTTTATGTTTTTTATAATTAATTTACATCCAATGTGTTCTTCTTATACTTGTGTGAAAAATAATTTTTCATCATATATATACACATAAATCAGATGACAAGGTGACAACTACAATGTAATAATATTTGAATAGTATATCGTGGTTCGTTTAAACATCACATTGCATGCAACATAAGTTATTGAATTACCAAAATTTATTTCAAATGAATATATCATAAAAAAATGGTTGTTATAGGTTATCTATGGCCATAATCATTATATCCTTTGACCATGGATCTATTACCATGGGAGATACCCTTATACTTGGGTCTATCACTATAGTAATGTCCTATGGAAATATGTGTACAACCATGGGAATCCGTAAAGGTTTATGGTCGATGAACCTTTTAAAAAATTTATATAATTTATATTTTATCCAAGAACCATCACATTTTAGTCTAAGGAACTATAACACTCTTTTATACATTATTATATGTATATATATTTATATATATTAGTTATTGAATATATATTATTATAATAACCATAGTATCATTAGAATTTAATTGTATATCAAGGTGATGGGGATATTACCACAATGGGTTGTATGGAAAATGGAAGGTTTTTGAGGTGGTGGCAACATATCACCAACATAAGAGGGATAATTATGGTATGACATGGGGGGGTCATTGATCTACTTGTTCATGTCCATTGTATGTCCACCATGTGTCCATACCATAAAGGGCATAAATTGGATATAACCAGGGGAATTAGTGCTCCTAGATGTCGGCACATCTCATGCCCTTCTCAAAATCATCTCACACCACTGAAGTTATTCATATATAACCTTATGGCCATGAAACGTTTTCTCAAGTGTATAGAATCTAAACCTATGGTGAAACAAAATTAAATGATATGGAATGTGGCCATTCAGTTTATATGTACATGAAAACATTTAACCAACGGTGATTGGTTGACCTATTTCCACTGTTCTTCCAACTGTGGCTATAAAACCACAGTTATAGAACATGTTTCTAATAGTGGTAGATAATTATCCACCTTTCCATATTTTTTATTAATTTTATTTAAGGTGTGGTATATCATGGAATACCATGAACACAAATCTTTTGAAATACCAAATAATAGTTTGTTCTTCATTCCAACTGTAAAAAAATCAATATAATAAACACAAACTTCTATTTATTAAATATATACATTTTAATCAGGATCACTATTATTGAATAAGGATTTCACATATACACTGAACACATTATTATTCTATTGAGATCATATATAAATTGAGATATTTATCATTTAAATAATTTAAAATATAGAAGAAGTCCCCTGAAATTTTATACCAGTAATTTTATAGTGAATTTTTAATCTAAATGATCTTTGTTATATGCTACTTTTCCATTCTCATTGAGATAGTTATAGTAATATCAATTTTTATAAATAATATTTATATCTTTAGGAAAGGATAATAAGTCTCAAATGTCATTATTCTCAATCGAATTAATCTCTAACTCTATCATTTTCATCCCATCCACAATTTTCAATTCTTTATTTACAATTTTTAGTTCAATATTCAAATAAAATATGAAAAGATTACAATTTATGAGCCTTATTCATTTTTTGTACACAATTTTTATTTTCAATAAATATGTTTTTAGACTCGCTAAACTTCTTAATTTTTTATACATGGAACCATTCTATATTGGGTACTTCTATATAACTAAAAATCTCCGAATTGACATGAGAATATAGAAAACCTATTACTATAATTAAATATCTACTATGTTGTTCAGAATGATATCTATTATCTTACTCAATATCATCATTAATGGGATATGATTTTATGGATATAAAATAATCTTATATGTTTATAAAATATATATTTTTTATGATTTTATTTAAATTTATGTTTTAACATATGTTTCTAATTTCACTAGGTGTGTAAGAAAGATATATTATTCCATCGAGTCACTGATAAAATTTTTACAAATTGCTTCCTGGATTTTTATTTAACATATTATATTCATTACATTGAAGATATTCATTCCTATCTATATCATGAGATATAAATCTCTTCCCAATTCTTTGGAGGGATATATAGGTCCCACCAATTTCATAATGAAATCATTCTATCTTTTGCCCCAAAAACATAAATCATTTATCATATCATAACTCAATGAATATAATGGGTCTCTTAAAATTCTTTTCATACTAACATATTACATGTAAAACAAATGTATTTCATGTATATAATTCCATCATAAAAATAATAATATCATAGGAATAATAGGGATAGTATACATGAAACATAAATATATTATGGTATGATGGTAAACATAATATTTTATTCAATTGTAGATAGAAAATAATTTTGATAGACACTTGAAACTAATTGTTGAGTAAACTATCATTTCTCTTAAAAAATGTAATCTTCTCACAAAATTCCATGATTGTTTTTATAAAATAATTTCTTTGAAATTTAACTTTAAATCATATAAAATCAGATTCATGTAAATAAGGTGTTATGAAAATGTTAAGATCTATTAATGTTTTATATGTTAAAAAACATCCTTCTCGTAATTTTGATGAATAAGTCAAATAAGTAACTCATATTGAAAATGAAAATTGATTCCTTCCATACTATTTAATATAAATCTTACTGATGGGTAAAATTTAGTTTAAACAATTGTATAAGAATTTAAATTATATTTTTCAATAATTTTAATGAAATGTGGACACATATTGGAAATATTCCCCAATAAATAATTACTTATAAAAAATCAAAGATTATAATGAGATTTCAAAATTATATTGTAACATAGGATTGGGTTATTTCATATGTGTCTGAATCTTCTATATAAGGGTTTATGTAATGTCATTAACTTATTACATAATCATATTCATTTTTATGATATCATATGTTATCATTTTATTACCCATTTGTTAATAACATTATTACTTGTGATTCAAGTATTAATTTCTTTCCTTTCTTACACATGTTTCGTTAGATATGTTTTGGTTCCTCTTCGTTGATAATAGTTATATCGTTTCCAAAATGATAATCATATAACATGTATCATATTAATTCATTCTAATCATTTATATAATCATTTTTGGATTAATATTATATAGAATTAATTGCATAAAACATTGGAGACGGTACATCGTACGTGCACACGAGAAACGATATAATTTCCTTAATTGTAGAATGTAATTGAAGTGGATGGTATATATATGGTTCCATAAAAAATAATCTTATTATAATAAGTTATATTTGTTATTTCTATAACTATATCTATCCATTAATATTTGTGGTGAAAATAAATTACAGAACGGTGTGGATACGGTAAGTCGTATGTATGGACACATAATGATTTTATATTAATAGGATAGATAGAAAGAAAATTATGGTTGTTACATAATAAAATTAAAATCTAATAATATGCTTGATACTAATATTTCTTACATTATAATGGATGTAACTCAGTAAGAGGAAGTAAAAGGAAAAATCTGTTTGAAAGATTCGATAGAGGAGATTACCTCTTCTTTAGTATGCTTCCTCTAGATCTCCCCTTAAAGGAAAAAATTATTTTATTTTGTGAAGAAAAACCACTAGATAGTAAATATATGTGTTTATAAGGGAAATGGTTAGGGGATGTATGATCTTGAATGGTCAATGTGATGTGATAAGTGAGGGAGGTTGTTTCCTTTTTATAATTGATGTTATGGGATGTTTTGGAATCTCTAAAAAAATATTAATTTTTAATAAAATAAAAACCATAAAAAAATCCTCAAAAAATTACCTAGATTCCATGTTGAGATGATAATAGGTTCTAATATCATCAGTGAATTAATTTTTGACATCTTTTTCTATCAATTTACACCTTATTCTTTAAATTAACACTTAGATATTTTTTTTAATTTTTAACTAAGGTTACAAATATTTCAATTTTAAAAGCGTGAAATGTTTAATTATTTGATGTGAATTAGACCATAAAATAATAATTTATAAAATAATAATTTATAAAATAATAAAGCATATAATTATTTTTATATTTTTTAAAAAAATCATTACGATATTCAAATAATTTTATAAAACATTATTTTGACAAAATATCAATATTGTCAATTTTGACAATAGTCATTTCATGAACTTTGAAAAATATAATGAAAAGATGTTATCCAAAAAATATATATTTTATTATATCACTAAAGGGTTATGGTCATCAATAAAATTAATTGCTTATATTAATTATTCAAAATTATGTTCAGTTTAATATTTTTAATAACATTAATTTTTGATTTCCATTAATAAAATAATTACTACATAATTTCTGAGTAATTATTTTATTTAATTATATTATTAATAAAAATAAAAAACAAAATACTATTATGAAGATAAATCATCAAAATTTCATGATAATATTTTTAGTCAAATATAACTTTTGGAAATTCCTACATTAAAAATGTTATATTTATTAAAAGATAAATGTGACAACATCAACATCAGTTTAAATAAAATATTATAAGTATAATAATGTTTTATATATAGCTCAAAATTGTTATCACATACCCGACCAATAATATTTTAAATGTATTTTTCTCTATTAATTATTATTATAATTTTAATAAATTTATTTTTGAATTTTCATCAATTAAATAATTTTTGTATCATCATTGTATAACCCTTTAAGGTAATTATTTATTTTATAAAAATTAAGAATAAAATACTTTGATAAAGGAAGACGTTTTATTTTTCAAATGATTATTTGTAGTCTACTTTATCTTATATGTAACCTTATTTTAAAAATTATATAATTATTAAAATTTGAGTAAGATATATTTTACTTTTCATTAAATGAAATATATAAAATGTACAATTATCATCCAGGTGGATTCCAAATAATACCATTTCGACCCAAGGATGATTTAGGTAAAAAAACTCGTGAAATTATATTTGTACAAGTTTTAGGGTAATTTTATAATAATATTTTTATCTTTGATTATATGATTAACCTTTTTACTGTATTAACAAAAATTTTCTAAAGTTACTGTTCATAATGCCCAGAAATAAAAGAAAAATATTTTCATAACATGAACCAAAAGATTCAAAATATAGAATATTTATTTATAAATTTAAAACACAGAATATGTAGTTATTAATTTTAAATAAACCTCATTATCGGATTGAGAAAATAGGTTTTGAAGGTTAAAACATTAGAAATGATTGAAATCTATTCTACATATGAATTCAATGTAAAATTAATGCCAGTGACTTACATTATATTAAAAGTTAAAAAATATAATCTCTTTATATTTTAAAACCATTAAATAATATAAATTAACCATACTGGTTATTTTTTTGAAAACTGTTATATGCAATTGAAATTTAGTGTATTTTAACTACTCATCAAAACATGAATGTTATTTGAAAAAATAAAAAATTCTTCCAAATTAAATTTATATATGCTTCTTTCAAAGAATAAGTTTATTTGTTCAAATAAAATATTAAATTGTTTTAAAAACATTATTTAAAATGGGTGTTTCAATATAAGGTGACAAAATAGAATTTTTTGAAAAATAATTCTTCAATCTAAAAATTGAATTTGTTCTTATATCATGTTTTGATAACAAATACGATGAATTTGAAAAAATTATATTAAATATATTATATATATATTTCATTAATAAAATACATGAAGAATGATTTTATTACTCACTTATTTATATTTAAATAGTTTCTAAGAAAAACATTTCCATTTATTTAAAAAGGGATTTATTTTTTATTTATGAATAATTTCTCACCAAATAATTAATTATATATATACATGTGTAAATAATATCTTCATAATTTAGTTAATATTATTCATATCCCCCATTATAATGGCTATGTTATAGGGTAACATAATAATATTTATTTGTTCACTTAAACTATGTCTTGCCTGAAATTAATTCTATCAAAAAAATTTGAAATTGTGTGTAACACACACCCGTGCATATTGTTTCATATATAACAAGATAATTTGGGTTTTCATGTAGCACAATATTATTTTGGTGTAGTGTATAACACAAGACATCAAAGAAATTTTAATAAATTTAAATCGTAAAAATCACGATTTGTTACAAAAATCAAAGGAAATAATTTATTACTAAGAAATACCATGAGGACAAGAAAAAATTAAGGTAATTCTGAGATATTTATTATATAATTTCTATAATTTAAATTATTGTATAAACCATCTTGATTAAAAATATGATTTAATCAAAAATCCTTTACCCCAAGTATCCTCTTTCATCACACATGTTCAAACCTCCTATATAATTAATATAATTTATTATGCACGTATTGTAGAACCGTAATCATATTTATCATACCATGAATGATTTAATTATGGCATATTATCACACATTTACTAGGAAATTGGTTTTTAAATTCCTGTTCTAGGTGATATCTACTATATTTTCTATGCAGGTTTCAATTCGTCAGTCTCAATCCTTGTACATTGATCATGATTCCACCATATAAATAATATAAATAATGTTATAAATATCATATTTGAATTACAAAAATATATATAATTTTATCCATAAAATTTATTTATTTAATGATGAATTATAATGATCATGGAGACAGTATACCACAGGTATGCATCCATTCTTTTTTTCAATTTTATACAAAGGAAATAAAATAAATTTTAAAGATAATTTACAATAATAGAATCGATATTATATCATATTAAGATTATATATATATAATACATCTTTAATATTATCAATGTAAAAAACTAATTAATTGCAAATCACATTGCTTCTAGGAGGCGGTATTCCACTCGCATGCTTCAGCGATGATGTGATTTTCCAACATGTCAGTAGGTAAGAAGTTAGTTGTCATGTGATTAATACAAAAATATAACTATTAAATATATATAATAAATAAATTCTATACATATAATTCTGCCCATAAATAAAATAAAATAATTAAAAATGAAATGTTTTTTTGTGGGAGACGGTAAGCTGAACGTACATAGGAGCGATACTTTCACATCCCATTTGATGGGAAAGAGGGTGGATACTATATAATAATAATAATAATAATAATAACAATTAATTATAATTATTATAGTTAATTTATTATTTTATAATAAATACCATTTATTTATTGATGTTAAAATAATAATTAATAAAAGAATGTGACCAGTTAAGGTGATTTTCTCTTCTTTTAATGAACACATTTGGATCTCCCCTCATGGGCCATATTGTAGGTATTTTAGTGATACCGACACTTCCAAAATGTGGAAAGGTATGTTTATAGAAGATTTGGATAGGTATTGGTTGATATAAAATTATCAATGTGATAATATGTTGATAAATGAATGGTGCCCTATTATAAAGGGTGGGTGGAGGACACAAATGAAATTTCATTAAATATTTAAATATAAAACAGAAATAATCTAGTAAAATTAATCAAAATGATAGTGAATTAAAATCAACAGTGGATAGGGTTGAAATAAAATCATCTTATTAAATATATATTGGTTTTGGTGTCATTTTAAATATTATATTTTTAATTAACCCATTCATTAACCAGTTTTTAACATAACCTCGGTAAAAATTATTTAAATCTAAAAAGAATAAGAATGATATAATAAATTGTAAAATGAATCAAAAATGGGTCTTGGTTGATATTTTGTACCATATTAAATTCCCTTAGATAAATATAATATTTTTATTAATTTTATATCATTTAATAACATATTATTTATTATAAAACGTCATTAATGTCAATTTTTGAACTATCTATTTAATTTGAAATTAAAGAATGAAATATAATGAATGAATTATAATTTAATATTTTATCACATACCTTATATATCAAATGAATCAACAAAATTTTGTTAACACTATAAATGACAAAATTATATTAATTTTAATATTTTTATAATCAATTTTTTTGTTTTCTATTAATTGAATAAATATTGTGTTAGTGTTGCATATGAATTTTATGTAATCATATGATTAAAAAATAAAAATAAATATCCACCCCAGAAATAATTTCATTACTATCCAAATGATTATTAATATTTTTTTTTCAAAATTTCTTTTTTCAATTATGTGAAGACATAAGAGTCATTTAAAAGCAAGAGAGTGTCATTTTGAATTTTTATTCACTTAAATTTAAATAAAGGCCATATTTAAAGAAATAAAGCACCAAATAGTTTAAAATATTGATATATATATGTTGAAAATCCAATCATTAAATATAAAAAATGAATATATTATATTAATTATAAATCCTTTTACTAATTTTTTTCCATATTTTCTGATTTTTCCGTGTCTAAGTTGATAAAAATTCAATGTAGATACTATTCATATTGAACAAAAATAAAAGGGTCTTATTTACTAGAAAACATCCTCTTGATTTAAAATATGGAATCCATTTTATCATATTGAATTTCTATAATTTCTCAAAATAAATACTAAAATATTATAAAATATGTGACATAAACCACCTTTTAAAAAAATACATATTTAATCATAACAATGGATTTATTCTTATCCCATTCCTTGAAAACAATTTAAATGAATGTAAAAATAAATTATATAATATATAATATAAAATATTCAACCAAATAATTAAATAATAGTGATAAATTTATTTTTTTAAGACAAACACACACTTCACACATAAAAATATATTTTCTGAAAAATGTATCATTTATTTTCAATAGATATTTAATTTTAGGTCTAATTAATTGATAATTAATTCATTATTTATATAAATTATTAATCCCAAAATTTTCATAACTTATATAGTTATATATATAACTTCCAATCCAATATCTAGGTCATAATTTTAACATAATAATATTTCAATAGTTACCCATTTCTCATTTAAACTCTCGGATCCATGAAATGAATTATATTGAAGAAATAAAATTTATTTCAAAAAAATTAATTCAAAAAATATATTTCTGTTACATTATAATCCCTTAAAAATAATTTGTCTCTTTTAATTAAATTATTATTATAGAAAAAAATGATAATATCATTGTTTCAATGTATCCTTGGGTTTCCAAGTAGCTTATCTGGGATTCCTCCAGAGAATATTAACTAGTTGAGTATTCTTGTTTTGTAGATATTTATCTCTATAATCAAATATTTCTACTAGTTTCTCTTAATAAGAAAAATCATTCTCTAGTAGCATGACCTCTGAGTTCAGTATATGTGATGGATCAGTTATGTACTTCCCTTGGATATAAAAATAGAATACATCATTAATGTGATATAAATTTGAATGAAGTGCAACGAGGTAAGCTACCGTCCCACTCAGTCAACAATATCAAAATGGATAATAAACATAGTTCTCAAAATTATTTTATTTCTAGATATAATAACATTCTTTAATTGTGAAATTTATATAACTACCTTTTGACCTACTTCAAACTCTTAATTTGATTAATGATTTTCGATATTACTTTTATATTGGATCCATGCTTCTCTTATGTGATGTTGAATTCATATTATTTTCTTAACTCAGGTAACTCAGGTACCAATATGTTTTATCACCAAAAATCATCCCATAATATCAAATTTCATCACTAACTATTTTAAAGGTCCTCATAAACAAGAATATGAATTCTATATTGAAGGATATTGTTTTTATGAAAACTATACCCGAGGAATGTGTTGATACCAAAAAACTTTTAATTAAAGTGTACAAGATATCAATATATCCACAAAGGTTTGAGTAGATCTATTAGTATGAAAATCAATATATGGATGATAATTAGTGGAAAAATATAACTTTGTATCCAATTCCTACTAAAGAATTCACAAGACCTTTGAGGTAAACCTCAACTCCCAATCACATACAATAGATTGTGTTACTCTATGAAACTGTACCACTTAAATAATTATTATTATAGAAATACTATCAAGGGGGAAATATTCTCTGATGTCTAGGATTTTTACTGATATCATAAGGTAATTTAAAAAATTTAAAATAGCATTATGAGATGTTGATATATTGGGGTGTCTAATGAATAAATCAATAGTAATCTTATCCCATTTTTATTCTGTTATGGGTAATGGTTGTAAAAACTCCTTTTAATTTTTTAATTTTATCCTTAAATATAAAAAATAATTGTCATTTATATATATAGTCTCTAATATCGCATTTCATGTTTTTTTATCTAGAAAAACTCTTTCATATCTCTATACATCTTCATATGTCTAACAAGAATGAAGAATGAGGAATTATAAGCCTCATGAAAAACAATCACTCTTTAAATCTTGCATGGATAGGAAAAATACATGGTTCTTAAACATTTTTATAACATCACAATCAAGGTTTATATCTATGATATTTCTCACCATCAATAATAGCTCTATGTCGTTCTTATGAACCTATTTAATCGTAACATGGATATGTTTTTTAACATTCATTTGAAGAAGATAAGATCACCCTCATTACATAAATATTTCCATATCCATTCATTGAAAATAAATAAATATTGTATATTTTTAACCTCATCATATATAATATATTATATCCCTTTTAACTCATATTATCTTTAACCTTGTTCACCTACCGACATGGAAATTTATTGAGAAGTCATAATCATTAATAAGATCCAACTAGATTCTCTAATGCATATTCAGTTCTTTCTGAGTGAATATATAATTTATAATTTTATAATTATGTATATATAACACATTTCATTATAAAGATAGTTAATTTGTATCAGTAAATAAAAAATAATAATATCTAAATAAAAATCTATATTTGGGTAATATTTCCCATGAATAATCAGTTTTCATAAGTCATACTCTATGAATATAAATTTCTATAAGACCATGCATTCCAATCCGAAAAATTATGAATCATTATACATTACTAACCCTTCTCCAAAATAATTTAATATAATAATAGGTGTTCTAATGAACCTTCTCTTAAGTTCCTTGAAATTTTCCTCATATTAATCAATCTAAGATACATTGTGTCCCTTTTGAGATATATAGTGAATGGATTTGAAACCCATGAGGAATTCATTACAAGGCATTAATAACATCCATCCATACCATGAAAATTGTAGATCTGTGTAACCACGTTTGTTTGGGTCTAATTTTCAATAACGTATATCTTTTAAGGATACACTAAAATTCCCTCACATAATATTATATGCTCAGGGAATGAAGCTTTCCATAACCAAAATTTGTACTTGGTATTTTTTTATAAAAATTCTCTATACTCAGGTTCCTCTATATAATTCTCATGTGATAATTATACAATCTTGTTATTTGAATATATAATAATATTTTCTATAAATATTACCATATAATAATCAAGATACTCACTAAAGAATATATTCATTAAATAAATGAAGATATCAAAATAATTTTTATAACCAAATGGAATCACTATAAATTCATTATTTTTATTACTTATATGGAAGGATATCTGGGCAATGAATTCCATTTTGAACCTTAAATAATAGTACCCAAATAAAATACAAATCATGGAAAAGTACTAAGTTCTACATAATTGATAAAACCAATTATCATTATGGGGATGAGGATACTTTTTCATTATTGTAATCTTCTTATGATTTAAATAATCAAACCAGTTTCTCATCAATACATCTTTTATCCAAACAAAAAATCATTACTGTTCGCCAAGGTGATGCACTCTACAGAATATATCCCTTACAGATACTCTCTTGGAGTTTCTTCTGTAATACCGGCAACATAATTGGGTACATTCTATATAGAGTTTTTGAAATAGGTGGATTACCAAGTATATGTTAAATTGAAAACTCAACATCATTAATAAAAGGTAGACAAGTAATTTTTTAAAAATATACATTAAAAACTCTCAAAAAATTGTCATATCATTGATTTTGTGTTTCTCCCCTACCATATTGGAAAAAAGGCTTTGTGGATAGGAACTAAGATCCTAAAGATAAATATATTTTTTGGACGTTTTTTTCTTCCATATATAGATAAATGATCATAGGTTCTATTAGAATAAAAAATATATCATACATATTTATAAATTGATATGAGATCCATATAATGAATGAAAATTGATAAATAAAATCCTATAAAATTAAACCAACTGTAGAATCACATGATTTGAAAGAAACACATTCCCAGAAACATCTATCAAGGGGGAACTATATTCCTGATATGGAACCATTATACCATTATGAATTTTTACTACTAAGTAAATATCTAACCATTAATAATGTAATTTGATACCAATTTAAAATTACATTGATGTAAATAGAGAGTAAATCAAGAATAAAATAAGACATGGGTTTTCCTAGAGTGGATGATTAGTGTACCTTTCACCACAACATTATAGTAACCCACATAGAAAGTCATCACTACATGATATTTACATTTTTCATTTATAATAATGGGTTTCTAGCATCTATCATCAATGTAAACCTTTGAAATGATGGATGGGTTGGTATAAATTCCTTGTTTCATTTGTATCATTGGATCATGTGCAGTGAATTAGTAATCATCTTCCTTTCCTCTATTTGATTAATCATCCCATTTTTCACCTTTTGATATGTATGGTTTTTATGATCCACCTTTTTCTATTTAATGAACCTCTTAGTTCCATTAAATAAATTCCCTTTGTCATTAATCAAACATTTTTGGAATGTAGATGAATGTAATTTTATTTCAACATTTGATTTATTAGAGTTTCAATGAGACTCTATATTTATTCTCTCTTCAAAACCATTGGAATGGTAGGAATATCTATTCTGTATTTATACATTGAGTGTACATTGAATGATATTTTTTAGCAAATAATGTGTCATATACATAATTCATTTTGGAGAGATGGTTTTAATACACCAATGAAAAGATCATTTTTTCTTAAAAAAATTAATGATTAAACCAAAAGCATAACTTTAAAGTATTGTAAATTCTTCCTAAAAAATACTATTTGAATGATCCACCATTTCCTTCTGATTAAAAAAATTCCTTCTCCATATTTTTATGTCGAATTTAAGGAAAGTACATACTAAAAAAATATCATATTAACCACATCCCATTATATAAGGTCAATTTCATCCACTGGTTTGAAAATTATTAAAATTGTTCAACCATTGATATGTTTCACCTTTCATATGATAAACAACATGGACTTCCTTTTCATGTTCATAGTAGCAGAGTATAGAAAATATTTTCTCAATGATTATTTTACATATCTCAACCACTAGTGTATCACAAAACACACTAAAATATGTTGTATGACATCACATGATAGACTAAATAATTGTTTTCATTTTTTTCATTATTTGGAACATCAACACGATCTGAGGAATGAGAAATGTATGTGATCATTATAATTAGAATCTTATTTCTGTCTCCAATAGCCTATGGATTCTATGTTGGGAAATATTTTGATTTTCCATTAAATTCATTGTTATAAGGATGTCCAATGTTAAATCAAAAGACTAAAGCCAAAATGAAAAGTGTAAGAAACAATTATAATAATTACAAACCACATATTCTTGAAAAATAATTTATAGGATGTATATATCATTACACTATAATTAAATATTATGACACCTTATTTTTAACCTAGGCCACCCATAGTTTTGTTTATCAAAATAATTCATAATGGTTTTTAAAGAAACTGTGAATTAACCCAAGAATATCCTTCAATAGTGTCAAACCAGGTGAACAATAAGGGCACACTCACTATGCCCTAGAATGATGTATGTGATATAATTAGAAAAAACATTTTGGGTTTTTAATCCCTTAGATGAATCTCTTCCAAAACTATATCATCCTATAGTATCCAAATTGGGATGTATTACTTGGAATCCCTAGGAATCTCTTCCTTACCAAAACATTAATATATTTTCCAATACATTGAATTATCCCTAAGGTTTTCATCAATTCTCAACCCCAATCTCTACATATTGACTAAAATTTTATTTGATACCATTAATAGTTATCCATAGATTTCATATATAAATATTTCATCTTATTTGATGAATATTAAAAACATTAAAAAATTTATGGCTGAGGACCCTAAAGGTTTGGTGTCATTGGAGAATAGATACAGAATAAGCTTATTTCAAAAAACATCATAAACATCTTACATAATATTATTCTCATTTAGTAATCTTCGTATGTATGTCCTACATAAATCTTGTGTCATAACCTGGGGAAATGAATGATAAGAAAGTGTTATCTCAAGTTCTTAGAATGAGTAAATATAGGAGATATCAATCAATATGAAATTATAAGATAATTATATGTTAATGAGATCAAGAATGTATCTACCATGTTAATAATAAAACTATCATTTATAGTAAACATATGTGTTGGAATAAGTCATTATTATTTTAAAATATATGAATTTTAAGTGTGGTAAATCATCATAAATCCATCAGGAATAATAATTGTTTGTTATATATGTATGGATCAAATATATTTATAAAAAACATTTCATATTTCATGGTTAACTTCTGAGACCATAAAATAATAACATATCAAGCACTAAAATATGTTTCCCATATTTTAAGGGATCATGCATCAACACATGTTTCCCAAAGTGGATAAGGAACATAAACTTTTTTCCTATAATAGATCAAGCACACAAACTTGTTTACCATAATTATAAAATTATATTAAAACATTACCCTTTTCATTGGAGGCATATATAATTATATGTCCACACATTAAATAATGGAAACCATAAATATGTATTCCATAAGATCATGAAACATTAATATCATCATCATATCATAACTCATGCAAATTTAAATGGTTTTCATAAGCATTTCATAAATACATCACATGATAACCCATTGAAAATAAACTTGTTTCGTAAACATCTCATCACCAAATTCATAAAAATTCTATAGAAAAATAATGAAGATGGTATCATTGGACCGTATTCCTATAAAATATTAATTGGAATAAATGGATTCTATCATAAATGAATATTATTTTTAGAGACCATTACATTATTTATTCATGCACTTACCCATTTCATTTTGAAATTACATCCTTAAAATATATAAAATCTCGAAATTGGAAGGAATTTTGTTTTAAAAAATAACAATGAAACATTATAAATTAATCATAAAATCATTCACAATTCATCAAGGTGGGAAATTTAATTCCTAAAATATGAGTTAAAATAAAACATTCCATTAACTATTTTTGTAAAAAGTCAAAATGTACCACATTCAGGAAATAAATATATGATTCCCTAACCGTAAGTCTCATAATTCTTTTTACAAGTTAGAACCTCCTTTAATATAAATATAAATATATATATATATTCTATAAATATATTCTAGAAAAATAAATATAATTATCATATGATTTATGATTTCCATATGAAATACTATAACTTATTTATTAACAATTTGTTAGTAAAATGATTTTTTGTTGATAAATGATTCATACTTTATATATGTTTTGTTTCAAAAGACTCATTTCATAAAATATTATAATGGCTCCATCATCTTCAGAAAGATAATCGTGATTCAAATATCATATATATATATATATTACAAATATAGTTATAGTCTCCCATTAAAGATAGAGTTAGAAAAATGGATTTCACCATTTAGAGAAACTATAGGCTGTATGTATGCCTAAACACTATTGTCATGTTTCTATAGATGGTATGTTAAAATGTAATTACTTATTAACATTTCTATATGACTAACAAATTACATCACCTCATGGGGGTGGTATTTCTCAAGTACACATGAGATGCTATATAATCATCCAATAGTTTGTATGGAATGAATGAGGATGTTATATTATAATTTAATAAGTATAATTATGTAATTAATTTCATATATAGACATTAAATCATTATAATACCAATCCATAAATGATGGTGACCAAAAAATAAATTATATCCCTTCATGGATATGATAATTAATATGTACGGCTGAGTGATACTTTCACATCCCATTTGATGGGAAAGAGGGTGGATAATGTTTTATTTATAATAAAAATAACATTTTAGTATATTTTGGATAATTAAATTATAATTATAAGATAAATAACATAAATTTATATGAGGTAAATAATAAGTAAAACAAGATTTTTATTAAGAATGGAAATAACCTAATCTTTGAAATAACTCCTTTTGAAATCCTATTAAGGATCTTGAACATTGTAATTTTAGGATAAATACCCCTCTAGAAATTAGACTGGTATGATATAAATATAATGTTTCATGGAATGGTTAATATAGAAGGCTCAAATATGTGTAAATAAGAGAAAAAATAGTGTCATTTATAAGGGAGGGAGAGGATATAGTTGGAGTTTTATAAGAGATTAAAATATAACAAAATAATTTCAAAGAAAATGCTCTTATATGGACATGAATTTAATGAAAAAAGTAGATAGTTTAGAAATAAAATATCTCAATTAAATTTCTAATTTTTTTTGTGAAATATTAAATGTTATATTGTTTATAAACAGCTTCATTAATCATTTTTTACCATAACCACTATAACAACTATTTTAATCTTAAAAGGTTTTCAATTTTACCATAAATCTATAATTTGCTCATAAATGGAAAATAGATTATATTTAAAACATTATTTCATTTGAATCGAATTCATGAAGATAATATCATTATTTATTTTAAATCATTTAATGAAATATTATTTACTATAAAATACCATTACTGTTACTTTTGGAACTGTTATTAGATTTTACTTCAAATACACCACGAAAATAATTTAATTAGATATAAGATTTCAAAAATCCCTAGTATGTTAAATGTATCTAAATATTATTTTTAATACTATATATCAAACAAATAATGTTTTATTTCACATTTTTAATAACATTAATTTTATTTTTTATTCATTGAATCAATATTGTTTTGGCATTGTGTAATCATTTTATGTTATTATATAATTAATAAAAATAATAAATAAATTAACAACAAGAAAATAAATAAAATAATAAATATCAATATAAAAATTAATATCCATTCACATAATCCTCGTTTACCTATGTGAACACACAATATATATTTTAATTAAGAGAGTGGAATTTTATATTTTATATTTTATTAAATTAACAAAAAGTTAATATTCAACGAAATATAAAGAAAACTATACATATCATAGATATTTGGATTGAGAGTTCCAAAATAAACTAATCATATCGGATAGATGTAGTTGTATATAAGTTTCAAATCCTTATCCAAATATTGTAACCATTTTTTAGGGATTTAAAACATATTGAGTTGACAAAAATATACAATGGCTACTGTTAATATAAACAAAAACTCAAAGAGAAGTGTTTACATAGTTTTATTCTTGGGAATATAATTATGAAATTTATTTTTATGGATTCAATTTCTATATGTGGTAAGAGTATAATTCAAATTAATTTTGAAAAACGTGTCAAAAAATTCTTTTTAGGAAAAAAAATACATGTTTAAGCATAACAAAAGATTTATTCTTACCCCAAAAATAGATAAAATATTAGATTATTGTTAAAAATGATGATTAAATATAAAATATATACATTTTATTAAAATAATATACCAATATTGTTCAATTTAATTTACTAATAATAATCATACATTGTACACAAAAAAATATTTTTTAGGGAAAAAATATCCTTTAATTTAAATTGATATTTATGTTAATTTATAATTAATATACATCCAATGTTTTCTTCTTATACTTGTGTGAAAAACAATTTTTCATTATATATGTACAGATAAATCAAATTACTAAGTTAAAACTATAAGATAATAATATTTTAATAGTATATCGGGGTTTGTTTAAACTCTACATTGCATGTAACCGATGTTATCAAATTACATAAATTTATTTGAAACAAATATATCAAAAAAACAATGGGTGTTATAAGTTATCTATGGACATAATCATTATATCTTTTGACCATAGATCTATTACCATGGTATATACCCCTATCCTTGGGTCAGCCACCAAAGGAATTTCCTATTGAAGTATGGGTATGAACATGGACATCTCTAATGGTATAAGGTCGATGAAAATTTTGAACAATTTCAATCATTTATATTTTATCCAAGAACCATCACATTTTAATATAAGGAAGGGTAACACTGCTTTATACAATGTTATATGCATATATATTAGTTATTAAAAATATATTAATATAATAATTATAGTATCTTTAGAATATAATTATATTTCAAGGTGATGTGGATCTTACCACCATGGGATGTATGGACAATGGAAGGTTTTTGAGGTGGTGGTGACATATCACCATGATAAGAGGGACAATTATGGTATGTCTATGGGGGGGAGGGGGTTAGTTCATTTATCCACTTGATCATGTCCATTTTCTATACAGAATGTGGCCATACCATAAAGGGCATAAATTGGATATAACCATGGGAATTAGTGCTCCTATATGTAGGCACATCTCACGCCATTCTCAAACTCTTCTCACACCAACCAAGTTATTTATATATCACCTTATGGCCATGGAAAATTTTTCTTGAGGTTATAGAATCTAACCCTATGGTGAAACCAAAGTAAGTGATATGGAATGTGGTCGTTCATTTTCTATGTAGTTGAAAACTTTTATCCAATAGTGATTGGTTGACCTATTTCCACTATTCTTCCAACTGTGGTTATAAAACCATTTTTATAGGACATATTTTTAATAGTGTAATATTATTATCCACCTTTCACAATTTTTTATTAATTTTATTTAAGGCATGGTATATCATGGCATACCATGAACCTGAATTTTTTTAAATCCAATTTAATAGTTTCTTATTATTTCAACCTATATTTAAATCAATATAATAAACAAAAACTTATATTTATTAAATATATACATTTTAATCAGGATCAATATTATTGAATGAAGATTTCTCATATACACTGAACACATTATGATTCTATTGAGATCATATATTAATAGCGATACATATCATTTAAATCATTTAAATTAGAGATGAAGTCCCCTCAAATTTTATAGCATTAATTATATAGTGACTTTTTAATCTAAAATATTTTTGTTATATGCTAATTCTCCATTCAAATTGATATTGTTATTGTAAAATCAATTTTTTTAAATAATAATTCTATCTTGAGGATGAGATAATAAGTCTCAACTTTCATTTTTCTCAATCTAATTTATCTCTAACTCTATCATTTTCATCCAATCCACAATATTCAATTCTTAATTAACAATTTTTAGTTCAACATTCAAATAAAATACGTTAATATTATAATTTATGAGCATTATTTATTTTTTATACACCATTTTTATTTTCTATAAAGATGGTTTTAGAATCCCTAAACATTTTAATTATTGATAACTTGTACCATTATTGATTGGGTACTTCTATATTAATAAAAATCTTAGAATTAACATTAGAATATAAAAAACCTATTATTACAATTGAATATCTACCATGATGTTCAGAATGATATAAAATATCTTCCTTAATATTATCATTAATGGGAAATTATTTTCTGGATATAAAATAATCTTATATGTTTATAAAATATACTTTTTTATTGATTTTATTTAAATTTATGTTTTAACATATGTTTCTTATTTCACCAGGTGTATAACAAAGATATATTCTTCCATCAAGTCATAGATAAAATTATTAACAATTCCATCCTGGATTTTTTATGTAATATATTATATTGATTACAATCAAGATATTCATATTCTTACACTCAAAAAACTATATATTATAAGGCTTATTTTAAAATGTTTCCCACAATAGGAACTAATATGAAATGTGGATAACCCTATTATTGGTTTATACCGAAAATAATTTTGAAGTTCCTTGCTTATATAACACGGTATTCCTCATTTACACAAACATATAGTCCTTTATTTCAAAAAATCCATTTTTATGTGTATGTATGGATCACTATATTTATACCTTATCATATTATTCGCTATATATGCCTTAAATTATTCATTCTTTTATTAGAATCTATTGTCAAACTAAACCCTTTTGATATCATATACAATTAAATTTTTATAACCCATTTGAAATTTGATAAACATATTGGTTGAAGATGAAGTGAATTATTTTCTAATTTTTACATTAATGTTTTCTATATTTTGAAACTCTTTAATTACATCTAAATTCTAATAAACATAGATGGTTCAAAGGATTTGAAGATTATATTATATTTTATATGTGTTTAGAATAAGATTGGAAGTGAAATATTCATGATTAGAGTATTTTAATATAACACCAAGAATGGGTATTCCATTGTGTTCTGGAAAACAACTCTTATCCAATAAATAAAAGTAAAATAGATTATAAATACAATTTTTGGAGGCTTTTGTTACTGGATGTTTTATACAAAAAACATTTCCACTTCAGGGACTGGCCATTATAACATGATCATGTGAGAAGTGGTTTTATCCCTTTTTAGGTGATTGAAAAATAGGGGAGCTATTATATACTGGTCATTCAAAAAATTTCACAGTCTAGAGGATACAATAATCATGGTATATACTCTAGGATAATGTAAATTATAATCATAGTCTCGGTATTTTATAGAAGAAAAAACGATAGTCACACTATGTTATAATGACATGTTGTTGACATAGTTTTTAAGATTGAAATAGTCTAGGATTGAATATTGGTTGATTGAAATAGGGAATTAGAGGTGGTGATGGTCTAGGAAGAAAATTATCATTTAATTATTCCATGTAGAGGTAAATATGGTTATGGTTTAAAAGATGTTTTCAAATGTTTTAGGTAATTTTATGTTCACAACCTCATGGTGACTACTTCTACACACCATGGTCAGTGTTAAATTATAGCATCAAGTGGTTTGGTGATGTAGACTTATTTATGGCACTGGTTCTATAAAAATGTTATTCATTAGGTTACCTAATGTTATCAACTGTCACTACAAATTATGGAATAATATAATAGATCATGTTGATGTGGATGGAGTGGAGAATTAATGTGGGATAATTAATTTGAATTTGAAATAAAAAAATTGTATAAAAAGTCAAAATAATGGATTCTATTCGAAAAATGTTTATTGTGAAGAAATATTTCCCCTGAATTTCAGTTGTTGTTAATATCATAAAAATAAATAAGATTCCCCCTTGCAAAAGTGTATGTGTTGGGAATTTCATCCATTGAATTATTCAATTTGGAACTAATGGAATTTGAAGTCTGAATTTAAACATAAATCATTAATTGTATATTTTATACAATGGGTTTTTAACTTTCTTCTTATTGATCTAAATTTCGATATTTCTACATTTATTATGATTTATTATTATAAAATTCATTGTGATTTTCTATTCTCGATGATTTATTTATCTGAATTTTGATAAAAATAATAAAATGTTAATAAATTAAGTGAATGTGAAGTTTCCCTATAAAAATTATACCCACTTTTAGATATTGAAGAATCAATAAATTTTATTTCTTTAAAATTATCAATTTTATTTTGTGGAAGAATATAACATTATTCATGGAACCTTTTTTATTACATGATTTTAAAGATTAAACCCACTAGATAGTATTCTTGATGGTTCCGGTATCTTGTGATATTAGGTTTTCAAAATATGCCAAGGATATATATATATATATATATATTCATTTTTAATGATAATAATTGAATATTAAATATTCCTAATATATATTCACTTTTTAATGTGTTAAATATTTTAATCAATTGATTGGAATCATTAATATTAAGTAGATAGGAAGAAAGTAATTCAATTGTAGAATATAAGTAGATAAAATTAATAGTTATCAAATTTCATTCTCTAGTGTCATGTAAAAAAAATTATTACATTGATTCCAATCCTCTGAATGAATCCATTGAGATCATAAATACTTATTATCATACATGTATCGATAATTCTTAACAAATATTTGTTTCTAGTTTCATTAAAAACAACAAGTTATGTAAATATTTGAAGTGGTTTGTGTTCAATATTTTTTATGTTTGCATAGTTCTAAAATTTCATCATTTTATGGATCATATTAATTTAATGAATTTATATGTGATTTCAACGTTTAGTGGTAAAACATTCAGATATTAATGAATAGGATGCTTTCATACCTATTATATATTACATTTTATGTGTCAGCTGTTTTTATAAATTGGTATGTTTTTATATAAAAGGTGTTTATATGAAGGTTTTGGATCAAAAGAATATGAACAAAGGTTTTCATTCTTATAGGTTAAATATTTATCACATTTAATGAAATAATTTATCAATTTCATGTGTATTGGGATAGTAATAGGTATATAATAAGAGTTGGAGGATATCTACATATTAAATATGAATGTGGAAAGATAAATTTAATTGATTTACAATTTAAATTATAAAAAAATTGAATGCATTATGGTGAATCTATTGGTAACTTATTCACATGATTTAATAAAGCCTAGAGATCTATTAGATTTTATACTGAATGATGAGAATATTTTATATTAGTTATAATGATTTATTATCTATTTCTATATTAATTTATTCCCCATATATAATGCCTTCGAATATATAACCACAATACATTTATATTTGATTTTTTTGGAATATTGATATCTTATAAAAACAAGAATTTTAGTACATTTAAGAAGAAGAGTGAAAGAAAATAGAAATATCATTTAATTTTTTCAAATAATTTATGAGTTAGAAATTACTTGAATAACATAATGAGATTTTAAATGATGTTTTTGATGGTTATATAATGTTTTAAAAGTTGTTTTCATTCAACTTAACATTTCCTCGGAAATATAAAAGAAGTTATTGAGTACATATTATATGAATGTTTTTCAAACGTGGATCTATTGAAATTTTGTATGTCAATTATCAAATTATAAAAGAATTAAGGAGTAATGATGAAGATGATTCATTAAGAAGATACTCAAAAATTTCATTGATGTCATGAAAATAAATTTTTTCTAATAAATGAAAAAGTAATAACTTCTCTAAATATTGAATAATAAATTTATTTTATAAATTTAAACATAGATAATTTTTTTAATTCCAAAATAGTGATGAAAATTTATGGGTATTGTTTAATAATTAGTACATCCTTGAACTGAATGATGATGATTTCATTAGTGATAGAGACAATGGTGATGAAATGCAATAAAAATGTGTAATAGAGTTAATACTGAAGCAAGATTTAAATTATTGTCTCTAAAATTTCATAAAATTTTCCAAACATGAAAAAATGTAAATAGATTTTATTATTCTTCAAACAAAATTGATTCTTCTCAAGAATAAAAATCAATGTTATTAAATAGGAATGATTACTTGAAATTGTTCCTCACAAAAGTAAAGATATAAGAGGAATTTATAAAAGAAAATATTAAATATTAGAATAATGAACATTAAAATATTCAAAAATAAAATTGGATAATAAAATTCAGATGAATAAAATCATGTTTAACATTGAGATATCAATCTAGGAAATTATAGAATGAGTAAATAGAGTTTTCTAGGATGATGATACCCTTAAAGTGTGATGATTGTTTTAATGAGAAAAACCTACCCCAACGATTTTATAGGGTATAAAAATTTTCAAATTAATGGATTAATTAAATATTAATTATAAGTAATTGAATATTATTGAAAAAAGAAAACAAATTTCAAAGGTATGGAAATTTTGAAAATCACAACATTAATGAAGAATCATATAAAAATATAAAGAAAAAATAAATATAAACATCTAAATGAATAGAAAAATATTTTGAGATTCTATGAAAACGTTTTTTATATTAAAATTATTTCAAAATTGAGGAAAAATATTAATTGATAGTAGGTAACAAAATATGAATAGAAATATCTTCATGGATGAAAAGTTTCATTTTATGTTTATCATGGGTGTTTTTGTGGCTACTGACATGTGATAAAGATATTTTAGTTCAATTGGTGTTATTATATGAACACATGAGATTTAAAATATTTTATTTTAAGTCTAGTTATCAAAAATGAAGAATTTACGGTCAATTGATGTAGGAAAAATCATAATTGAAAACAAAGATTCATTTTAAAATGTTGAACTAACATTATATAATGTTTAACTAGAATGTTTAGAATGTTAATAATTTTTTTACCATTTTTCTTGATCAATTGATTAAGAATTATAATACTCAAAATTATTTTTAGGAAATTAATAATAGAAATTATAAATCTTGTGTGGTGGAATCTTACTACCTGGGTTTTGTCAACCACAATACCCTTATTATAAATAAGATGTTTATAAAGTAATCCTTTTTCAATGAAATCAAATTTTTATAAATTTAGAATAATATGTTTTTCCTCACATTTTGATATAACTTTCTTTTTATTTCCAATAAATCCCTAAAATAAGACCACATAAATAGATATATCATTTATAATTACTTCTAAAAAATCCCACAACTATCATATAAATTTCCCTTCACGTACTACTTGAATCTTTTGGGGGAATAACGAAAATCAAATGAAATGTGTTTGAAGGAAAATTTCTCAAAATGTCAAGTGATGTTTTTTTGTTCATATATGGAAACCTTGGTTTTGTTCTACCTGATATACATATCTTAGAAGGTGTAAATTTTACATCATGCTACTCGCTCAAGGTCTTTAAAAATTAATGTTAATGAAAATTGATTTTTCTGGACGAATTAGTGAAACCCCATATAATCCATAAACAATCTTGATCCATTACTCTCCCTCTCAAGGTGGTTTTCTCTATCCCTAATAGTTATTATCACAATGATATCCTTTTCTGGACCACTTCAAATGTACAAACCCATTAAATCCATATAATGGGGTAGATACCTCCATATTTCAAAAACTTATGTATTCCGAACACTCTGCTTTCATTTGATAAGGATTGATTCAAAATTTTGGATAAAGAGAAGTTTTATAATTATATTAAATAATAATCCTATATGTCTTGATGAGTGGTAAAATTATAAGAATATCAGAATGGGTCTATCTAGTTTCATAACTATTTATCATTAATAAAACAATAATAATTTTTCTTATATTTCATTGATATAAAATTAAATGAAAATAGGAAAGTTTTGGTTATTCCATAACAATACTTATTTTAGTGATCAAGGATTTACTTTATGTTCATGGTTCTATTGGTCAGAATTACATATGATAACATAATAATTAGAATCAACTCGATTTCATTTTTTGGAATTAAAGGAAGAATTTACTAATTTATAACTATTATTTCACCATTCAAAATTTTTGGTTTTTGGTAATGTTTATAGTCTATATTTTCATGATTTCCCCCATGATATTATTTGTTCGAGTTTTTAGAAAATAATTAATGGATATATGTTCCCAAAAAATAATATCAAGATGAAAAATTTCTCTCATATAAATAATGTAAATTGATATTCTCTTCACATAGACTTACATAAAAAATTACTTGATGTTCTTCTTGACCAATTTCAGTAGTACCTATCCACTTCAGCATATAAATATTCTCATTTTCTTCTTTTTGAGTGATTTTATTATATATTTAGTGATCAAGGATCATATTTCCAAAGGTTATATTTATTTTTTATTCCACACTCATATGAATACGTTAATTATGGATTATGGTGAATGATCAAGTACGATTGAGGATTTTTAATTAGGACCTATGTTAAAGTGAATTTCATTGATAACGAAGTCAACATGGTAAATGGAATTGTTAATTTTGATAGAAACAAACTTTAAAATGAACATAGGTACTCGAACACAATGATCAATATATTGGATAGTGGTAGATGCGGGTTGATGGTCCTCAAGACCATAATAATTATACATGATATATGGAATGATGATAACACGAGCTCTTAGTACACACAATTCATTGTATTCTCTTTTCCTTAAAAGTTCAACAATCATATATGGATAACTATTTTACTTGAACTTATGAGATTGGTTTACATGGATAGTGGTGCAAAAAATAGTGAATAAAAGAACATGATTTATTTGAGGAAGAATCTATTTGAATGTATAAAAGTACTTATTGTAAACTTACAAGGTTTTAAAATTTATATTTCATTAAGAAGGGGGATATTGAGTTTAACATGAGGGGATTATTTACCTTAATGTTTCACATAGAACATGTTTCTATCAAACTATTTGAGGGAATATTTATGCTTGTAAGATTGCTTTGTGTGTTAGTGGTTCTTCAATATTCATATCATATTTCAAATATACAAATGATGGTTATTTATCATTTTCATGATAGTTGGAATGAAATAATCATTTATGAATGAATTTTTAAGGATTTCTAATTGATTTTACACTTTAAAATTGTCATTGTTTTGAGTTTTTTTATGATAATTTTATGTGTAACCAAACTATTTCATTAAGGCTATGAAATGGATTTCCTATGTGTTAATGGGTGCCATTAAAATTTCAATTACTTTTAAATAATTTTTTTTATTTTCAATTTGTCTTTACTATTATCTTGTAAATTTAATTAATTATTGGTTTTAAATTAAAACATATCTTTGTTTGATTTAATTTGTATATCCAAACATGATATTTTGGTTTTTTAATGGGTTGTACGAATAGATGTATAGTTTAGAAATGAAATATTTGTGAATAAAATTGGATTGGGGATAGAATGTTTTATGGAGGGTTTGGATTTATACCTTTGTTTTCTTGGTTATTTATTATCCCTCTAATGTAAGTTAGGATACTCACTATTCTATGGTCTAAAATGGTTTTAGTTATGAGTATTTTGTTAATTTAGAGCATCAACCATCATATATGGTCCTCCTATAATCAATTCCATAATTTAATGAATTATTGGAAAATTTACACATATTTTCATATTTGTCACAAATTTGGAAAACATGTTCAATATATTGAACTTCATGGAAATTGATATGTTATAACTCTCTGATGATCCTAGAGAGAGATATAGGTTTAGAGCTATAGATCTTATCAACTATAAGATTTTTAGTCTATTCATATTTTACATAATAGGGATAGGTCCCCAATCATTCGTTTTTTACAACAAGGCCATTTAGATGCATGTAAAAAATTAATCGGGGTTTTGTTCTTGAAGTTACCATTGCATATCATGTCAATCATTTTTGTTTATTTTTATACTTAAAAGTTTATAACAGACTTGATTTTTTTTGTGGTTGAAAACCCATGGATACATTCCATGTACAGAGTATCATTAAATCATTATAATGTTTCGAAAATATAATTTCCCGATTATTCAAAAAAATGATGATTGTTATTTTTGTGTGAAAATATATTGCAGTGGGGGAATTGTTTTTTTTTTGTAAAAAAATCCTTCTTTAAAATGTACAATAAAAGGACTGATGGTGGTATCCTGATTCATTACTATTTATTATCTTTATCTGTTAGGAAAAAATATAATGGATGCATCTTTGTTGACTCATTTTAAGGTAGAGAAACATATACTCAAAGATTTTACAAAAATATCTATTATTAATGTAATCCATATCAAACTCCATCCTATAAAAAGTGGTAATACAGATTATGACATGAGGTTTGATGTTATCTTAGTTTCTATTAGGATATAAAGTATAGTGCATGAAAGTTTGTTGGTCTTGGAATATGTGAGGTAGTAAATCATGGTTTGATCAAAAAAAATTTCAAGGTAGGGGCTACCTAAATTGGATTTATCATTTGTTTCAGACCCATGTTCAATAAGTGGATATCTAGATAACCATCCAATTTATTGAACTATAATTTATATTCATTTTAAAAAGAGATCATTTGGTATATGTTCTAACCCATATGATTATCTACCATTAAAATTTGAATTTAATGGTCTCAAATATTAAAGGGAATACATGGAAGGATAAAGAAGAATAAAATAAAAGTTAAATGTTGGATTGAATAAAAAATTGGGGTGATAATTTAGTGAGACTGTCTAATATAAATTATTGGGTGCTAAGAAATGGTTTCAAAATTATGTAGACAAAATATTTCTTTATAGGATAATGTTATATCATACAGGATAGATGGGGAACCAAATCCAAAGAGACCAATGATGTCATCCATGAGACACACATGTGTTGTTGATGGTTTTGGATATAAAGATTAAAACAATTCTTATTGAGTTGATTTTTAAATTAAACACTATAGTATTTGAAGTAAAAAAATTAATGATGATGGATCGTTCAGAGGTTATTATTAGAGGAATATTGAGTGTAAT
This sequence comes from Viscum album, assembly GCA_963277665.1. Taxonomy (NCBI): domain Eukaryota; kingdom Viridiplantae; phylum Streptophyta; class Magnoliopsida; order Santalales; family Viscaceae; genus Viscum; species Viscum album. Next base: position 1,421,751,061 of record OY728137.1, read on the forward strand.
TATTTTTTTTACCAAATTTGATATCATTAATTCAAGAAGTATACATTAAATGTGATATATAGACACTCAATAATCCACTGATTCTTTCTCTAATTTTTTTTATCACTAATCATCCAAGAACTAATTATATAATATTAATGATCACTCTATGGTATATGTGTTGGGACCACTTTGTGTATATGGTTGTATATGTTTTCAAAAGTTTTCAATGAAGATAAAAATTAAGGATGTGGTGACTAAGAAATCCAATGTTATTGAGAGTGGTAAATCAGATGATTTTGGATATGATCGTAAGTATAAAATACATGTATCAAAGATGATACATTGTATAAAACAATGAATCCATCTCAGAAAGTGTTTAAGGGATTAAATATATAAAGTGATCATGAAACATTTCACTATTCAAAGAGACCTTGAAAGATCCTACCTAAACAAACATGCATCAATTCATGAGGGATCCTGTTAAGATTTTATGATTTAAGAATGATCATACAAAACTGAGAAGATGATTCTATTCATATTCAGTGTCGACTATAAAGACTGATGTTGTTGGAAGATAAGGAAGTTTCAATATTTACCCTCAAGAATCTAACGATGCTAAAACTGATCATCCAAAAAGTATATATCATGGTGGAAGGAGTTCATGATGAAAGAAACTGAAAATTGAATAGGATAGATGATAGTGAATAAGCATGCGTGTTCGTTCCTTAGAAGATATTTATAGTGGTATCTTTTCCTAACATAGCCAATGTTTTGGACCTCAAAATTGGGATTTTGTTTTTGGAAATGGAAGGATTTCTGCATAGGAGTGAATGAGATGTAGAATGGCGATGTAGATTTTCAATGGAAGAAAAGTGCATAACATAGAACATGGATCATGTACCATGTTCTAGGAATGGTTCCTGGTCGCATACCTTATAGCAGAAATGGTACGCGGAGTAGAGCGTATAACTGAAAACTGTTTGCAGTGACGGTACACGATGAAGGTGTTCGGTACGTGAAATGTTGATGGTTTGTGGTGGAGGGAGTTGTAGTACAGTAAGGCTCATCGTTGGATAACGAGATCCAGTATGAAAATAAAAAGATGTATGGTATGCATAAGGTTAACATTAAGCGATAAAGGTTCATAGTTTAGAGGATTGTAGTATGTGGTGGATACTCACAATATGTGGATGTAGTTCAGTATGTGGTAAAGATTGTTCTAAATAGAAAATTTGTGAAAAAGGATTAAAAATGTTTTTGAAGAAATCTTTTTATATAAGGGGTTCTAATCCCATCATTAACAGAGAGAGAATTCGATAAGAAATTATCATCTCTCTAGAAGAACTCAGCTAAGTACAAAAGTGGTACTCTTAAGAGATTCTGCGTATGATGCATTGGTATTTGAAAGAAGAAAAAAGTCAATAAATTGGAAGGATTAATCTATGTATGATATTTTTCATAAGAAAAAGCAGTATGTGGGAGAGAAAATAATTTTCCAAATTTGAAGAACATGATCATAGAAGGAAGAAACGGTATGCCAAGGTGGTACACAGAGGCAGTACGCGATGGCGGTATGCAAAGGAGGTATGTGAAGGCAGTATGAGAAGGTGGTAAGTGAAAGAAGTATGCGATTTAAGTACATGGAATCCATAAGAAGAAGTTGTACATGGATGTAGTGCAGAGAGCATTTGCAATATGAGGAGCATGCATGGTGCGATGTGCAAGTGCAGTGCACAAAATAGGCGTTGTGTGTGGTAAATGGGTGGTGCGTGGAGCAGGAGTGGTGCAGAGAGCTGGTGTGGTGCGCAGAGAATGTGCAGTGCCCAGAGAAAGCACAATATGTAGTGTAGATGGGTTATTAATAGTAAGGAAGGATTACAGAGAAGCAGTGGTGCCTAGAGCAGGTGTGGTATGCATATCATAGATAGTCTCCAAAATCCAGGATATTTTAGAGATAAAGAATCATCCTAAGAAGTGTTTTTTATTATTGGGAAAAGAAAAAGAAACATTAGTGAATTTAGTAATCTCAATATAAGATAAAACTGAATATAAAAGAGCATCAATTTAGAAAATTTATGCAAGTAGTGTCTCATGCAGAATAGAGACAAATACTTTCATGGTAATATGTTAAAATGATCTTCAAGTTGATAAATTGAGTGAAGACCTCTACAACGCAGTGAGCATGGAGGAGTCTATGGAAGATATCTAAGGGAAGTAGTGAGCTATCCTTGAACATTTTGAAAATGAACCTGGGACATAGTAACTGGGCCTGAATCTTTTTAATTCACAAATAGTGAATATTAGTGCAATTAGGTACTACTAAAAACCTGCCTGCGTATGCTCCATGGATTTATCCCTTAGTGGAGAACCAAGTAAAAGTGTATTTTTCCTTTTATATGTGAATATTTTAATTACTAGACATATCCCTGATATGGGTTTAAAAAAGTTCTTACAAATGTTGGAACAAGATCCATTTAAGAAGAGATAAAGTTGACACCCTAATGCACCTCTACCCCTATGAGGGTTATCTAGGGTCCTTCAATTGGTATTAGAGTGCACAAGTGCATATATGTTGGATAATATACTATAATTATATATAGAGTACGATATGATCTTTTCATTCCAAATTCAACAATGTATTGTAGTGTGGATGAAGATTCAGTTATTCTTGAGTAGACGTTTCTATCCAGGAAGACCATGACAAACATAAAAAAGAAAGAGAAGAGACAATTGAATAAGTCCCTCATTTCTAATGAAAATGTTGTTTCTGGTCCCCCATGAATTTCCAATAATAATGAAATATCAGGCATGGAACGTAAAGAGCACTTGGAAGAGGTTTCCTCCAAACACAGGGATTACATCATAAGTGGTGACATTGATAAAATTTTTACCACACATGAGCTTGCAAGTGATCTAGAGAAATTAAGAATGTATCTGTATGATATTCACAAAGAAAGAGTTGTTTCCGTTTGTAGAATATTTGAATGGTAGCAGGTTTAGATCACCCGACTTGGAAGAGAAGCTGATAATATGGAAAAGGGATTAGTAGGAAATATTTCTGAAGGTTATAATCTCTCCATACAAATTGAAGACTTTTAAAACAATGAACGATTCAATAAAACTATGTAATAAAGGATCAATGTACATGAGGAAGATATGAATAAGTGAAAATAAGAAAAAGGTTTATATTTGAAAGAAATATTCCGAAAGCACAAGGAACATGAAAATTCATTTCAAAACAATGCTAAGATGCATGAATATGAGGTTGGATGATTGAAGAATATATATCAATAGAATATGGTCATTATTGAAGATAATAATATCATCATCAATATGGAATGTATAAAATTGGATTCTCAATTGACCAATCTTGAGAAGACACATATTGAGCCTTTATAAAAAAGGAAAGAGTTTCTACTTATACTCAGTGTTCACAGAAAGATTCTACTTTGAAATGACCTCCAACATGTGATAAGAAGATCATGAATTCACTCATTGATCTATCAAATGTAGTTGAGAAAGTTAAGGTACAATCCATACTAACTTGTACTACTATTTCTAATGAAGTTTCTACAAAATGTGTAAGTTGGAAGAAAAATTATAAACTTGTATGAATGAGGAAATTTGAGGAGAAGAAAAATACCACCATGTATAGGGTGGATAGGAATAAGAAACTATAATATTGTTTCCCAGATAGAGAACAACACATAAAGGAGAAGTCCTAACAACCTTATACCAAAGATACCAAGAAATAAGATGTTTGGGTCAATGTTGGTGCTACAACAGATTTAGGAATTGTGCACTGGATTATTAGTACAATCCCATTAATGAAAATGCCTAGAGAAAGCATATATCAAAGGGATGAATTCCAGAGAATAAATAGAAAAATTCACAGGTCCAGAATCATCTATTTTCCGCAAACATATTTGGAATTATTGATAACTTCTATGATGTATGCAATGGATGTCAACACAAGGTAGGTGCATGCACATCTCAACATGCATTCATCATTTATAAGATAAGGAGACCTCTAATGATGGCTAAGTATTAAGAATATTCCTTAGGAAGAAGACAATTTAATTTTGTGAAAATAAATTTTCCCAAGAATATATCATATTGGGAATGTAAAAAGAACCTGGATTTTAAGTCCATGATATTGAAGGGAAATTCATCAAAAAGAAAAACCAAGAGGGATTCCACTCAGATGAACCTATGTCAAAGATCCAAACCTACTATAATAGTTCCAAATGACATGTTGGCCATCTGTCCAGAACATTTGGAAAGAATGAGGAAACATGACGATAAAAAGGCCAAGGCTAGTGCTAAAGGAAAAAAATAAAACGTTCATATGATGAATACAATGTACATGATAGATTTCAAACCAAAGGAAACACGTGTGTTAAAGAAGCTCCATGTGAGAGATGTATGAAATATGCAGATATTAAAAAAGGTTTTCTAACCTTAATATTAGAGAAATAAGCAGATCTTAAAATGAGTAAGAATGTGTCATTCATTATGACTATTATGAAGAAAAACTCTCCACACAAAGAAGAAAAGAATATAAAGAGATACATGACACATCCGCATGGATCAGAAAATATTATCATATATGAGAGAATGAATACTGGAAAAAAGGATCATCTTGGTTGAGAAAACCATTTCAACCTTCCTTCTCACATTTAAGAAGCATATAGGAACCACCTTATTCCCTAAATCATTTTGTTATTATATTTGTGCTGATAATACAAGGAATTGAAGGTGAAGCCTGCTCTTAGGGAGAGAACCTGAGAAGTAGTGAATGCTGTTAACTCTTTATAGCTAAGATGAATAAGTTTCCATCCTTGAATGATTCCTAAATTAATATTTAAATATTAAAATAATTAAGTACTTCCATTTATGAAGATGGAAAGTAGTGTTTCCCTTGAGATTGAGACAAATAAAGAAGCTTCTAGAATTATTACTTCAATCAGTATAAACTTCAGTTGGTATTAAATTCAATTACACTTGAAATTTCAAGAAGAACTTATCATTCAAAGGCATGTCATTTCTCAATCTATCATCATTGGTTACTCTGAATGAAGATCATTTTACAATGGGGGAGTAACTGAATTAATCAGTTAGATAAGAATAATGGAAGTGTCCCAAGGCCACTTATCCGACCAATTACACTTGAATGTTTTTTATCAGTTTGTTGAAGTGAGTGCTGGAGTTTCATGGTGATTATTCCCATTCACGTTGAATTTCTTCAGCCTGAAATGAAATTGGAAACCCCTTGAAGAAAAATTGTACGAGTTATCATCTCATGTTGTAACAGCCCAAGATTTTATAAAGAAATATTCTTTTTAATTTTATTAATGTCTTGTGTTGTACGCTACACCAAAAGGAGCTTGCACAACACGCATCCTTGTCTTGCCTTGCATTACATGCAATCGCGACCTTCCTCAATAGCGTGTGTAATATGCAATACCGAGTTTCACTAAACAACGATATGCTATTAAAATATTATTAAAACTAGCCGTTATGAATAGTAATAACCACTTTTTAAAACACTGTAAATCTTATTTTTTAAAATGAACTTCATTTTTGGATTCGGAGTATCGAATTTAGCCTAAGGTGAAATTTTGGTACTTTTCAGATAACTTTCATATTCTGATGAATAGTGAAAATTACTAAATTATAATTAAAAACAACTTTTTTAATCGAAATAATTAATAGTGATAAATCATTAATTTGAGTGGTTTTAAAGTATATTTAGAATATATTTTTACAATTTAATACAATGTTGGTCATTGGATGTAGTTTCACATTTAAACTAGACATAAACAAGTGTCAATCTTTTGATAGATATTGTTTCTTAAAAACACGCTATTTGTTTTAACAGTGGGATTTAATTATAAAATTAATTAATGCAACTTTTATGTTATGAATTTGGTAAAATAGACTTCATTTTTGAATTCGGAATATGAAATATAGCTTGGGATGAAATTTTGGCATTGTTCTGAAAAACATCAATTTTTGATGAATAGTGAAACTACTAAGTGGTAGGTTAAAAACTGAATTTTGCATAAAACTTAATTTTACCGCTTCTGTGAATGGAATTTAGAAAATCCGAGAGACACGGTTAATATCAAGGACTAAAATTTGGTTCAATGAGATAAAAATAATTTTTTGGTGAATAGTAACTTTTTACTATTTCTACCGCGGTTAATAGTAAATAGGGTAACTAAGGGTAAATATGATATTACTATTACCCTAACACATGTCCTAATTCTATTGGACAAGTGTAATTCGACCAAAAACAAACTTAGGAATAAAATATGACCATTTAGGCCCACTTGGATTAGATTAGGACATTTATTATTAATTTATTTAAAGAAAGGTTAAAATAGTTAAAATCAAAGTTTAATAAGTAAATCATTTTAAATATGGGGTTATACATAAGATAAATTCGACTATAAATATTCATTAGAAAGATAAAAAGATTTCCTACATAATGGTATTTTATTTGTAAATTTTAGACATCAAATAATTTAATTAATATATGACACAAAGATGATGCTGTAATTATCTTATTTATGAAATATTGACATAATTAATGTTATAAACACCAAAATAAATGTAATTTGAGAATTTTTATGAATTCCACTAATTTTATAAGTTACTATGATATATTAATGTTTATTTAATCAACTTGGTTCGAACATTTAATTCTGTTATGACTTTCACAAAAATCATATATCAAATAGTGTCAAAATTGACACAAAATAGTTTTTAAATCAAATATTATATTATTAATTGTTATTTTATTCCTAAAAATATAAGGTTCGGCCAAATGACGTAGATAAGGATATATATATTAATAATAAACAATTTGGGGTTCTTTTGGCATGTTATAGTAAGTGTATTAACCATATAGTGAAAGAAAACAAAAAGACACGGTAAAAGTCAAATTATTTAACTTAGAGTTAAATCTAATTGATAAGGTTTAAAATAAGATCCAAACATGTCTAAATTTGATTGGTTGATGATATTACAACCCTATCTCATCTAAGCTTCGAATATGAGTCATTTTTGGCGGTTTTTAAGTGGGGTTAGATTTATTATAAATTAATATTTTTAAGAATTCCTAAGGTGCCCCTCTCCTCCCCTATAAAAGGACACCTCCTCCCCCTCCTCCTCACACCAATTTGAGCACTCAAGCTCGGCCAACCCCTGCCAATTTCTCCTCTCCACTTCCCTAGCAACATCCTAGAGGTTCTGGTCTTCCTCAAAGACCAATTCTAGTGCCCTATGAGGAGGTCTCAAAGAGGCACTTCAAAGAAGAGGTAATTACCGTTACCAATTCTTTCATCTTTATTTCTTCTTCCACTTCTTCTTATTAGGTTGTTTCATTATGAAGTAATAACATCAGTATCGCTCATATACTGATATGTTATTATAAGTATGAAACAACCCTATTTCACCATCTATCCATCCTACGGAAAAAGAAATCACCGCGCGTGCGTACGTACGGAATACCGTCTCCACGCCGTGGTGTAATCTATTTTCCACCACCACCTTACATGGATGGGTATAATGGTGTAAAGAATAACTATACATAGTTATTAAAACATCATATTGATTCTGATATATTGTATAATCCACTCCAATTCAATTTAATATTTATAGAAATGATATCATCGCTCGTGCGTACGTACGGACTACCGTCTCCACGACGCGATGAGATTCATTCTCCATGTTAACCATTTAAGAATGATTATAATGTATATATAAGAAATAATAATGAAATATATGACATTATAAAGCTACTGGATTTATGTATATATATATATGTATGTCATCTACTTACTTCCATTTCAAGACAATAAAGAAAGGAAAACAGCGTTCATGCGTACGAACGGACTACCGTCTCCATGAACGGTGTTTTTTTTCATTTTATTTATCTACCTATTATATATATATATATACTGAATATATATATAAATCATATTTTATATTCTAGAAGTGAGTAAATCATGATATAAGTAATAATGATGTCAAGAACAACAAGTCAAAACACCTACGATAAATGGAACGATTTTACCCAAAACGCTTCTTTAACATGGAATTTACAAAAGAACGGATAATATAATGTCATAAGTGAACCATATATGGTATCATAACAATGAATATGATTCTGTAATAAGTCAATAACATTATTTAAATCATTATACAGGAGGTTCGGACACATACGAAGCAAATCGGACCTAAGGTAAGGGGAATATCACAATCTCATTTTTATCCGAGATTGTTTATTCGTAAGTATTTACTGGGGTGTATCTTATCATCCACATCCATGTTTCCTCAATATGTAATATTATTTCCATCCACCTACAATGTTTTAAATCCAATTTTACCCTTTGGTGAGTTTTTTATTAAAAGATATGAAAGTAATATTTTGTCGTTTTTCGTACGAGGTACTTTTTGACTTTTCCGACAAAAGTACGAGAAGAATGTTTTTTTTAACTTATACGGCACGAACGGATTTTTACGGTTTTATAAAGCCTTATTTTCATGAACCTTCCTCCAAAATATTTCATGACTATTTTTAATAAAATCTCTTTCTTTTAAAATTGTATGATGTTTTGTGAAAAGAAATTGATTTTGAAGAAGAAAGGATATTTTCCTCAAGAATTCATTTCAAGTGTTTTATCAAAATTATTTCCCATCTAAGATAATAAAGGGTTCTGTTTCTATCCATATTTTTACATTGATTTGACTATGTTGTGATGGAATTATGTTTATGAATTCCTTTATCTTATATGAATGGTTTTATGATGTCATGATGTTTAAGAATCCCATTTTTATTACATGGGTTATGCAATGATGTATGATTTATGATTTTGTGGCACACATAAGAAAGGATTCATTAAGAGATGGGTGGGACCTATATCTCCCTCCAATGCATTGGGTAAAGATTTTATATCTCATGAGATAGACATGGCTGGAATGGTAGGTTATACCGGTTCAGTGAAACAGGACTGAAACGAGGATTACTCGATTCAGAAAGGGACTTTGTCCACTAAGATAGTCTTGGCAATGAGTCTTGACTAACAAGAAATGATTCTCTATGATTATGTGTGTATGCCACAATGAGTAATGTTTTAAGTTATGATTTCATTTCACTACTATGATTTATCCCATGTTATGAAATTATGCTCTCTTTTGCAGGTTAAGATTTCCAAAAAATGTTATGTTCTTATGAAAATTATGTGATTGATATTTCTTTTGTTTACCCTTACTGAGCATTTGAGCTCACCCTTTTATGTTTTCTTTTCCCCAGGATATAAAGAAAGGTTTTAGGTAAAAAAAAAGGAAGATCTTTATGGGATATGTTGAAGATCTTTCCCCACGATTAGAAGATTTTATTCCGAGTTTCCAAAGACACTAAACTATTACGATCCTTGTGTGTGTGTTTTTGTTATGTACTAAGTATTCCGCAAAAGTAATGTAAAGTCTATGTACGTCAGGCTTCGGGTCTCTACAGTTGGTATCAGAGGAAAGGTTTAGTCAACCTTTGGAAACTAGGATGCGAAAACGTTAGTGAGATACCTAGAGATATTTCTAAGGTATGTCTAGGGATGCCCCTAAGAATAAGTATACGTATAGGATATAGTTTTGGAACTATGGTAACGATATTAGATTAATCCAAAGATGATAGATATTTAAGTTACTCCCCCTTTATTACGATTTTTGCATCTTACACTATTCTGTTTGGGTTTTAGAAAATGGCTGGAAACAAGATGATTCACAATAATGGAGGATATGATGGACAATGGAATGATATTCTTCATGAGAAACCAAATGAAATGGGATTTGGATGTCTAAACATCATTATTATGCCGAATCAGCAATCTCACAACATGATCAATAAAGTAAAATTTGGTAAGTTTCCTGACTCAGCTAATAAGAGAAAGATGGAGTTTCATGATGACCATAGAGGAAAGAAAGTTCAATTTCCCCTATGTAAATCATGTGGGAAGAGGCATCAAGGAGAATGTTTCAAGGGAACTGGAAGATACTTTGGCTGTGGAAAAGAAGGACACAAAGAAAGTAAGTGCAAAGGAAAAGGGTCGGTTAACACCATGGATGAGGATAATAGTAATGCTACGACATCAAAAATGGTTAAGTGTTTTAAATGTGGAATGTATGGGAATTATGCAAACAAATGCCCTAAGGGAATGACTCATGAAGAGAATCAGTATGGTCATATGGGTAGTATTTATGTGGATGATGATGAAGAGACTACAAATGATATGTGAGATGAAAGAATTTTTGAAGCTCGGTCAATGGTTTGAGAATGTAGTGGAATGATTACATGTTTATAATGTGTAATTTTGGAATAAAGAGACGTCTAAGGATTGTTACATCGTTGTCTTTCCTTGAGTTATGAAAGTGTATGATTAATGGTACCACTATCCATGAAAGGTTATTCAGATATTTTTAGAATTTAGATGATATGCGCACAATGAAGGAATAATAAGATAATGGGGTGTTTGATTATATTCATGAGCTCATGATTGATATAAGGACAAAGTGATATCATGGATTGAGTATATAGAATTTTGAGGATTTTGGTATGTGGAAAGTGTTAACTTTTAACTGCATTCATGTTTTCACTAAGGTATTCAAGAGAATACATGATTAAGGACTTTGAATGTTTAGAATGTGACCAACAAAACATATCTTATGATATATGGGGATCAACGATGGAATTAAATCTCTGGTAATCGTTTTCACTATGTTATGAGAGTGGACTGCAGTATTATGGATAAGCCTAAAGATTGAAATGGATTATGTTGGACATAAGTGATTATTGTTTAAGGATAGAAGTTTTTTTCGATATTATTGATGGGATGTTATAGTAATGTAGTTTTAGAAAAAAGGACAACCTGTAGGACGGGCGACAGCCCATCGCTTCGGACAAGGCTGTAGGAATCGAACCCACAACCGAAGTGCGACTGGCCTTTATCGCCTACCACTGGCCTACAGGAAGTCCTTGTTTAGTAGAAACTAGTTTTATTATATTAAGCAGTATGATATATGAAGTATAAGTCCATTTTAGGAACCATATATGATTAATCCCACTATAGATCAAATTATGTATATAAATTTTGCTAACCTTTTGAGACAGATGGAATGACCCGTCATTCTATCACATGATCTGCTAACACTTCACGAATAACAAATTCAACTTCATTTATTTAAGAGATGAAGTGGAAATTGTTAATGGCACGAACAACAATGAGATTGTACCAAAATAAAGTAAGTATTTATTCTAATTCAAATTCTTTAACATTAGGGAAATGATCTTGAAAACCAAAAATGTTGTCCTAGTTCTCTTATACCTGATGAATCAGATGGTACCTTAGATCGTCACAAATTTATGGATTTGTGATTACTGGCTTTTCCATAGCCATGTTCTCTACCACTCTCCATCAGAACATGATGGTTAGATTTCTCTTCCATATCCATATTTTCACCTATGTGGAAACCCAATGATTAGTTTATTTGGGTAACCGTTACGTTTCATACTTTTGTTTTTAAAGATTAGTTTTGGTATTCCCTTTTACGATGTGGGTTTCTATTAAAGAAACTTTCTAATAGTAAACCATTTATAACCCCGACGAATTTCGAGGGCGAAATTCATTTTAAGGGGGGTAGAATGTAACAGCCCAAGATTTTATAAAGAAATATTCTTTTTAATTTTATTAATGTCTTGTGTTGTACGCTACACCAAAAGGAGCTTGCACAACACGCATCCTTGTCTTGCCTTGCATTACACGCAATCGCGACCTTCCTCAATAGCGTGTGTAATACGCAATACCGAGTTTCACTAAACAACGATATGCTATTAAAATATTATTAAAACTAGCCGTTATGAATAGTAATAACCACTTTTTAAAACACTGTAAATCTTATTTTTTAAAATGAACTTCATTTTTGGATTTGGAGTATCGAATTTAGCCTAAGGTGAAATTAAGGTACTTTTCAGATAACTTTCATATTCTGATGAATAGTGAAAATTACTAAATTATAATTAAAAACAACTTTTTTAATCGAAATAATTAATAGTGATAAATCATTAATTTGAGTGGTTTTAAAGTATATTTAGAATATATTTTTACAATTTAATACAATGTTGGTCATTGGATGTAGTTTCACATTTAAACTAGACATAAACAAGTGTCAATCTTTTGATAGATATTGTTTCTTAAAAACACGCTATTTGTTTTAACAGTGGGATTTAATTATAAAATTAATTAATGCAACTTTTATGTTATGAATTTGGTAAAATAGACTTCATTTTTGAATTCGGAATATGAAATATAGCTTGGGATGAAATTTTGGCATTGTTCTGAAAAACATCAATTTTTGATGAATAGTGAAACTACTAAGTGGTAGGTTAAAAACTGAATTTTGCATAAAACTTAATTTTACCGCTTCTGTGAATGGAATTTCGAAAATCCGAGAGACACGGTTAATATCAAGGACTAAAATGTGGTTCAATGAGATAAAAATAATTTTTTGGTGAATAGTAACTTTTTACTATTTCTACCGCGGTTAATAGTAAATAGGGTAACTAAGGGTAAATATGATATTACTATTACCCTAACACATGTCCTAATTCTATTGGACAAGTGTAATTCGACCAAAAACAAACTTAGGAATAAAATATGACCATTTAGGCCCACTTGGATTAGATTAGGACATTTATTATTAATTTATTTAAAGAAAGGTTAAAATAGTTAAAATCAAAGTTTAATAAGTAAATCATTTTTAATATGGGGTTATACATAAGATAAATTCGACTATAAATATTCATTAGAAAGATAAAAAGATTTCCTACATAATGGTATTTTATTTGTAAATTTTAGACATCAAATAATTTAATTAATATATGACACAAAGATGATGCTGTAATTATCTTATTTATGAAATATTGACATAATTAATGTTATAAACACCAAAATAAATGTAATTTGAGACTTTTTATGAATTCCACTAATTTTATAAGTTACTATGATATATTAATGTTTATTTAATCAACTTGGTTCGAACATTTAATTCTGTTATGACTTACACAAAAATCATATATCAAATAGTGTCAAAATTGACACAAAATAGTTTTTAAATCAAATATTATATTATTAATTGTTATTTTATTCCTAAAAATCTAAGGTTCGGCCAAATGACTTAGATAAGGATATATATATTAATAATAAACAATTTGGGGTTCTTTTGGCATGTTATAGTAAGTGTATTAACCATATAGTGAAAGAAAACAAAAAGACACGGTAAAAGTCAAATTATTTAACTTAGAGTTAAATCTAATTGATAAGGTTTAAAATAATATCCAAACATGTCTAAATTTGATTGGTTGATGATATTACAACCCTATCTCATCTAAGCTTCGAATATGAGTCATTTTTGGAGGTTTTTAAGTGGGGTTAGATTTATTATAAATTAATATTTTTAAGAATTCCTAAGGTGCCCCTCTCCTCCCCTATAAAAGGACACCTCCTCCCCCTCCTCCTCACACCAATTTGAGCACTCAAGCTCGGCCAACCCCTGCCAATTTATCCTCTCCACTTCCCTAGCAACATCCTAGAGGTTCTGGTCTTCCTCAAATACCAATTCTAGTGCCCTAAGAGGAGGTCTCAAAGAGGCACTTCAAAGAAGAGGTAATTACCGTTACCAATTCTTTCATCTTTATTTCTTCTTCCACTTCTTCTTATTAGGTTGTTTCATTATGAAGTAATAACATCAGTATCGCTCAAATACTGATATGTTATTATAAGTATGAAACAACCCTATTTCACCATCTATCCATCCTACGGAAAAAGAAATCACCGCGCGTGCGTACGTACGGAATACCGTCTCCACGCCGTGGTGTAATCTATTTTCCACCACCACCTTACATGGATGGGTATAATGGTGTAAAGAATAACTATACATAGTTATTACAACATCATATTGATTCTGATATATCGTATAATCCACTCCAATTCAATTTAATATTTATAGAAATGATATCATCGCTCGTGCGTACGTACGGACTACCGTCTCCACGACGCGATGAGATTCATTCTCCATGTTAACCATTTAAGAATGATTATAATGTATATATAAGAAATAATAATGAAATATATGACATTATAAAGCTACTGGATTTATGTATATATATATATGTATGTCATCTACTTACTTCCATTTCAAGACAATAAGGAAAGGAAAACAGCGTTCATGCGTACGAACGGACTACCGTCTCCATGAACGGTGTTTTTTTTCATTTTATTTATCTACCTATTATATATATATATATACTGAATATATATATAAATCATATTTTATATTCTAGAAGTGAGTAAATCATGATATAAGTAATAATGATGTCAAGAACAACAAGTCAAAACACCTACGATAAATGGAACGATTTTACCCAAAACGCTTCTTTAACATGGAATTTACAAAAGAACGGGTAATATAATGTCATAAGTGAACCATATATGATATCATAACAATGAATATGATTCTGTAATAAGTCAATAACATTATTTAAATCATTATACAGGAGGTTCGGACACATACGAAGCAAATCGGACCTAAGGTAAGGGGAATATCACAATCTCATTTTTATCCGAGATTGTTTATTCGTAAGTATTTACTGGGGTGTATCTTATCATCCACATCCATGTTTCCTCAATATGTAATATTATTTCCATCCACCTACAATGTTTTAAATCCAATTTTACCCTTTGGTGAGTTTTTTATTAAAAGATATGAAAGAAATATTTTGTCGTTTTTCGTACGAGGTACTTTTTGACTTTTCCGACAAAAGTACGAGAAGAATGTTTTTTTTAACTTATACGGCACGAACGGATTTTTACGGTTTTATAAAGCCTTATTTTCATGAACCTTCCTCCAAAATATTTCATGACTATTTTTAATAAAATCTCTTTCTTTTAAAATTGTATGATGTTTTGTGAAAAGAAATTGATTTTGAAGAAGAAAGGATATTTTCCTCAAGAATTCATTTCAAGTGTTTTATCAAAATTATTTCCCATCTAAGATAATAAAGGGTTCTGTTTCTATCCATATTTTTACATTGATTTGACTATGTTGTGATGGAATTATGTTTATGAATTCCTTTATCTTATATGAATGGTTTTATGATGTCATGATGTTTAAGAATCCCATTTTTATTACATGGGTTATGCAATGATGTATGATTTATGATTTTGTGGCACACATAAGAAAGGATTCATTAAGAGATGGGTGGGACCTATATCTCCCTCCAATGCATTGGGTAAAGATTTTATATCTCATGAGATAGACATGGCTGGAATGGTAGGTTATACCGGTTCAGTGAAACAGGACTGAAACGAGGATTACTCGATTCAGAAAGGGACTTTGTCCACTAAGATAGTCTTGGCAATGAGTCTTGACTAACAAGAAATGATTCTCTATGATTATGTGTGTATGCCACAATGAGTAATGTTTTAAGTTATGATTTCATTTCACTACTATGATTTATCCCATGTTATGAAATTATGCTCTCTTTTGCAGGTTAAGATTTCCAAAAAATGTTATGTTCTTATGAAAATTATGTGATTGATATTTCTTTTGTTTACCCTTACTGAGCATTTGAGATCACCCTTTTATGTTTTCTTTTCCCCAGGATATAAAGAAAGGTTTTAGGTAAAAAAAAGGAAGATCTTTATGGGATATGTTGAAGATCTTTCCCCACGATTAGAAGATTTTATTCCGAGTTTCCAAAGACACTAAACTATTACGATCCTTGTGTGTGTGTTTTTGTTATGTACTAAGTATTCCGCAAAAGTAATGTAAAGTCTATGTACGTCAGGCTTCGGGTCTCTACACATGTGGTATCATGATCAGTGAATAATGGAATTCCTAGTTGTCAAAATCAATTCCTTTAGTTTTCTACTTTGAGAATTGGTTAAGTATACATAGATTGAAATGATTGATGGATCATTGATTATGTATGGATTGATATCCTTTTCCCTTGACCATTGTATTTCTTGTCAATTATGGGTAGAGAAAGTGAAATTAATGTTCAAAAAGTGATAGATTTACAATAATGAATAAGGGAAGAGAAAAGATTCTCATTCTGATATTGATACATTCCTTTAATGAGGCATTTACGTTATTGAAAATAATATAAAAAGGGATAGATTGTTGGGACCACTTTGTTTATAATGTTGTATATGTTTTCCACAATATTTAATGAATATCAATATTAAGGAGGATATGAAGAAGATCACCAAAATTATTGAGATTGGTAATACAAATGATTGTCAAACTAATCTTAAATTAAAAATACATGCATCAAAGGTGATACATTGTATAAAACAATGAAACTCTCAGAGAGTGTTGAAGGGCTTCAAGATATAAAGTGATCATGCAATATATCACTATTCAAAGAGACCATAAAAGTTCCTACCTAACACTATTGAAAAAATACCCTATACCAATGGTTTGGAAACATTTTTATAGGCCTCCAAACCATTGGAATAGCCTATACCAACGGTTTGGAGGACCGTGGCCAAGTAAGCCATGAGGATAGTAATATACCAACTATTTTGGGAAAACCGTTGGTATAGACTTATACCAAGGGTTTTGAAAACCACTGGTATATGTAATATGAAAATCCATACCAATGGTTCCCAAAAACCGTTGGTATATGTATTTCAAAAAAGAAACATTCAGTGGGATTTGATCCCAGGACCTCTACTTTATGATTGAACAACATAACCACTAACCTAACATGATTTTTGTGAACATAATTTCCTAAATATATATGTTTTATCATAAATATTTTAAATTTTGATTTATTTAATGTTCTCTGTAAGAAGATTCCATTAAAAATACATGTACCTATTCAAACAATTTTGATAACCATTGGTATAGGTCCATTGATTTTGGTACCTATAAAAATGGTTTTGGACAAACCGTTAGTATATGGGGGGACCTATACTAATGGTTTGGCCCAACCGTTGTTATATTTTCTCTATAATGGGCCGATACTAACAGTTTTTGCCAAACCATTTGTATAGGTCCAAATTAATGAACTATACCAACGGTTTGGCCAGAACCATTAGTATATGTCATATTTCCAGTAGTGTAAAGAAACAATAATTATTGAATTAGGGATCATGTGGACATTTGAAGATTTAATAATGATCATAAAAATAGGAGAAGATGATTCTAGTCATATTCAGTGTTGACTGGAAATGCAAATGTTGTTGGAATACAGGGAAGTTGGGATGTTGCAGTTCTCTTCCTCAACAAGAAGACATTGCAAAAACTAATCATTCAAAGAGTATATATCATGGTGGAAGGAGTTTGTGATGAAAGACACTGAATATTGAATAATCCAAATGACAGTGAAGAAGAATGTTTTTCTTTCCAAAGTATATATTTATAGTGTTTTTGTTTCCCAGTGTTTTTCCAATTATTGGATCTCAAAATTGAGATTTTTTTTTTGTCAATGGAATGATTTCTATGCAGGAGTGAACATGGAGTGTAATTGAGTAGGAATTAGGAAAAGGAAGAACACCGCATACATTAGAACCTGGATTGCATACCATATTCTGATAATGGTTCATAGCCACATACCTTACAACGGAAACGGTACATGGAATAGTGTGCAAAACAGAAAAATCTTTTCCACAACGGTATGCAGTAAAGGGGTGTAGTATACGGAATAATGATGGTTCGTGCTAGAGGGAGTTGCATTACGTGGATGGATCATCGTTGGTGGAAGAGATACAATATGATAATAGACAGACTTACGGTATGCATTATGTCAACGATACGTGATAAATGTTCACAATTTAGAGGATTGCATGGCAAAATGGAGGCACATAGTATAAGGATGGAGTTTAGCATGTGCTGAAGTTTTCCCCACATTGAAAACTTGGGTAAAAATTATCAAGGATTTTTTTGGATTTATTTTCCAATATAAGGAGTGAAAATACCATAATTAAGATAGAGAGAGAGATAATATAATAAGAAAATATCATACCTATGGAAGTACTTGGCTAAGATCGAAAGTGGTACACATAAGAGATTCTAGGTAGGATGAAGTGGTGTGCGAAAGAAGCAATAGTTTGCTAAATTTGGAGGAGTAGTCTATCTAATAGATTTTGCGTAAGAAAAATTGGTATACATGAGATGAAATAATTCGTAGAATATGAAGGAGAAGTCCGTGGATGGATGAAACATTATCCCAAAGAAGTACATAGAATCAGTAAACAATGGATGTTCAGGAAGGTTTTATGCGATGGCGGTATGAGAAGGTGGTACATGTAGGCAGTACACGTAGGTGGTTAGTGGAGGTGCGGCATAGAGAAGGTGAAGTGTTGGGAGAAGATGTGTTGTGTAGAGCAGGTGTGGTGCCCGGAGCAGGCACTGTACATGGAGCGTGGGAGGTGCGTGAGGTAGGTGTGGTGCACGGAGCATCGATGATGTGTGGAGATAGGACAATATTCAAAGCAGACGCGGTATGTAGAGAAGACGTGGTACAAGGAGAATATACGGTAAGCAGAGGAGAGGTGGTACACGGAGCAGTGGTGGTACTTATAGCAAGAGTGGTATGCATATCAGAAAAATCTTAAAAATTTTGAACAATTCGCAGATGAAGAAACCTCATAAGGATATTTTTTGTTTCTAGTTAAAAGAATAAGAATATTTAGTGATTTCATAAATTCCACTAAATAAGAAACCTGTATATAAAATTTCACCAACTCGGAACTTTGATGTAAGCAGTGTCTCGTACTGAAAAGGGTATAATATTTTCATGCTAATCTATTGAAGCGACCGTCAATTCGATAAACTATGTGAAGACCCCTCCAAGGTAGTGAGCCATGGGGAGTATATAGAAGTTATTTGTCGGAAGCAGTGAGCTATAAATGAACTTTTAGGTAGTGATCCTAGGATAGAGTGAGTGTTCTCGAGTTGTTTTAATCCACAACTAGTGAATATTTGTGGGATTAGGTGTGACTGACAACTTGTCAGCGTATGCTTCATGGAAATAGCTTATAGTGGTGAACCAAGAAAAAGTGTTGTCTTTTCCTTCTGCATGTGAATGGTTAAATTACTACACATATCAAATATACAGATTCAAACAAGTTCCTACCATCTTTCAAACAAGATCCATTAATTAATATAAAAAGTTGACTCCCTGATTCACCCCTCTCTCAGGGTGGTCTAGGGTCATTCTATATGATCATACTAGAACTAAAAATATATACTTTTTAATGTCAATAATGAAAATAAAAAAATTAAATCATTTAATGGATCTCTATCATTGATGAAAAAATAGAAGCTTTAAATGTGAAAAAAATCAACCAATCCTTCCCATTGAAATCCATAAAATTTTTATCCCATCATTGATTAAAATATATATTAAATAAAGCTTAAACATTACTCAAATGAGAGGGATTGGTGAGATAAAAAGGAAAATAAAAATCACATTATTTTTTCTTTGAATAAATAAAAACCATGGAATAAATGGTATTATAGTGAAAAATTTGAGAGTAATAATAATTAAGTTGGGGAAAATATTTAAACTAGAAAACATGAGTGGGTTCAGAAAAGAAAAAAATAAATAAAATGAATACCACAAAAAAACACATATTAACATTTCATGAAGAATAAGAAAACAAGTGACCCTTATTTCAATAGTAATAAATAACTTATAAAAACATTAGTGGATGATTAGTTCTAGAGAACCATTTCAAATTCATCCACTTGATTTAGGTATAAAAAGTGTGGTGGAATGTGCATGAAAAATTGATTTTCCACATTCCGATGGTTGCATGAATTATTTTCCCTATTCACATTATAATTCCAATATTACTTTTATTTTGAGGGAATTAAGATTGGTTATATTAATAAAAAATGTGTCATGATATTTCTTATAATGTTTAGTAATATTGGAAACCAATTTTAAAGAATGTTTGGAAATTATGATCAATATAGTGGGATGGAATTTTGTGACATGAAATGTAGCCCAAAACAAGAGATTTAACTTGGTACTCCCATATCAATGTTTAATATTTCGAATTATATTTGGACACATTTGAATGAAATATTTATGATAAAGTGATATATTTTCATATTACTATAATTTGATATATCCACATATGAAATTTTACCTTCTTTGGAAATTTATTTTGGGATCTAAATCCATTTTATTTCAATTGGGTATAATTATATTTTCTAAGAAAATTATGGATTCAAGACCCAAACTGATCAAATTCTTTTACAAATATCCCATTGCACCATAATGACAAAGTCAAAAAAATAACTGATTATCATTACAATGAATTTTCATATTTAATACATAAATAAATAATGTTAGAAAATTTTGTTGTAAAATGGACCAATAATTTGTTCATTTTGAATATGAATCACATGCATGATGAAAAATAAAAATTAAATTGTAAAAGTCTACCGTGATTCATCACATCATGGCCTGCTGTGATAAAAATATTTCGAGTGTGACACTCAAATACATAATCTATTAGGATAGGGGATGGTGATTAATTTCATGTAAAAAGGCACTAAAATGGGAGGTCTTCACATAAGTATATGTAGAGATACACAAAACCAACACCATGTAATAATTTAAAGACGTAATAAAAGACTGAACACTGATAGTATAAACCATGCATGAAATATCCTTTAAGAAAAACTCTAAGTACAATAACTTGGTATAATGTATAAATGGGAAAAAATATTTCCAAATACAAATTAATTCATAACCAAATTAAAACTTGAAAAGGGATATTGAAGGGAGCCAGACTCAAATACAACGCCGACCACCAATCACATATATCTATACAAGGTATAGTTATACTACTGTGAAACATGTCCAGCTAATATCATAATTGATCGGCATGATGTATTCATAATATACAACATGTGTGGTTGAATCCCATGAAGGTATGAGTAAATACATACCCATTAGAATTCCCTAAAAACTCAAAAGGGGGAAATATAAATATAAAAAATTCAACTCAACCCATAAGAAATAGGGAATAAAAACCTATCATGTAAGCATATAATGAAAAATATGTGAGAGAGAAAGGAGATTTCCATCTTCATAGCCTAGCCAAGAATGATTATTTAGCCTATAACTCTAAATATCCATCTCTGATTACCATAACCAAACAACAACTCATCGGAAAATGAGTAGAGGAGCTCAATTTCTAGTATTTTTCTCTAAGGACGACAGACCACTATCTCCCAGAGAGTCCCTGATCACCACTAGATCACTATGATATGGGATTACCAATCAATTGATAGTGTACCCTATAAATTATATAGTATGGTGGAGTACCAACTTTACCTTTGTAAAGATTATGGGGGACATGTTCCCTAGTATGACAAGATAATACCAACCCCAACATCTCTCTGATGATCCAAACCAATCACTACCATCTACCAAGAATTTATAAAGGAAGATCTATGATCATAATACCTTGATGCATACTACAGCTACCAAAACAAATCCCAACATCATGTTCTACATGAAGAACTACTCTGTATAGGACAATAAAATCATGAAATATGAGTCCTATAGAAGGAGGAATACAATGTTGAAATTCATAATGAAGGTACATACTTTATACCTTAAGTCACATGGTTTGTGACCATGACTGGAAAATTGGGCATGTGATTTCCTAAACAGGTAAATAATTGACACGTGTAATTACATGGTATGTACATATAGTTCATGATGTGTCTTGAATTATTGGGGCATGATCCATTCCTCTTGGACTAAGCTTGTGTAATTCGGCATGTTCCCATATACTATTATTATTCCTGCATAAACCATCCATGTACATGAGTCCACTTCAAGTTCAATAACATGTAGATGACCATGTAATCCATCCATGACCATGTTCTTGGACGTTTCTTGGACCATGTTCTCCTAGGGTATACGTCTAACCACCAACACTAGGTTACATGGAATTTATGGGTGAAACATAATGTTTGATATTTTAATCTTCCTAAAACATAATCATTTAATAGTAAAAGGAATAAATGGGTTGTGTTACTGAACTACAAGCAATTTATGTTGAGATTTTATAGAAACTAAATAACTCTTCATGTGCCTCTCTAACATCGCATCATCTACTATTTTATCCGTGATTGTAATGAACATGTCCCAAGTAGCCCAGAGATAATTCCTTACTTTATTAAATTTTCATAAAGAATAATGAAATAACATCCTAAGGATTGAGTAGTTTAGTAAATTTGGAAATCTATATAAAAAATAATATTTACATTACAACATGAATGTAAAAACTAGATAGAAAATTCAATGGAAACACAAATAAACTCTTATATTATCCATATAAGTAATTCATATTGTAAATTGTTGTATCCTAGGGAAAAATAAAACAAACTAAAGGGGTGAGATTAGATTTTGAGTAAGGGTAAAAAATATAATGGAAGATAATGTAAACTAATATAAACAAAAAGTAATGGTGAATAACTAATTACAAGTTCCATTAAAACACAATCTTGATAATAATATAGTAGGAATAAAAGATAATTAAATAATGCCATAGATAACCACATGAGAATGAATCTAGACCATTGATATTATACTAATAAAATAATATCATGAGTTATCATTTAATTGTACCACAGTGAAGGGAATTAATTATTCTAGGCATTGTAAACATACTGTGAAGAAATCAATAATGAAACCATACATAATGGGTAAAAAACTAGTTATGTTTGTCTAATGAGACCTATCGATGAATTGAGGGGCTGTAATGGGTCCCTACTTGAACTTTCTAAGTCTAATAAAATCATAATATTTTGAATAAAAAGAAATTTTTTATCAATGTTTCTCATATCACATTGAAATATTTTAATCATAATTATATATTAATGTTCTCCAATAAAATCATAGAGAATATTTTGAGGGAAATAGATTTTTTTTTCTGAAAAGAAGAGTTCTTTTTGAAAATAATTTGTTTTTGTTAGATCCTAAACATCTATATCCAGGAAAAGAAATGGGAATGAAAATGAAATAATTCCTTAGGCATAAATTATTTCTAATATAGGTAAACAAATGTCAAAAGAGTTTTAAGGAACTTTAGTAATGGGCCACTGTAGTGGAGTCTAATGGAAGGTACAAACAACTCCTTAATATATAAGAAGTATTAATTATTTCTATAAATATAGAAAATGAATAATATAGCATTTCCGGATAATAAGTGTGATTTTATAAAAATATTGGTTCCTTATAATAGAAAATGGAGTGTACTTAAAAATTGGTAAGAAATTGGGAAGTTCCCCTTAATCGAGATTGCTAAATCAGAAGGAATTGACAAAGGAAACCATGTGAAACATGTATTTATATATAAAATAAATATAAAATGATATGTATAGAAGAGTTTAGAAGTTATAAATATAATTTATAAGGAGTATATAAAAATAATATATAATTAAATTTGATAAAGAGAGAGAAAATGTAACCTGAATGAAGAAAATAGGTTTGTGGTAAATCCTTGACAACTTTGCGAATAGTCGAACCATATGCCCCATAAAATTAATGATCATAATATAAGAAATTGAATACAATGAAAATAAATATATTCATGATATGATACATCAATTGGAATTATACATACATCACACATAATACATAGTGGTTAATAAGGCTTATCTCATGGAAACAAAAGTTATATGAGAAAATAGTTGCCTTATATATAAAAGTGTTCTCTAATGTTACATAATGTCCTGGAAAACAAAATTTTATTCATTAATAAATTAACAGATAACCTCTTAAACATTTTTAAATTTATTATAATATTATTAACTTAATGTATGACCTTTTGTATGAGTTATAATATTTAATTTCATCATTTGAGCTTTTGTTTCCTTGGTTTTCATGATTGGTTCACTTTTATACAAGTACAAAAGATCATGTGAAATGGGAGTAGTTATACAGAATTGAAATTATATGCTATTAATTAAGTTATATATTATTTAATGGTCATATATATCATTTATTATCGATATGACGATGATTCATTAGATAAAATATTAATTATTACTATTTTGATTATTTTTGCATTCTAATCTTCACAAACTAGTTTTGTTTTATTAATTAAAATCATATATATATATACTTGTTCTTGAAAATTGGATAAAATATAATATGTATAATAAAATACTAATTATCCATAATAGTAGTTTTATGAATGTCCTTAAATGAAGTAATAGAAAATGAAAATGCATCATCCTTGTTGACAGTAATTCGACACATCACAGACGATATTTTAATTTTGAGAATAAAAGAGAATAGTTAAGCGGTTTGATGATTTTCTTTCCAGTGATATAATAAACTTATATTATATAAAATACTCCAGTTTTATAATTAATTTTTTGAAAAAGGATGTGGGTTAAGGATAAGAAAAAAATAGAAATTGAATGAAAATGTAAGAGAAGGATTTAGGGTTTCACCTCTTGAATTCTTCTCCATGAGAACCTCTCAAAGGAACTTTATTTTTTTGTCTTTTATTGGGAAAAATTTATTTAGGAAATGGTGGTTAGTCCTCAGAAGTGTATATAGTATCAATTGTAAAATTTCATGGATTTTTTATGTTTGAGAAGAAGAGGTGTCTAGGGGTCATATTTACAGTAGAGGAGATGTGTATTTTTTGATTATTTTATACATTAGTTTATTATTTTCACTCTAATCTATAAATAGTTGGAAAATTATCACAAAATATGTTAAAATAAAAAAGTATAGTTTGATATTAATGTCTTAAATCCACTACACATCATCTATGACTCAATAATTCCCGTGTTAAGCTTATACCGTAAATTACCATATTTTATGATTCACAAAATATTTTACTATTTTAAAAAAATCATCAAATATCACACTATCTATTTTTTGATGTGTAGAATAAAAAATTGGACTCAATTTTAACAAAATATTTTTCTATATATTCTAAAATTAAATTTTAATTAAAAAACAATTTATTCAAAATATACATGCTTTAAAAATATAAGTGATTTTAGGACACTTTGAAATTTCAATTATGGTCTCATAAAATTATCTTACTATCATGAGACAAAAAAATATTAATTTAATAATCTATTTTATAAAAATAAATATTCACTTAAATAGTTAATTTAATAATAAAATTGTAAATAAAAATTTTTGTTTCACCAAAATATCAAAACTTAATTTGTCGTTTTTAAAAAATTTATTTAATTATTACATGATGTAAATATACAATATTTTTATTTATAATATACAGAAATTTTACATATACTTCCATATTTTATCTTATATTGGGTGGGTTATATTACTATTCCTAATGTTCACATTACTATTCATCAAAAATGAATCTCATCCAAAAAATACCAAAAAATTAACCAAAGTAAATATTTATAATACACTTTAAAAAATAAGGATAAATTTTTATAATTTAATGTATAATGGTATCAAAAATTAGATTTATAGTAATTTCAATATTAAAAGGTTGTAAAACTGCAATTAGAATAATTTTTCATTTAATGTGTAAAATTGGATTTATTCTTATATTATGCTTCTAAAAATATTTTGAATGAATTTAAAATATATGATTAAAGATATAATATATAAATATTGTTAAGATATTTCACTAAAAGTGATTAATTTAATTTATTAATATATAATTTCATCATGGGTATGGAATTAGTTTTTTAAAAAAAATACATCATTTATGTCCAATTAGTTTTCATTTCTTCTTAACTAATAACCAATAAATTAATTTTATTAACATATGTGATATATATTATCATAATTTACTTATTATTATCCATTCTTAAAATTCCCAACATCTATAAGATAATTATAAAAATTAAATAATATTAATTAATCATTTTTATGCTTATAAGATATCGAAGAAGTAAGATTTTAAAGAGAAATACCATTCAATATCAGGATGTTAAATTCTCCCCCTTCATCAAATTTCTTCCTTACAATTTAAAATTGTAATTTTTAAACATGGATTTAACATTTTAAAATATCCTTATGGAAATCGCCCATCGTAAAATGGTTAACAAAACATATTCATAAAAATAGGTAAATGGAAATGTGGATCTCACCAAAAAATTCGGCATTCAAATAGGATGACAATCATGTGAAGTGAAAATTTGGACATGGAAAAAAATATAACCATATTGTTATGGTGGAATGTGATAGAAAACATGGTCATCTGAATTTTAATCATCACAAGACTAGAAATCCATGATTTGTTAAAATATAATCGATTTCTTAGAATGAAAAGTAAAATGTTGTGGTTTTTGTTATAAAATCAATTTCCTAGATTTTATGGTTTCTCTTAGTGTCCAAAAAAATACATGAGAAATTAAACATATATCATTTTTATAATTTAATAATCATAATATAATCCTTTTATTATTATTTGATCTATCTCTACTTAATTTTATAAATGTGGATATAGATATTTAGGGAAAAAATATATTCCTAATACTATTTTATGAATCATAAGATACTCATGTCATTCATTCATCCAGTAAATGTTTACTGAAACTATGATGGTTTGCATATTTTATACAATATGATAAATCATAATTAAATATTTACCAATAAAATCATCATTCTATTCCATTTGTAGTTTTTTTTTGTTTTTATTGAGGTAGTGCTTTGGTCAAAGATCAGAGCACAATTTATTAATAAACAAAACAGGGTTACAAGAGGCGAAAAGATGGGATTTTTAACAATCTCTATAAAAAAGGTAAAGTAAGTCAGAAGGAATAGAGTCCATCCAAGTCATGAGCTGATGAACTCCTTTGTTGGCAAGAGCATCAGCAACATCATTCGCTTCCCGGTAGGCATGAGTAGCTATACAGTCCATCCCATGAAGCAAATTCAGACAATTCATCTAACGTGTGGTAAGAGTCCAGGCTAGATGGATGTTGCCATTCAAGATGGCATGAATGATAGTGGTTGAATCACTTTCTATCCAGAGCTTTCTCCAACCTCTTTGAAGCGCAAAATCAACAGCATGAATGACCCCCAACATTTCCGCCTCCAGAGACGAAGAGTGACCACAACCAACATAGAAGCAACCCTGACACTGCCCAGCTGAGTCTCTGAAGATGGCACCACAACTGGCAGGTCCTGGGTTGCCTTTAGAGGTGCCATCTACGTTCACTTTAGTCCATCCTGGCATTGGAGATTGCCAGAATACTTCAAATGAGTGTTTGGGCTTTGGGTAGATGCCAGGAACACGGAGTTGCCGAAGAATCACAAAGTCACCAACTGAGTTATTACAACAGTCTTTTTGTATTGAGGCAGCTTCATGAACCGCCAGAAGAATCCGAGCTTTCCATGCATTTAGATTGAGATGGTTATTATTTTTAATGAGAGCATTTCTAACATACCAGATCTCATGAAGAAGCTCTGCCACTGCCGCCAGGAAAAGGTTTTTTATCTGCGTAGAAATTTCATATCTAGTACAATTTTTTAATAACAAGGAAATTGAGTCAGTAAAGAACCATATATAATTAAATAAATAAGAAATATAATTCCATAGAGAAGAGGCCGTCGCGCAAGATAGAAAGAGATGATTGGCATCCTCCCTATGTTGATTACACAGGCAACACTTAGAACAGAGTTGAATACCAAAAGTTTGGAGACATGTTTCCGTTGGTAGTCTATTATGGGTAATGCGCCAAATAAGGGTGAGCCTAGAAGGTTTAATCTAGGGTTTGTTAAAATGATTCACCCATAGGAAACTAGATTCATTATCAGAGAAATTATGCTTATAATAATTCTTTGAATCCAGGAAGCCATTGGTAGAAGGCTCCCAAACAAGGAAATCACCATTAGGAGAAAAAAGATGATTGTCAATGATTTGCGCGATATTGTCAGGGAGATCATGATGGTGAGATTTCAAAACCTCATTTATAGTATGATTAGTATCTTTAGGAGGATTATGAGAGGGTAACAAGGATATCAGAGGGGTACCACACCAATTGTCACACTACATAAGATTTCCATGAATAATGAGTCTCTTATTGTCAAATATGAAATATATTAAAACCTTAATCCCCATTAAACCATTATGAAACAAGATTTATTCCATGAGTATAATCTCATGTTATTTAATAATGTCCTTAAATCCAAACATAAAATAATTCCAACATAACATAAACCATCAAATCACTAAACACCTATAGGATCACCAATACTATCTCATCTTGCGATTCTATTCTTCTTTTCATTAAGAAGAAATGTGGGTCTTTGATGTTGTGCATTGACTATATAGTGATAAATTCTATTAAGATAAAGTAAAATTATCATCTGCCTCACATTTATGAATTATTTGGCCTATATCACAGAGCACAAATTTTTTCAAATAATGATCTTAATTTTGGATATCATAAATTTCATGTAAATAGGGAATGAAATCCGAAGAAATTATTCTGAACAAGGTATGAAAAATACATCTTTATAGTAATTCCATTTTGATGGACCAATGAACCCTCTATTTTTTCAGACTAATAAATTGAGTATTAATGGAATATCTTGATAATTTTGTTATGGTATTTATTATTGATATCATAGTGTAAAAAAAATCTACGAGGACCAGGAGAACTACTTGTGGATTATACTATAGACTCTTATAAGGATTTTTTATACGGGATGTTTAGGAAGGGTGAATTATGGCTTCATGAAATTTCATTTCATGGACATACTATCTCCCAAGATTGAATCTCATTTGATCCTATAAAGAAAAATGCTTTCCAAGAATGGCATGCACCAATGAACATAATAAAGAACATAGTTTTATTGTTTTAGAAAGCTACTTTTAGCATATAGTTCAGAATATATCACAATTAACTCACCCATTTACAATTCTTAATCATAAAGGGGATATGATTATTTATATAAGGGAATTTGACAAATGGTTTGAATAATTGAATAGGATATTAGTGAATACTCTGATATTAAATCAACAATTTTGAAATGGTGGATTTATAATTTATATGGATGCTTCAATGAGAGGATTGGTTGCATCCTTATGCATAAAGATAGAGTTATTTCCTATGAATCACGGTAGTTAATAAATCATGAACAGAAATATCCGACTCACGAACATGAGTTAGTAGCTATAATCTTTTCTCTTCCTATTTACAAACACTATCTTTATCATGAAATATGTGAGATATATATAGATAATAATAGTTTGAAATATAACATATCACAGAAAGAACTCAACAAGATGAAAATAATATGGCTCAAGATACTCAAAGATTATGATGGTTCATCAAACTACCATATATGGATGTAAAACAAAGGTAGAATATGCATTGAGTTGGAATGATTTATTAACAAAATGTGTGTTGGTAGGGATCCCAGGTAAATAGATCTAGTAAATATGGATATGAAAATTATCAATGATAGTGAAGCATTACTACTATTTCAAACGGTTTCCAACCCATCTTAATTTAAAAAGATAAAAATTTCTCCATATGATGATGAGAATTTTCAAGAAAAACATAATGTTGTGAATGATGGAAAAATGGTAGATTTCATATATGAAGATGGAATTTTAAAAATTTCTTAAAGGAATTGTGTTCCCTCTATACCTAAGATAAAATGATAATTTTTGAATGATTCTCGTAGCTATAATCTCCCTATATATCGTAGTATAACTATAATGTATATATATTTTAATGAACATTTTTTGTGGGATGATATGAAGTGGGAAATTTCGGATTATGTATAAGGACGTTTAGTTTTTAAATAGGTGTTAGATCAAAGACATTATCCTAGAGGATTCATGAAACATCTACCCATTCTTAAATGAAAATGGGATGAAACTAATAAGTATTTTGTCACTACATTACCAAATATTACAAGAAAGAAGGGTGTAATAGGGCTAATTATCGATTGACTTTCCAAATGTTCTCATTTCCTCAAAATAAGGGATTATTTTACCCTGGAGTTCCTTATATGGCTCAATATTAATGATGTGGTAAGACCTCATCATGAACCTATGTCAGTTGTGTTTGATAAAGATCCCCATTTTACTTCAAAATTATGGATTATCCTTTAGAAGGTTTTGTATTCACAGTATCATAAGTGTACTACTTATCACCCTCAAACTAATGGAGCGTCTCAAAACACATTTCCAACATTAGAAGACATGTTGAGGACATGCTCCCAAGACTTTCAAGGTATGTGGGATCTTTACTTACATGTGGTAATGTTTTCCTACAATAATTGTTTCCATTCTAGTATTAAAATGGGAACATATAGAGAATTACATGGGACGATATTTCATAATCTAACTTGTTACAATAATGTCGGTGATATAAAAAATATACGACCGAAACATATTAATAATAAAATTATACAGGTAAAAACTATTCCGGCTCATATTATAGTATCTCTAGGTCGGAAAAATATTTACTCTAATATCTTGTGTAATAATATAGAGTTTTATGTGGCACATGACATATTTATGAATGTATATCCATGAAAGTGTGTCAAAAGATTCAATAAGAAAAACAAACAGAGCCCTAGGTACGTCATACCATTAGAAATTATTTAAGGAATTAAAGTTGTGGCTTATTATTTGGTGTGACACCTACCATTTATAATGTACATGATGTGTTCCACATCTCTATGTTAATTAAGTACATCATATATCCAATACATGTACTCACATATGAAGAAATAGAATAGGAACACAATTTGTCTTACTAAAAAAGATACTGAAGAGATTCCTGACACTAGAGATAATGTATTTTTTAAATAAATGGACTCGAATAGTTAATGTTCTTTAGAGAAACAATAAAATGGAAAAGTAATGTAGGAACCTAAGGATTCATTGAAGATTAACCATAATGATCATTATAGAATGGAATACTCTTGAAAATGTTGAGGTAGTAGTTTTTTGAAAGAGTAATGAATATATCAACCGAAAATGTTATGGTATGTATCTTCTTAATTAAATTATATTTATTTTATAGCTTATGGTTCACAAAACATCATTCTTAAATGAACCTTGATATACTACTAAATATTAACATGACTGTTGGTATTTTTGTGAAATGTAAATTTTTATTTAGAATTTTATAATTAATTTAAGGATTTAAATTAATTTTTTTTATAAAATTCAATCACAAAAATTTATTTTGTTTCCTTATAACTATATGCTAATTTTATGAGACCATAAATAAAATTTTAAAGTGTCGTAAAATCAATTATAACATAAAAAACTGTATTTTTTGAAAAAATTAAGATTTTATTTAAAAATTAATTCAATCATATTTATGAAATTATTTAAATAAAATAGATACTTTATTTGAAATATAATTGTATAAATAATTCTAGGTTTATTCATTGTAGTTTTCAATAATAGTTTAATGTTTAATGAATAGTGAAATATCTTAATTTATAGTATTGGACATTATAAGTTAAATACATGTATTTTTAGTACTTTTGATGTAATAACCCATTATTTCTAACTCATATGAACTAGTTATAACCGTTATGCACAAAAATAAAAACTATTTAATTTCTCAGGAAATAATAATAAATAAAATAATAAAATAATAAAAAACACCCCTCTCCTCTAATTAAATACAACCCCCACCAACCATTATAATCACATATTATATTCAATTAATAATTTTTATATTCTTCCCAATTCCCTTCCCAACCATATTACCCAAGTTCCATGCCTTAGAGTCTTACAAAATGTCTAAATCCATGCGTCTTAAGGAGGTATCTAAGGAAACGACATTGAAGAGGAAAAATCCTCATTATTTTTCTTTTAATTTATTTTATTTTAATATCCTCTCCTAAAATCCCTTATCCAATATAAAATAGTAACTCGAGTATTATATATATAATATAATTTTATTTTTATAATTGGTTTTCAATAATCAAATCCATTCTCTTCTCCTTTCATTTTACAAATGAAAACATCATCCGTGATGTGTCGATTCACCGCCTTTATGGATGAGGAGATTTCATTGTCTGTTACAACCATAATGACCTATAATAAGAGCATTAATACAGTTAAAATATATTTGAATATACAAGTTATAATTTAAACCATGGTATAATACCCATATATAAACATAATACTATATAAATTGACACTAGTTAATGATGGTCATAAAACTGCCAAAATAAATTATGATATTTTCATTCTCATTTTTTTCTAATGAATCATCCATATACCATATAAGAAAATGATATATAAGACAATTAGAAATTTTATAAGATAATTGTTAATAAATAATTATATTTATAGGGAAGTTATTCCCATTTTACAAGACCTCCCATATTTATACGCAAAGGAGTCGACCATAAAACCATTAAATGAATGTTCCCAAAACAACAAAATTAAACATTATAACTCATAGAAATGGATATAAATGAACTTAATAAAATCATAATAAAATAAATATATATTTAATTTTCCCTTAAATAATTATTTAATTAATCCAATTTTATTATCTTTGACATTAAATAAAAGTGAATATAAATTTCTTACATAACATAATGGTTTCTAATATCACTTTTAATTTTACGAGATATATTACTTATTTAAATATTATTTATTATGCATGTTGTTTATACTATTATTTAATATATAATATCATTAATCTCTTTATCTTCAGGGAAATCAATGTTTCATATGATGATTATTAATTTTATTGAGCATACGGTTTGACTGATTACAATGTGGTTTGAGAATACATAAACCAATTTCAATTTGTTGGGTTAAACATACACTCTATTGATTATGTAATTATAGGATTATTTGTGAAATAAAATTATGTGATCTCATATTTACACTTGTTTTATGTGGATTTATAACTAATAAACATAAT
The DNA here is from genome assembly GCA_963277665.1 of Viscum album. NCBI lineage: Eukaryota > Viridiplantae > Streptophyta > Magnoliopsida > Santalales > Viscaceae > Viscum > Viscum album. Next base: position 1,421,784,016 of record OY728137.1, read on the forward strand.
CAACTCATTTGGTAAACGCTCGCACATTATTTTTAAAATAAATATTTAACTATTTCTTTTTCAAAAATTAAAAGGAATGGTTTTTAAAATTATATGGAATGAGTGGATACTCTAATTTTTATGAATTAATACTTATCTAAAGAATATTTTTCATGTTTATATGTTTATTTTCTATTAATTCTTTTATTTTATAATTTCACATCTTTTTAAATAAATTATATCATAGTTAAGTGGTATTTCTATCAAGAATTTCTCAATTATTTTATTGGAATATTTTAAACAATGTATACACCCTATGTTGGAACTTATGATAAATTGAGTTTGGTCTCTTATGATACAATCTAACATAGCTTATTTAACTTTTTACTTCATGGATGTGGTTGTGTTGTTTTGATACCATTCATCATAATACACTTGATGGGTTAAGAATATGTTTATTATTTGGGGAAGGTTATTAATATTTCATATAATTATTTCAATATGAATGTATATGTTTATTTTGTTTCACACCTTTCATAGGAGGAATGAATTAGACATAGAAAATTATGGTTAGCGCTCAATATAACCCCTCGATGCATTGGTAGGTCAAATGATACAAACTAGATTGGGTATTTGATGTCCTAATTATGTATGGTGTCTTAGCTGAAGCCTTGACGATATGTTTATGATGTCCTACATTATTCATTCAATCATTATGTGAATTTTTAGGTACAATCCATGTACTTATATTTCACTAATAATATTCATGTTTAAGTTTTATCTTCACGGGATTATTTAAATGGATTTATTTTATCCAATTTTATTCTTACCATATAATGCTTTATATTATTTTTTAATGTAATGTGTTTTTTATTTTTAACCTTTCCTTACTATTTAAATTAATTTTTATGGATTCCAATATATTCATACCATTATTTATCATCTTATCTCACACATTTGTTTTTGTTTTTTCCCCAGGATTCTAGGTTTTATATTATGATTGATTTATAGGGATAATAAAGGAAAATAATGGTTTTTCATATGGAGGTACTATGTTGAATTTCATTTAATGTTATAATTTAATACGTTTTTTATGGCTAGTTTTCCAAATATACTAAACCATTCAGCCCATTGGGATGAGATCACTTTTACTTTGTATTATTGTGAGAATGTAAAAACCTACTCTAGGTTGCTGGAAATGGGGTCTTTAGTGTTGGTATGAGAGGAAATTTAGTCGGTACATTGGAAAATAGATTAAAAAAATAGATTATAAAAATAAAACCATATATTGGCACTTATAAAAATCCTAAGATGACCGAGATTATGATTTATATATTTGATATAGATAAATATTTTAATAGTTTCACTAGTTTTAAAATTTCAAAAACTGAATCTCGTGTATTCCATTGCTTATAAATGGTTCATAGTTAAAGGATTGGAAATGATATCAACACACATATTCCATGTAAGGATTGTAATCCTATTAACAATAATGTTGTGAGAGATAGAGTTACTACTCGTGTAGAAAAAAGTTAGACTATACTAGGAAAACAGACTCCAGTTATGATTAATATCCTTTCTCGCATGGAGATTCCTGATCCACAATGCGGTGTAACAATGTAAGACCGCTTGATTCAACAAAAGAAACCACCATTCAATGGGACAAAAAAAATTTATATTGAAAAATGGATAAGTTCCTTAGAGAATATATTTATCTCATTTGGACGTAATGAAAGGTAGAAGGATTTCATTTTTGTTTATCATATACTAAGAGATGTGGATCAATAGTGTTCATTAATTCTAAACACAAAGTTAAAAGAAGTAATTTAAAATATATAATGGATTTATCCATAGGAAACTATCATTGAATAATATTTCCCACACAAATAGTTAGTGGATATAGAGATACAATTCTTCATTCGAAGAAATAAATCAGATGAAAACATTGATATGTATGAAACCAACATTACAACCTTATCAAGGCATGCTTCAGACTACATAAATAATACAGAGAGAATGATTTATTTTTTCATGGATGCTTTTAACCTAACTCTAGAATGGGAACTAGTCTCCCAAACATTCTCATCATATGAGGATATAGTATTATGTTCATTCAATATGGATAAAATATTTTCCAATGAATATTGATTCAATGGGAATAAAGATAAGGGTTATAGAGTAATATGGAAAATGAAATTAAGAAATAGGGAGGAAGGTAATAATATAATTTTCATAATTAAATAGATTTTTATGGAATAATTAAGGAACATTCATACATTGAATGGGATTTTTTACTAGTATATAGAAAAGATCTATCATGACCATGATTTCATGGTAGTGAAATAATTTGGAAATGTAAAATGCTTCATTTGTAAGGATATGGGACAAAATACACGTGATTTTCTAATATTTCAAGAATAAATTCCCCAGAAAATGCCAAGGGAACATAGCCATTCTTATGCAATAATAATAGCAGAGGTTAATGTTCGTAATGAAATGGTGGAAGGTACTATAATAATATACTCAAATTTAGCAATTTTTTTTTATTTTGGATCATCACATTCTTTCATATCATCATAGTTTTCAATAAAAATTAAATACATCCAATTAACCTTAACTTGATTATTTTCAGCAAAACATCCTAGAAGGAACCTTATTATAATAATGATGTGTCACAAAGTTCTTCTTATGACACCTAATATTTTCCCATTGTTATTTATACTATCATACATACTGTTTATTTTGATATAATCTGTTTAATGTGTTGAATTTTAAAATAAAATGAAAAAATTATAGAAAAGATAATGAAATCGTTATTTGTGTGGATAACATAGAACTTATTGTATTTATAGGGTATACAAGATCATCTGATTAATATCTAGATCTGTAATGTCGTGACCCCAGTTACCCAGAGCAGGTGCATTATTACAAAACATTGGCATGATATAAGGAATCATGTCCCAAAATACAGGTCACTTTTGTAGCCGTGGAAGTACTAGACACATTAATATGTTCTACATTACATAATGAAATAAAAACATCAACACCATTTAGTCCCCTTTTGAACACACTTACATCCTTATCTTATCCCTGTAGGTCAAACATAAAATACATCTTCACATCCTGGGAAAAATAAAACATAGAAAGGGGTGAGCTCAGAAGCTCAGTAAGTATAACAATATAGGTGAAACTTTCATAAATAAGTGTAAGCATTTATGGATATTTATAAGACTAACACAAAATCATTTTAATCATAAAAATAAACTTAATATGGAAAAGATAAATTCAAATAACGCATTTAACTTATTCACATGGATATTATACTAGTCAAATAATCACATGCAATATCAATAGCCACATTCAAAATGATGGAATGCATAATGCCAGACTTGGTAACCACAATGTCATGGATTTCTTCCAAGACTACAATTAAGATTTTGTCAAAGCCTTGTTCCAAGAAACTATTTTGTCTCATGAGACCTACCAATTCATCAAGGAGCTATAGCAGGATCCACCCATCACTTACTATGTCGAATGCATTACCCATATGAAAAGGTTTAAACATAGAATAAACAGTTGTTTTAAAACTAGCATACGAAATGTCAATAATTTATCCATAAACCATGAATGGTTTAAAAATAACACATCTATAGTCAAACATATCACAAAACCTTCAATACAATATGGAAGAATTGTATCATAATAAATAAACATCAATGATGTTTAAAATTCTTCAAAGGATGTTGACATTGATGAAATGAAAACTATTTGAAATAAAAACATCTTCTTATTTTGAAATCATTTAAAAGACACATATTCATAAAATAAGACATTTATTTATAAAATGTTCTCATAATATATTTATGGGAAGTTTTGATGATGATATAATGTCAGAAAATAGCCATAATTTTCGTATAAGTTAAAAAAAGAAATTCTTACCATAATTTCATCGAAAAGGTCATAAAGTTCCTTATTTAGAAAAAGACAGATTGTTTCCTTTCAAACCATTTTATAAAAAGTCAAGAAAGGTATAAATTACTTTAAATCGTAGTATAGTATATAGTAAAAATGTTTTGAAATACAATTTTGTGAAACATGGATGTGGATGACAACAATTTCGTAGAAGATACGTATTTACAACCTCGGATAAGTAAAAAGATTGTAGAATTAACCCTTACCTTGTACATTTACATGGTTGAGGATATTTTAACCTCTAATATAATTTTTAAATCATTGTTATTAAATTATACAAGAATCATATAAAAAAATGATATCATATATGATCTTCCAATATTGCTTTGTTAAAAATATTTAAGAAGTATAATCGTTTCAGGTGTTAACTGATCCGTTTTCTATTATATGCTCAGTTATGTAATCCTTGTTTGTTATGGATAGAATGTATTTTATTCATATCCAGAATGATATTATGTTTTTATAAATTATTTTTAATCATAAAATGAAAATTATTTTTGAATGATTATGATGAGGAATGAATCTCATAGCGTTCATGGAGACGGTAATTCGTACGTACACACGAGCGACACTATCATTATATTGATGATGAAATTGTATGTAATTGGATGGTATGTCATATATAAATAATAATTAATATGTTATATTAATTATTTAAATCAGTTATACTAATTGTAATACCCATACAATTAATGAAGTGTTTTAATAACAAACAACACCATGACATGGAGATGGTAAGCCATACGTACAGACGTATGTAGGCTTTGTCATTAATTTTATGTATAGAATAATGAATATGGTTGTACCATTTTTATAATTAAAATATATTTATATAAAATATATAAGATTAATTATTTTACAATGTAAATGACAATGAAATATGAAGTTGTAGAAGAAAATAACTTGAAAGAGGGTGGTGAAATTATTACCTCTTCTTCGGGTGTTTCCTTTGGAGTTTATCAAAAGCGCTCCATAGGTTGGCATTCTGATCAATGTAAAGACTCTAGTTTGATGTTACGGAATTTTTAAGGATATTTTGGCAGTGTTTAGCCGAGAAAAATTGATTTGGAGCAGTGAAATTAAAAGAAGGGGAAGTATCCTTTTATAAGAGAGGTGAGTGTCACTTTAGGATAATCTTGAAATATTATTTTATAATAAAATAATTTTCGGTTTCTAGTGGATCCAAAATGATTTTTTTCGAGGATAAGGAGGATGTGGGTGAAACAACACTCAACCAATAGGTTTTAGACTGGTTTTGTTCACTATATTAACCTGATATATTAGATTTAACTCTTAGTTAAATAGTTTTACATTTACAATGTCTCTTTGTATTTTTATATTATATTGTTAATAAACATATTATAATAAGAAAAATGAACCCCAAGTGGTTCATTAATAAATATATAACCTTATCTAATCCTCCATGTTTAACCTTATGTTTTTAAGAATATTATATCAATTAATAATATATTAATTGGTTTAAAACTCAATCATGTCAATTTTGACACTATTAGTATTTGGTTTTTCTGAAAATCATTAAATCATGATTTCATTGATAAAAAGTTATTTAATCAACTCTAACATGTCATATTATGCTCTAAAATTAGCGTAATTCCTCAAAAGTCTCAAAATAAATTTATTTGAATATTTATAATATCAAATATTTTAATATTTTAATATTTTATTAATAAGGTAATTATATAATCATCATTGTGTCATAAATAAATCAAATAATTTAATGTTTAAAAATTATAAATAAAATATCATTATGTATTGAATCTTATTATATTTCTAATGAATATTTATAATCAAATTTATTTTATGTATTACCTTATATTAAAAATGTATTAGTTATTAAACATTGAATTTAACACTTTTAACTCTTTGTTAAATAAAATTATAATAAATGTCCTAATATAATCCAAGGGGACCAAAATGATCATATTTTATTCCTAAGGTTGTTTTTGGTCTATTTAAACTTATCTAATTGAATTAGGAAATGTGTTAGGGTAATTATAATATCATTTTTACCCTTAATTACCCTATTTACTTTTAACCATGGTAAATAAAAGTAAAAAGTAACTATTCATAAAAAAATATTTTCATCTTATCAAAAATCATTTTACTTACTGATGTCAACTGTTTCTCCTGGATTTTTGAAATTATACTCATAGATGCATTAAAATTATGTTTTGTGCACATTTGTAAATGCTCCTTGAAGGTGGGAAAAAGACGTTAAAAAGTTAAATAAAATTTTATATATCTAGACATAATATAAAATAACTCTAATAAATTAAATTGAACATATATAGGTATTATTTATCAATTTTGACCTAAAATAAATTATAATAAAATAACTAATTATTTAAATAAAAATTTGGTATTAAACAATAACTCAGTGTTTTTTACTATTAAACAAAAAATAAAAGTCCTCAAAAAAATACCAAAAATTCAACCTAAGTTAGTTTTGATATTCCGAATCAAAAAATGATGTTCTTTTTGAAAATAAAAATTTTAAAATTTCAAAAATTGGGTATTACTATTTATAATGGCTAGTTTCATTAGTCGTGGTGTGTTAAAACATCATGTTGCGTACAATGCAATCTACTGCATTATTCGAAGAGAAAAATATCGTGGATGCTTGGGGTGTTATATTCTCCCCTCTTTAAAGTAATTTCATCCTCAAAATTTCTATAATATTACTCCATAAAATGATTCGGGTGGTTCTTCATCATAAGTTCATCGGGTTCCCACGTTGCCTCTCCCGTCTTATGGTTTCTCCATAGAACTTTAACCAGACGAGTCGTCTGGTTTCACTACACTTGTTCTTTAGTATCATGAATCTTGACAGGATCTTTACAATAAGATAGATCAGGTTCCATTTCAATTTCCTCATAGATGAGTACATGCTTTGGGCAAGGAATGTATTTTCTCAATAGTGATACATGGAACTGATCATGAACTTTGGAAAGACATGGAGGCATTACCAAACGATAAGTTAATACTCCAATTCATTCAAGAATTTTGAAAGGTCTGATGTACTAGGGACTCAATTTACCATTCTTATCAGAATGTATAACACCCATCCATGGAGAAACCTTCAAGAAAACATGGTCTACAAGAACAAATTCTAAATCCTTCATTCAGTTATCTCCATATCTCTTTTTCCTACATTGGGATGCTTTGACGTGGGTTTGGATAACCATAACTGTTTCCATTACTTCGTCCACATGTTCTGGGCCTAGGAGATTTCAATCACCAACATCATCCCAAAAAGTTGGTGTGCGACATCTCTTTCCATATAACGCTTCATTTGGTGCAATCTGAATACTTGAATGGAAGCGATTGTTTTAGAAAAATTCAACTAGAGGTAAATATTGATCCAATATACCTTGAAAGTCATGTGATCAAGATCTCAACATGTTTTCTATAGTTGGAATAGTCCATTCTGATTGTCCATTGATTTTAGGGTGGTAGGCAGTGCTCAAATGATGTTCAGTATTGAGGGACTTCTGAAGAATTTTTCAAAATCATGATATAAAATGGGGATCGTGATCATAGACAATAGATAGCTGTACACCATGGAGTCTTACAACTTCATTAATATATAGCCCTTCTATATGTTCAAGTGGTAAATATTCTATTATAATAAGAAATTTTTTTGAATTGGTAAGATGATCAACAATGACACATATTGAATCATTCCTTCTAGGAGTCTTTGGTAGCCCCATGACAAAGTCAATTTTAATATTATCTCATTTACACCTAGGTATGGAAGAGGGTGCTTGACTCTTCCCAGCTGTTTCCTTCCAACTTTACCTTGTTGTCAAACCATACATCTTGATAGAAAAATAATAGTCTCTCTCTTTATGTTGTCCAAACACAAATGTTCCTTCAAATCTATAAACATCTTGGTGCGCCCTCGGTGTATAGAGAAATTGGAGCTATGAGAATTTCCCAACAATACCCTTTTTAGATCAGTTATTTTAGGAACCCAAAGTCTCTTCCCAAATTTAAAAATTTCATCTTCATATATGATTTCACTCAATCTCCAATCATTCACAACATTAATTTTCTTTTATAATTCCTCATCATCAGTATGAGAACTTTATATCCTTTCTAGTAAAGATGGTTTGACAACCATTTGAAATAGAATTTATGTTTCACCGTCCATGGTTATTCCCATATCCATCACTAATAGATCCAAGTATATATGATCCTTTTCAACTCTCATTTTTTTCAAAACTCCACAATCCTTTCATCCCAAAGCATGGTCCACCTTATATAACTTCCTTGGGTGGTAGTGTATAGTGAAATCATAATCTTTGAGTAGTTCAAGCCATAATCCTTACCTCATGTTGAGTTATTTCATTGAGAAAATATATTTCAAACTCTTTTGATTAGTATAAATCTCACATTTTCACCATAGAGATAGCGTCTCTATATTTTTAGAGCAATGATTACTACTGATAACTAAAGATCATGAGTCAGATAGATTATCTGATGAGATTTTATCTATAGTGATTCATAGGCAATAACTCTATCATTCTGCATACGGACACAACCATGTCCTTTCTTTGAAGCATCACTATAAATAACAAACCCATTGTTCCCTGATGGTAGAGACAACATAGGATCATTGATGAATCTTCACATCAGTTATTCAAAACATTATTCACACACGTTTTTTCAAACAAATTTAACCCCTTTACATGTGAGCTATGTTAATGGGTTAGATAACCGGGAAGAATTCTAGAAAAAATGTCGATAATAACCTAGTAAACCAATAAAACATCATACCTCAGTTGTACTCATCCGTGATGGGAATTATTGGATTTCCTTGGTCCTTGAAGGATCAATATATATTCCATCCTTAGAGGCTATATGGACTAGGAAAAAAGTCAGTTGATGCCATATTTCACACATGCTAAACTTCTCATATATTTCTTTTCATCTAAGGGGTTTTCAGAATACTGCGCATGTGATTTTAATGATCTTCATGGACTTTTTAGTATACCAAGATATCATAAATAAATCCAAAAAAAGTCATAATGATATTCTTTAGACAAACTATTCATTAGATCCATGAAGACATAGGGTGCATTATTCAATCCAAAAGGCATTACTGTAAACTCGTAATGCTTGTACCTGGTTCGAAATACTATTTTCAGAATTTATTCCTTCATCACATGCAATTGGTGATATCCAGGTCGAAGTTCAATCATAGAAAAATATTTAGCTCCAGGAATTTGGTAAAATAATTCATCAATACGAGGTAGGGGATATGTGATTTTTATTGTAATAGCATTGATCTCCCAGTAGTCAACAGAAAAATTCATATATCCATCTTTCTTCTTAACAAAAAATGACAGGGGCTCCCCATGGAGAAACACTAGGGCGAATAAATCCATTATTATTCAATTTATTATGTTTTATCTTTAGTTCCTCTAGTTCCACAGTGGTCACTCTATAAGGGGTATTTGATATGTCCTTTAACTAGGAATTAAATCAATAAAAAAATAAAATTCTTGTTCTGGAGGACTTCCATGTAAATCCAAGGGAATCACATCTACATAATCTTGAAAAACAGGTATGCCCTCTATTCGAACATTTGTTTCATCAACAATAGTTATTTAATTCTCTTTTACACATATAATTGAATTTAGTAGAGATACTAGGGGTGGATCTTGACAAGAATCAGGTGGTGACATTTCTCCTATAAAGATAAGGTACTCCTTATCATCGTCACAAATTGTAACCTCCTTATTATAATAATTTTTTGCATCATGGTCCGAAAGACAATCCATTCCGAGGATTATATCAAACAAAATAATGAGTATGATGACGAGATCAGCATATAAAAAACATTTATATGCCCTAATTGGAACCGAATCACGAAACATTGTCGCACTGATACTTCCCTCAGGTGTTTTGATAGACAACTCCCATTTTAAATTAAATTGAAACTATCTAATTTTCTTAGTAAACTGGGAAGATATGAAATAATGTGATGATCCAGAATCAAATAAAGCATTTGATAAACATTAGGAACCCATTAAATTACATTCCACCATGTCTTTAGGAGCATTAAACATAGTAGTAGTGATCTCATAATCCTGGCATTGCTCCCTTGCCTTTTCTGAGGTAAGTTCCCTTGGTACATAGGACATTAATTTGTATAATGTCACTTTCTCTACAATTATACCCTTCAACATTGAAAACCTCTGTCTTCCCCTTGCAATCACGAGCTTGGTCCCCTTTTTCAAGACACTTATAACTGACTCCCATTCCCTTCATGAAATTACTGGGGTGTTTCTTCCCACATTTACTGTAGGATGGATATTCATCTTTTCCTTTCTTCCCCATATTTCTATTTCCAGAGTGTTCAACATATCTCTTTATCTCTTTCTTTACATTAAATTCGTAAGACTTATAGAATTCCTTTTCTATCTTGATAGTTCATGAGACAATATCTTCGTACAATGAGAAGGATTTTGATACTAATAATCGACATAGAAATTCTTTTAACCCATCAAAGAATCGATCAATCTTCCTCCATGTGTTACATATATAATCTACAACATACCTAGATATCTTTGTAAAATTAGCCTCATACATTGCAACATTCTCATCCTCCTTTTTCCTCAGACTCCAAAATTGGCTTTCTATATCTGCTCAATAGTCAGAAGAAAATTATTTTTCTAATAAAATATCCTTAAAATCCATCCATTAAATGTTAAATACTTCTTCATCTTCCTTTTTGTTTTGGAAAAATGAACACCATTGATCTGCATCTTTCGTGAGGTGATAAATTTTCACGAAAACCATTTCCCTTTCTCCACTCCCAAAGCCTGAAATATTTTCTCTATGGAATTTTGAAATTTATCATCTACTTAGGGATATCTATTTCCATTTATTTTTGGTGTTTGTTTCCTCATGAAGCGGTCTAACATTGATTGTCCTTATTGTGGATCAGGGTGCTCCATTGTTCAGCACTAGTTCCTTCACTAGTTTCACTATAATTATCTTGAGTAGGAGGGAAATAAATACATGGATAACGTTCGTGTATACGGTTTCCATTCTTTCCACTAGATCCATATCAAAACAATTTCATACACTAGATTAGTTTATGAATCACAATACATAATTCCAAACTTATAAAACTCTTAACATAAATTGAAAATTTTATGGATATAATACATAGTCATAAAAAAATGTTTTCTTTAAGGAGGTATATACTAAAAAATCCTTCATAATTGTTTGTAATGAAAATGTGAATTATCCCAAGCATATACCCTAGGAGTGTTGTAACCAGGAACGCTGCAAGGCCCATTTTCATGTATCAGGATACCTCGGGTCAAGACCAAAACTTCGTGTAAGAGTTTTTAATCCTAGTTACATCTATTCTAAATCCGCATCAACCTGCTCATATCTAGAAAATGATGTATTTCTTGGAAAATACACAAAATCTTTACATTACCAAAATTCTAGGAGGTTCATCTATACTAATGTTCAAAGTCTATCTTAGGGTAACATGCTCTAATCATTGTTTTTCTAAATATATTTTCCAATGTTTTTACTTATCATTATCTGATACCAATTGTAATGCCCTGACCCTAGTTACCCAGAGTCGGTGCATTATTACATAACATTGTCATGATACAAGGAACTATGTCCTGAAAGACCAACCCATTTAATATCCTTGGAAGTACTAGATACATTTAAAAGTTTTACAATAAATCATGAAATAAAAACAAGATAAATATTTTTCCTCTTTTGAACATAGTTATATTCTTAGCCTATCCCAGCAGGTCAGCCAAAAATTCTTCTTCACATCCTGAAAAAATATGACAATGAAAGGGGTGAGCTCAGAAGCTCAGTAAGGATAACAATATAACCGAATATTTCATAAATAAGCATAATAATTTAAGGCAATATTTATGAATAATTATAGCCTTTTAAAATTCAACATCTGCATAATATAGAAAAGATAAAATCATAAAATTCCATTTACATATTCACATGGATATTCTACTAGTTGAATAATCACATGCAATATCAATATCCACTTTCATAATGATGGAATTCAGAATCCAGACATCATAACCATATAATCCAGGACTTCTGCCAAGACAAAAAATAAGATTTTGTCAAGGCCTTGGGCGAAGACACTTGTTTGTCTCAGGAGACATATTGATGAATCAATGAGCTATATCGGCTCCACCTATCACTTATTAAGTCAAATGAATTCCTCATACAAAAATGTTTAAACATAAAAAAAACATTCGTATTAAAACATGCATAAGGAATGTCAATACTTTATCTATAAACCATGAATGGTTCAAAAATAAAACATCCATAGTCAAAGATATCACCAATCCTTCAATACAATATGAAATATTTTTATCATATTAAATCAACTACAAACAAGTTTAAAATCCATCAAAGGATGTCAATATTGATGAAATGATAACTATTAGAAATAAAAACCTCATTCTATTTTGAAATCATTTAAATGTCCCATAATTATAAAAGAAAACAATTTTTTTGAAAATATTTTTATAATATTTTATGGGAATTTTCATTGATGATATAACGGTGGAAAATAGCTACACCCGCCATATAAGTTAAAAAAAGACATTATTAACTTAATTTTTTTTCGAAAAGGTGATAAAGTACCTTCTTTGGATAACGACAGAAAGATTCCTTTCAAACCATTTTATAAAAAGTATATCAAGGGTATAAATGAATTTATCCCATAGTCTAGTAGATAGTAAAAATGTTTTGAAATACATTTTTAAGAAACATGGTTGTGGATGAGAAAGAGGTCCCAGTAGATACTAACGTACTAACAACCTCTGGTAACTGAAGAGATTGTAGAATTAACCCTTACCTTATACTTTTCCTTGGAAGAGGGTTTGTTAACCACCTATATAACAGTTACATAATTTTTATTGAATTATAAATGAATCACATAAATAAATATGATATCATATACGATCTTCCAATATTTCTTTTTTAATAATATTTTAGTAGTATCATCGTTTCGAGTGTTAACTGAACCGTTTTCCTCTATATGCTCGGTTACGTAAGCCATGTTTTTATGGATAGGATGTATTTAATTCATATATAAAAATTTAATATGTTCATAGAAATAATTTTTAATCATTAAATGAAAATTATTTTTTAATGATTACGATGGGAAAGGAATCTCATCGCGTCTGTGGAGACGGTAATCCGTACGTATGGTCGAGCGACAATATCATTATATTGGTGGTGAAATAGTTTGTAATTGGATGGTATATCATATATAGAGAATCAATAACATTTTATATTTATTATATAAATATGTTATACTCATTATTATACCCATACAAATAATTATGTGTTTGAATAACAAACTACATTACGACATGGAGACCGTAAGCCGTATATACGGACGTATGGTGACTTGGTCATTAATATCATGGATATAATAATGAATATGGTTGTAACATTTTTATAATAAAATAATTGAATATAGAAGATACTGGATTTATTATTTTATAATGGAGACAACAAATAAAGATGAAGTGGAAGAAGAAAATAACTTGAAAGAGGGTGGTTTAATTATTATCTATTCTTCTGGTGTTTCCTTTTGAGTTGATCAAAAGGGCTCCTTAGGATGGCATTCTGATCAATGTAAGGATTATACATTGATTTCTGGAATTTTTAGAGGATATTTGGGCTGGGGTTGGCCGAGCCAAATGGATGTGGAGGTGTGAAATTAATGGAAGGGGAAGTACCCTTTTTTATAGAGGGTATGGTCAATTTATAAAAAGCTTGAAATATTATTTTATAATAAAATAATATTTGATTAATAATGGCCTCAAATTGATTTCTTTCTAGGATAAAGAGTTTTTGGGTAGAAAACCTCTCAAACAATAAGGTTTAGACAGGTTGAGGTCACATTATTAACCTTATCTTTTTTATTTAACTCTTAGTTTAATGTTTTGACATTTACCATGTCTCTTTGTATTTTTATATTATATGGTTAATAAACATACTATAAAAAGCCAAATGAACCCCAACTGTTTCATTGTTAATATATATAACTTTATCTAAGTCCTTTTCATGAACCATAGATTTTTTAGGCATATTATATCAATTAATAATATAGTACTAGTTTTTAAAACTCGGTTATGTCAATTTTGACACTATTATTATTCGGTTTTTTTGAAAATCAAAACAACATTACTACTTTAAACAAAAATTATTTAATCAACCATAGAAATTCATATTAACCTATAATATTATTTGAGTTCATAAAAAGTCTCAAATTACATTTTCTTGTATATTTATAATATCAAATTTTTTAATATTTCATTAATAAGGTAATTTATGCATCGTCATTGTGTCATAAATAAATTAAATTATATAATGTAAAAAATTATAAAAAAAATAACATTATGCAGGATATATTTTTATTTTTCTAATGAATACTTATATTCGAATTTATCTTATGTATAACCCTATTTTAAAAAGGGTTTAGTTATTAAACTTTGAATTTAAAACTTTTAACTCTTCTTCAAATAAAATAATAATAAATTTCCTAATATAATCCATGTGGACCAGAAGGATCATATTTTATTCCTAAGGATTTTTTGGTTTAATTAAACATATCCAATTGAATTATGACATGTGTTAGGGTAATTATAATGTCCTTATTACCCTTAATTATCCTATTTACTATTAACCATGGTAAATAAAAGCCAAAAGTTAATATTCACCAAAAATTATTTTCATATTATTGAACCACATTTTACATACTAATGTTAACATTGTCTCCCAAAATTACGAAATTAAACTCACAGAAGAGGTAAAATTATTTTTTATTCAAATTTGTAAATGCTCCTCGAGGCAAGGTAAAAGACGGTAAAATGATCAATAAAATTTTATAGATCTAAACTATTTATAAAATGAATCCAATGAATTACATTGAACATATATAGGTAATATGTATCTATTTTGACCTAAAATAAAATAAAATAAAATAACTAAATATTTAAATAAATAGTCGGTCTTAAACAATAACGCATTGTTTTCCACTGTTCATCAAGAATTGAATGTTCTCATAAAAATACCAAAAATTTACCCTAAGCTAATATTTAATATTCTGAATCAAAAAATGAACCCCATTTTGAAAAATAAAATTAATAAAAATAAAAAAAGTGTGTATTACTATTCATAACAGCTATTTTCTTTGGTCGTGGTGTGTTAAAATTTATAGTTTCATACAACGTAAGCTACTGCATTATTCAAAGGAAAACGTACTGTGGATGCTTGGGGTGTTATAAGATCAACTTCAAGTAGCTCTTCTAAATGAGATTATATGAGAAGAATATCATATGAAACCTACTGAGGGAAAATCCTACCTTTAAATTAAGGATGTATCTATTGTTTAATGATAAATTGATGTATTTAGAGAGTAATTTCCAGATCACTCTCCAAAGAAAGAAGTTTAGTTTCCTATTGATTCAATCCCTATTGCAAGACCTATACCATATAATCCCTATATAAAGGCCATGTGGTAGTTAATATAGTTAAAGAAAAACATGGGGAATTGAGTGGTAAGGTATTTATATTCCCTAGTGTTTTACCTTGGGGAGAACATATTCTTTTTGTTCAGAAGAATGAGGGATCTATAATGTTGTGAATTTTCTATAGAGAGATAAATGATATTATGAAATAGAACAAGTATTATCTGCCTCCCAATGATGAATTATAGGAATAACTTCACATAGATCAACATTTTTCAAAGATTCATATTTGTTCTGGATATCACAATTTTATGTACACAATGAAGTTATTCCAAAGATTGTGTTTTAGATAGGGTATTGACATCATGAGTTTATATTAATTCAATTTAAACTGATGAATGAACTCTCTGTTTTTATGGATATAATGAACATATTATTCAAGTAATATCTTGAAAATTGTTTATTTCACTTATTAATGATATTAATGTGTACCCCTAGAGCTATGAGGACTATTATAACTACATGTAGATTTTTCTAGAGACTCTTAGAAGGATAGAGTTATATTTAATGATTATCAAGTGTTAATTATTGCTTCAAATCGTTTTTTTCTTGTAAATGTTGTCTCTAAGGATGGAATCTCAGTTGATACTATAAAAATGATAGTCTTGGAATGACCAACACTAACTAAAATAACTGAGATATGTATTTTCATTGGTTTACCAGGTAACCATCAAAATTTCATTAATAGATTCTCCATATTAGCTACTTAATTAACCAAGCTTAATCTTAATGTGGTTAAGATAATTTCAATATGTTAATATGAAGACTTATTTGAAGAATTGTAGAGTATGTATTTGAATTCTATGATCTTAAATATCTTATATTGAATTGGATGATTTTTTATTTTTATTGATGCATTGAATAAATGAATGTATTATGTTCTCATGAATAATCATAGGAATATTTTTTAAGATATAACTAAGATAAAAACTCTTGAAAAAAAACTATATAATTCGTGATCTTGATTAAAAATATGTAATCATTTCTATGAATATATGGAGATACTATCTCTATGGAAAAAGATTTTAGATATATACATTTCACAAGAGTTTGAAATATATTCTCTCATATAAATAACTCAACATGAGGAAATGGATATGGGTTGAGATACTAAAGGATTTTGATATTTCAATATAGTACTACTCAGGGAAGGATAATAATTTAGTAGATGAATTAAGCATGACAGATTATATTGTTTAGAATAAAATGAGGACTTACATGGATATTTTGTATGTTGATTTATTAAATATGTATATGGTAATTATCAAGGAATTTGAAACAAAACTTCTATTTTGAATGTTTTCCCAACCATATTAATTAGAAAAGACAAAAAACATTAGTTAGATAATGATATTTTAAAAAAAATTAATTCTATGGATGATGGTAAATTTTTAGACTTGTTATATAAAGACTGAATTTTGAAAATTGTGAAGATGTTTTTTGTTCCCACTATAACTAGGCTAAAAAAGAAATTTTTGGGTGATTTTCCTAACTCTAATTTTTCTGTACACCCAATTAGCACCAAAATGGGTAGATATTTGAAGTAACATTTTTGGTAGGTTCATTTGAAGAAAAAAATTGCAGATTATGCATCATAATTTTTCATTTGCAAATAGGATAATAATGAAATACAATATCCCAGAGGATTCATGAAACCTCTACCTACTCATACGTGGAAATGGGAAAAATTACTATGTATTTTGTCCCTGGATTACCAATGACTCTATGAATGAAGGATTCAATATGGGTAATTTTTTATCAACACACCAAATATACACATTTGGTCATTAATAGAGAGGATTTTCTACTGGGGCACCCCACACGACTCAATATTAATTATGTTCATAGAATTAATGGTGAACCTATATAGATTGTGTCAGATTGAGATCCCCGTTTTTCATCAAAATTATGGAAGAGTCCTTAATGGGATTTGGATAATGAGCTATATTTGGATAATTTTTATCACCCTCACACAGATGGATAGTCTAAAAGGTCTATTCGGAAATTAGAAGACATGTTAATATTATGATCTCTTTACTTTCAAGGTATGTCGGATCAATTTTTACCTTTTATAGAGTTTTCCTATATTTTTTCCATTTTAGTATTCAAATGGGACCATATTATCCCTTATATATCAAGAGATGTCATACTCAAACATGGTGGGATGAATTTTGTGAGAAAGAACATATATAAATAAAATTATTAAAAAGAAAAATAAAAACGTAATGACTATTTAGGATCATATTAAATATCATATAAGTAGGAAAAAGAGTTGTATTGACATCTAGAGAAATGATTTGAATTTTTAATTAGGATATCACATATTTCTAAAAGTGTATCTCTTGAAGGGTCTCATAAGGATTGGTAAGAAAGGGAAACAAAGCTCTAAGTACATTAGATCGTTATAGATTCTGTAATGAATTGGAGTTGTCAATTATCATTTTTTTATTCACTAGTGCAGAAAATTTTTTTCACGTCGGTTATTTTTTATTATTTATGTCGGTTTTTAGGCGACGTTAATACGGACGACGTTATAAATAACGTTTTTTACATCGGTTATTTAAAACCCGACGTAATATCCCTAACATCACGGTGGTTATCACGTCGGTTCATATAATAACCGACGTGATAAATATGCGCGGGGGGCTTTATCACGTCGGTTATTCCCTAAACCGACGTGATAAAACGCCTGGGATATCGTTTATCACGTCGGTTATGTCATAACCGACGTGTTAAACCCTTCCCCTGGCCTATTATCACGTCGGTTATTTAAGAAACCGACGTGATAAAAAGGCCTGGGAAATGTTTTAGCACATCGGTTATCCAATAACCGACGTGGTAAATCAATTCCCAGGCCTTTTAGCACATCGGTTATATTAAGAACCGACGTGATAAAAGCCCCGGGAACGGTTTATCACGTCGGTTCTAGAAAAACCGGACGTGATAAACCCCTACCAATTTATTTACCACGTCGGTTATAAAATAACCAACGTGAAAGAAATTTTTTTTTAAATAATTGCACTGCTCTCACCAAAAAGCAACCAGAAACCAAACAAAAATAACCATGCCAGCCCTCCCCCAAGCCCCAACTGAACCCCACCCTCATCTATACCCACCTAACAACCTGGCCAGCCCCCCCCCCCCCCCCCCCACAACATTGGAGCCCCACCACAACCCTTGGACACCCCCACCCTTCATTTACACCCCCACGACCCCTAGTACAGCCTCAAACACCCATTGGACACCCCTCCCATATCCCTTGGACACCCTCCACCCCTTGGACAGCCCCCCACCCCTTGGACAGCCCCCCACCCTCATTTACACCCCCAAGACCCCTAGTACAGCCTCAAACACCCATTGGACACCCCCCCACACCTTGACAGCCCTCCCAGACCCCTTGGACACCCCCCCGACCCCTGGACACCCCCCCGATCCCTTGGACAGCCCCAAACACCCCTTGGACACCCCTCCCATATCCCTTGGACACCCCCACCCCTTGGACACCCCCACCCCTTGGACAGCCCCCCACCCTCATTTACACCCAACCGGCCCCTTGGACAGAACTCCCAGACACCTTGGACACCACTCCCATATCCCTTGGACACCCCCACCCCTTGGACCCCCCCACCCCTTGGACAGCCCCCCCACCCTCATTTACACCCAACCGGACCCTTGGATAGAACTCCCAGACACCTTGGACACCACTCCCATATCCCTTGGACACCCCCACCCCTTGGACACCCCCCACCCCTTGGACAGCCCCCCACCCTCATTTACACCCAACCGACCCCTTGGACAGAACTCCCAGACACCTTGGACACCACTCCCATATCCCTTGGACACGCCCCCACCCCTTGGACACCCCCACCCCTTCGACAGCCCCCACCCTCATTTACACCCCCCGAACACTAGGACAGCCCCAAACACCCCTTGGACACCCCTCCCATATCCCTTGGACACCCCCCGACCCCATGGACACCCCCCCACCCCTTGGACAGCCCCACCCCCTGGACACCCCCCCGACCCCTTGGAAACCCCCCGACCCCTTGGAAACCCCCCCATCCCCTTGGATAGCCCCAAACACCCCTTGGACACCCCTCCTATATCCCTTGGACACCCCCCACCACTTGGACACCCCCCACCCCTTGGACAGCCCCCCCCCACCCTCATTTACACCCAACCGACTCCTTGGACAGCCCCAAACACACCTTGGACACCCCTCCAATATCCCTTGGACACCCCCCACCCCTTGGACACCCCCACCCTCATTTACACCCCCCCGACCCCTAGGACAGCCCCAAACACACCTTGGACACCACTCCCATATCCCTTGGACACCCACCAAACACCCACCCACCCCCTTGGAACCTCTCCCCCCATACCTAAATCCAGACCAGAAAAACCATCAACAGTAGACCAAAACAAGAAGTAGAGAAAAATTAAACATTAACTTATATAACATTCAAAACTTACACTGTCAACTTCAAAAAAAACTAAATCCAACCTAAACGACTACGAAATACACAATTACATTGACAATATTCAAAATTACATTTTACATTACAAACAACTAAAAGTCAATCAAACCTGTAAAATAATTTGACCACTCCACTTGTAAGTGATTGATATCTTCAGCAACAAAGGGTTGAGGGTCATCAAAAAGATACAAAGGAAAAGGATAGTAGTCAACGTGTATAATGAATAAATCAAATTGAAATATTATGAGAAAGAGGAAATCTTACCAGGTCAAAACTCAGAACTGTCCCAGTTGTTATTATTTCATACATAAATCCTAACATGTAATATCCACATTCGATGATGCCTTGTTGCTCATGACATTTCTGTTTGAATGAGTGTAAATTCAATATATTATTTTTATGTAATAATTCAAAATGTACGAATTATAAATGGATATTTACCTTCGCATGTACATATTTGATCTTGAAATTCCTTTTCTTTGCGCTTTTTCGAAAGTGGACCCATGCCCTGTTAGAAAATAATACGAAGGGGGTAAATTTAAAATTCATTATAATATATAAAACTATTGTGAAATTAAAACTTACGTTTCCAATATATTCTTAAAACTTTCTCGCACATCATCATGGAGAGAGCATATCCAATAAAGTGTTTTCTCCCTAGGGAAAAAAACCCCTAACATCCAATGATCCCTGATAAAAGGAAATTTAACGTTAGTGGTTTTTTATGTTAAAAGATAATTAACTCTTTGAGAGGGATGTGTTTCATACCTCTCACAAAAAGGCATCATCCAACACTGTGTGATTACATTCTTTTCAAATCTATCAGCAATATAAAGCATTCTTTGTTCCTCATCCAATGCACATGCTTCAGGGGAAATCAATTGTGGGTCCACGAATCCATATACATCTGTCAGCTCATTCCTCTCACAAATTTTATACAGATACCTAATACAAAGCAGACATAAGTATACATTTTTAATAAATATAACCCAAGGAAAAGGTGTTAAGACTTACATGATAAAAATTTTCACCACGTTGATGCCCAACTTATCTCCAGTGACAAACTCCATGATATCAGTTTTCATAATCCCCACACATAGTTCACGTCCACAGACATGAGCTTCCATTGTAAAGTCATAATGATCCGCCAACAAATTTGAATATCTTGACAATTTGTCAAGACTGCTAGTATCTGCATCTGATGTCATAGCTATCTGTCTTGGTTGTTGTCTATACAGTATTTCTTTACATTTGAAGTATTCCTGTAAAAATAAAATGAAAAATATATTAGTTTTCAAATGATAAAACATTAATAAAAATATAAAATAAAAGATATAACATCCATACCTCTATGGTAATGAGTCGAAGAAGTCTGGATGGCCAAAGTAAAAAATGGCTGATACTATGTCCAACTGTCGTCACCTCATCTGTAGGTAATGGTATCCGAGCTGATCTATCTATAATATCCTGTACAGTGACCCTCTGATTCTCTACATCTAACTGTTGATGATGAACTGTATCTCCTATACAATATACCATCCCATATGCAACTATATGATGTTGAGGATCATCAACATACAACTCACAATAAGTAGGTAGCTGCGGCGGAGGAGGAGGATCAAAAATGGGGTCCGCAGGCTGAGGTAGGGGAGTGGGAGCTACTGGGAGAGGTGGAGTGGGAGCTGTACCCTGAAATTGTCTTTGCAAGTCTGTAAACATTAACTGCACTGATGCTCTAATCTTTTCCTCCATTGTCGCATTAATATTATGGACTTCAGCCTCCAAGGATTCTATTTTTTTTATAAACTCCCTCAACGTTAGAAGTTTAGGAACGTGGCAACACTTTTCTTACCGATACACCTGCCGGATATCCTCTTACACGGCCAGGATGTTCGGGCTTTCCCAATGCCACAGATAAAATATCTTCCCTCCCAGATGGTGTAAATGTCCCCTGTGAACTCTGCTCCTCAAGAGAGTCCTGTAATAATTAATTGAACATTTCTATAATGATTGGAAATATATGACGAAAATAGTAAACTTAAATAAATAAAATAGATATCTTACAATCCTCTCAACTACGAGTCTCGATTCTTCCGAAAGATATTGTCCTTTTTTGCCCTTCCGATCTCTTTTCCATTTCTCATGTCTAGATGGAGGGGATGGAGGGGCCACCTCTCCAGAGCTTGAAGACTCAGCTCTTAGTTGTTGAAATTTTTCTGCCATCATTTGTTCTTCCAATAATGCATACCCTCCCCGAGATAAACTATGAGGGTATACATTTTTAGATTGGATCTCTTGATGAGCTTTCCTTGTTTGCTGTAAATTAAGAATAAGTAATCATTAACAAAACAATAATAAGATCATTTATATAAGAAAGCTTATAAAATTTTACATTTCCCTTACCAAAAATGATTCTTTTCTTCTACATTCAAAAAATTGTCTCCACGTGTCTTCATCTATAAAAGGATATATACGACATGGATTCTCACGACTCCTATGACCATAAATGAAATCAGATGAGAGGGTTTATTTGAAATCCCTCCATCTCCTAGCAGCCAACGATAAGCATTTCTTCCTGACTCCTCCAGTGTCAGGAATATCAAATGTCATCTGATAAAAAAGAGGTTAACAATATTATATATACTAGAAACATTTAAAGAACAGTCAAACAATAGCAAAATATCTTACCAAAATGGTCTCCCACAGCTGAGAAATTATCGCCTTATCCACACTTCTCCAATCATCATAGAGAATGCTTACTTTGCTCTTAGCCTGACTTGCTACAAAACCCTTAAAATCTTTAGCATTTAGACCTCTAGGAAGATCATCATCATCAAACTCCACGACTATCCTCTCCTCATTCGTACGGGCAAGTGATAATTTTGGTAAACGTGTACACCCACGCTTACCAACCTTTGAACTCTTTTTCGTAACAGGAGCATGTGAATGTTCCTCCCCAGATGTATGACCAATATGCTCATCTCCAGAATCATGTGGCTGATCAACTGTTTGATCTGTCATTCTCCTTCAAATCAAAAAAACAAACATTAGTTCACAAATAGAAAATTGTACTAAATTAAATAATAGTAATCATTGGTAATATGGTAAGCATGTTAAACAATGATAAACATGGTAAACACAGGCAAATGGTTGCCAAGGAGTTGGCCCAAGAAAGCTGAAAAGTGGACTCACGGAGTCCACCGGTCCGCCGGTGTGAGCACACCGGCCAGCCGGAGGACCCAGGCAGTGGACTTGCCCACTGCCTGGTGCCACTGGCCGGCCGCTGGCTCACCACCGGCCGGCCGCTGGTGATCCAGACAGAGAGGAAGACTCTCTGTCTGGTCCACCGGCCGGCAGCTGGCTCACCACCGGCCGGCCGCCGGCTCAGCACCGGCCAGCTGGTGGACTAGACAGAGCTTTGTTCTGGACCACCGGCCAACCGGTGATCCACCACCGGCCAGCCGGTGCGCCCAGGACTTCTCCTCTTTATGGTTTTTATTGTTTTATCGTTTTGGTTTGATACATGTTTTAATAAGTAAAAAATTTACAGTATCTAACATTATATGAAAAAACTAAATGTAAACAAGAAATAAACTTGTGTTACCTGTAATTTTAGGAATGTACAGTTGGATTGTTTTCCCAAATTACTTCGTCGTGATCGTTCCTTATGGCACAAACCATGTCTTCAATGTACTCATCATTATGTTCTGTTAATCTTTCCATGGAAGTAGGGATCTCACATAAATCAGCATCTTCATCAAATTCATCCTCACCAACATATTGGTTTTTCCCTTGTAAAACAACATCCCACTGCATATCTGATTGATCTACTACATAGAAAATTTGTTTGGAATGTGTTGCCATTATAAAAGAATCAGCTGTGTCTTCCAATCTATTCAGATTAACAAGTGTCATTCCAAATTCATCGTGTCTGACACTGTTGTTACCGATAAACCATTTACAGTTAAAAACGGGAACTTTAATTTTAAAGTAATCAGCCTCCCATATGTCTTCAATCACTCCATAATATGCACTTGATGCCGAAATTGGGTTTCTGTCCTTAGCACTCGAAAAATGCATTGCTTCTGCAAACACCAATACACCACTATTCTGAACTGCACTTCTGTTGTCCTGAGCTTTCGTATGAAATGTATAGCCATTAATGTCATAAGCGGACCATGTTATCACATTTAAAGATGGACCACCCACTATCCATTTTAATGTCTCTGATACATCTGATCTACCAAGCAAGGTCTTTTTAAACCATGGCAAAAAAGTTTTGTTGTGCTCATTCAAAATCCACATTTCTTTCTTCTTTGGATGACATTGTTTCAACTCATTAATATGCAATGTGATATATGGTTGAACATCAGCTATGTTATTCAACATGTATGATTCTAACTTCTTCATATGTTCAGCTGACAATGATTTTACTTTCAAGCCACGAATCCCCTTTCCCTCATTATTAACCCGTTCATGGCGAGATGGAGGCAAACCTATGTGTTGCGCCGTAGCCAAGTAGCTCGTACAAAACTCTGCTACCTCCTCAGAAATATACTTTTCAATAATGGAGGCTTCAGGTCGATATGGATTTTTAACATATCCCTTTAATATTTTCATATACCTTTCAAAAGGATACATCCAACGAAGATATACAGGTCCACAAAGCCTTATTTCTCGAACCAGATGAATCATTAAATGCACCATCATATCAAAAAAAGTTGGAGGAAAATACATTTCCAAATGACAAAGTATAAAAATTGCATCCTTTTCCAAAATGTTAAAAGCATTCACATCAATCGCCTTGTTGCAAATTTAATTGAAAAAATAACACAACCTCATTATAGTCTTTCTGACACGGATGGGCAATATTCCACGCAGTGCAACTGGTAGAATTTGTTGCATCATGACATGACAATCATGTGATTTCATACCTATCAACTTCAAGTCTTTCAATGAGACAAAATTTTTTACATTTGAAGAATAACCTTGAGGAACTTTGATATCATGAAGACACTGACAGAAGCTACTTTTCTCCCTCTTCGATAATGTATGACAAGCTGGGGGAAGAAATGTTCGTCTTCCTTTAGGAGTGGGAGCTAACTCCAAACGTATTCCCATTGACAGTAGGTCTAACCTTGCATTCAACCCATCATTTGTCTTTCCTTTAATATCTAGCAATGTTCCGATCAAAGAATCACATATATTCTTCTCCACGTGCATGACATCAATATTATGTTTGACTTCATGATACCTCCAATATGGTAGCTCAAAAAATATTGACCTTTTCTTCCAAATATGTCTATCATTACCAGATTTCTGTGTCTTTCCCAATGTCACATCAAGGTTTTTCACCCTCTCAAAATAAAATTCTGGGGATAAAGGTTGAGGAGCAGTATCAAATTCTTGTGAGCCATTGAAAGCCTTTTTTAGTCTTCTATAAGGGTGATCCATAGGCAAAAACTTTCGATGAACCATGTACACTGTTTTCCTCCCATGATGCAATTGACAATATGACGTCTGTTGTTCGCAAATTGGACATGCTTTATGCCCTTTAACACTGTATCCAGACAAATTTCCATATGCTGGGAAGTCATTTATAGTTAATAGAAGCACTGCATGCAGTTGAAAATATTCCATTTTATAAGAATCATACACCCTAATACCATCAGCCCATAACAGTTTCAAATCATCAATTAGCGGTGACAAGTATACATCAATATCATTGCCGGGTTGCTTTGGACCAGAGATCATGATACTCAACATGACATATTTTCGCTTCATACAAACTTCAGGAGAGAGGTTGGAAATTACCAATAAAACAGGCCATGAACTATGTGTGCTACTGAGGGTTCGGTATGGATTCATTCCATCTGTGCACAAGCCTAGTATCAGATTTCTAATTTCATTTCCAAATGTAGGGTACTGGGCATCAATTTTCTTCCATTGTGGACAATCAGCTGGATGACGTATTTTTGCATCACATACCTGCTCATCAGCATGCCATCTTAACCTTTTTGCATCATGTGAATTAGCAAATAAACGTTTGAAACGAGGAATTATAGAAAGATACCAAAATACCATTGAAGGGAGCTTTGTAATCTCTACATCAGCTTGGGATTTTTCTTTCACCTTATACCATGATGTCCCACATTTAGGACACTCTTTCAGAAATTCATATTCCTTCCTATATATAATGCAGTCATTCGGACAGGCATGTATTTTCCTGTATCCCAATCCCATCAGGCATAATATTTTTTTGGCCTTATAATGTGAATCTGGAAGATCGTTATCTTTTGGAAGAATGTCTTTCATCAATTGTAGCATCTCTGTAAAACTTCTGTCACTCCATCCATGTTTCGCCTTCAGGTTAATCAATCTTAACACCGCCGACAAAACCGTAAAATCTGTACAACCAGGATATAATGGTTTTTTGGCATCACCATATAGACGTGCAACTGTCGGTTCTATCTCAATTTGTTCTGCTACAATATCGCGAATCATTTCTTCAATTCCATCGGAGTTACCATCTTGCGATTCATTATCATCTGTGACATTCTGTCCAGATTCGCCATGCCAAATCCAAGGGTTGTAACTCGGATTGAAACCATGAAAAATCAGATGATCTTTTATCTCTCTACTTTTCAAATTCTTCATATTCAGACATTTCAGGCATGGACAGAAAAAAAATGTCACTACTTGGAACATTTCGTTTAGAAAATTCCAAAAAGGCATCAACACCTTCCTCATATTCATTGCTCATTCGATGTGCCGTAATCCAACTTCGACTCATTATTACCTATAACAAATAGAAAAAATATATATATTTTTTAGATAAGACAAATATATGTTTATATGAAAAAAATCATAATTTGAATGTAAACAATTTTGAAATATAAAACAAATCGATGTGTAAACCCCCCTGGACACCCCCCGACCCCTCTGGACAGCCCCCCACCCCTCCTGGACACAACCCGCCACCCCCGACCTGCTTGGAAACCCCCCTGGACACCCCCCAACCCTCTGGACAGCCCCCCCACCCCTCCTAAACACCACCCCAACCCCCTACCCCCTTGGACACCCCCCTAGACACCCCCAACGCCCACCCACACCCTTGGACAGCCCCCCACACCCACCCACCCCCTTATAAACCCCCCTGGACACCCCCCGACCCCTCTGGACATCCCCCCACCCCTCCTGGACACCACCCCCCACCCCCTACCCCCTTGGACACCCCCTGGACATCCCCCAACCCTCTGGGGCAGCCCCCCACCCACCCGGACAACCCCAAATACCCTATGGAGAGGCCTCCACCCACTTGGACAGCCCCCACACCCATCCACCCCCTTGGACAGCCCCCCACACCCATCCACCCCCTTGGACACCCCCCTGGACACCCCACCGACCCCTCTGGACAGGCCGCCACCCCCTTGGACAGCCCCCCACACCCACCCATCCCCTTGGACACCACCCTGGACACCCCCCGACCCCTCTGGACAACCCCCGACCCCTCTAGAAAGCACCCCCACCCCTCCTGGACACAACCCCCCACCCCCGACCTGCTTGGACACCCCCCAACCCTCTGGACAGCCCCCCACCCCTCCTAAACACCACCACCCACCCCCTACCCCCTTGGACACCCCCCTGGACACCCCCAACACCCACCCACACCCTTGGACAGCCCCCCACACCCACCCACCCCCATGTAAACCCCCCTGGACACCCCCGACCCCTCTGGACAGCCCCCCGCCCCTCCTGGACACCACCCCCCACCCCTACCCCCTTGGACACCCCCCTGGACATCCCCCAACCCTCTGGACAGCCACCCACCCACCCGGACAACCCCAAATACCCTCTGGAGAGGCCGCCACCCACTTGGACAGCCCCCCACACCCATCCACCCCCTTGGACACCCCCCTGGACACCCCACCGACCCCTCTGGACAGGCCGCCACCCCCTTGGACAGCCCCCCACACCCACCCATCCCCTTGGACACCACCCTGGACACCCCCCGACCCCTCTGGACAGCCCCCAACCCCTCTAGAAAGCACCCCCACCCCTCCTGGACACAACCCCCACCCCCGACCTGCTTGGACACCCCCCTGGACACCCCCAACCCTCTGGACAGCCCCCCACCCCTCCTAAACACCACCCCCACCCCCTACCCCCTTGGACACCCCCCTGGACACCCCCAACACCCACCCACACCCTTGGACAGCCCCCCACACCCACCCACACCCTTGTAAACCCCCCTGGACACCCCCCACCCCAAATCCATGCACCTATGCCATGGTTGTGTGTGAATAAAGTAGTAACAACTGTAAAAGGGCAACCCATCCAAATGGACACGCCCCAACCCTCTCGGGGATTTATAGAAAACGATGAAAAATTAGTGAAATCATAAAATTACTCAATATTGCAAGTCGAACAAATAGATCTAGGGATGATAAATAAGATTATGGTGCCAAAACGAGTTAAAAGGGTTCGCAATCGAAGAATCTTAGCTAGTTTCAACAAAAAAAATCACAACACATATATATATACTATCCGCGAAAAAAAAAATGAACGAGTGGGAGGATTACCTGAGTGCTGCGAGTTTAGATGATTGATCCGAGGAGATTAAATATGAGAAACGATGATCGCAAAACGAATCTAAACCAACGACATGGACGAGCCGATTCGGGTTTACGCGCGAGAGAGACGAGTCGCGACTGTCGAAGGTAAACTCGCGAATGACAATCAACGGGTCTGGGTAAATTTTTAAATGAGTTATCACATCGGTTATTCAATAACCAACGTGATAATTGTTTTAAAAACATTTATAACGCCGGTTATTTCAATAACCGAGGTAAAAAACTTCCTCCAATTCATTTTTTACGTCGGTTATTTTATAACCGACATTATAAAGGGCTCAAAATCCGGGTTTTTTTACGTCGGTTATGGAATAACCGACGTCACAAACATCTGCGTATTCTTTTTTTTATGTCGGTTATTTTATAACCGACGTAAAAAAGCCTTCAAAAACCGCGTTTGTGACATCGGTTATTCAATAACCGACGTAAAAAGGCCTTCGAAAACCGCGTTTTTTACGTCGGTTATAAAATTAACCGACGTAAAAAACGAGGCCGCGCGATTAATAACGTCGGTTATTCTTATAACCGACGTTAAAGGTGTACCGAACACAGTTTTTTACGTCGGTTATGAAATAACCGACGTAAAAAACCTCGTTTTACATATTATGACGTCGGTTTTATATAACCGACGTAAAAAATGGTGACGTAAAAAACGTTTTCTGCACTAGTGATTCCACCAAAAATTTCTTAAGTAAATTATGTGTTCTACATATTTTTATTAAAGATGTAAATGATAGAACCATAAAATATACTCACCTATGAAGAAATAGAACTAGAACCCGATTCGTCTAACTACAATGATCCTATCAGGATTCTTGACACTAGAGAAATATTAATTTGAATACAATGACTCAAATGGTAAAAATTATTAAGAGAAACAATAATATAGAAGAATAAATGTGGGAACTTAAGGATGCAATGATGAAAAACCACACACATCTTTTTATAAGGTAATACTCATAAAAAATATGTGCATATCTTTTTTGAAAGAGGGAATAAAATAACACCCCAATACATTACGGTATGTATCCTCTTTAATTAATTCAATTCATTTGATAGATTATGTTACACACTACACTGAGCATAAATGAATGGTGATATACTATTAATTATTAACATGCTAGTGTAAACATTATTATGAATATTGGGAATAATAATCTGTCCATTAGAAAAATAACCTCACCAATAAAAGTATAGATAAAATTTACATTGCTCATAAATGAAAATATGATATATTTATATCATTTATTATGTAAATAAATGTTTTAAAATGATAAATTATGTGTATGTATTTTCTTAAAATGGAATTGTTTATTTAAAATTTTATAAAAAATATAATTATTTAATTGATAATGTATTTTCATAAAAATGATATAGAAATTAATATTTTGTTTTATTATAATTATAATATATTTTTGTTAGACCATAAGTAATTTTTCAAACTATCATAGAAACCTTTATAGTTTTAAAATCATTATATTTTTAATAATGATGCTTTAATTTAAAAAAAAATTATCATATTAAGAAAATTATTTTTCTAAAATTAATTTCATTTTTGAATTCAATAAATTGAAAAATGGATTGGGTTATTATTTCTATTTTTTCTAAAATAGTTGAATTATTTTTATGAGTTGTGAAATATAATAATTTACTGTATTTAACTTAATCTGTTAAATATTGTAATTTAATAGTCATTATTGATTTCAAAAACCATTAGATAAAACATAAATTCACGTGTTACTATATATAGTCACAATAATCAAATCTATTGATAGTATAGATCCTAAATAGTATATAAAAAATTAAAATAATCAAAAAACACCCATCTCCCATATAACTACCACCCTCAACACCCATTATGGTCATACCATATAAGCCTTGAAGATTTTCAAAATTATTATCAATTCAATTTACAAGACTCTTCCCCACATGAAATACATTATGGTATTTCCAAAATTCCAAATCAATGTTTCTTAAAGAGGATCACAATGAGACAATATTCATGAGTCAAAATCCTCCATTCTCTTTTAATTTATTTTCATGTCTTATCCTCACATCATATAACCTATCCCAAGTGGTGTGTAAAATCTTGTATCATATATATAATATAATATTATTTTTATAATATATTATCCAACACCAAATACCTTCTTCACTACTTTTATTTTAAAAATGAAAAGACTATATGTGATGTGTCGATTCACAGCCTTCGTGGATGACTAGTTTTCATTTTCTATTACTACCTTCATGGATGCTCATAAAACCATTATTATGGGTAAATAATATTTTAATATAAATATTATAAGTTATATCATGTTATAGAAACCAATATATAAAGATAATATTAAATAAAATTACACAACATTGTGATGGTCTTAAAAACCACCAAAATAAATTAAGACATTTTCACTATGATTTTATCTATTGAATAATCCTTATACCATAAAACCAAATGATATATGAGACCATTTAGAATTTTGGTATTTCATTAATAAAAAATAATTTCACTTCTAGAGAAATTATTCCCATTTTACATGTCCTCCCATATTAATAATCCAGGGAACATACCATAAAATCATGAAACGAATGCTCATGGAAGATGAAATTAAACATTATAACTCATTGAAATGGCCAAAAATGAACACAACGAAATTATAATAAATAAAATATATTTTTAATAGTATAATAATTAATTATTCAATTAATTAATCTAATTTTACAAACCATTACATTATGTACAAGTGAGGTACACTTTTTGACATATGGTAAGAGTTTCTCATCTCACTTTTACTTCTATGAGATCTATTCCATATTCAAAACACAATTCTTGTGTGTGGTGAAAATAATGACCTATTAAATATAATATCATGAGTCTATTTACCTTAATGAAAATCAATGTTTTATTTCACAATCATTAAATATATAGGGCATATGATTCGACTGATTACAATGTGGTAAGAGAATTAATCACCCAATTTCCATTATTTCGGTTAAACTTCTACTCCATTGATTATGCCAGGTTATTATTATGTCTGAATGTTTTTTATAATATTATATTTCCACTTCTATTATGTGGATTTAAATCATAAACACATAATCAATTCATTTGGTTAGGTATCACAGTTACTTTTGAAAATACTCATTTAAATGTTTTTTTATTCAAAAATTAAATGGAATTTTTTTAATATTATACGGCATGAGCATAATTTCCTATTTTTTGGAATGATTAATATCTTTAGGAATAATTTAAAATTTTACTATGTTATTTTCATATAAAAATTAAAATTTTATTATTTAGACATTTTTAAATAAATGATATCAATGTAATGTTGGATTTTTCTCAATATTTTCTCAATAATTTTATTAGAGTATTTTCATATATTTTAATACCCTATGTTCGATATTATGATCATTTGTGGTATATATATTATGATACCATATAATATATTTTATTTAATTTTTTATGATCACTTTGAATATAGATGTGATATTTATATATCATTCATCATATCACACTAGATGGTTTATGATTATGTTAACTATATTGGGAATGTTATTAACATTTCATGTGATAGTATCATTATGAATGTATATGCTTATTATGTTCCAAACATTTCATATAAGGAATTAATTTGACATATTATGTGATATGTGGGGCCTAAGATGTCACATCAAGGTATCATTAGTTCTCATGAGAAAAACTATTCTGGGAATTAGTTGATGGTTTACCTAATTGTGTATGGTGTCTTGGATGAATCCTTAATAGTCTGTTTATAATGTCATGCATTATAAATTATCTAATTATGTGATTTGTTATTGATGATTCATGTGATTATTTGACTATTGAATATTAAATTCATATTTTTTATTCTTATGGGATTATTTATATATAATTATTTGATCATATTGTATTCCTAGAAAATTATACACATGATTGGGTTTTAATGGCATGTGTTTCAAGTTATGTACCAGGCCTTATGTTTTGTGATTATTTATGATGTATTAAGTAGTATTATTACCCACAATGAGAACATAAACTCACCCATTATTTACGTTTTATTTTCCTTGTGATCACTTGATGTATATTATAATTGACTTGCATGGATAATCTAGTTGAAAATGGGTGTTTCCAATTGAGTTACTATGTTCTATTTCATTTCAAGTAGTA
This sequence comes from Viscum album, assembly GCA_963277665.1. Taxonomy (NCBI): domain Eukaryota; kingdom Viridiplantae; phylum Streptophyta; class Magnoliopsida; order Santalales; family Viscaceae; genus Viscum; species Viscum album. The sequence goes on from OY728137.1 coordinate 1,421,816,825, forward strand.
ACTTACTACTTATGTTGGTATCCAAAATTCTAAATATACTAAACTATTCATTCCATTGTGATTTGATCACTTCTACTTATTAAAGATTTAATAATTTTACCACCAACTTTGTGATACAAGGGATCAGGTCTTTAATATTTACTTCCTTCCATCATCTGATAAAAATAAATTCACATTAATTATGTGTTGTGAGGACTACCGCCTCCATAATGTAACTCTATATTCATTTTTCATATTTTTTAAATTATTTTATAAAATATAAAATATAGTTCAAATAAATAGAAATATCCTAATAATGTCATTATTCTTCCATTATAAGTATATTATACACTTATTTAACCATGCCAAACCATCAATATATATCTTTTTCATGTTTGGGGTGGTTTAACCACCATCATTAATAAATTCTATAATGATATATCCTATATTATTATGGGATATTAAATACAAATATTATTATAAGTTAATAAGAAATTATATATTATATCAATAATAGTTATATTATTATTTTTCCTTATTATTAAAATATCATCTTCTATCGATAAAATTATCATAAAAAAGTCGACACTCTTTCAATTGTCAACTAAATATAAGGATAAAACTGCATCGTAAATAAATGTAATATGATAATAAGTGTTCCAGATTAAATAAACTTTATAATAATAAGGATCATGAGAAGTTATCTACTGAACATTATTTGATCATTGAGGAAGTTAAGAATTTCCACATAATGAATTTGAAATCCGGTAAGAATATGATCTCAAATTTTACTTCCTTACGGAAAATTATATTTGTTGAACCTAAATCAATTTTAATGATTTATATACATTCTATTAGATATATAATATCATAAATTATATTTATTCATGGAATTTCAACTCTAAATTCAATATCTCTCTCTCTTGCAATTTTTTATTAGAATGTTTCATAAGTTGTAATGTTTTTTCTCTCAAACTCATCTATTTGATTGATTTTATTCATTATGAAACTAATTCAATTTATGTCATGTTTATACAAACAACTATAGAAATTATATCATTAATGTCCTTTTTATTCATCATAATTTATGTCCAATTTTAATATATCTCTTCCACATGAAAACTATTTAAATACTACTCATATTATAAGGGGGTTTCTTAACATAAATATTTTTATTGGGTCATTAACACTTCTCATTAACTATTATAACACTATATTAATGAAATTTAAAATATGATGATATGATGTTCTATTTTCAACATATTTGTTTTTGGAAAATTCTGTTTTTCACCAATTTATTTGACCATATTGATTCAACTATTTAGTTAAAATTATTTTTTTGATGAATAATTCCCATTTCTTTTAATGTATTTTTCTTCCATTTCTTGGTTTCTACTTCCCACTAGTGTTCTACTTTCCCTAATTTATAATAATCTATTTTCTCCAATTATTCATTTTCACTATTTATTAATATTAACACAATGGTTTCTTATACATTAAAAATTATCGTTTTTTTACTTAATGGTTTTTCATATACTTCAAAATCATTTCATCTCATTGACATTATTCCCTTATACATAATATTATGAATAATGATTTTTTTCATTTCAATTTTTCATTATTGAAAGAACATTGTATTATTTTTTTAATATTGTATCATTATTTTTATAATAAATGTGTTACAGTATGTGACATGAAAATCACATCTTTTTAAGATGATATTAAGAAATAATTTTTAATAAAAATTATATTCTGAGATTCAATTCGATTTTTTAAAGAATTTTTCTAATAATGTAATGGTTCATTGATAAATATATATGTTTTATTCATAAATTCTTCTTTTGAGTGATCATGTTATTTGTATCAAATTAATATTTTTTATTTTAATATTATTTATTAAGTTATGAGTCCCAATTTAGTCTATTAGTTATTTATGATAATTTAAAAATATGATTTTATATGTATGAATGATGAGAGTTTAGGTATTATATTACACTTAAAATCATTGGTTATTTTATTAAATCTCATGCGACAACTAAGGGAATTTGGACGACAATGCTCACTACATTATGGCAATCGAATAAGGAATGATCTATCTACTATGGAAATTTAGTAGTGATTCCGACTACACTATGGGAATGATATACTAATTCCTGTTAAACTATATTAATTAGGTATTGATTCCATCACTAATATGGTAATATAGTGGTTAATTTTTCTCCATTATTTTATTTTTTAATATTAAAAAGTTTTGGGAATATTGTTTTCCAATGATATGGATTATTTTCATGCTAAGATAAATGATTATGATATTCTATGTTATAAAGATATTCCAATTTATTGTATCATTACTTCTTGTTTTGTATAATTCTTTTCATATGATTCTATGACATGTTCAGATGACCTTTATTTGGTTATATATTTCAATCCCATAATATTAAATGATAAATAATGTTTTAGAATATTCACATATAATCCCATGATCTTTTTATCTGATATTTCTATGTTATTTATGTTTTCCAACTTGTTTATGATATAGGTGTTATGAATTATTGAAATATCTCCCTATCTATGAATTAGGGATTATATAATACATATTCATCTATTCCCAAGGATATAAAGATGATTATGTCACATGAGATATATAATAATGTGGTTTAGAGTATCACAAATATATCAAAAATTGTAGTAAAAATACATGTTTATATTACTAATCTCTAAGATATGAAATAATTATGTTCACCAGTTGTGTGAAAATTTGTGATCTGTTTTCATTAAAAAATTAAATAAATTTATTATTTGTGTATGATTTTCTCATATCATCAAAAAATATATAAATTAATCTAGTTTGAATAAATACGAGGCCTAGAAATTACATTCATAAAGGTCAATTCATTGAAAAGGAATTTAAACTCTTTAACATAATAACATTTAACTTTACATTATGGATAAATTACGTTTTCTACCTAGAAGTATTTATATGTTCACCATCATAATCATTATAAACCATTACATCAATTATTTCCCTTCATAGTGACATTCACTTTTTAAATTTACCGGGACAGACATTGAAATTTTAACATATCTAAGTCCAAACATAATTCCACTAATTTCTTAGATAATATATCATCTACAACATGTCATTTTAAGATATAAAAATTCCATTTTTTAAGGAAATAAGACTTGTTAAATTAAGTGTTAATATTTAAGAAGTAAACTATTATTACCACTTTAAATATGTTATTCAATGTGTTTTTGAATAATTTCACTAAAATGATATTATTAATTAAAATATGGCACTATTAGTAGTGGGTATTGATAAAATATATTTTGAAAAGCATATTAACAAATTATATTTTCATGTAAAGATTAATATTATTATTTTCTTCTCAAAACATTTTAGAGAATCTAATGGATCATAAATCATGAGTATTAATTTCATATTTTTCAAAAAAAATAATTGTTACTAAAAAAATAATTTTTTCATATAATTTAAATAAACTTCAAATTCACACAACTTAATTAAATCCATAGGAACTCATTATATCCAATTCTATTATTAAAAAACCCATTACATCATCATTTTAATACAAAATAAAATAATGGTTAAACCTTACTATGGCATTGAACTAATGTACTCTTAAATCAATTGTAATGTATACAGTGGGTATCATACAACCTTTAAATTAGAATAATTTATTTCACTAAAAATAATAGGTGACATGGATTTTTCAAGGAATTTCGCACATCCCTTGAAATATTCTAGATAATTATATCCTATGGAATCACTATTCGGACACAATAATACCATTAGGTTTCTTTAACCATGATTTTATAATTTAAGAAACTTCGTTAGAGTTTCAAACTAATTTTTTTATTTGAACATTTATCCACCTTAACTAATGAAATACCACTAGATCCCAGACACTAAAAACCCCTATAATCGACATTCACTAATTAAATTATCATCAACACTCTGATTAATTTAGGTAAAACATATTATAATTCATTCACATTGTCTAAAAATTTTCTTCAATGAGAACCTAATGATTTAAATAACCATATTAAATATTTGGAAACCTTAATTAAATTTATTCAATTATTTATATAAGTGTATAGATCTATATATTGAAATACATCATGAATTGTTTACTCAGTAAGGTATTTTCCATAACACATAGAACATTTCCATGAATAATTCTTATATTTATTCTCTCATCTAAGAAGATTATTATATTATGTTTCAATATTATTTAGAGTGTGGTTTAATGATAAATTTTATGATGATGATGATGATGTTATTTATCTGCAACATAATATTTTGTTATATTATTATCATATTTTAAATTAAAATAATAACAACATTTTTTAGATGTGAATCATATAAGATTAATGAATTATTTTAAAGATATTTTTAATTTAATTGCGATTATTTATTTATTTTGGGGGTTTTCCATGCATTTATGGAGGATTGGGCATGTTTTCATGAATTGGGAAAACTGTGAGGCAAAATCCATATTTTAAAATAGATTGTGTGTATTTTATAACTTCTTATTTTTTCAAGATTTTTTATCCATTAAAATTCCAACATGGCCTCCACTTACCTATTAACACCACCATGTCATTTTTGTGCCTTTATGAATCCATAACCAAGGTGTATTTGGATTTTTTAATGGATTAGGCATGCCCGGAAGCCCATTTTCAATTTTAAAAATGAATTTTGATTATTTAAGAACCTATTCAATTTTAAGGATTTTTAGGTGATTCCAAATCTCACCAAATACCATTGAACCCATCCATGCTCCCCGTATCCTCCCACACCCCTTGTATCTCGTATTCATCACGATGTATTACAGAACATCATAGGGTTTTTCAAATCGATCAGATTTGAAGGGGTAACTTCATTCCTTCTTAACACTCTCAATTATTACTCTTCTCCTCCATTCCAGTTCCAAATTCGACCCTTCCTCCTACTCTTCGAACCAAAAATCTATGTTATCCCTCTGAGTCGCTCAAAACCTCATTGGAACCCCATTTGATGGGGTATTTAGTGGCGGAACTTCAAATAATCTCATGTAAGTGTCATTATTCTTTAGTTCCTCCCCATTCCATGAAGTTTCATTAAATTTCATTGATGTACCAAATGACCATGTGGTAGGGTTTCTAACTTATGGTTTAACCTTTGCTTTTTTTGGTCAATTATCGTGGTTTTAGGTTCAATCTATGTCCCTCTTGGTGCGATGGTGGTGAGACTTGATATTCACATGGTGACTGAAGGGTTTACTTTGATTTGGTAGGTGATTCCTTTTGGTATGCAATATTTGTTACCTATCTGCTATGTTTATGGTACATTAATGTCTATTTAATTTTAATTTTGTAGAAAAAATTGGTTTTATTTGCTATTATAAAGAAAATGAATTTTATGTGCAAATTTTTGGTGAAATTGGGGGTTTTTCATATAAATCTTTTATCGGTTCCTTAAGGGATACCCTATAATTATATCGTGGATTTTATTGAAAAATATTATGGATGAGAATAATGTTTTATATTTTTATCCCTTAATGGTTGTTTCTGCAAAAATGGGTTTTAATGGTGTTTGTAAAGAAAGTAAAGTTCTGGTGCCACTTTTGTGTGAAAATAGAGGTTTTAGAAAGTTATCACTTCTTGTTTAACATGGTGCTTCACTAAAATTGATTTTTTGGTTTTAATTGAAATTTATTGGGATGAAATTATTGTTTCGGTAACATAAAAGTGGCCATATAGTGTATAAGTGGGGTTCTTATGGTGTTTTGCGGGCAAAACAATATTGGATTTTGAGAAATATTTCCATAAAAGTCAAAGTGTTTGTTGTGTGTTTTAAGTGTTATAAAAAGTTATAGATATTGTACATGGTGTATGTGACCAGTTGTGGTGTTTCATATAAAAATGTAATTTTGTTGCATGCGGAAATTTATTTGAGCAAAAAGGGGGAAGCTCGTGTACATAGGTGGAGAAGATGTGTACTAGTACAGTTAGTGGACCAGATGGGGCTTGTCCCTATTTCACCTAGAATTTTGATAATGAAAACTCTAAAAAATCTATGTGGATAATGATTTGGGAATAATAGGTTATGGTAAAATTATCTACTAGTGGACCATGCTTGAGACCAGATTTTACTATGGTTTCTTTACACTAAGGTACGAGGAGCTTGAGGCCCGATTCTATATAGTGACTATGGGTGTTCCCAATTATTTTGTTCATTGTATTTGTTGAATTTTAACTTATATTGGGATGTTTTTGGAATTAAATCATATTATATTACATGTTTATTTAAATATTTTAACGTTCAGAAAACTTTATCTTAAAAACTGTTTTCAATTGAAAGATGCATTTAATGGAATTTATCACTGCTTTTCTTTGTGTATTAATATTACTTGATTTTTCACATTGTATTGCATACTATTTGGATTCATTGGGAGGTATGCTATTTGGATTTTTCACACATCATAAATAGACCCCCTCAGTGTAAGTAGACTTCATTATGCTTGACATAGGTAATGGGAAAGCTATGGGTGATGGTGGTCCGTGGTGTCTGTTCCCATCCTTGGTGTGGAGTTGTGGAGACTGCTTGTGGATGATGAACCCTTTTCATGTGGTGTCCTTGGGGTTGTCCTGGTATTGTCATTATTTTTATTTGGACCACTTTTATTGTATTTAAACCAATGTATTCAGTTATGGTTTTTTCTTATGACTTTTTGGCTCAAAAATATCAGATTTATATAATAGATTTTTTTTAATGTTTTATACTTTCATACTCGAGTAAATAATTCCTAAAACTAAATTAATGATTCCCGAGCACTTGTTCTAGACTGTGGGGATAAGAAAATCCCATTAGATCATTGCCACAGGCTGGGATTGGTGCTGGTAATAGGGGCGATCAGATTAAGTTCGTGACAAAATGGTATCAAAGGTGGTTACTGTTTTTTGGGTTATATTTATATTTTGTGATGATTTAGGATAGAAAGAAGATAGGACTATCAAGACTCAGGGTTTCGATCCTAAGTAGGGCTTCTATTCCGCACCTCTCATGGAATACCATTAGTCAATAAGGGATGTTGGAATTTACGAATTCAGTTCAATTCCAGTCGAGACGTGTGGTATGCAGACCAAACATGGACATCAGGTGAAGGTGGAGTATTTTTTTACCAGAATGTGTTTATATTTATTATAGATGATGTATCTGATTAAAATTTTCAGAATTGTGGAATTTATTATTGTTTTGTGACTGTTTCATTTTGTAGCAGCATGCCTCCCTGGAAAGCCCCCACATGCCCATAAGAGGGAGATGAAGAGAGTTCTCCCACACCGACTAATCATAGGCTAGTTGAGGTTGTGGTCCAGGCTGTGCAAGATTTGGGACTGGAACCAGCATATACTACTATTCTTGTTAGGGAATAAGAGATGATTCCTTGAAAAAATAAAGAAAAAAAGGTTTTTAAAAACAAGCATCCAACTTTCTAAGTCAGTTCAGAGCCCCAGGAAGTAGAGGAATGGATTGAGAAGATCGAGTGTATTTTTGAGTTCTTTGAAACACCTGAGGAGCTTAGGGTTAAGTGTGCATTATTTCTATTGGAGGATCCCAGTAGTAAGTGGTGGGAGTCGGTGCTTCATACTTGGAAGAATGAGCAAATGCACTGGGGAGATTTCAAGGCTGTCTTCAATGATCAATACTTCCCTGAGGTGTTGGCTTATTCTAGGCCCATAATGTTCATGGACCTTGTTTAGGCGAATCAGTCTATGAGGGAGTATGCCAACCATTTCTCTAAGTTGGTTAGGAATTTTCCAGAAATTATCTCCAATGTGCAGGTGAAGGCCCAGAGGTTTGAGAAAGGCTTGCAACCTGAGATATACTCCCAGGTGTTCTTGTTTAAGATGAGAACCTATGCTCTGGTTTCTTATCGAGTGTGCATGGTGGAGGTTGATAGGAAATATAGGGATGGATTCTCTAGTTTATTACCATTTGTAGGTAGTGGATTCTCTTTAGAGAAGAAAAGGAAGTGGGAGGAACATGTGAAGAAATGAGGTGGAAGTTCAGGACACTCTTCCAGGAAGTTTTCGTCTGCGTCTTCTGATGCGAGATCAGTCGTGTGCCACCAGTGTGGGAATATCAGGAACATCTGAACAGAATTAACACTTCTTCTAAAGCCCTATTACCAGTGTGGAGGCATGGTGAATTTACATGCTTCAATAGGGTGGCACATCCACATCTGAGTGGGGAATGGTCAGGGGCATCAAGAGGAGTGCCAACACAGTCCAAACCATCGAGGACTGGGGGATCATGATTTGGACGCCGTAGTGGTAGGGGTGGGTCATCATCTTGGCCGAGCTAGTTTAGGGCACATCTAAAGACTAGTTGTAATCCTAAAGAAGACACCATATATCTCCAAGTGGTGAATCAGGTTCCAGCAGGATAAGATGTGGGACCGTCGAAAGTTCAAGGTACCGTTATTGTTGCATCTTCTATTTCTTACATTACTTTTAATACTTTTGCCACTTTTTCATTCATTTCTTCCCATTTTTTGAACCCAATAAACATTCCAACTAACTTGTTGTCTTTTTCGATGGAGTTGGTTACGCTGCTGGACAAGAATGAGTAGGGTATCAGGAGCCCGTCATGTGCGCTTTCCATGTTTGGGGTAGAGAATCAGTGGGACCTCTTGGTATTAGACATGGATCATTTTGATGTCATACATAGCATTGACTAAATAATACACTTCCACAAAACACATTGATTGATATAGGCGGCATGTGATATTCACGGAACCTAATGGGAGTTGTCCGGTTTTTCGTGGAGAATGGGATCCTCGGTCTGGCTATGCAGGACCTCCCCACCCAGAGTTGGGAATTATTACCATCTAGTTGTTGTTGCTCGCGCTAGAGGATGCTCGGATTGCCTCTAAGGGTTAATCAACTCATGTAGTGAATAAGTTTCTGATGGTATTCCTAGATGATTTTTCAGGTTTTCCCTCGGAGCAGGATGTGGAGTTTTTGATTGATTTGGTGTCAGGAACACAACCAATTTCTCTTCCCTCATATAGTATGATGCCCACAAAGCTGAGGGAATTAGTGATATCTCTAGATGAATTAGAATCATAATTATTCATTCTCTCAAGAGTATCTCCTTGGGCCTTTCTTATTTTGTTCACGAAAAAGGATGATGGATCTCTCTAATTGTTCATTGACTACCAGAGGCTGAATAAGGTAACAATTATAAACAAATACCCTTTTCCAAGAATAGATGATTTGTTTGATCATTTAAAGGGGGAAAATTGTTTCTCAAAGATAGACGTGCATTCAGGATATCATCAACTCAGTGTGAAGGAGTCACATATCCCAAAAATTGCCTTCTGAAGCAGGTACAACCACTTTGAGAGTTTGGTCATGTCCTTCGGATTGACCAATGATCGAGCAGTATTTAGGGAGCTCATGAACATGGTGTTCCATCAGTATTTTGATTCCATCATTATGGTATTTGTGGATAAAATTATAGTATACTCTAGATTTGAGTGTGAACACAAACATCACTTCAGAATCGTCTTGGGAAATTTGTAGATCACCACCTCTGTGCAACGTAGACAATGTAAACTTTCTAGACTAAGGAAGTGGGATTTATGGGGCATGTGATCTCTGAGCAGGTGAATTCAATGGACCTAGAAAAGACTTGTTGGGTTATTTCATGGGAGCAGCCGAATAATGTGTTCGAGATCAGAATAATCCATGGATTGGCTGGTTATTACAGAAGATTTGTTTGGGATTGGTCTCGTCCTTCTTCATCGATGACCACGCTCACCCAGAAAGGGGTGATGTTTGTTTGGGGACCAGAATGTCAAGAATCATTCGAGGAGCAGAAGATGTGGTTGACTAAAACCCTTGTGATGATTTATCAAGAGTCTAGGAATTGGTATGTGGTCTATTATGATGCTTCAGGTATGGGTCTAGGGTATGTGCTTTTTCCAGATGATCACGTGGTGGCGTATGGATCCTTCCAACTTCAACCACATGAAAAGAACTACCCGAACCATTACTTGGAGTTGGTAGAGGTGATGCATACATTGAATACATGACGTCACTACCTCTTTAGGGAGGATTTTGTGGTCTACTATGATCACAAAAGCTTAGCCTATATCTTTTCACCTAAGTACCTCAATTTGAGGCAGCGTCGTCAGACCGAATACATGCAGGGGTTCAGCTTTGACATTGCTTATACCCTAGGGAAGGGTTATTTGGTGGCCAAATCATTGAGCAGAAGAGTTCTAGTGTAGGCTTTGAAGAAGTCCAGTGATGAGTGGTATTTGATGGAGCTCTTTTCTCAGATGCATGTAGAGACCATGGAACATAGTGGTGGTGTGTTCTTGGAGAGCGTCTAATTGACTACTTCTCTGTTGGAGTTGATTCGACGGGAAAAACCTAGTGATGAGCTGTGTTAGTGGTTGAAGTAGTTTATTCTTAGTTGGGAGACATCCTCTAATTGGTCTTCATCTCCAGAGGTCATCTTGTGCTTCAAGGGCCATTCAGTAGTGCTGTTTTCTCTATAGATGATGGTGATGGAGGAAAAATACCAGCCTTAGTGGTCTATTATTCCGGTTGGCACCAAGATGTATTATGATGTCTTTCAGTAGTTCAGGTGTCCTGGTATGAGACGAGACATAGCAGACATTGTGTTGAGATGCTACACATGCCAGCAGGTGAAAGCAGAGTATCAAAGGACCTCCAGTGTGCTCTAGTCATTACCCATTCCAACCTTGAAGTGGGAATAGGTTTCCATGGACTTAATTTTTGGATTACCTCATACAAATCGGGGTAATAAACCCATTTAAGTGGTGATTGATTATCTGACCAAATCAACCCACTTCATTCCGATCAGAGATATAAATAATGTTGATGAGTTGGTCCCTTTGTATCTTCAGGAGGTTGTGGGACTCCATGGTGTTCCATTAGCATTTTTCACAGATAGAGACACCCCATTCCTCCATTATTTATTTTTTTCAGAGGTTTTCGATTCATTTATGGATGAATCAGTGAGTTTTTAGTAATTGGACCAAATTATGAGCCTAATTCAAGATTTAAAAATAAATTTTATTTCTTTTATAACTCCATTATGATTCAACATTTTTCATCCATTCTAATTCCTACGTGGCCTCCACTGGCCTATTAACTCCACCATGTGGTTTTAGATCCTTTATAAATCTACAACAAAGGTGAATTTGAGTTTTTATTTAAGGGATTGGGCCTTCCTGAAATCCCATTTCTTATTTTAAAAATGAATTTTATTTCTTTAATAAACTGTTCAATTTTAACGATTTTTCAACGATTTGAAGTCTCACGTAAGCCTATTGAACTCTTCCATAAAACTATTATCCTCCCACCCCTTTTAATATCGTATCCGTCGATAAGTATCAATGAATATCATAGGGTTTCTCAAATCGTCAAGATTTGAAGAGGTAACTACTTTCCTTCTTAACTCTCTCATTTATTACTATTTTTCCAAAATTTAAGTTCGTAATTTGAACCTTCTTCCTCCTATTGAAACCTAAAATCCATGGAAGCCCTCCTAGTCACTCAAAACCTCTATAGAACTCCATTTTTAGGGGGATTTTGTAGAGTAACTTCAAAGAATCTCAAGTAATTATCTCTCCTCCATAGTTCCCCCACTTTTCATGAAGTTTATTTCAATTTCATGGAAGTTCCAAATAACAAGAGGGGTTGGGTTTCACTCATAGGCTTAACCTTGGGTAATATCGGTAAATTATTGTGGTTTTAGTTATGATCTATATCCCTCTTAGTGTGACGGTGGTGCAACTTGATTTTCGCATGGTGATTCAAGGGTTTTTTTGATTTGGTATTTGATTCCTTTTGGCATGCACTCTTTGTGACCTAGATGTTGTGTTTATGGTATTTTCCTGTATATTGAATTTTAATTTTTCTTCAAAAATTTGTTTTAGTGGAAATTATATAGCAAATAAATTTTATGTTCCAATTTTTTTGTGAAATTGGTGGTTTTTCATATAAATCTTTTATTGGTTCATTAAGGGTTGTCATATAATTATTTAGTTGATTTTATTGAACTGCATTCTGGCTGAAAATAATTTTTTTGATGTTTATACCCTTTATTTGTTGCGGTGATAGTGGGTGATAATGGTGTTTGTAAAGAAAGTGATGTTTTAGTGCCATTTTTGTGTAAAAATGGAGGTTTTACAAAGTTTTCAGTTCTTGTTTAACATGGGGATACCAAAAATTTGATTTTTTCTTGTTTTCATTAATATTTATAGGGCTTCATTTAATTTTTTGGTAACATAAATGTGTGAACATAGTGTACATGTAGTGTTTTAAGGGGTTTTGTGTGAAGAACAATACGAGATTTTGAGAAATTGTTAATTAAAAATCAAAGTGTTTATTGTGTGTTTTAAGTGGTATAAAATGTTATAGATATTTTACATGGTTTATGTGAATATTAGTGGTGTTTTACATAAAAATGGACATGTGTTTCATGATGATATTGTTTTGGAACAAAGGGGGAAGCCCCAGTGCATAGTTGGGGCAGATGTGTACTAGTATGACTAATGGATCAGATGGGTTTTGTCCCTGCTCAACCTAGAATTTGGATAACAACAAATCTACATAAACTATTTGGATGATTATTTGAGACTAATCGGTTATGGGTATGTTCCATACTAGTGACTTGTTCATGATAATAAATTTTACCATGGTTACATTACACCGATGTACGAGGTGCATGGGGCCCGAGAGTATGTAGTGCCTAGGGGTGTTTCTGATTTTGTTGCTAATTGTATTAGTGGTATTTGACCTTGTATTGGGGGGTTTTTGGATGTAATTTACAATAAGTAACATTTATAATTAAATGTGTGAATGTTATGAAAATTGTATATTGAAAACTATTTTTAATTGATAGTTTCATTTCTTGGAATTTACCACTGCTTTTTTTTGCGTATTAAAACAGCTTGTTTTTTCACATTGTATTGCATGATATATTGAATAATTGTGTCGTATCTTGTTGGAATTAGGCTCACACACTACATAAACCCCATGGGTGTTAGTATACTTTGTTATGCTTGACTCAGGTAAAGTGAAGGCTATGGGTCATGGTGTTAGTTCGCTTCCATGGCGCGGAGTGGTAGAGAAGGCTTATGGGTGATTAGTCCTTGTTGTGTGGAGTCCATGGGGATGTGTTGATGTTGTCTTTATTTGTATTTTTACCACTTGTATTTTCTTTAATCCAATTTATTCAGTTCTGGTTTCTGATTGAGACTTGTTTGGCTCGAAAATTTCAGATTTATATTCTCGATTGTTTTTAATGTTTTTTGCTTTCATACTTGTGTAAATCATTACCAAACCTAAATTAATGATATCTGGGAACTTGTTCTAGACCATGGAGATAGGTAATTCCCCGAGGGCCTTTCCACAAGCCGGGTCTAGTTTTGATAATAGTGGCAACCAGATTCGGTTTGTGACACATCCCCTAAAATGATGACCCATTTTAAAATAAATCATACCTATTTGTGGTTGAAGATCCATATTTCACAAAATAACGAGTCTAATATGGAATATCTCTAATTAATTAGTTATATTGGTAGGTAATCGTAACAATCACATCATATATCACACATGGATAGTTTTATGGAACACTATTTTCATAATTCATTATATGGAAAATCACAACTCTATTCCTCTAGTAAACTAATCATATTAAAGTCACTCACATCAATATAATTCAAAATACATTACATTAATGGGAACAATATCTAATTTTGGTCACCCATAACATACATTCCTAATAAAAGATAATCTATCATCACCCATTTATGAAATTACATACCCGTTTAGATAATCATGGTCATGGAAAGTACAACTGTAGAGTAATCATACACATTATATCATTAAAGGATATTTAATATTATCAACTTATTTAATGTTATCTCATTATGTTAACAATATTCAAATTATATATTTCATATTCATATACCTTAATCCAAATCAATATGTTTAAACAGTATTGATGTGTAACTTCCTATAAATCTCATAACATGTGTTTCTAACTCAAATCAAAATCCAACTATATTCATACATATCCATATAATTCATATTTATAAGGTAATTTCATCCATTTCTTGTAAATAATTAGTATCAAATGAAATCTATAATCCCCATAAGAGTATTCTTATAATTATTGAATATAAAACCCTATTTTCTTAGAAAATGGGTCTTCCTTCAGGCTAACGATCATTGTGATCAAATGTCACTCTAACTGATGATACATTACTCAATAAAGAATTTATTTATAATAATATTACATTACCTAATTTTTTTATTAATAATTATAATTTAAATTAAATTTAATATCCTTTTAAAATCCAAATTCAATGTAGAACAAAACAAAATTGATTATTATACCTCACATGTAACTCCTTAGATCAATGTATTATAACATAGAAAAAATATTAATGATTTAATATAAAGCATACATAAATTTTCATAATATATAAATTTTATATCTATGAATTATAACAAAGGTAATAATGAAATAAATTCACAATTAAAATATTTAAAAATGAGAAAAAAATTATAAACAATTCATAAAAAAATTATTTATAAAAACATTAAAATTTAGCTACACGTTATCGTCATTACACAGTCATGTATACATAAAAAATTTATATTTAATTCTAATATGCAAACCATTATATTATCCATTGCGTAGGATATTACATAAATCTACGATATTAGATAAATTATAACCAACTTATATTCCAAATAGAATATTTAAATAATTTACTTAAACTAAATATCATATGTTTAATAAAATTTATTATGTGATCATATCAATTACCTAAAATTATTTTAATATGGTTCAAATAATTTCGTCAAATAGGTCCCTATTTTGAACACTTTCATTTAAATAAGTATGAATATTTCTAAATTAAAAATATAAAATCGTATAGGTTTTTATTATTTTTCAATTTACAAAAAAATATAAATAACACTTATAATTACCAAATAAATAATTTATATCGAAATTAAAATAGATTAAATATAATTTGGAAAAGATATTTTAATTTTAATAATTAGTACTATAGATATTTTTTAGAGAGATGTTTCATAAAAATTTAATTATTTAGTTTTAAACATATTAAACCTTATTAATGTATAAATAAAATTTTAATTTTAAATCATTTCCCAAAATTCCTTTTTCTATAGTATATAAAATATTTATAAAATATTGTGTTTAATTTATTATAGAAATATAGGGAACACATTATTATTAATGATATATTATTTTTAACAAGGTTAATATATTTGGTTATTAATAGAACATGTCACAATGCTTATATACATTAATCCCACTATCAATCATATTTTACAACTAATATTTGTTGGTTGGGACTCGTTATGGAGGTTTCATTCAATTACATAGATCACCAGTAGTGGTATTATGTAATTGTCCTCTGTGTAAGAATAACATAGTGTCAAAGTTCTTGTGTAGGATTAAAAATATCATGTAGTAACATATATATGATTAAAACACAACACATGGTAGTCATTACCTGTCATAATAGATATATAGTATTAAACTATCACATGAGGACCTATTTAAGGATAATTAAATCTCCTAATAATAAAATCCTCTGATATGATAAGGAATTGGATTAATCCATCACATACCATATGAGTTGATGTGATGGAATATGATAGACCCCATATAAGTTAAACCCATCATTGGTGACCATTCACAATGATATAACATTACCTCAGGTATTTATATTTTATAGATGGTATCGATATATCAATAATGATACAATACTCTATTTTTTAAATATGCATCATCCCTATCAAAAAAAAAATGCCTACCAATGTTTTATTTAATGAAACATCACATTACAAGGATATTCAATTATGTCACATTTTATGATAGGCAATATAATGAGTGTTATTCATCAATTATATATTTATTTCGAGAATCATGACACATTATAAGGATATAATATGACTTCTAGGTTTCTAAATATTTATTATAGCCTAATCGGTGTGGACGAAATAATTAGAAACCAAAAATCTAGAGAACACTATGATTTTAAAATTTATGTAATGCAAAAAAATAAAATAAAGAAACTATAAGGTATCCTACATCATAGATGTTACTACATTTTCTTCATTCATTGTGGATCATGTATACTAATGATTGGTATTCATTGGGCTCCCAATTTCATTATGCATCCCCTAGATAATGGGAATCACCGATCATATGTCTTGGAATTTCCAAATGACTCATTAAATGATTGTTCCCATCAATGAAAATCATTAAGGATATAGCTATTCTAGTAAGGAAGAGATTTTGATAAGAAATTAAATAGGGTTTTCACGTATAATTTCATGAATGTGACCCCTATATATTGAGATCACTAATCTTTAGTGAATTCAGTTATACATTCATAATGTATGTGAAAATTCCATGTGGTTAAAATGATTATAACCTCTTATCCTTTGATATCATCTCGATTATTTCATCATTTAAAATGTATTATTTAATGATATATTATTTCAAATAATGATCAAAATGTAAACATGTATCATTTTAGTTTCCCAATGTATAAAATACTTCTAAATTAACCATTCAATATGACTCATTATAATACGATTTCTCCTATCATATAATATAACATACTTTGGGGGAATAAATTATAAATTATATCATTCCTTAATGATATAACTTATCATACAACATGATATTCACTTAGTTCATAATGTGCATGTAGGATTTATGGAATATCTCTATAAATATGCACATGAACAATTTTAGGAATATGAATTGAAAATATTACTGTAATATAGCTATTTAAAAGTTAATATTGAATAATCTATGGGATTTTTTTTGATATTATTCTTTATTTTTGTTAATTCATATCTCAAGTTCACTATTTTAGGTTCAGAGTGATTTAATAGTGATTTATTTCTAGGATTGAGAGTGATTTATTTAATATATTTTACAATAAAATCCAAAGGGGGGTATTTTTCATCTATGATGATGTATTTTATACTGGGTAGATTGATGGTAGAAGATGAAGTGAACTAAATGTGTGTTTTGAAATTAGGGTTTTATTTTATTTTTAATTCATTTTTAAACATATGAATCACAATAAGGCATCTATAAATTAATGGTTTAGAAATGAGGTGAAGATAAATTTGGTGTTTGAAAGTGATTAGAAAAGGATTAGAAGGGAAAGATTCCAGTTTATATCTATTTTAGAGAACACACACATATGTATGTTGTAGTATTGTATACACTATATTTTTTGTATATGTCCAAATTTAAAATAGATTTATATGACAATATAATGGAATTATTTGTTTATTGTTTTTAGTAATTTTTTTCCAAATCCATATTTACCATGAATAGTGACTATTTTGGAATGTACATGTGCAAATTTCCATGGTCTTTATTAAGTAGAGTTAAAAATTTATAATGAATTATGTTATAGTTAGTCAGATTTGGTCATGATATAAATTCTAAAAATATTTAAACATGAACTCTAATATTAATTAAATGGGGAATTTAACCATGATATTTTGAAGATGAAGCTAAACAGGTTCCATACTATGTTGTGGTCACTTGTATTGGTTATGGTCTGATGATAGAAAGGGTCAAGGATTAATTCCATTATAATAGAAATTTTAGTTGGTCATAGTTTATGGCTCCCTTGTGTGATCAATGTTGTCATGTTTCAAAATATGTTTTAAATTTGTTTTTAGAAGATGAAGTTAACTATTCCATAACATCCCCAACACACCTTGGTCAATGAGAAATACTACAAATTAGTGTTTGAATGATTTTTTTTCATGTTATTGTAACATATTGTACTCAAAATAGATTCAATAAGCGCATTAAACATTTTAAGGGTGTCAAAGGGGACCTTTTGGATCTAATGATCTAGATTTAAGTGTAAGAAGTTATTAATTAAAGTTATTTATTGAACATGAATTTGAATTTCAAAACTAAAAAAATATATTATTGATCAGTTTCTATTTCCAAAGTGACTAGTGTGTGGAAAGAGTATTTCATGAATTTTTTTTACTATAATCAAGTTATAAGAGTAATAAAAACAACAAGAATAAAATAAAGATAACATTTTGTTTATTCATGTAATTCTTGATTTCAAAACACTTGAAATTTGAAATTTTAATTTACTCTTGCAAGTGGAAGTTTATAATTTATGAATAGTAGTTATAAGAATAATTTTTATGGAAGTTAATATATTTTATCTCATCAACATTGATTAGTAATGATGTAATTAATATTTTGTTTTATCAAATAAATGTTTTTCTCACACGTTGATAATTAAATAAATGTGTGAAGTAAATAAGTGAAAATTAATTTTTTTCAATGAAAATTTGAGTTTATATTATATATTTATGACTGGAATTGTAAAATTTTATAATTTTTATTATTATAATATTTTAGAAAACATTTTAATAGTCATGATACATTTGTATTTAACATGATTTTTGGCACAAATTATGATTATTTGTATCAATAATGATTATTGGATCATATGAACTAGGATTTTAAAGATCATGCTAACGATAAATCCATTTTGTTAATAGTGAACCTTGTAATTTAATTTTTCCAACTATGTGTGAATTATTAAAAGTTTATAGTTTTTTAATTAATTGATAAAATTCTTCAATTTTCATTAGAGACTATGTAAACACGTCAAAATTGAAAGTAAATTAGTTTTATCTATAACAAAGGTTGTTCAATGGTGGAATAAAAAATAAATACATACACTGACTAAATCCCCCAGAATCCTTAGATATTATAAATAACAATTATAATCTAGGTATCCAAAAGTACTCTAAGGATTATTTTATTTTAATTTTTTTAAACTGATTTAAGTCATATAGGTAAATGAATCAAGAAAAGTTAAAAAATAATTTTCTTCATTAGTTTACATCAATCCCATAATAATATACACATTAGTATATATCTATTAAAGGGGATATTTATTGTTTTCTCCATTAGTTTAGGAATTATATTCCCTGTATTTTTCTTGTGACTCGTATCATAAGTGTTTATTCCCTCACAAACTATATATCATATATTTCTCAAAAAATTAAATTGTTAATGATTTTAAAGGTTCTCTTGACACAAATAGACAACTATTATATTCCAAATGACATTATTTTATTCCATACACATATATAATGTATTATTTTTATTGAAAAGTAGAATAAATTATAAATTCCACAATATCCCTTCATAATTATTGTTCAATAATTTATTCTCCAAATGATTCATAAATTCTTTTAGAATAACACCTATTTCCCCATTAAAAGAAATTTAAAAGAAAAAGAATATTTTGTGCCCCAAAACATCAAGAAATATAATTTAATGTGAAGAAAATGTCTTTGCAAAAACATTTTTTCCTCAATCTCCTTTCACATTGAGTGATTGATAATTTCCAATAGTAATAAACCATCCACTATACATTTTGAAATTATTTAATAGGTGATAATTATATGTAATATTTATTGAGAAACCTCTATCAAACATCAATGTTTTATCTACTTTTTAATAATTATATGCGACCCCAAAAACCATTTACGTATTCTTATTTCTCCTAATCTTAATGGAATTTCATTCCTCATTCCCCTTAAACTTCAATAGTGGTATCACTATATTCTACTTTCAGTATGTCTATATTGATCAGTGATTCTAAAAGTATCCTTAACAAAATAAAATTTATTATCTTATGTGACCATCACATAAAGATGTTAACATAGTTAAAATATTAGGGATTCCTTTTTTTTCGTCAATTAATGGCCTCTCATTAATTTCTAGAGTGGTATTTTTTGCGATAATATATAGTCCTCATGTTTTTGTACTTCAAATAACTTGAATATTCAATTAAATTTATATCTCCTTAGTTAGAAATATTTTTCATCCCAATCCGCTCATTGAGTTATTTTGGGATTTAATCTCATTACATTTCTAAAAAATCATCATAGTTAGAATTGTACCCTTTCACCTAACCTTTTCTCATGAAATTATCATTATTATACTTATTTTTATATATATCATTTTTTGGGTATTATCTACAAAATTTATTGATGTAATAATTCGTGTTAATCTTCTATTTGGAGAAGAAACAACATTTTTCCCTTTCTTTTCATTATTATAACATTTTAATATAATATTAAGTGCCCAATATAATTCAATGTTGAACCATATGATATTATAGGATATTTTTATAGGAATTAATAATATTATAACCTATTTTGGATGATTTAATGATCCCACAAACAACATCAATATACTTTTTATACTTACTTTATTGAAATTAATTTATTGAAATTTAATTCTCAATCCCATTCATCTCATGATATTTTAAATTTTATTTCTTATTGTAAAATTTATTATGTTAATCTAAATCATCAAATTTCTCAAATCATAGATTGGATTGAGATAACAAATCATTCTATCAAAATATATCTTTATCTTGATAATCTCTATAGAATTTGATTTATCACCATATTTATGTTTTTATTTATTCTCAATCTATAGTGATTTAATTTATCTTTCAAAATTTATAATTTTCTTCAAACCAGAGAGTAGCTCTATTTTTAATTAAAACTATTTTCATGTCTCCTACTCAATTTTTTTCTATTATAATATCATATTCTTCAACAAATAGACAATTATACAATTTTTATTTTTGTATAAAAACATGAGGACATTTACCATTTGAGTCCTCTTTTTCTTTCTCCATTTCTTAATTACAATATTTCAATTTTATCTTTTCTATAAATTATATATTTCATTATATAATACAAATTTTTCATTCAATTAATAGAATTTCATTCAAATTATGTACTTAAAAAAAATTTACAACTAAATAATCTTTGGGATTCATTATTGTCCGCTTCTTGATCCTCATGAGGTAAACAATAAAATTATCAAATATTAGAATAATTTAAACACTTGAATGGATGTTTTTATTTTTCTATACCTTTACATAAATGAATTCTTTTTATAAAAATTATATGAACTCCCAGAAATTCATGATACAATATTTAATTATTGATTTAAGCTCATTGTACATTTTAAATTTTTTTTTTCAAACATTCAATGTTTTGAATGATATTTACTTTTCACATTTAAAATTATTATTTAATTTTATACCTATACGATTATTATATTATATAAAAATATAGTTTCACTTATCAAACCACAACACATCCATGCCTTGATTCTCTACAGAATAATTTTTTTTCTAACTTATCTGATATAATTATCATTATTTTCATAACCACTAATTAATCATTAATAACAACACCATAAAATTGAATTGAGATAAAAAATATTTTAATTTATAAATAATTCAAATAATCACATTCATTAATTCATTTATCCTAAAATTAGGCATCAATTGTTTGTAATCATAACTCATAATTATAATAATCTGTTTAATATTGGTTGAATTGTTTTTAATATAATTACTAATTCTTTATATATATGTTGGAAATGTTTTTAGGATATTTTGATAATTCAATATTTGTTTAGACATGTATAAATTAGGTTGAAGGATCTATGAAATTGGGTTATGAAATTTAATATGGCCACATAAAATTAAACTCCAACTTAAACTAGAAACATCTGATTTACTCAAAAAAATCAATATTTTGGTAAGATTAACCTTAATCTTTTATATAGCTAATCAGAAGATTCTACCACTCACATAATGTATTTTGGTATTGATGTACAGTTTTTATCCTTAATAAGTGTAATCGAAAGCCTTTATAAAAATAATTATGAATGTTCAAATTCCACATATAATTATTTAAGGCATCATTTCAAAATTAGTTAATGTTTTCATTGTTCATGTGAGAGTCATATAATATTATATATAAATAATTTGATCTTTAGTATGTGCTAAAATAGACTCTATATCATTAATCATATGCAACATTATTATGATTATTAATTTTAAAATATGGGATATTAAAATGTGTATATAGAATATTTTATAGGGAAAATTCATCGATATTATTATGAATATTATAATTGATATTTTGTGTGAAATTTAGTGTTTTAACTAAGAATATATTTGTTCCAATTCTGAGATTGAATGGTGGATTGTTATAAAATTGTATGATCGCATAATTGAACTTTATTAACATTTAAATATTAAAATATTTGTAAAAAACACATAATATTGGAAGGGTTTATAAAATTATGATGAGTTGAAGAAGCCGAATATTATATGTATAGTATTATTGAAAGAGACTTTTACATACTACTAATATTTATGAACTTATTGAAAAAAATTTATTGAATAGGGAAATAAATTGAATTTTAATTATCTTAGTTTCATGAATAAGATCTATCAATTGATGCTAATATATTTTAAATTCTATGTAAAATATATTTCATTTGATTTAAACAATGTTCTAAATAAAAAAGATTTTTTATTGAAAATATTTATGGATATTAAATATAAAAAATAGTTTTCAGTTATGGATGGAATTTTTCAATATTATATCAACATTATCATATTAAACGATCATATGTTATTTAGATTTTGGAAAACAATGAAATTTTGGATTGACACACAATAGTTGAGAACAATTATAATATATTATAGTTATAGGTTTTCTTGTTTATTTTCTCTATATGGGTGTGGGTGAGTTTTAAGATTGAGAGTATCTTGGATTTGACTTGTTATATAAGTAAATTTTATGAGAAATTATAAAATAAGGTAATTCTGATTCACTCCCAATCATTGTAACTCAACGATTCATCTAGGAATATCAATTTTCATTATAATGAACATTTTCCAATTTAATGATCCATTATTAGTGAATGAAGATATATAAAATTGTAGTTATATCAATAATAAAGGCACACCCATTTCTTATGGATAAAATTATCATAGATGGAAGAATGCAATGGTTCATTATTTTCTTTATATTTTTCTTGGAAGCTATTAATGTTTTTATAATTATTTTCACACCTATTGAGAATGATACACATTTAATATATACTTATATAACAAATGTTGATATTGAAGTAAAGGTGAGGAATGTTATTTTAATTTACCTATTAGAAATGATTGTCTCGAAGGAAATGAGATTGAAGAAAAAAAGAAATTTCATTCAAACATTAAAATATCTATAATGGGAATGTAAAAGTGAAAGATGAAGACTTTCAAAAGAGGAGACCTAGGATTGAATTTATGAATATGGATGATGAAGAAATCATTGATCACATTATTAAAAGATTCCCTGAAATTTTATGAAATATAATCTATTTTGGAAAAAATATATAGGATTCCATTATATTTATAATCTATTAAATATTTTTTATAACATATTTGATTCCAAAGTGTCATAACATGAAGATATATTTTTAAATAAACTGTCATTGAATGAGATAGAAAGTACACTTTTACATATTAGATTAAAAAACTCCAATATTTCGTTAAAAGATAAAATTTCAGAAGGAAATTACTTTTAATGGAATGACGAATAATAAACCCAAAGAGAATAATTAAGAGTTTTTAATAACACTTAATATTTTATGGAACATGATAAAATGAAAAAGAAAGAATATTTCTCTTACTTCATAAAAAAATTAAAGAAGGGTAGTAAAATATATATGTAATCATCCATTTAATATTTTGAATGTTTTGAAATTAGAAAAAAAAAATTATTTAATTTTTAAATAAGATAAATGGTGAAAATTATGGTGATGATAATTAAGATACTTCCCCAATGAATTTTTTTTAAAAATATGAAAAAATTAATTTAGAAAAAGTTATTTTCAAGAAATAATAAAATAATTGTATTGAGTAAAGAAGAAGTTGATAGATATTCTAAAAGTATAGAATTATAGGATGAGGTTACCATAAAA
Organism: Viscum album; assembly: GCA_963277665.1. Lineage (NCBI taxonomy): Eukaryota > Viridiplantae > Streptophyta > Magnoliopsida > Santalales > Viscaceae > Viscum > Viscum album. Next base: position 1,421,840,766 of record OY728137.1, read on the forward strand.
ATTATATATATTTAGTGAATAATGTTGAAAATATAAATAATTTTCCAATAGTAATGATAAGGATGATGAAAGTAATATTCAGAATGTATTGAAATATTACCACGAATCTTGTCACGATCAAAATAACAACCTCAATAATGAAAATACTATACTAAATAATGATCCAAAAAAATTAAATAAAGTGATGTTTTGTTAATTATTAAGTAAGTTGAATACACTATGTAAATTGGTTTTAAAAATTAAATGTTATATAATAAGTCAAAATTTTCAAGGACTGTGATGAAGAAACTATATTTAATGATGTTTAGTGGAATAATGTGAACTCATTATGTCATAATGTTATATATACCTTGATAAATATAAGATAATATTATTTTAATGATATTTATATAATTAATTAAACATTACAAGATGTTAATCTTTTTAACCCAAAGAATAAAGGTAAAATATTACCTTTGTAATGAGAAAACTATTTAATCTATTTCATCTTATAATATTGGTATTTAAAAATTTGTGTGCATGTTTGAGTTGAGAAAAATAAATAAGAAAATAATTCGATATAAATGTAATACGGTGATTATACATGAGGGAATATTGTCCCATTAAGATTCTTAATTATTACATAGAAAAATTTTATTGTTTCTGGAAAAATTAATACTATTATAGTGAACCATGATTTTCAATGTTATTTTTAGTGTTTTTTATACGATGGGAGTAAATCATAGTTTTCTAGGTATAATATTTCAATTTTTTGTTAACAAGAAACAAATGATTTTAGGGGGAGTTAATCAAGAAATATGTGAGACAAGAATAAATATAAATATTATTTTGATGGATGTAATTAAAATATTGAATCTTAATTTATATTAGAATATTTGGAATTAATTTGTGGAAGAAATTTCCATGTTGTACATTGTGGTAAATAATGATTGAAATTATATCAAGATTATTTTTTAAAAAATTATATTGTCAACGACTCTAAATAAGTAATTTTTTTTGAATATGGTATTATGGTAGTTACTTTAAAATGTAGCATAATGGAATAGTAATGGAATCTTGAGATTAGATAGTCATCTCATATCATTTAAGACATAAATATCATAATACAAATATTGAAATTCATGATAGAGTTTTAATGATATCTTGAAAATATATTTCAATAAATTTGATGGGTGTTGGACCCTATAATGATCATTAAATTTCATTGATGAATTTGAGTCACATTTTTTTATTTAATGTATTCATTTTTTATATGTTTTGACATCAATTTAGTGATTATAAATACATAAGAAGATTTTATAGTACGTTATCAGGGATACCCCAAAATGAATTTGTTGTAAATGTGTGTTAGGTACCTAGTGGGTTTACATTGGGTACCTAATTGATTGGGAAAAAATAATAATGGGATGGAGACCCACCAACTAGCCAATGGGGGTGTACCAAGTTACTAATGAATCACTAACAACCTATAACGTGTATACCGACCACAAAATGTGATTGTTGTGTATTTTTTTATGTTTTTTTATAAATTTCCCCTCTATCAATATTATTTTCTTCCTTTAACACTTAATTTCACATTACATGACCTATTTGTGAGTTTCAACTACAAACTGGCTCCATAGGCACCTCCAAGATTTTCTCTTCTTTGTTTGAATTATATCCGGTTACATAAGCATTAATGTTGAATGTTAACTCTCATTTATTCCCCAGATTCACCATTCATAAAATGTTTATTATTTCCCCCTCTCAAATAAAAAATTAATAGTGTTTATGATTGATTTTTAAAATTAGTAATGTTAATATTTAATTAGAGGGTTCGTATTAGATAATGGTCTCCCTTAATCCTTAGTTAGGAAGTACTAACCATGTTATAAAATTTATATGTAGTTGTTCAAGAAAACATACTTGAATGTTCAGGATATTGACTGTTAATGTTAACTATAAGTATCGAAGTTTTTGGGTGATTCCATATTACAATAATTAATCCCTAATAGTGGAGAGATGTATATAATGGCTTGATTATGATGAAACATCATATTACGGTATAGATTGATGTAGGCATGTTTGCTTTTATTTTTTGTGATAATTTTGAGCTATTAAAACACTATTGGTGTTTGGGTGAATTTATTGCTTTGAGTCAGAGTATGGATGATTAAGTTATTATTATGGGAGTTCATTAGTGGTAAGAAAATTCTAGTATGTAGAGTTTTTATTTGGTAAAACAATGAAAGGATATTTTGGCTGTTTTGATGAACATAATGATTTGGGATAGATGGTTTAAATTTATGTTACTATAGTAATTTTGGTTTTTTCCTTGATGAATTTTATTTATTTTATATATCCATAGTTATGTGATTTAGCATTGTTAACTAACTACAATGGAATGATTTATCTTGTACAGGTGTTTGACTATTGTGATTACTTCCTCAGACTACAACCTTGATGGTTGATTCCGGAGATATACACCATATATCTTACTTTATGTTGTTTTTTTTTGAATTTTTGGGAGGGTAGATATTGGAATACATTATTCAAAACACATCCATGATATTCCCTGGATGGGAACATTAACATGGGACCATACACCTAGGGGATGTGTTTTCTGATGTAATAGGTTATCTATTATGATACCATACTCAGATGGGTTTTCTAATTATTATTATTTGTTTCCTTGTATAATGTTACCCCTTCCTTCTGTAATTTTGACCTACTGTATGGCCAGAGATCCTTGTTTCATGGTTTGTACATGATGACCCAATATAGGGTTATTTCTTCTTAGGTTTTATTTTCCTAACTTATTGTTTTGTGTTTAAAAAATTTATTAAATAAATGTTACATATTATTAGATGAATATTAATTTCCTTTCGTTATGATCAACACAATAACATTAATGTTTTTTTGTATTTGGAAAAATGGATTTATAAAAAATCTGGTACAAAAGTAATCTACATCACCCCCCACTATGTTATTAAAAAATATCACTCTTCTTAGAAAAAAATTTTTTAATGATTTTAAAAAAAATCACATCATAGATAACTAAAAACCAGTCAAACATCCTAACCATAATGAAAACTATAAAAAACAGTGGGCCGAAGAAGGAGCCCAACCCAAGGCTAGACATGACACAAAATAATGGATCACATCGGACCCCAAGAACATATCTCATCGAAACTCTGCAGGGATTCACATCACCCATTACATCACCGCTCAGTCAGTAGAATCAGCATCCTCCCAAATCTATACCTGAGGCGATCACTAGACCACCATCACTGAGAGCAATGAAAAATTGTCATGGCACGCCACCAGGAGAACCTCCCCCACAAGGACCACCAACAACATCTGAAATATTCAAAGATACCCTATAACTGGACTAAATTGGTGAGTGGATGGGGGGATTGGGAAATATAAGAATAGTAATAACACCCTTCTCAAACATGTCATACCAATAATAATTTTTCATATCCTAGGGAAAATTGAAAATAAAAAGGATTGAGTCCAAATTAGCATTAAGTGTAAAAAATGGAGATATCAATGAAAATTTAATCATAAAATAGATATAACTGTATGAGAACATGATCTTAAAATTTTAAAATTATAACCACCAATTCATAGATTTTAATAATGAGTCATAACATAATGCATGCTAGTTTATAAGACATAAATCATAAATAAATAAATTTAAATCATCCATGAGAGAAAAACATTAGAATACGATGATGTTATAAAATAGTGGAATAAAGTGTGGAATAATCATAGACATAGAAACATTATGTAAATTATACAAACTAAAAAATTAATCACATGTTAGGGTTTTTCTAACCACCTCTGTAATAACTTCGGGCCTGAGATAACCTCCTATGTACCATCTTTCGGGATTGGGATAGACTTTCTTATACCCTATATTGGGATTAGGATAACCTCATATTTAATATCTTTTTGTCTGGGTTTAAATGAAATCCTTATTGTATAATATGTAACATCAAAATATGTCATCATATAAAAAATTCCATTACAAGATTATTGGAAAATTTCTTATGGACGATACCCTATTCATTTTGAAATCTCTTATTGAAAATATAAAAATTTACATAATATTAATGATAATGTTTTGTTTTTGAAAATACTCATAGAAATTTGAAAAGTAAGCATAAAATAATTTATTGGTCATTAAATTGAGAATATTTATTCATGTTCTTAAAAGTTAAAAAATATTACTTTCACATTTTCAATAAGATTTCATGCATACCTCATTTATAAAATGATAACGAGATTAATTTAAAGAATTTCTAATATTAAATCATGGGTAAAAACAATGTTAGAAAATCATAGTAGAATAGTAAAAACCTTATTGAATCATTTTAAAGAAATATGGACATTGAATAAATTGATTCCCAAACTCATCATAAAATAAAGTCTGTTTTTCTTAAAAACATTATTTTGATCTTTTGTGTACCTAAATAGATGAAAATGAAAGGAAGAATAGTAATATCAAAAAATAACCAAATTAAAAGAAATGATATAATATTTGGTATGGAAAGATCATTTAATATCATCATTAGAGATTTTATCTTAAACAATATATTAAAAATGAAAAAATATCACAAATCCCTCACCTCATTTTCAATATTGTATGTGATATAACATCATCATTATTGAAAAAACACATTCAACATACACCTTAATCCTAGAATGGATAGTGTTATGATCAAACCAAAACCTCAAATACATGAAATTTTATTTTAGGATGGTATTATGGTAGGGCTTGTCTAAGATAGAGGACTTAAACATTTTGAATAAAGGATAAGAGGAGGTCCCCCTTTACACATGAGGGGAGGGGCACACATGGATGTTCCTAATGTATTACATTAATATTCGTTAATTTCTCTATTCAAGTGGTTCCAAATTGATATATTATGTATATTTGATGTAGATAAGTGTAAATCATCTCATATAATAATATTTAGACTTTCAGGTTATTTTTTTCACATTCTCTCTTAGTTTTAACTCCACATTAACATTTTTTATGATTACTATGATATGATATTTTTTTACTCTTTAGGTGTCAAAAATTTTAAAAAAAAGGAAAATTCACCCATGGGATTATAACTTTTGATATGATCAACCATATACCATTCACATGGATGAAGATAATATATTTTTTTAATTTAATTCATTTAATAAAATATTATATAACACAGTCTACCACCAGTCATTTCAAAGACTATTCACATTTCTTGACCTTAAATAAAAAATATCTAAAAAATTATTTCTATTAAAAACATCTAAATTATCACTAATATTATATTTTATATAAAAAATATTACGTAACACAATATTTCATCCAATTTATATTACTTTTAATATTTTTTTTTAAAGTTATTTGATTCTTCAATTACATAAATATGTATTCTGTCGATGTTGTGTAAGAATTTAAGGTTAGTATTCCATAATTATATGTTAAAAATAAGTTACCATGATAAATAAATTCATTAAAATTTTAAATAATCATTTATAAATAATCATAAGAACCTTTTATAGCTAAGATAAAATATTAGTGTCAATAAAATAATTCGGATAAAATTTTGCATTAAATTATTTATTTAAAAAAATTAAAGGTCTTTATCATTAAAAAATAGAAGCATGCTGACATATCAGAGAATATTGGATGAGTATTGCTGAAATATAATCATAAAATAAAAATATCATTGGTTATATATATATTTTTAAAGATGTATCACATTATTTTTAACATTCATAAACTAATTTACCTTACCATGGTGAAAAATATTTATCACACTCTTTATTCTTAATGGAAAAAACAAAGCTGTCCAATTTACAACATCATTAAATTATTATTAGAAATATTTAATTCAATATTAAATATTAAATTTCATGAGGTGATGCAAATCCATTTTAAAATATTCATTCAAAAAAATGTAAAATATTTTTAGACAAATGTGTTTTTAAGCATTAATTAGTTTATTTCTTTTCCCATGCATTTTAAAACCATTACTTTAATGTTAATAAAATTAATGATTAAATAATATATAAATTTTATTAAAAAAATTAATTTATTATGATTATTTTAGTTTTATGGAATGAAACAAATATCATGCATAAAAAATATTCTTTAAAAAATATCTCATTTTTTACTATCAAGTACATTTTTGAATTTCTAATCAATATATTCATTATATACATGCGTAAATGTAATAAATAGAGATTTTGTGAAAAAATAAATAAATAAATTAATCATTTTATATATATTACATTAAATGAAACACTAGTTTTATCTTTCATAACATGCAATACTACGTGGTTTATGTGATATACAGAACACCGAGTTTATCCAAAATTTGACATTCTATTAGGGAAATAATATTTAATATGATAGTTATCACATAGCTATTGGAATGGAGGGAATGAATAGGATTAAAAAAATTGTCAAAATATATGATCTAAACATATATATATATAATCATTGGGTGTCGAATTTATCAGAAATCAAATTAGGTCTATTTTAAAATAAAGGAAATCATTTTCTAGAAAAAATATTTTTATGCAAAACAACATGTTTTACCTCAATAAATTAATGAAATAATTTTTGGTGATTTATTATGTCGTTATTTACATATTATATATTCAATATAAATATTTACAATCGACTGACGTGTTTTATAAACATAAAATAAGAATTAATCTTCTTTTTTTAAATAAAAAATTGTTTCTGTAAATATAAATTTTGTCTCCTTTTGTTCACTTATTTTAACAATATTCTTTTTAAATTAATTGATAATTTAATCTAATAATTAAAATTCATTGTCTATATAATCATGTCACTGTTATCTTGGAGTTAATCATTTCTAATTTTCAGAAAAGATTAATTTTTAGATAAATAGTAAAAATACAAGATTTATTATGAAATTTCATTTATTTTAAAATTTTTAAATTTTTTTATTAATATGGATTTAAAATTAGCATTAAATAAATTATATATATATATATATTAATACAATTTAATTCATTTGAAATAATTTCATTTTGAATTTAGAAATAAAATATTTTTAAACTTTTGACCATTTTCTTTGGGGAATCCCACATTCTCAGTATGTCTGTGAGAATAAATATATATTAAAATTTTATAAATAAAAAAATATGTAAAAAGGATTCCATGTTTATAATTATATTAAATTATATTATCTAATAAATTCAAATTATCTTTTGACCATAATTAATTGTAAAAATAGTTAAAATTATTTACCGTAGTTTATTTACAAATGGGTTTATCATGCGTTTAAACTAAAAATATAAGGGTTATGAATGAAGAAACCATGTACACGACCCATTTTATGAAAATATATAAAAATTATATATTATATATTATATTATTGACTAATTATTGGTGAAGTTTCCGTTGAAAAATAGGGATACACCATTTTTTAATCATTACAAGTGATCAACTCCCCTCCCTTATAAAAGGAAACCTCTTCTCCTCTTCACTTAATTGTTTAAAAGACATTTAAGTCAAAAAATACATACCCAAATATCTTCCAAAAATATTTAATCTAATCCGTGAATCCTTATTTTTTCATAAATTATTCATTATATGACTTTTGGTCCAAACCAAATAATGTGTTTCGTAGATGAGGAGACATCACAAACTATGTATTTTATTTCATTACTTCCTCCACCTACATATATTATTATTAAATTATTTTGATATTATAATATATTTATTTTAAATACACTAATATGTTATTATGTCAATTTTATAACATAAATCTCTCTCCTCTTCTGTTAAATGTGTTATGTAATCAATATTCGTTTATACAGCAGACTATCGCCTCACTAGACGATGTAATTTTTTTCATCACTACCTCCCATAGATGTATATAATAATGTACTTATTTTTTAAATATGATATATGTGATATTAGTATTCTTCAGTAATTATGATATTCCATTTTTCTTCTTGCTTTCCATTATGGGGGAATATGATAATGTCGTTCATGTGTATGGCGGACTACCGCATCATGAAGTGATGTGATTCATTGACGATTTACATGGAAGGTATTAAGGGTAGTTTTATTGAAAATATGTGATAAATTTTATTTTAAAATTATTATATAATTTTAATATATTATTTACCTTTATTTCATACAATCTATTGATAAAATGGAATCAACATTCATGCTATGTATGACCTACCGTCTCCATGAACGAGGTATTTTATTTTCTATCTATAGGTTTTACTGAATAAACTAGATATATATACACTGAATATATAATATATATATCGTGCTCTAAAATATGGATATTATGGAAAAATTATCAATGTAATATGGTTGGAAACCAAAAATCAAAATATACACGAGAAAATAAATCTTTTATTTTCCAAAACATGACTTCAACTTTAAATTGCTGGAAAATGGTTGGAAAAATATCAAAAGTAAATAATATATTGTATGATATATATTAATGGTTATAGAAAAGATATATAATAAACATATATTTATTATACATGATTTTTCAATGTGTAATAAGGGAGTTGATACTCAATTTAATGGATTTTCAACTGAATTTTATTTCTATTTGAGGAACATGCCTTATCACCACATATTTCTTTTATGAGGTGTATATACATAAAATAAATGAATTTTATATTTCATATACCAGAAATAGTGTGTATTTTCACTACCAATTGATAATATTCCTTTCATAGATATTATGATTAAATATTACCAAAGTGTAAGATGTTTATTTTACAATCCCATCATTTATCGAGATTGTTTATGATTATGCTTACAAGGATGAAATATTATGTTATATCTAATGAAACTCATGAATTTTATTCACATAGAGTTATTTATGTAGAATATATATTTTCACTCTATTTTTATCGATTTATGTAGTCAAGGGTTTAAAAAAAATTATGGAAAATAATCCTTATTCTTTTCTTCAGTCAAATCCCATTTTTCTTAAAAACCCATTTTTTCTAAAAATATAATCATAAAATGATATTATCATTATCAAAATTATTTCACAAAAAAATATTTCCCCATGTTTGACTTTATATTAAATATTTTTAATGTATTATTCATTTTATTTTCTAAACATATTATATTTATTTTTTACTAAATATTTAAATGTTATATTTTTTTGAACATATAATGAATGAATAAAAATTTCCTAACACCATGATTATTATTCAATTTAAAGATACCCTTATTAAATTTTAGGTTTATTTAAAAAGAAAATTATTTTAATGTTTATGTCTATATTAATTTTTTTCAACGGAGAAATGATATTTTTCACAAAGATGATTCAAATGATCATTAAATCATTATTTATAAGTTTTCAAGATTATTTTCTAAGAATGTGCATCCTAAATATTTTATGAAATTTTATATTAAATTTTTATTTTAAATTAAAAAATTTCTACCTAAATAAATGTAACGTGTGATCTTTAAAAATCATTTTCCATCTAAGATAGAATCTTTTTATTGATACATATTCTTTACTAGGGATATGATCCAAGGATACTATTCTAATTATTTCTAAGGATGGTTAATGATTATGTTGAAAATATTTTTATGTTATCTATTTCTTTTCCCATGGGTTATATGATGATAATATTCTAAGGAAACCCAAATCTTTTTCAATAGGATATTCTTTAATAATGAAATGATTATGAAACCTATTACTTTTCAATAGTTTTAGTTATGTTTAAATGATTATGAACCCCATTTATTTTTATGGGTTAAGATATGATGAATTTTTTATGATCTTGTGTCACACATATGTATTATTTTTCTTGTATGACAGTTTGGAGCTATATCACACTCCCATGCATTGTGTAAATATTGATACATCATGAGTTAAATAGGAAAACAAAAGATAATAAACCCAGTTCAATGAAGGAATCAATCCACTATAAGAGTATTCTAAGAGAACCTTGACTACTATATGGTTTTGGGAGTGATCCCATTACACTATCATTTTTTCATAAATGATAATTGACTACATAGAAAATTATTTTCTATGCTTATGCATATTTCAGAATTCCATGACTTGTGTCAATGTTTTGCTTTTAAGGATTATGCAATTTTATTTTCTTATGATTCGTGTCCTATGACTATCCAATATTTATTCAATGAAACATGATTTTGATCCTTTATATAATGTTTATGGTTTTCATGTGTTATACTCAAAATATCACACAATTAGTATCATATTATGTTTACATATATGTCTTGTTTACCCTTACTGAGCATATGAGATCACCCTTTCTCCTATTTATTATCCCTAGGTTATGATTATATGTATTATTTGTAACATGTCTATTTAGGGTTCTAGTTATGAAGATATAAGTGGGAGATTATATATAACTCTTGAGAACTGGTTTTTTATGTTTCAATGTTTCCAAAGGCACTATGACATTATGATCCTCATTCATGATATTGGGTAATATAATTAATATTCATCTAAAATGACGTAATATCTATATAAGAGAGGATTGGGTCATTAGAGTTTGTATCAATGGAAGGAAAAGATAACCCTTGGATACAATGATGTGATAACTGTAGTGAAATGCCTTGTGATATTTCTAAGGATATCTCTTGGTATATGTCATTGGATAATTCTCAGAATGAGTAAAGTTATAGGAAAATATCATGGAATTTAGTTAAATGATAAAGAAAGTGGTTTACAAGAAATTAAATCCTTGTTTGGATACTATAAGTAGATGTAGCTCTGGAATAGAGGTACCTATGGGAATAACACTTAAAACATGACATTGAGTTTGAATCAATCACCACAAGGTTCTAGATAACTAGCATTACTGTACACCTGGGTAGACACTGTCGAGGGATTTCCTTTATAAATTAAAAAATTATCTATGAACCACCATGAAAAATTTAAATAATGTCCACGATTTCCCTAGGATAAGACTAATGTTTCATAATAAAAAAAATAAAGATTCATGGTTTAGAAAATTAATATGTGATTTTTCCAAATTATGTGGTTTCCCATTAGGAATATATTAACTCACACTATTATTTTTGGTTTTAGTTAATTGAAGGAACCAGAAGAAACTAGAATAATGTAGATTGTGATAGAAAATTCATTGATAAATAACTAAATGGGATGATGGCTGGAGTGAAGGATGTTGTGATTATGAATCATTAGTTAACATGATATATGATTAATAAATTTCACCTTAACAAACTCTCAGACTCACCAACGAATAGAAGGATAGAGTTCATTGAGAGTTCAAGTTGTGGGTCCCATTGTGTAAACAATATTATGTTTCTCATTTTTATGAATGGGGGATTAGAATGCAAGTTAATTAATTAGAAGAATGGGAAGATGTTTTGAGTTCAGAAAATAATTAAAAAATGAAATTAATTGGAGAATAAAAATGGAATGATCAGTTAATACCATAGTTGAGAATAATAGAATCCCTAGGATTTAATCAATTATAAAATGTTTCGTGTGAGGAAAGTATAAGAATTATGAAAATCAAGGTCCTAAAGGGAATTGCCTTGAAGAGAATTAGTAGGTTTGTATGAGTAATGGTTATATTACTAAAGATAAAGAAACTATAAATGAAATATTATAGGAAATAATTGTTAAGGAATATAATGATTAATCTAGGTTAATGTTTTATGAAGAAAGTGTAATGATTGATGTGTTCATGTATTGGGATTAGAAGAATTATATTTTTATATGTGGAATTTTGGTTACTAGATTAATGAAAAATCAATGGTTTTTTTTCATAGAGTATTTTCATAGAAGAGTTTCAATAACATTTGAAATTATAATAATTTCTTATATAAGTGAATTAATGGAAATAATATTTTATGATTAAGGGAATATAACCCTTAATTTAGTCCAAATATTTAAAAAATGCTTTTCATTTTGGATAAAGATATTATTGATATGGATAAATTAGATTGAACTGTATGGATTACATTTGAACAGATTATTGATTTGATGGGAATGTGTTTTATGTAATCATTGATGGGGTTTGCAACATTATTTGTTTTATGGTATATATTAAATTATCAATTATTTTATTTAATTAATGAAAAAAGAGTGAATTTTCAAATATGTAATGTTTTCGGTAAGGATTGATGGTAATTTATGATATTACCATGTTTCAAAGAAATATAATATTAATGTATTCACATATTATATATGTTACATTAATAGATACATCATGTTGTTTGGGGATGAATTATTAATATATTTTGAAATTTTAGTGACATGTTTTCTAAATTTTTAGATTTTATTTTTTTTCCAGACCTTGAAGATCCTTATGGTTAACAATTAAGGAAATGGATTATGTTGACCTTTCGATGTTATTTTATATGTTTTACTAACAATTATAATTTTGATAATAAATAGAGATTCATGGGATGACTTATCAATTTTTATGGATATTATGATCCAAAATAGATTCAGACATAATTAAAATCGTTTTCTTTTATGAGAGTAGTATATTTTGTTGAAATTAATGGGTTTATAAGCAAAAGATGTTATTGCTCTTATGAAATGGAATGAAATCAATTAAGTATATTTTCTCATGAAAATTTCCCAACAATAAGAAGAGTATCATGGAATAAAATTTTATCCAACTATTATATTTTTTGATGATATAAATGGAATTTTCAAAACTCTTTGGTTTTTGGTTTTATGTAAATGATTTTGATGGGATCATTCACTTTCTTATGATCAAATTACATTGTTAATCTCCATAATTATTTGGACATTATGCTTCTTTTCCACGTCAAAATCATCACTATAGACCCATATAATACAGGGTGGAAAGCTAGTATGTATTATTATAGATAACCTTCACACTCCCATATCTCTCTTTTTAAGATGATGTTTTATTAACCGTATTTACTATTTTGGTTTCCCATAAATATATTTTGATATGTTAAACCCATTTTTACCAAACAGAAGTTCAAATTTCGAGGATTCAATTTTTTAAGATGGTAGAATGTAACACCCCCCTATTTGGTGAAATATTTTTTATTTAATATAAGTTTTGTCGTTTTGATATATAATATTAAATGAAAAAATAAGTTTCTCATTCATTACATGAATAACTAAGTGTTACTTTTGATACAAAAAACATTAAGTTTAAATGAAAATTTGTACACTATTACAATAATATTATTTAATATGATAATTATCACTTAGATTTTGGAATAGTGGGGATGAATCATGTTAATTAATAAAATAAAATATATTTTCTAAAAATTTTCAAAAAATTAATTATTTTGTAACAAATTTATTATAAATAAGAAGAAAAAATATTTGAGAGTAAAGAAAAAAAAAATTTAAATTTTTTTTCTTTCACACAAAAATATTTTAACACAAAAAATAAAAAATAAAATTCTTCAATGAATTTATTTTTAAGTTAAATATTATATATTCAATAAAAACTTAACATTCAACATATGGTATTTCTAGATAAGAGAATATAATTAATCCATTTTATGATGAAATACTATGATTTCCTTAAAACTGGTATTGTCAGTTGTGCACACATATTTTAAAATTAATTATTTCACATTTTATAAAATTTATTTGTGAAAATATTTTTTAAATGATAATTTAAAAATTATATTTGAGTGAATTTTGGATAATTTTATGAAAAATATCAACTCATCCAAGGATAGTAAAAATATTGGGTCTCTGTATGAATTGTAATTTCTTTTAATGAATTTTAAAACAGAAAAATAAATTTGATTTGTGTTTAAAAGTAAAATTAATTCAGTTATATATATATATTAATCCAAATTAGTACAGTAGAATAAATTGTATACTTAATATTGATGTAATTTTTTTTAAAACCATTGAATTTTTTTTCTATGGTAAACAGTTTTCTAATTGCGTCTACCAAATTAATTTTATTATTAAATATTTCAATTTTGTTAATTAAATTTGTAAAAATTTATCCAATATTTTTAATTGTCCTTTTTTTTATTTAATAATTTAATTGTAAATTTATATAATAATTAATATTGAAAATGCTAAAAATTAGTCAAGCAGTTAAGGTAAAAATTGATTTACTCGGGGTTAAATAAAACATATAAGGGTTAAAAATGACCCAACACATGTCCAAAACACACTATTTGAAAATATTCCAAACATTATACCATTTATTATAGATAATTATCAATTTTTTATCATTGTTCCATGTAAAAAATGAGTGTACACCATTTTATTTTTCAAAAATTACTAGTGTGCCACACACCTCACTTATAAAAGGCCATCCCATTTCCTCTCCACTTCACAATTCCAAAACCCCTTGATTAGTCCCAATGATACCCAAATAAATTATATAATTTCCTCATATAATCCTAGAATCTGTATTTTTCTCAAAAATAAAACATATGAAATCTTTTGGTGAAAACAAAAAATAAGTTGTGTCAAAAAGAGGTAATGTCCCTATCTGAGCGTTTATTTTATTTCATCCTCCTCATTAGTAAATTATTATAAAAAAATTATGATATAATAACATCAGTAACTAATGTAAATTAAAATTCAAGTATTTTAATGTAATAACCTAAATAATTCTCATATTCCATTAAATGGGCTATGAAATCATCATTCGTGTGTGAGACACACTACCACCTAATGAAACAAGGTTATTCGTTTTTCATCACCACCCGTCACATATGGATATAAAAATGGTTTTACAAATTATATATAATATTTATGATATTATTATTATTATTTAATCATGATATTACATGTTTATTATTAGTTTTCATTCCTTAAGAATATTATAATTTCGTTCATTTGAACGTTGTACTACTGCCTCGCGAATAGATGTTATCCATTCACAGTTTATATGATAGGTAATAAAGATGGTTTAAATGACAATATTTCATATATATGGCTTAAAAATTATTTTTAATGTTAATATGTTGTTTTCTTTTCTCACTTTTTATCCCTTTTGAAAATTTAAATAGTGTTCATGCATATGTACGACCTACCATCTCCATGAATGATGTATTTCACTTTCAATCTATAAATTTTATGGACTACCCTATATATATTTATACTTAATACATATGATATTTATATGGTGGTTAAATTATTGATTTTATGGGACCATTATGAAATTAATAGGACCAAAAATTAAAAATCTAAACCTACACAAACATGTAATATAGTTATTTACCGAATTATGGATTTAACATGAAATTATTAATAAACCTATAATTAGAGTGCATAAGTAAATAATATATTTTAGAATATATATATACATACAGTTATTAAAAATGTTAATAATAACCATTTAATTAATAAACTACATTTTTGAACATGTATGATGTAATTTTAGAGATAAGGCACATGATTTTCTTCTCAATTTCATTTTTCTAAGAGATACATGTAATATTCCCCATGTGTTTCTACTATATGGGTTATACCCTATACAGAAATATATTTTATGCTGATTATATTAAATCTTATGTGGATTTAATTATTTAATTTAGTATCACTATTTAATGGAGAATATGATTCAAATTAACAATGTGGAATGAATTTTATGTTAAAATCTCGTCGTTTATCGAGATTTTTTATGGTTATGCATATAACGATGATATATTATAATCTCTCTATCAGGGAAGAAATTATTTTTATTAACATATGGTTATCTCTAGAAAATATATTTTCCCTTGAATTTTACTCACATTATATAATAATGTGTTCAAATAAATTTTTTTAAGAACAATTTTCATTATATTTGTTTAGGTTGAAACACATTTTTCTTCCAAAACCATAATTTCTAAAAATATGCTTTTATAATTATTTAAACGATTAATTGAAGTTATTTTCCACATTTTTTCTTTCTATATTTTTTTAATATAATCATTATGTATTTTTTCAAGAATGGCACATTTAACTTTTACTGAAAAATTGAAAGGAATCATTAGTTTAATGAGTATGATGTGAACTAAAACTACTCAATGTCATTAACATTATTTTCATTTATTCATCCATAATATTTTTGAAGGAAATTTTCAAATAAATTTATTTTTAAAATTTTTTATATTATAAAATGATTCATTAAGTAGAAATGATATTTTCCTCATGAAAAATTTTAAATGATATTTAAAGCATCTTATATATGTTTTAAATTTTATTTTAAAAGGAAATAATTTCCAAAAATATTTTATGAAATTTTTATATAAAATATTTATTTTAAATGAAAATTCATCTTCATAATGAAATTATCAAGGTGATATTTCAGAATAGTTTTTCATCTATAATGGATTCCATGGAGGTTATTTATGATTTAATGGGGATATTATCCAAGGATTCCATTCTTATTCATTCACATAATGGTTTATTTTTATGATGAAAAGATAGTTATGAATCATATTTATTTTTCCATGGGTTATACAATATTTAAAAGCTTATTAGGCATGATTCTTCTTCCAGGGGTTATGCGTTGATGATTAATTGAAAACAAAAACTATTTATTCTCTATAGGTTAGATTATGATTAAATGATTTTGGAGCCTATTAATTTTCATGGGTTTTGAGTTAATGAATGTTTTATGATATTATAAATTACATATGTATGATTTATAATATGTGAATGGTGGGACCTATATTTACCTCCAATTCATTTGTTAGAGATTGATAACTCATGTGATAAACAAGACTAGAATGGCGAGTAAACCCTGTTCAATAGGGGGATATTTTCACTATAATATTCTTGATATTTATCCTTGACTACTATGATGGTTTGTGGAGTAAACCCATTCTGATATGATTGTTTTTTAAATTATCCCTTACTACTATGTAAATAATGTTCTATTCTAATGTGTATACCATAATTCCATGTCTTTTATCAATTTTATTATCTTATATCTCTTGTTCTGTAATATCGATATGATTCAGTCATATGATATGAAAATATTAATTCTATAACTCAATATTTTGATATTTCATATCTATATTGTGGTTTTCATCTATTAATATCATATTCTCATACATTTATGCTCATATTACAATGAAATATTTCAAATTTATACCCTTAATAAGAATCTGATCTCACCCTGTCTTATGATTCCTTTCCAAATGTTCTGATGATAGGTATTTTTTATGATATATCTGTGAAGGAATATAATTATTAGAAAATAAGGAGGAGAAGATGTAGAACTCTTTTGAACTAGTTGATTATGTTTCCATGTTTCAAAAGACACTATATCTTTCTGATCATCATGCGTGATTATTTGTATTGTAATGAATGTTAATCAAAAATATGTAGTATATATGTATAATATGTTTAGTAAATTATGGTAAAAATTACATTTCATAGTTTATTAGATATATTAATACCCTATAACCCAAAATATAGATGTTAAGTTTCACTTAAAATGTAATACATTCAATAGAATAACATGGTATGTTTTAACTTAGTGTTGTGTGTAAGGAAAACTATCGAAAACTTCAAATTTATTTCAATTAATATACATATAAAATATTGTTGTGTTCTATTGTAAACCCCTTAAAATAGATATCACCCTAAAAATTTCATCACAGTGTTATAAAAAATAAGAATATCATTGACTTATTACACCCTCTGTTTCACATATAGCTTCGTTGAATTTATGATTAATATAGAGAAATTTTACCAGGTGAGTAAATTTTTTTCACATAACATTATCTCTGAAATACAAGTTTTGAACCAGTGGTTCTTCATGGGAGATATAATTATCTAGTTGAAAAACTTCTTGAGATTAGTATATATGAAAGATAAGATATGTACTTCAGAAAGAGAGATAAATGTAACATATTGTTATCTTCATAGAGGTTTGGTAGAAGATGGAATTGAAACTTCATAGTCCATACTCGATCAAGAATTTCATGAAACCAATATACCTAAGGATCAACACCCCATTATTTACAAATTTCGTAACCCTCTTCCATAGTGAAATTAAATGTAATAACTTTTCAGTAACATCATATTCCAGATCTCAATAATAATTATCTGTATAAATTATCTATTAACTCTATGTTTCCTTGATCGAATTCTAAATTGGCTTCAAATTCAATTCTATTTCCATAGCTAAGTCAGGTCCAAATACTTTTCATTCACAATTGTTATCAATTCATGTAGTGTTTTTTCACATCATTCTATATATATATTAACAAGGATCCATCTAAATTATCGAGTGAAAGATATTATTTTATGAAAACTCATGTTGAGTAATGTGTTTATCTGAAATAAAATTAAAATCTATAGAACAAGATGTCAACATATCATATATGGATTTAATTATTCTCTCATCATATCCATATACCTATGGAAGATAATTTGTTTTAAAACAAAACTTCATGTCCAGATCATGTTAACGATTTACCCAAAACATTGTGGTAAACATCAGATATCAATAAGATATAGTAGAATGTGGTATACCATTATATCTTAACACATCCATATTTATATTCCAGAAAGTTGATCATGAGAGAAATAGTATGTAGAGGTAGTGAAATATGATTATTTTATAATGAGGTTTACTATAACATAAATAGAATTATATCCCTTAGACGATTTTTAGAATACAATGATGAAATACTCGGTGATGTTTTCCCATTTACATTACAATGTGGTTAATGATTATAACATCCACATAGAATTATTTATATTGTCCAAAACATTCTAACATGCCATGTATCATGATAAATACCTTGTAATATCTCTCCTCACGTTTTCCGAATGCAAATCCCCATTCATATCACTTTCATATTTATATATCCATGATGAATAGAGAATGATGATTTATGAGATTAATCAAATAAAAACTTCTTTGTATCTAGTATTAAAGGTAAACATACATAGTTCTTAAACCTTATCATTACATCACAATCAAGGATGAACTAAGGAATATTTCTCACCTTCTTTTATAGTGCTACATCTTCCTTTGCTTCCTATTTAATATTCACATGATATATTGTTGACTAGTCAATTATTGAAGATAATATTTATCCCATATTTCATGGTGTATAATATCATCCTTTTGAAATCCATAAATTTTTAATCTTTTGGGATCCTAACCATTGATAATATATCATGATACTTTTGACTTAATTCATCTACCACCTCATTTTCTTTCCCAAGGTTGTAATGTATTCAGATGGTATAATACTTAAACAACTCCGATAAAATTTTCTATAACATACTCTAATCTATATAATTGAACATATAAATTAATTTGTTTTGATCAATATATATGACAAACTATTTTCTAAAAATATAATGAATCAATATATTTAATCAAAAAACATCCACAACCGACCCAAAATCACGGGTCATAAAATAATTATTATAAACCCTCAATTAAGGTGCGAAATATCTATCATCGTCTCAGTATTCACAAGGAAACATTCTAGTAACTTATATTATTAACCGCTGTATATTAGAAACCATATTCATATAAATTTTAGTGTGATCAAATGATCATTTGCCAACATTCTATTTAGATCCATTAAATTTTCCTCACATTCATCATACCAGAGGAACGAAAATATGTTCCCGGTTTACTTGTGGATTTCACTAGATATCCACGAGAAATTCATCACATATAATTGATAATATCGATCTAAACAAGACAAAATAAATATCTAAATCACCATACATAGTTAAGGATAATTTTCAATGACTTTTTTAATTGATATATCCACTAATATACCCTCTCTTGATATTATATTACCCAAATATGATACCTTATGTAGCAAAAATTCACAAGTTTAAAATTTATGATAATATTTATCATCCCATAGGGCCTTTTGTATAGTTATAAAATGATCTTAATTATATTATTTTATCCTATAATATAAAATAATATCATATATTTATACTACAATAAATTTATAAACATAATCTCAAAAGAATCTATTCATTAAATTCAGGATGATAGTTATTGAATTAGTAAGACCAAGTGGCCTCCCAATGAAATCATATTTTCTATATATCACATGGAATTATATTTTTTTTATCTTCTACAATAAACCTAAATTCATAATATCAATATTTATTACCAATCATGTTTTTTTAATTTCTTTGTAATTAATCAAAAAAATAGAAAATATAGGGAAGATGATACTTATTCTTGATTATGATCTTTTATAGTTCATAATAATCAATGAAGAGTCTTATTGATC
The DNA here is from genome assembly GCA_963277665.1 of Viscum album. Classification (NCBI taxonomy): domain Eukaryota; kingdom Viridiplantae; phylum Streptophyta; class Magnoliopsida; order Santalales; family Viscaceae; genus Viscum; species Viscum album. Next base: position 1,421,860,963 of record OY728137.1, read on the forward strand.
AAAATATATTAATCAAAAAATAAATTTTTACACTCCATGCTAACATATTTGGATAAATTAATCTCTTCTCAAGATTTACCAATAGTTTCTTCTTTAGTTATTACAACTCAATTGGGGATATTCTATAAATATTTTTTGAAATAACTATTGTACTGATAATTATTTCTATTGATAACAAAATTTCATTATTTAGTATAAGACTCGGATATTGTTCTATTATAAAATAAAAGAATGATGTATAATAGGAATAACATTGATATGTAGTTTCCACATAAACATATAAGATAAATACCGATTTTATGTATTAATCAATACCCATAGATTGGGTGTAATTTCCATTGGAAACTTGTATTTATCCTAGCACTGATAAATTCTTATAGGTTGGATTATAATACCAAATATGAAAACCCTTCCATGGAAAACGATATGTAATATATATAAGGAATTCCAATCTCAGCAGGGAACAACATCAAATTCATCTAGATATATAATAATAAGATTTAAAGGTTGTACATTCCAATAAACATGAATCATAATGTAATCAATAACAATAGATGTGAGAGATGTTCCATTAAAATTTTTCTCAAATAATTCAAAATATATTCCTTAAGGTGGTACTATTATACCCTTATTGAATTATTTATTTATAAAAGAGTGCGAGGATCTAAACTTAAATATAAAATTATGAGTCCTATAATGGATGGAAATTGTACTTTTCACCATGTTCTCATCATGGACCACATCGAAAATAATGATCGCATGAGATCTACCTATATCTTTGGGCATAAGAGGTTTCTGATGTTGATTATCATCGACCCTCAGATTCAATAACTAGTTAGAATTATTCCCACAATACATTCATTTAGAATACAAGAGTTTGGTTTTTTAATTTTGGGGAGCTTTCTCCCTATTATCATGATTACCTAACTTCTTCTCATCACAATGGATTCTCTTTCCTGATGACAATCCTTAAAAAATTTGACGTATTTATTATTTCCATTAGGAAAATTTCATATATGTTTCCTTTCATAATTTTGTAATAATGGATGACTCGTTATTTTCACTACATATATTTTTTATTACAATTCCCATTGAATTATATCATTCTTTTCATAATAAAAACATGATATTCATGGGTAAATCCAATATACAATTAAACATTGTTGTCACATTGAATGATTTATTACTTTATTCTAAAGTAATTTATGGATAATTATTTGTAGATTCATGGTCTCAAGACGCAAAATAATTGATCAATATTAATTTATTGTAAATAATATTCCTATATTATACATAAAAAGTCTTATAAAGTTTGTCTCTTATGTACTAATGGATTCGTCAACCATCTTTTTTTCGTCAAACTTCCTCTTTATCTTAAGTATATCCTCCTCAATTTTCAAATGAATAATACAAGGAAATTACTTTTTAAAAATTAACCTTATAAACTCATATCACTCCATAGAGTACATTGATTTTTTATTTCATCATGTTATTGATGAGAATCAACCATTGATCTATATAACCTTCCAAAAAAGATATAGAGAAAATAAAAATTTCATTCTTCGAAAACTAGAGAATGGAAAATATATTTTTCATTGGTAAAGAACCATTACATAGAACCTAAATTATCTGTGGACTAAAAAAGGAATATGTATGTTTCCCCGTGAGGGATAGAAAATAATGTCATTTACTTAATCAATACCTTAGAGGGTATATTTAATTTATCTCTTTAAAATGATTCATAAGTATAACATTTATATTTTACAGTTGTTCCCTGATAAAATTTAGATACTCGTAAAGAAAAATCATTGTATTTCCTATCACATTCTACATTAACATGGTTCCATTGGGTTCAATCCATGAAATAAAAAAATCATTGTTTTATATAAATTAATCATATTGAAAAGTCATATAATCATAAAAAATAATTCATAGGATATCTAAATCATGAATTATTATTTATAATCGATGAAACATAATGTTTAAATAAGTTAATCCATAATAATCACATATTTAAATAAATCATAATTGTTAATAATGAAAATAAAAATTAACCCACGCATATCCCCAAGGAGCCTCTAGCCAGTTATTCCATATTTGGTCTGCTCATGATCCACTGGTGGTCATGTTAATACCCAATATACCCCACTAAATGTTGTTAATCCAAGGGGAATCAATGCCAATATAGAATCCACATTCCAGTATCTTAATAGGGATATATTTACAATGAAAACCACACTCCTTTATTTACTATATATTAGGATTTTCATATATATATATATATATAGTTTTATCCTAAAGGTTCCCACTAATTTTTTCTCATCCTAAATTCCTAAAATAACTAAATTTTACTTTGATACCAATTGATATGACCTAAAAATTTCATACAAAAAATATTATATTATATTTGATTAATTTTATTTACATATCATTAGGATTATTATTACCAAAATAATTTTTTAGTGTCTTAAGACACTTGGATACATAAATAATAGTACATAATATAGCAATAGTGTCTCCCACTACGTTCATTATAGCTATATCACTTCATTGGCATATTATACATAAAACCATACTTAATATAATAGGATGAAATATTCATAAAATGGGTTAGTTATGATTCTCCAAAATGGTAAAAAGGGAGATATCAATTAACATTTAATCATCACATGAGAATAAGGGTATGAGAACTTGATCATAACATTTTCCAATCATCCCTAGTAATTCATACATCATAATAATGAATCCTGGAATAATGATTAAATGTTCATAAGAGATGAATCACAATGAAATCAAACAACATGAGTCATTAGTGCATAATATTGGCATAATATCATGTCAAAATCGAGTGTTATAAAGTGTTCCATAATTATATCCATATAATCCCATTGTCAAGTATTCCACTAATGAAACTCAATATACAATTGGCATGAAATGACCAACCATTTACTCACTTCAGGCTTGCTATAACCTCTTATATACCACCCATTTATCATAGGATAACCTATTATGTTCAGTCTTTGGGGATTAGGAAGACCTTCTAAATAGCCTCATTAGGGATTCAGATAACCTCCCATTTACCCTCTTTTTTTATTGGAATATCCTTCAATTTACCCTATTTGAAGCTTGGGATAACCTCCCAAATACCCTCTTTTAGAATTGGGATACCCTCCCATAAACCCTTTGAGATCAGAAAACATTAATCTTTACTGAATTAATTAAAGGTTTTTAATATACCCACCTATAACATAATGATAATCCATTCATTTTTAATATGTATTATAAGTAAATATTTTATCATTCCATCATAACATAACCTATAAAAAACGTTTCAACAATATTTCATTATCATAAATGAAAACTACCCCATGAATGAATAAGGATGGTATCATATAATAATACCCATAACTAATTAAATGTAAAATAAGTTATTGTTATCACAGATTAAAAATTTCATTTAATGATCACATGAACATTTCTAGAGGAAAATAACTGTTTCATTTAGAAATCACATATTTTTAATCTAAAATTAGTCAATTATTAATGAATCAATTTTTATGAAAAGAACCATTAGAAACTGAAAACTAAGATTCAATGAATTTAGTGGTAATGAAGGCATGAAATTATGTAACTATAGTACTTAAAAAAAATATTCATTTCATATTTTTTGTAGTAATTTAGATGTACCTCGTTTGGAGAACAATAAACATATTCATTTATAACTTTTTTTAGTAATCCAAACTTGGGTAAAAATGGATTTAGAAATTTTCTATTAAAATATTAAAAATATTACTGAATGAATTTTAAGGAAACATTTGATAGGGAAAAATATTATTACAAACCAAATAGTAATACAATGTCTTTTTTTTAAACACATTTATGGTCTCTTGTGTTATAAAAGTGAAAAGAACGAATCGAAAAAAATGTAATATTATGAAATAACAATAGGAGAATGAGATATATAATATTTTTGAGAGAAAGATCATATAATTTAATAATAAAAATATTATGTATAAATATACCTAGTAAAAATGAGAATGTAACACAAATCCCCTACCACAAGTTTGAATTGATTTTTATGAACTTTTACTTCTTATTAATTGATAAATCTATGATGGATTATACCTTATTCCTTCAAAGGTAGGTATAATAATCAAATCAAGACATATTGAATATGGAAAGGGACGTTATGATGGAATTTTGATTCATATTGGCAGAGATAAAAGGGTCAAACTTTTTGAATAAGGGAGAAGAGGAGGTAAACATTTATAAGGAGGGGAGGGGAACACATGAAATTTACTAATATTTTAAATTAATATAAATTATTGTTCATGTGAATGTTACCAATATTAAATTATTATTAAAATAGGATAAATATAATTATACATCCTCATATAATATAATATTTATAGAAGTTTATGTCATATTATAAACCTTATCTATTAGGTTTAACCCCCCCCCCCATGAACCCTTTTAATGATTATAATGATACCAATGTTTTTTACACTTATGTGGTCAATAATTTTACTATAAAATAATTAGTTACCCATAAGTGGAAAAAAGTTGATTTGATCGATCAAATCCTATTAAGTTGGTCTAAGATAATATTTCTATAAAATTTAATTCTTTTTATTAAATATACTTTAACATATGATACTATTAAAGTTGATTTCTAGAATATTCAAAAAGATAACTTTAAAGATAAAAATATAGAAATATAATTAAAATATAAACATTTAATACATAACTAATATGTAATTTGTATATAAAATATTAGGAATATAATAATTAATCCAAATAATGTTACTTTTAATATCTTAAAATTTAATACTTGATTATTATATTATTGGAATAAGTATCCTGTTTTTCTTGAATAATAATTTAAGGTAATCATTCTTTCTAAAAAATTAAAAATAAGTTTCCATTATATAAAAATCATAAATAATAAAACACCATTTTATGAAACAAAAAAATATATTTTTAACCTTATAAATAATATTATAGTTGTAAAACTAAATAGAGTTCCATTTTAGAAATATTCATTACTTAAAAGAATATTGAATTCATTATCTGGAAAAAATGGAACCTTGATTTAATTTATTCGACTAATCGATGATTATAGTCAAACTACAATCATCTTATACAAATAATTCATGTGTTATAAATATTTTTAATGAATCATCACATTATATTTATCCTTAATTACCCAATTTACCCTTATCAAGTTGAAACATATTTATCATCATTAATAATCAAAATAGATAAAAAACGTATGACTATTTTTCAAATTTTGAAATGATAATTTAGAATATTGAATCAATTTTTCAATATTAAATTTCTAAAAGTGGAATAAATCTATTTTAATATAATCATGAAATAATATATGAAACCATTTTTAGATAAATTTTATTTTTTAGTATGAAATTGGATTTTGTCTTATATCCCGAGTTTGAAAAAATATTAGAAGAATATGAAAACAAATTACTGAATAATATATATATATATATATATATATCTTTAAAATAATTAATAAATGGTTATTAAATAAATTTATTAATATGAAAACACATAACCTACATAAAAACATTGTTTCAAAAAAATATCTATTTTTTACTTTCAAATTATTTTATAAATTGATAAACAACTAATTCATTCTATTATTGTGTAACAAATTCTGTTTTAAAATTCGTTATTCATATTTTGAGGTTCCAATCCAATGATTAGGTGATAAAAATCACATTAAATAATAATAATTTAATATTATAGTTTGGTTCATTTCAACTCTGTGTTGTGTGTAAGGAATGATATCAAATACATCATGATTATTTTAAGTAAATATAAATTAAATATTTTAGTGTATCACATATATATTTGTTATATATTCTAAAGAGGCATTACCTATTCCATGTTTTTCGTTATTACTCATAACCTATATGGACACCATGGTGCATGTGTAATTTTATTTGTGATTTAGCTAAAGGAAAGGGATTTATATCATGCAACCAAAAAAGTGAACTATATTGGGGATGAAAGAAATTATAGGACAAACTATGGAACCATTTATAATTATTCCTCTTAATTCATTTCTTCATTTTATTTGTCATATGTGTTGGTCCACCAAATGCGTGGATACCAATTATTGTGGTTGTATTCTTAGAGTTTATCACATTTTTTCTATTGAATGTGATGATTCTTGTATGTGGTCTCACATATGTGACTATTATTGTTATTTTATTAATTTATTCAACATGCATTATTTATCTTGTTTATTTTGGGAAATGTGGGAATAGTTTTTCCAATATATAGATCAATCACAGAACACAAGTTCTAACACCCCAAGCTTCCACATTATGATTCTCTTAGAATAATGCAATAGCTTGCACTATATGCAACTTCGAGTTCTAGCACACCACAGCCAATAAAACTAGCAATTATGAATATTAATACACATTTTTTAAAATTTCAAAAAGTTTATTTTTGAAAATTAAATCCATTTTTGGATTCGGAATATCAAAATTACCCTATGTTAAATATTTTGTATTTTTTTTTAAAATGTACAATTTTTTATGAATAGTGAAAAACACTACGTTATTGTTTAAAACTGTTTTTTTTAAATAAATTGTAATTTTATTAAAATTTATTTTATGTCAAAATATATAAATAATACCTATATATGTTCAATGTAAGTTATTTAATTCATTTTATAATAATATTAGACATATCAAATTTTTTAGAACATTTAACGTCTTTTACCCACCTTCTATGCACATTTGCAAATTTGCATAAAACCTAATTTTACTGCTTATGTGAATTGAATATAAAAAATCTGAGAGAAATGGTGGATATCTATAAGTAAAATTTGGTTCAATAGGATGAATTTTGTTTCGTGAATAGTAACTGTTGAAATATATTTACCATTGTTAAAATAAATACTGTAATTAAAGGGAAAAATGATATTATAATTACCGTAACACATGTCCTAATTATATTGGATAAGTTTTTTTCGACCAAAATCATCCTTAGGAATAAAATATTGTCTTGTTCATTATCTTGGATTAGATTAGGGTATTTATTATTATTTTATTTAAGGAAGAGTTTAAATTGTTAAATTCAACATTTAATAAATAAAACATTTTTAATATAAGGTTATACAGAAGATAAATTCGACTATAAATATTAATAAGCAATATAAATCTATTTACTACATAATGAAATTTTATTTATAATTTATAGACATTAAATAACTAAATTTATTAATTACACAATGATGATGAAGTAATTACCTTGTTACTGAATGATTAAAATAATTGTTATTAAAACTTTTAATAAAGTTTTAAATAGAGACTTTTTATGAATTAAAATAATTATATAGGTTAATATAAAATGTTAGGGTTGATTAAATATTTTTTTTCTAAGTGATAAAGTTTTTAGGAATTTCAGAAAAACCAAATACTAAATAGTGTCAAAATTGATATAAATGAATTTTTTAAAAAAATACAACATTATTAATAGATATAACATTTGAAAAAATCTAAGGTTCTGAAAAATGACATAAATAATGATAGATATATAAATAATCAACCACTTGGGGTTTTTTGTCTTTTTATAGTATGTTTATTAACCATTTATTTCAATATTACAAGAATATATGGTACACGTTAATCAATTTAGCTAAGCATTAAATATGAAAGATAAGGTTAATATAGTGTCCTAAACCTGTATAAAATCTATTGGATGAGACGATTTAGATTCATCCCCACATTATCCTTGAAATAAATCCTTTTGGAGAAATTATAAACTAAATATTATTGTATAATAAATTAATATTTCAATATTTTCCTAATTTTACCCTCACCTCCTTTATAAAAGGATACTTCCCCTTCTCTCAAAATAACACCTCCAAATCCATTTGTATCAGCCAAACCCTACTCAAATATCCTAGAAACTACACTCACTTCATTCTAGTGGCCTTAATTTGATCATAAGACAACCTAAATATCCCTTTTTATCAAATAAAAAAGAATCACCCGAAGAAGAGGTAGTAATTTCATCACATCTTTCAATGTCCTTTTCATCTTCCTCTTCCACATTAGTTGTTGTTTCTATAAAATAATAATAAAATAACTACCTTATATTTATTTTTATTTTATTATAAATATGGTACAACCATATTCATTATTCTATCCATCAGATGAATGAAAACAAATCACCATACATGCTTATGTACGACTTACCGTCTCCACGACGTGGTATAGTTTGTTATTAAACACCTCTTTATTTTGATGGGCTTGATAATGAGTATATTTTATTTAAATAATGAATATACCATGTTAATGAATATGTATATATGATATACCATCAAATTATATACGATTTCACCATCAATAGAATGATATTATCGCTCATGCGTACATATGGATTATCATCTTCACAAACGCAATGAGATTCATTACCCATCGTAATAATTGATGAATAAATTTTATTTTTGGATTAAAATAATTTTTAAGAACTTTATATAATTCTGGATTTGAATCAAATAAATTCTATCAATAAGAAACATGACTTATGTGACAAAACATATAAATTAAAATGAATAAGTTAACACCCAAAACAATCATACTACTAAAATAATATTAACAAAGAAATATTAGAATATCACATATGATATCATATTTATGAATTTTCTTCTTTTATAATTTACTAAAAATGAATTAACTATTTTACAAGAGGTTAATGTACCTTCGATCAAAGAAAATTACATGGTAAGGGTTAATTTTACAATCTCTTTATTATCCGAAGTTGTTTTTATGAAAGTGTCTACTAGGACATCTTTATCATTCACATCCATTATTATTAAAAATGTATTTCAAGAAATTTTTACTATTTACTTGAATATGGGTTAAATTCATTTATACCCTTGTTTGAATTTTTATAAAATGTTTTAAAAGGAATATTTCTGTCATTTTCCAAACATGGTATTTTATGTCCTTTTCAAAAAATTAAGGTAAGAACATTTTTTATAACTTATACTGTGGGTGCGGTTATTTTCATCCATTATAATACCTTTGATGCTTCCCTTACAAGATTATACGAATATTTTCAGAAAAAGTGTATTCATTTATAATCATGTGACTTTTAAATGAATTCAAAATAGAATGAGATATTCTCTCAAATAGTTCTGATTTCATCATTGTCAACATCCTTTGATGGAAGTTACACTTGTTTAAAGTTGATTTATTATGATACAATTTTCCATATTGTATTAATTATTTTGTGATATGTTTAACTATGGATGTTTTATTTTTATAACATTCATGTTTTAGGGTTAAATTTCTAACATTTCGTATACATGTTTTAATACGATTTTTTATGTTATCTTTCTATCTATTCATTCGAGGAATGAATTGCACTTAGTAATTGATGGGGGGAGCCCACTATAGCTCATCGATGAATAGGTAAGTCTTATGAGACAAACTAGTATCTTGGCCTAAGGCCTTGAAAAAAATCTTTTTTTTGACTTGGCACAATGCCTTGACTCTGTGGTTATGATGTCCCGCATTATGCATTCCATCATTATGAAATTAGCAATTTATATTACATGTGATTATTAGACTATTAGAATATCCATGTGAATATATATTTGGAATTATTTGATTAACTTTTCTATATTATTTTTTCATTTATGTTTAGAAGGCTTGTATTTTATTCTTATACATTGTCTTAAATGTTTATACATATTTATGATAGTTTTTTCTATATTGTTATCCTTACTAATCATCTGAGCTCACCTCATTCTATGTTTTATTTTGTCCAGGATGCGAAGAAGTATGTTACGATTAACATTAAAAAATAGGCTAAGGGATATGAGTGTGTTCAATATGGACACAGTGTTGTTGTATTTCCATTTCATTATGTAATGTAAAACTTATGTATGTATCTAGTAATACACTGAAAACAAAACTAATAATTCTTTTGAGACATGGTGTATTGTTATCATCCCAATGTTATGTAATAATTCACCGGGTATGGGAAACTAGGGCTAGGGTGTTATAGTTGGTATCAGAGAATGTTTAGTACAAACCTTGGAAGCTAGATTTAGAAAAACACTGATTCGAGTACATTACCCTATGATAGGCTTTGAGGATTAGTATAGAAGAACATCCTAGAATTTTGGTAATGTATATATTTTGTGTATTTTCCAAGAAATACATCCCTATCTAGATACTAGTAGGTAGAGGTGGCATTGGCATTGATGTACCTAGGATCGAAAACTCTGACAAGGAGTTTCGGGCCTGACACGGGGAATCCTACTACACGACAATGGGCCTTGATGCACTCCTGGTTACGGCACTCCCAGGTATATGCTTAGGATAATTCAAATTTTCATTACAAATAATTACGAAGGATTTAGGAGTAAATACCTCCTCAATGAAAACATTTTTAAGATTATGGATAGTATAAATATAGCCATTGAACAGTGATCACATGATTAGTATAAATATAAGGCTTTAACGAACCCAATTTTTACTCAGACAAAGGAAGCGATGGCCTCATCCTGTAGAATTGCCACATACGAAGCCCATTTGATGGAGCTCGGAAAAGAGGTGGTGTGTTTGGGCTTCGCCCTTGACCAAGCCCAAGCTGAGCTTCATTATGTCAAGCTCGAACGTGACTGTCTACGGTAAAAGTGGAAGTTGATAGAGATTACCACTCGAGCGATGTTATCTGAGCCGCCCGAAGAGTCTGTCACCATCAGACACCTTACCCTTATGCCTTATGCAGCTGTTTTAAGGGGTTGTGTAACAAATAAGTAGTACTATGTTCATGTACATTATTTTTTTTTAATATAATAATGAATATAATTTCTAGTCATTTTTGATACATTGTGAATAGTTTTTAAAATACAAATGGTGTTTTTAGTTATTTTTTAATTAAGAATTCAATTTTCTTAAATTAAGGGATTTTTTAATTAAATAATATTTTAATAAAATATAATTATTAATATTAAATTAATTTTTATTAAATGTAAATGAACTTATAATTTTTTTAATGCAATTAAAATTTTATATTAAGGTTTGAAAGCCATTTTTGTCAAAACCCGTGAATTTTCGATAAATGGTGGTTTTTACTCTAAAAGTGAAAATTAACATATTTAGAAATTTCTTTAGATAAAATAAATGTCATTTTTGGATTCAGGACATCGAAATTTTCCAACGGTGAATTTTTCATAATTTTTTGAGACTGTCAAATTTTTCTGTAAAAATTAAATACCATTTAAATATATAATGTGTTTTATGACATCATAATGACCCAATGGTGATGTAATAAAATACCATCATCCTTATGTTCAGACAATATATGTTTTATCATTAAAATAATTAGGTTTTGGGTTTGTTTAACTTACTTTTCAAAAGCATTAATGAACCCCTCAAGACATATTCAACACTTTGCCTTTTTAAATTAATTTCCATGGGAGTGTGACTCACCTCCACATAATCAACACTAATATTTTAAAAAGTTCGGACCTTGGCCTTGTAAAATATTGTTTTACTCTTTCCTTTTCTAGAAACCATGGTCAAATCATGGGATTTGTTGTGGTTTGGATTAATTTAATATAAGGGGCCCCAAACCTAATTAATAAATAATTCTCTCACCTTTCCTATATAAACCCACCCAAGCTCCCACTTCCTCCACACTAAAATCCCTTGGAGTTCGTCCAACCTCTGACCTACTCTTTCTAGAATCCTCCCAAGGTGCCCCAATGTAGAGACCCGAAGCCTGACGTACATAGACTTTACATTACTTTTGCGGAATACTTAGTACATAACAAAAACACACACACAAGGATCGTAATAGTTTAGTGTCTTTGGAAACTCGGAATAAAATCTTCTAATCGTGGGGAAAGATCTTCAACATATCCCATAAAGATCTTCCTTTTTTTTTTACCTAAAACCTTTCTTTATATCCTGGGGAAAAGAAAACATAAAAGGGTGAGCTCAAATGCTCAGTAAGGGTAAACAAAAGAAATATCAATCACATAATTTTCATAAGAACATAACATTTTTTGGAAATCTTAACCTGCAAAAGAGAGCATAATTTCATAACATGGGATAAATCATAGTAGTGAAATGAAATCATAACTTAAAACATTACTCATTGTGGCATACACACATAATCATAGAGAATCATTTCTTGTTAGTCAAGACTCATTGCCAAGACTATCTTAGTGGACAAAGTCCCTTTCTGAATCGAGTAATCCTCGTTTCAGTCCTGGATCACTGAACCGAAATAACCTTCCGTTCCAGCCATGTCTATCTCATGAGATATAAAATCTTTACCCAATGCATTGGAGGGAGATATAGGTCCCACCCATCTCTTAATGAATCCTTTCTTATGTGTGCCACAAAATCATAAATCATACATCATTGCATAACCCATGTAATAAAAATGGGATTCTTAAACATCATGACATCATAAAACCATTCATATAAGATAAAGGAATTCATAAACATAATTCCATCACAACATAGTCAAATCAATGTAAAAATATGGATAGAAACAGAACCCTTTATTATCTTAGATGGGAAATAATTTTGATAAAACACTTGAAATGAATTCTTGAGGAAAATATCCTTTCTTCTTCAAAATCAATTTCTTTTCACAAAACATCATACAATTTTAAAAGAAAGAGATTTTATTAAAAATAGTCATGAAATATTTTGGAGGAAGGTTCATGAAAATAAGGCTTTATAAAACCGTAAAAATCCGTTCGTGCCGTATAAGTTAAAAAAAACATTCTTCTCGTACTTTTGTCGGAAAAGTCAAAAACTACCTCGTACGAAAAACGACAAAATATTTCTTTCATATCTTTTAATAAAAAACTCACCAAAGGGTAAAATTGGATTTAAAACATTGTAGGTGGATGGAAATAATATTACATATTGAGGAAACATGGATGTGGATGATAAGATACACCCCAGTAAATACTTACGAATAAACAATCTCGGATAAAAATGAGATTGTTATATTCCCCTTACCTTAGGTCCGATTTGCTTTGTATGTGTCCGAACCTCCTGTATAATGATTTAAATAATGTTATTGACTTATTACAGAATCATATTCATTGTTATGATATCATATATGGTTCACTTATGACATTATATTACCCGTTCTTTTGTAAATTCCATGTTAAAGAAGCGTTTTGGGTAAAATCGTTCCATTTCTCGTAGGTGTTTTGACTTGTTGTTCTTGACATCATTATTACTTATATCATGATTTACTCACTTCTAGAATATAAAATATGATTTATATATATATTCAGTATATATATATATATATATAATAGGTAGATAAATAAAATGAAAAAAAACACCGTTCATGGAGACGGTAGTCCGTTCGTACGCATGAACGCTGTTTTCCTTTCCTTATTGTCTTGAAATGGAAGTAAGTAGATGACATACATATATATATATACATAAATCCAGTAGCTTTATAATGTCATATATTTCATTATTATTTCTTATATATACATTATAATCATTCTTAAATGGTTAACATGGAGAATGAATCTCATCGCGTCGTGGAGACGGTAGTCCGTACGTACGCACGAGCGATGATATCATTTCTATAAATATTGAATTGAATTGGAGTGGATTATACAATATATCAGAATCAATATGATGTTGTAATAACTATGTATAGTTATTCTTTACACCATTATACCCATCCATGTAAGGTGGTGGTGGAAAATAGATTACACCACGGCGTGGAGACGGTATTCCGTACGTACGCACGCGCGGTGATTTCTTTTTCCGTAGGATGGATAGATGGTGAAATAGGGTTGTTTCATACTTATAATAACATATAAGTATATGAGCGATACTGATGTTATTACTTCATAATGAAACAACCTAATAAGAAGAAGTGGAAGAAGAAATAAAGATGAAAGAATTGGTAACGGTAATTACCTCTTCTTTGAAGTGCCTCTTTGAGACCTCCTCTTAGGGCACTAGAATTGGTCTTTGAGGAAGACCAGAACCTCTAGGATGTTGCTAGGGAAGTGGAGAGGAGAAATTGGCAGGGGTTGGCCGAGCTTGAGTGCTCAAATTGGTGTGAGGAGGAGGGGGAGGAGGTGTCCTTTTATAAGGGAGGAGAGGGGCACCTTAGGAATACCTCAAAATATTATTTTATATTAAAGTCAAAATCGGTTTATAATGGTTCCAAAGGGTCTTATTTCTAAGCTAAAGTGGGGATGGGTCGAAATCCTATCAACCAATAGAATTTAGACAAGTTTAGGATATTATTTTAACCTTATCAATTAGATTTAACTCTAAGTTAAATAATTTAACTTTTACCGTGTCTTTTTGTTTTCTTTCACTATATGGTTAATACACTTACTATAACATGCCAAACGAACCCCAAATTGTTTCTTATTAATATATATATCCTTATCTAAGTCATTTGGCCGAACCTTAGATTTTTAGGAATAAAATAACAATTAATAATATAATATTTTATTTAAAAACTATTTTGTGTCAATTTTGACACTATTTGATATATGATTTTTGTGAAAGTCATATCAGAATTATATGTTCGAACCAAGTTGATTAGAGAATCACTATTATATCATAGTAACCTAGAAAATTAGTGGAATTCATAAAAAGTCTCAAATGACATTTATGTTGGTGTTTATAACATCAATTATGTCAATATTTCATTAATAAGATAATTACTGCATCATCTTTGTGTCATAAATAAATTAAATTATTTGATGTCTAAAAATTACAAATAAAATACCATCATGTAGGAAATCTTTTTAGCTTTCTAATGAATATTTACAATCGAATTTATCTAATGTATAACCCCATATTAAAAATGAGTTACTTATTAAACTTTGATTTTAACTATTTTAACCCTTCTTTAAATAAATTAATAATAAATGTCCTAATCTAATCCAAGTGGGCCTAAATGGTCATATTTTATTCCTAAGTTTGTTTTTGGTCGAATTAAACTTGTCCAATAGAATTAGGACATGTGTTAGGTGAAATATTAATATCATATTTACCCATAGTTACCCTATTTACTATTAACCACGGTAAAAAAAGTAAAAAGTTACTATTCACCAAAAAATTATTTTCATCTCATTGAACCACATTTTAGTCCTTGATATTAACCGTGTCTCTCGGATTTTCGAAATTCCATTCACAGAAGCGGTAAAATTAAGTTTTATGCAAAATTCAGTTTTTTAACCTACCACTTAGTAGTTTCACTATTCATCAAAAATTGATGTTTTTCAGAACAATGCCAAAATTTCATCCCAAGCTATATTTCATATTCCGAATTCAAAAATGAAGTCTATTTTACCAAATTCATAACATAAAAGTTACATTAACTAATTTTATAATTAAATCCCGCTGTTAAAACAAATAGCGTGTTTTTAAGAAACAACATCTATCAAAAGATTGACACTTGTTTATGTCTAGTTTAAATGTGAAATTACATCCAATGACCAAAATTGTATTAAATTGTAAAAATATATTCTAAATATACTTTAAAACCACTCAAATTAATGATTTATCACTATTAATTATTTCGATTAAAAAAGTTGTTTTTAATTATAATTTAGTAATTTTCACTATTCATCAGAATATGAAAGTTATCCGAAAAGTACCAAAATTTCACCATAGGCTAAATTCGATACTCCGAATCCAAGAATGAAGTTCATTTTGAAAAATAAGATTTACAGAATTTTAAAAAGTGGTTATTACTATTCATAACGGCTAGTTTTAATAATATTTTAATAGCACATCGTTGTTTAGTGAAACTCGGTATTGCGTATTACACACGCTATTGAGGAAGGTCGCGATTGCGTGTAATGCAAGGCAAGACAAGGATGTGTGTTGTGCAAGCTCCTTTTGGTGTAGCGTACAACACAAGACATTAATAAAATTAAAAAGAATATTTCTTTATAAAATCTTGGGCTGTTACATTCTACCCCCCTTAAAATGAATTTCGCCCTCGAAATTCGTCGGGGTTATAAATGGTTTACTATTCGAAAGTTTCTTTAATAGAAACCCACATCGTAAAAAGGAATATCAAAACCAATCTTTAAAAACAAAAGTATGAAACGTAACGGTTACCCAAATAAACTAATCATTGGGTTTCCACATAGGTGAAAATATGGATATGGAAGAGAAATCTAACCATCATGTTCTGATGGAGAGTGGTAGAGAACATGGCTATGGAAAAGCCAGTAATCACAAATCCATAGATTTGTGATGATATAAGGTACCATCTGATTCATCAGGTATAAGATCACTAGGACAACATTTTTGGTTTTCAAGATCATTTCCCCTAAAGTTGAAAATTTGAATTAGAATAAATACTTACTTTATTTTGGTACAATCTCACTGTTGTTCGTGCCTTGAACAATTTCCACTTCATCTCTTAAATAAATGAAGTTGAATTTGTTCTTCGTGAAGTGTTAGCAGATCATGTGATAGAATGACGGGTCATTCCATCTGTCTCAAACAAAAGGTTAGCAAAAATTATATGCATAAATCGATCTATAGTGAGATTAATCATAAATGGTTCCTAAAATGGACTTATACTTCATATATCATACTGATTAATATAATAAAACTAGTTTCTACTAAACAGGGACTTCCTGTAGGTCAGTGGTAGGCGATAAATGCCAGTCGCACTTCGGTTGTGGGTTCGATTCCTACAGCCTTGTCCGAAGCGATGGGCTGTCGCCCGTCCTACAGGTTGTCCTTTTTTCTAAAACTACATTACTATAACATCCCATCAATAATATCGAAAAAAAACTTCTATCCTTAAACAATAATCACTTATGTCCAACATAATCCATTTCAATCTTTAGGCTTATCCATAATACTGCAGTCCACTCTCATAACATAGTGAAAACGATTACCAGAGATTTAATTCCATCGTTGATCCCCATATATCATAAGATATGTTTTGTTGGTCACATTCTAAACATTCAAAGTCCTTAATCATGTATTCTCTTGAATACCTTAGTGAAAACATGAATGCAGTTAAAAGTTAACACTTTCCACATACCAAAATCCTCAAAATTCTATATACTCAATCCATGATATCACTTAGTCCTTATATCAATCATGAGCTCATGAATATAATCAAACACCCCATTATCTTATTATTCCTTCATTGTGCGCATATCATCTAAATTCTAAAAATATCTGAATAACCTTTCATGGATAGTGGTACCATTAATCATACACTTTCATAACTCAAGGAAAGACAACAATGTAACAATCCTTAGACGTCTCTTTATTCCATAGTACCATGAGATTTCTTATACAACATTACACATGATAAACATGTAATCATTCCACTACATTCTTAAACCATTGACCGAGCTTCAAAAATTCTTTCATCTCACATATCATTTGTAGTCTCTTCATCATCATCCACATAAATACTACCCATATGACCATACTGATTCTCTTCATGAGTCTTTCCCTTAGGGCATTTGTTTGCATAATGGCCATACATTCCACATTTAAAACACTTAACCATTTTTGATGTCGTAGCAATACCATTATCCTCATCCACGGTGTTAACCGACCCTTTTCCTTTGCACTTACTTGCTTTGTGTCCTTCTTTTCCACACCCAAAGCATCTTCCAGTTCCCTTGAAACATTCTCCTTGATGCCTCTTCCCACATGATTTACATAGGGGAAATTGAACTTTCTTTCCTCTATGGTCATCATGAAACTCCATCTTTCTCTTATTAGCTGAGTCAGGAAACTTACCAAATTTTACTTTATTGATCATGTTGTGAGATTGCTGATTCGGCATAATAATGATGTTTGGACATCCAAATCCCATTTCATTTGGTTTCTCATGAAGAATATCATTCCATTGTCCATCATATCCTCCATTATTGTGAATCATCTTGTTTCCAGCCATTTTCTAAAACCCAAACAGAATAGTGTTAGATGCAAAAATCGTAATAAAGGGGGAGTAACTTAAATATCTATCATCTTTGGATTAATCTAATATCGTTACCATAGTTCCAGAACTATATCCTATACATATACTTATTCTTAGGGGCATCCCTAGACATACCTTAGAAATATCTCTAGGTATCTCACTAACGTTTTCGCATCCTAGTTTCCAAAGGTTGACTAAACCTTTCCTCTGATACCAACTGTAGCGGTCTAGAATTACTTCCAGTGGACTACAATTGATACCTATCAGGGCACTCCATGGGCGGCTACACCCCCTGGGCGGGACACACCACCATCCCCAGTGGAAGCCATTTCCTCATGAAGCCCTTGGGCGGAGAGCCATGCTTCGTCCAACGCTCACATGTGAGAGTTCCCAAGGATCGGATACATTCCTACCTCCTTTGCCTCTGATACCAACTGTAGAGACCCGAAGCCTGACGTACATAGACTTTACATTACTTTTGCGGAATACTTAGTACATAACAAAAACACACACACAAGGATCGTAATAGTTTAGTGTCTTTGGAAACTCGGAATAAAATCTTCTAATCGTGGGGAAAGATCTTCAACATATCCCATAAAGATCTTCCTTTTTTTACCTAAAACCTTTCTTTATATCCTGGGGAAAAGAAAACATAAAAGGGTGAGCTCAAATGCTCAGTAAGGGTAAACAAAAGAAATATCAATCACATAATTTTCATAAGAACATAACATTTTTTGGAAATCTTAACCTGCAAAAGAGAGCATAATTTCATAACATGGGATAAATCATAGTAGTGAAATGAAATCATAACTTAAAACATTACTCATTGTGGCATACACACATAATCATAGAGAATCATTTCTTGTTATTCAAGACTCATTGCCAAGACTATCTTAGTGGACAAAGTCCCTTTCTGAATCGAGTAATCCTCGTTTCAGTCCTGTATCACTGAACCGAAATAACCTTCCGTTCCAGCCATGTCTATCTCATGAGATATAAAATCTTTACCCAATGCATTGGAGGGAGATATAGGTCCCACCCATCTCTTAATGAATCCTTTCTTATGTGTGCCACAAAATCATAAATCATACATCATTGCATAACCCATGTAATAAAAATGGGATTCTTAAACATCATGACATCATAAAACCATTCATATAAGATAAAGGAATTCATAAACATAATTCCATCACAACATAGTCAAATCAATGTAAAAATATGGATAGAAACAGAACCCTTTATTATCTTAGATGGGAAATAATTTTGATAAAACACTTGAAATGAATTCTTGAGGAAAATATCCTTTCTTCTTCAAAATCAATTTCTTTTCACAAAACATTATACAATTTTAAAAGAAAGAGATTTTATTAAAAATAGTCATGAAATATTTTGGAGGAAGGTTCATGAAAATAAGGCTTTATAAAACCGTAAAAATCCGTTCGTGCCTTATAAGTTAAAAAAAACATTCTTCTCGTACTTTTGTCGGAAAAGTCAAAAAGTACCTCGTACGAAAAACGACAAAATATTTCTTTCATATCTTTTAATAAAAAACTCACCAAAGGTTAAAATTGGATTTAAAACATTGTAGGTGGATGGAAATAATATTACATATTGAGGAAACATGGATGTGGATGATAAGATACACCCCAGTAAATACTTACGAATAAACAATCTCGGATAAAAATGAGATTGTGATATTCCCCTTACCTTAGGTCCGATTTGCTTCGTATGTGTCCGAACCTCCTGTATAATGATTTAAATAATGTTATTGACTTATTAAAGAATCATATTCATTGTTATGATATCATATATGGTTCACTTATGACATTATATTACCCGTTCTTTTGTAAATTCCATGTTAAAGAAGCGTTTTGGGTAAAATCGTTCCATTTATCGTAGGTGTTTTGACTTGTTGTTCTTGACATCATTATTACTTATATCATGATTTACTCACTTATAGAATATAAAATATGATTTATATATATATTCAGTATATATATATATAATAGGTAGATAAATAAAATGAAAAAAAACACCGTTCATGGAGACGGTAGTCCGTTCGAACGCATGAACGCTGTTTTCTTTTCCTTATTGTCTTGAAATGGAAGTAAGTAGATGACATACATATATATATATACATAAATCCAGTAGCTTTATAATGTCATATATTTCATTATTATTTCTTATATATACATTATAATCATTCTTAAATGGTTAACATGGAGAATGAATCTCATCGCGTCGTGGAGACGGTAGTCCGTACGTACGCACGGGCGATGATATCATTTCTATAAATATTGAATTGAATTGGAGTGGATTATACAATATATCAGAATCAATATGATGTTGTAATAACTATGTATAGTTATTCTTTACACCATTATACCCATCCATGTAAGGTGGTGGTGGAAAATAGATTACACCACGGCGTGGAGACGGTATTCCGTACGTACGCACGCGCGGTGATTTCTTTTTCCGTAGGATGGATAGATGGTGAAATAGGGTTGTTTCATACTTATAATAACATATCAGTATATGAGCGATACTGATGTTATTACTTCATAATGAAACAACCTAATAAGAAGAAGTGGAAGAAGAAATAAAGATGAAAGAATTGGTAACGGTAATTACCTCTTCTTTGAAGTGCCTCTTTGAGACCTCCTCTTAGGGCACTAGAATTGGTCTTTGAGGAAGACCAGAACCTCTAGGATGTTGCTAGGGAAGTGGAGAGGAGAAATTGGCAGGGGTTGGCCGAGCTTGAGTGCTCAAATTGGTGTGAGGAGGAGGGGGAGGAGGTGTCCTTTTATAAGGGAGGAGAGGGGCACCTTAGGAATACCTCAAAATATTATTTTATATTAAAGTCAAAATCGGTTTATAATGGTTCCAAAGGGTCTTATTTATAAGCTAAAGTGTGGATGGGTCGAAATCCTATCAACCAATATAATTTAGACAAGTTTAGGATATTATTTTAACCTTATCAATTAGATTTAACTCTAAGTTAAATAATTTAACTTTTACCGTGTCTTTTTGTTTTCTTTCACTATATGGTTAATACACTTACTATAACATGCCAAACGAACCCCAAATTGTTTATTATTAATATATATATCCTTATCTAAGTCATTTGGCCGAACCTTAGATTTTTAGGAATAAAATAACAATTAATAATATAATATTTGATTTAAAAACTATTTTGTGTCAATTTTGACACTATTTGATATATGATTTTTGTGAAAGTCATCTCAGAATTATATGTTCGAACCAAGTTGATTAGAGCATCACTATTATATCATAGTAACCTAGAAAATTAGTGGAATTCATAAAAAGTCTCAAATGACATTTATGTTGGTGTTTATAACATCAATTATGTCAATATTTCATTAATAAGATAATTACTGCATCATCTTTGTGTCATAAATAAATTAAATTATTTGATGTCTAAAAATTACAAATAAAATACCATCATGTAGTAAATCTTTTTAGCTTTCTAATGAATATTTACAATCGAATTTATCTAATGTATAACCCCATATTAAAAATGATTTACTTATTAAACTTTGATTTTAACTATTTTAACCCTTCTTTAAATAAATTAATAATAAATGTCCTAATCTAATCCAAGTGGGCCTAAATGGTCATATTTTATTCCTAAGTTTGTTTTTGGTCGAATTACACTTGTCCAATAGAATTAGGACATGTGTTAGGGTAATATTAATATCATATTTACCCTTAGTTACCCTATTTACTATTAACCACGGTAAAAAAAGTAAAAAGTTACTATTCACCAAAAAATTATTTTCATCTCATTGAACCACATTTTAGTCCTTGATATTAACCGTGTCTCTCGGATTTTCGAAATTCCATTCACAGAAGCGGTAAAATTAAGTTTTATGCAAAATTCAGTTTTTTAACCTACCACTTAGTAGTTTCACTATTCATCAAAAATTGATGTTTTTCAGAACAATGCCAAAATTTCATCCCAAGCTATATTTCATATTCCGAATTCAAAAATGAAGTCTATTTTACCAAATTCATAACATAAAAGTTACATTAACTAATTTTATAATTAAATCCCGCTGTTAAAACAAATAGCGTGTTTTTAAGAAACAACATCTATCAAAAGATTGACACTTGTTTATGTCTAGTTTAAATGTGAAATTACATCCAATGACCAACATTGTATTAAATTGTAAAAATATATTCTAAATATACTTTAAAACCACTCAAATTAATGATTTATCACTATTAATTATTTCGATTAAAAAAGTTGTTTTTAATTATAATTTAGTAATTTTCACTATTCATCAGAATATGAAAGTTATCCGAAAAGTACCAAAATTTCACCATAGGCTAAATTCGATACTCCGAATCCAAGAATGAAGTTCATTTTGAAAAATAAGATTTACAGAATTTTAAAAAGTGGTTATTACTATTCATAACGGCTATTTTTAATAATATTTTAATAGCACATCGTTGTTTAGTGAAACTCGGTATTGCGTATTACACACGCTATTGAGGAAGGTCGCGATTGCGTGTAATGCAAGGCAAGACAAGGATGCGTGTTGTGCAAGCTCCTTTTGGTGTAGCGTACAACACAAGACATTAATAAAATTAAAAAGAATATTTCTTTATAAAATCCTGGGCTGTTACACCCAATCTCCCAAGAAGCCTCTCACAAGCCTCTCTCTAGCCTTTGGAAGCACTCTTCCAAGTAAGGGTTTTTTCTTCCTTTCTCATTTTTGTCCATTTTCTTTAAATTGTATTGCCCTTTTAATTTCAATTATGAATATTGGGGTATGGTTTCTCACCTCCCCCATACTGCCCTCTTATTGTTTGAATGATGGAAGACCCCTTTCTCTATCATTTAATGCCTCTCATGTACACCCGTTACTATGCCGAAATTCCGAAAGGAACTTCTCTCTCTTCTTTTACATTCATGAAATACTTTGGTATCATGAATCTAAATTCTTTTTCAATTGTTGGGACATGTACTTATATGACCTCCTTACTTTCCATTACATGTAAATATGATGAGGAACCCCTTTCTCTGTCATGAACCTTTTTTATGAATTCTTATGTCACGCCGTTACGCTGCCGAAATCACACCGATTTTCTAAGCCAATGTCATTGTTTAGTGAATACCACACCCATTTATCCATCAAGGGTATTCACCTTTATTCACATTTACTTATTGATTATAAAGTTTCATTTATTAATTCCACATTTCTTTATCGTGGAATAAATTATTATGTTTTATGAATCCATGTTTTATGATCCATGTGGCACACTTATGCATGAAATGAAATGTTTAAGATGGGTGTGCCTTTATAGCGCTTCAATGCATTGGGTAAAGTATAGTATCATGATACATCATGTGCAATGAGTGTTGACTCATGCTAATTCAAGTGCAACGAGGGTTTACTCGTGCTTCATGTGCAATGATTTTTTACTCATTCTCTATGTGCAATGAGCCTTGGCTCATGCTAATTCCATGATAAGTGTTGTTGCCACATCTCCATGTTATGATTATCATGCTTTGTCATGCCTTTATGTTCATGATTATTTTATGATCTATTGATATGGCTATTGTCTAACATGTATTGTACTCCTCATTTTATTCCATGTGTACTCCCTTACTGGGCTTTATAGCCCCCCCTTTTCTTATGCATGTCCTCAGGTTATCCCATGCAATGCTAAGTACGAGGGAATGTAGTGGTCATGTAAAGGAAGCTTTCAATAAAGATGTTGTATTTAATGTTTTAAGTTTTTATGTGATGATCCTAAGCCCCAAAGACACTAAACCTCTCGATATTATTTGTTTTATCAAGTGAAGTTTTATGTAATGAATCATGTTTAAGTTGTAATAAAAATCAGGGTTGTCATAGGTTCCAACTAAAATAATCATAAGACAGAAGTTATATGAAAATATACAAAATTAATTAAACAATTAATTTATCAGTGCTTCAATTCATTTAGCCAAATTATTTTTAGTTATTTTTGGATTTAAAATCATTACAAATTTTCATCCAAAAAAACATGGTAATCCATGATGGTAATAAATATAACACTATCTTCAAAATCAATAGGCAACTCGTTATCAAATTATAAGGCAAAAACATCAATATGAAATCAATACCAATTCTTAAATCTGGTTTAAATAATTATTAGGTGAATTTAATTATTATACAAGGGTATAAATTATGCTATCTCATTAATATCATTCAAATAAATAGATAAAAAATGAATCCCCAACATAAAAAGGTTGTTGAAATTCTTCATATGAGTATAAACCATGCTAATGGATCTCTGATCACTCCTCCCACTAGAACTACAACCATCTTAGGATGCCCTGGCACAACAATACTAATAAAAACTAGGAGATTACCCATTTGAACCATGGGTAAGAAAGCTAAATATAATGAGGAGAATATATGTGGGGAAAAGAGATCTATCTAGGAGAAACTACTATAAAACAAATGAATAATTCAACTTGGATCACCATGGATCACCACAGATCGAAGACAGAAGTCCAAGGATCTATACCCATTAATGGTAATCCAAAACGATGAAGGAGAGGGATGATGGGCACTATAATATGAGAAATTCCATAGGGTTTGACAACTCGAGTGTCTGAAAATGTTTTAAAATGTATATAATTTGTTAACTACATAACGTTTTATACACTTTCATTTCCTTTAATTATATGGTTTAGTTTTTTCCAAAAAAACAACCATTTTTAAAAATTTTATATTTTTTAAAACCCGATATATTACACTGTGTGAAACCCTCTTTCATATTTTGTAAATTTAGAGGACATCAAATACTACCTACTGAAATAATCTAGTAACAAAACTACTACATACCTCTTATGGACCTCTTATGGGATCCTCAATCCTTAGAAACACCCAAATGTTCGATTGATGTAGATCTAAGCCCTTAATAATACATAAGTTAAATGATTTCTTCTCTATATTTTATTTTTGGGATACATTTTCAATGTCACAAATCCTTAATTTTTTATGGTGTATATAATTACCTTTTAATACAGTATATAATTAATCATATCATTTTCAATATATTCAGTGTTTCATTTTATGTTATTCTTTATTGGGGTTTTTTAATGAATATATTTATAATGCTTAAGGGATTTCCTTTTCACATTTTTACATCTACAAGACACATATCATATTCAACACCTATTTCTTTTATGTGGTGTATACACTTACCATGAATTTATTTTTTGAATAATTTCCTAAGAATAATTTGGATTTGCATACCGATTTTATAATCCCTCATTCATGTCCTTTATAGTTCAAAATTTACTAATGTGGTACGATATTTTTGTCTTGATTTTCCTTCTTTAATACATAGGTTATGTTATGAACCAATTTTTATTAGAAGTTGTTTATACATCCAATTTGTAATGTAATAAAATTAATTTATGTATACTTGTTATAGTTTATGTTTCTTTTAATTTTATTCCATCACGTGGATTATGATTCATAATTACCAAAGTGATAATAATTTTCTGTTAGAATGTCATCATTAATCGGGATTGTATTTATTATGTTTAAAATGATAAAATGTTACTATCTATCTCTCATGAAAATCTTGAATTTTTTTATCCAATGGTGATTCATTATTTTCATAGTATCATTTTTTCCCTCTATGGTACCTGAAATAATTTTGAAATTTTTATAATGATAATACATCTTTTTCCATCTCTTCCATCAAAATCTATTTTCTTTCCAAAACCATGTTTTCCAAACAAAATTTATTTTTTAATAATCTCCTATGATATTAAAAATACAGTTTAACAGTATTTTAATTTAAATAAAATTATTTGTAATGAATCTTTATGTCATTTTCCAAAATATTCCCATTATGTTTGTACCGAAAATGCTAATGGAATCATTGTTTTTACATGTACAAAGTAAATTAAACTTTATATCATCATACATATTATTTTCTTTAAAACATTATTTATATTTTTTCAATATTATTTATATATAAAAGGTCTTTCAATTTTTTTTTATTTTTTAAAATTAATTTTAAAATAATGATATTTTCATCATGAAATTAGTTAATATTTTAAAAGTTTATTTTTTTAATATTATAATGTTATTTTAAATGATTTTTTTACCAAATATTTTTAATTACTTAAAAATTATTTTAAAATAAAATAATTTTCATGTAAGAAATATTTTTAATGAGTCTTTAAAATAATGTTTCATATAAGGGGACATTCATTGATGTTATGAATTCTTTAGTAGAGAAATGCACCAAGAATACCATTATTATTCATCCTCAGAATTGGTTATTATGAAAAGATATTTATAAAACCTATTTCTATTCTATGGGTTATAAACTGATATCATTATTATTAAATTCACATTATTTTCTTAGTTTATTCTATTATTATATTATTAGATAATTATGAAACCTACCACTTTTCAATGGGTTATTAGATGATGAAATGTCTTTGAAACCCATTTAATTTAATGGGTTATGATATTAGGAATGTTTGGTGATATTATAGAACACATAAATATGATTTTCATTATGTGATGGATGAGACCATTATCTCCCTAAAATTAATTGGGTAATGGTTAATGTTATATGATATCAAAGGGTACATGTGTGATTATCCCAAGCCTGAAAAATAGGGTACATGGGCAGTTGGCCTATGCTTGGATCATGTACAAAATATGTTAGAAATATCCTATCATGTTATTAATTTCATCAGGGGTATCCTTGAAATATGATTTTCTATGATTATGTATATTCCAAAAAATGTTTCTATTGCCAATTTTATACCATCATTAATCATGTTCTTTGATTTCTTTATGATTCACATTTTATGAAATTCTAATATTTTTACCATGGATCATGATTATGATATTTGAGATGCAGAGTATAGTTTTCAAATATTTTTCCCATGTTATCATACCCTTATGTTAAATTTATGCTTATGTATATCCCTTTTTTCACTTTCATAGAATATGAGATCAAACATTCAAACCATTCCTTTCAATGTATTATGATGAAATGTATTACAAATGATATGTTTAATAAGGGCTATGTTTATGAAGATCATAGTGGGAGATGATTTAGTCTACCTATGGACCAGTTTTTCTTGTTTCCGGGTTTTTTATGACACTAAATTTTTCCTGTACTCTAGAATGTGTTTTTATAATGAAATGAATATTCATTAAAAATGATGTAATACATCTATATGATAAGAGTGGGCCCCTATAGTTTTTATAATAGTAAAATATTAGTGATGATTTGGAAACTATGATGAAAAATACATAGTGAGACCCCTAGGTATATTTCTAGTTATATGTCTAGTGATGTCTCTAAAGTTATGTCTATGGATAAGTAAAAGTATAGGAAAATGTTTTGAAATGTCAGTAATGGATAATGTGAGTGATTACCAAGAAATAACATCCATACCTTGAAACTAAAATTGTATGTGGATCTAGCACAAAGCTTCCTAGGGGTAATAACTCTGAAAATGTTGCATTGAGATAGACTTTATTGTCACCTTGTGCATAAAAACTGGTGTTTAATCACACCTAGTCAGACACTCCCAAGGAATATTATTCGGATATTTAAAAAATCATTATAAAAAATAATGAAGGAATCCAGTATATATATGATAAAAATGAACTAGGAAACCCCTATGGGGTCGTATATAAAAAATAAGTCGTTATGATTTAGACATTTTATAAGTGATTTTTCAAGATTTTGTGGTTTTATAATATTACTAGTGTTGATCACACTATAATTTTTGTTGATTCAATGGTGGGAACCAGAATGAACTTGGTTAACATTTCATGTGATGTACAATGTTTTAGATGATAAGTCAAATGGGATGACGATTAGAGTAACAGATATTGTGATTATGTATAATCAGTTATCACGAAACATGATTAACAATGTGAACCATAACCAACTCTCAAACTCACTAATGTGGAGAATGATACTGTTCACTGAGTGTTTAGGTAGTTAATTCCACAGAGTAAATACGATATAGTTTTTTATATATCAATAATATGGTATGAATCACTCAAGGGAATGTGTCAAAGAGAAATGAAGATTTTTTGTGTGTGGAAATGATGTACACAAAGAAAGTAACTATAATGGTGAAAAAATTAAAAGTTCAATTAACATAATGGATGTGAATAACGGTCTCCAAAGGGTATCATTTAGGGTTGAATTCTTTCAATTTGGATGGTATCTGTAATATGTTAATCAATGTCCTAAAAAATCTCATGAAGAGAATTAGAAAGGTTGTATAAGTAATGGTTCTACTACTATTGAGAAAGAGACTAAAAATGACATATGAACGGATGAATTATTAAGGAATAAGATGATAAATCATGGATAAGGTGTATGATAAAAGTGGAATGACTAATCTATTTATGTATTTGGATTTAATAAATTATATTTTTATTAGTGGTATTTTGGTTATTTCAATCAAGTACCATTAATGAATTGTCTCTTAGTATTTTTATCTTAAGGAGTTTAAACAATATGCTAAATAATATTGATGGTATAGAAAATTGATTTAAATAAAAAATAATATTTTTGATTATGGGAAGGTAAAAATTAATATGTTCCTAATTTTTAGAATTTGGTGTCTAGTATGGTAAATGTGATTATTGATATGGATAAAATACATTGGATAGTAATGATGACTTAATATATAGTTAATTATTTGATGAAAAGGTAGTTTATTTTATCATTGATGGAGTTTATAACATTATTTGATATTTGGAATATATTCAATAAACCATAGTTTTATTCAGGGAATGATAAAGCAATCATGTTTTTAATGAAGTTTTTTGGAAAATATTGTTATTTCCATTGATTAAGAGAATATATGATAATGTTATTCACATGTTTGTTATGAGACAATCAAGGTTCATGTTATGATATCAGGTAAATTAATGTTAAATTTATTTGGATATATTTAGTGAAAATATTTCATTTTTTTTGGATTTTAATATATTGGCGGTGTCATGAGGATGGCCATTTAGGAAATGGTTTAGGTTCAACTTTGGATGAGGCTTTAAATATTAATTTATTATTTCACCATTTTAACATTTATCCATATTATACAACCTTTACTAACCATTTTTAGATAAAATATTTATTGAAGGAATGAAGTAAAATTTTAATTATTTTTCTTATTATATTTTAATGCTTAAACAAAAACAAATTCAACTTTATTTCATGGTGTAAGTGGTGAAGTTGAAATTGATCAAGGTACATCCAATGGATGACATTGTCATTATGAAATGAAATGAAATAAAGTAATTATATTTTATCATGGAAATTATTCATCATTAGGAAAAGACACATGAAATAAAATGTTTTCCTATAATCATCACTTTTTATAATGTCAATGACCTTGTTCGTGCCTCTTCAGTTCAGGTATTTGAGGTCATAAAAATTCCTTTCCCATGTTCTCAATCACTCTCCATCAGTAATTGGATGTTATTTTCCTCAGATATTTCCATGTTTTTACATCCCACCTATTTCCTCCTATTGGGAAACCTATTATGTATTATTCTAGACTACTATTTCACATTCCTTCTTCTTTTTCATGTGTATTTTTTGTTAAATTTTTTTACGATATGGGTTTATATAAATGAATTTTCAAATGCAAAAACTATTGTGAATGTGATGCAATTTGAGTGAAAAGTTCATTTTAATGGGAGTACAATTTATCACGTTTATATGTTATGAAATAGTTAAAAAATTATACAACTTACATTTTATGCAAAATTGAGATTCTTCGATAGTGTGCATGACATTTGACCACAAGATTCAGTGATCTATGAACTAATATTATTATAACGTAGATATTGAGTATGTGGGTAAAAATATTAGTAAGTAATTTATTTAATATTCATATAAATTTCATACTCAATATAAATTTAGTTATAAAATCATTGTAAATAATTAATCAATTTTAAGTAATGTAATTATATTTTTCAAGAAAAAAATAAATAATTTTTAATAAATTTTATGGGAAACTATTATAATGAATATTTAGATCTTTCAAAAAACATATTTTTTGAAATGAAATTAATTTTTAAAATAATCATATCTAAATTAAATTATGGTGATGCTTTTGTATTTGTTTAGAAAATATTTATTTTTTAGTAAATAGTGAAAAATATTGATCTTTTGTAAAATTATAATATAATTTTAATATTTAAGTAATTTAAATTCCAAATATTGATTTTATGTAACATAAGTATTATTTATTAATATATAGTAAAGATAATTAATTTTTAATCAAATTTATATATTTTTTATCATATGTTTTATTTCGGTTTAAGAAGGGTTTTTTTCTTAAAACTATTTTAATGTACATAATTTCTCTCCATTTAAATTAATTTAAATAATCCCTAATGAGGAATGTATTATTATAAATTTATAGATTATATGAATAATTTTTAATTTATATTCATATAATACTTATTATTAGACACAGAGTTAATATAAAATCATCTAGTGCTTGAAAGAATATACTTCTTGAAAACCAATTTTTCATCTCATCTGTGGGGATTTAAGATAATTTTTTCCAATTTTAATAAATTTATTGTAAAAAAATAGAATTTTTTAATCATAAATTAAAACTTATATTAGGTTTATTGTATTTGGAATTTATTGAAAAATTTAATTTTATGAATAGTGAAAATACTGAATTTTAATTGACTACTCCAAACTCATTTTATTTATTTATAATGTTAAATAATTATTTA
Source organism: Viscum album (assembly GCA_963277665.1). Classification (NCBI taxonomy): domain Eukaryota; kingdom Viridiplantae; phylum Streptophyta; class Magnoliopsida; order Santalales; family Viscaceae; genus Viscum; species Viscum album. Next base: position 1,421,891,724 of record OY728137.1, read on the forward strand.
AATTGGTATTAATATAAAATCTATTAATGTATTAATAAATTATTAGAATATATTTCCCTTCAATCAATTTAAAATTGAATTTCTATATAAAAACATTGTAAAAATTTAACCATTTTTGATTTAAAATCTCACCTTTTCATCATATCCGTGGGATAAATTTTAAATTATTTTTTCCAAATTAGTTAATTTATTTTTAAGAAAATGACTCCATTTTATTAAAAAGAATAATTTATATTTTCTAATAAGTTAAACATAATTTTTTCCCAAATTAATATTAAAAATATTAAATAAAATCTTTTATTGTGATTTATGAAAAAATGGGTTTATTGGGTGGTAAAACAAGAAATGGTATGGGTAAAATATGACGCAAAATATTTACAACACCCATTTTATTGAAATATGTCTACCATAAAGATTATTTGATCTATATTTCCTCAATTTGGAGAATTTTTTATGATAAAAACGTAGGTACTCCTTTTTCTTTTCAAAAAATCCAACTGTGCCACTCACCTTACTTATAAAATCCCTCCCACTCTCCTCTCTTCTTCACACATTAAAACAACTTTTTATCATACAATACCTATAAAAATAACATACTGAATCATTTCATACTATTATAGAATCTTTATTTTTTAAAATAAATAAACCCTAGGAAGGCTTTTTGTGCAAACTTAAGGAGGATACTTCAAAACGAGGTAATGTTCCTCAATGACCGTTTTTTTATTATATCTAATACCAATTACATTTATATTAATTGTAAAACATTGATATAATAATTCAAATATATTAAATATACTAAGATTTTTTAATGTTAATTTCATGACGTTCAACCATATCTAATTCAATCAAATGGGTTATGAAATCCTCATCTCTCTGTATGACGAACTACTGCCTCAGGAACCAATGTCTCTCATTTTTTTCTATTAACTCATATCAAAGATGGTTATACTGAATTATATATTGTTTGTATATTATATTAATCATATTATTATGTTCGTTGACTTATTATATCAAACATTACTCCATTATTTATATTTTTTTGGAATACGATAACGTCGCTCGTGTGTATGGTGGACTACCACCTTGTGAAGCTATGTGATTCATTCAAACATGAAATGGGAGGTAATAAGAATGTGTTTAATGATAATATGTTATATATATATTTAAAAAAAGTTATTATATGGTTATAATATATAAATTACATTTATTCCATTCAAACTGACTAGAAAATAGAATCAAGGATAATGCGTATGTACGACCTACAATCTCCGTGAACGTTGATTTTATATTCTATTAGTAAATATTAAATATTATTATAAATAAATATATAATTAATACATATTATATTATTTTCATAGTTAAAATTTTTGGGATGGTTATGTTATGATCAATTTAAGAGGAAAAAATTTAAAAAATTAAAACTTAAATTAAATTCAAATTGTTTAGTACCAGGAATGTATCATTAACTTGGAATTATTAATAAATGTGGTAAAAAGGTGATAAGAAAAGAAAATATGGTCTGAAATATACAAATATATTTATATAATATGTTTATAATATATATATATATATATATATATATATATATATATATATTATAAGATAGTTTTTAATGTGTCGAACATAAGTCCAGACTTAAGGTAGTCGATTTATGTTCACAGTTTTATTTCTAGTAGACATATGAAAAGAAACAACTCATTTCTCTTGGGTGGTGTATATAATTTCTATCTGAAATTTTATATCATTTCTCTCTTAATTATTTTAATCCTCATTTGGATAATTATTCAAAATATTACTATATTGGAGGGGGATTTTGGTCTAACTTTTTACTTTTTTCAGAAACATTCCATATTCACCACTGATTTATTTTTTGTAGAGTATATACTTTCCTTGAATTTTTTTTATAATTATTCTCAAAAAAATATTCTTATTTAAATATCCATTTTATGATATCTCTTCATGGGGTCTATATTTTAAGAGTTACCAAAGCAGTAAGTGTTTTTTTCCAAATTTTCCTTCTTTGAGACACATGTTCTGTTATGCACCAATATTCTTTTATGAGGAGTACATATATTCTATTTCAAATATAATAACATGAATTTATTTATTCTAAGGATATTTTACATTTTAATTAGTGTTATTCATTCACTGATATTAGCATTAAATGTTACTAAATTGGTAATTATTTTATATTACAATCTCACCATTTATCAGGAATATTTTTTTATTATATTTTTTGATGATAAAAAAATATTATGATCCTTATCTCATGAAACTGAATAATTTTATTCTAATCTTGTTAATTTGGATATTAATATTACTATTTTATTACTCCTTGGTAACTAAAATAATTGTTTTATTTTTTTAATAAAATCTTTCTTTATCTCTCTTCAATCGTAAAAATTTGTTCTTGCAAAATCTTGTTTTCAAACAAGTTTTCATCTACACTGGTTATATAGGATTTAAATAGTTCCATTTTTTCACTCTTTGGTACATAAAATAATTTTGATTTTTTTTATTAAAATCCATCATCATCTATCTTCATACGGAAATCTATTTCCATCCAAATTCATGATTTACCAATATGTCTTCAAAAATGATTTACTACTTTCTTATGATTTTTAATTGTAATTTTACCCAATATTAGAATTAAAAAAAGTACTAGTATCATAATGTTGTTTTCAAAACAATTCCAATATGTATTACACATAAAATTTGAAAGGAATCATTATTTTAACAAGTATGGTATGAATGAAACGTTATGTAACCATTGACATTATTTTCAATAAATATTAATTTATTTTTTTTAATTTTATTATAAAATAAATGTATTTTAAAAACATTTCTGGTTTCAATTTTTTTCAATGAAATAATTATATTTTCCTCATTAAATGTTTCAAATGCCTTTTAGAGCTTCTTTTATAACATATCAATATAATTTTCAATGAATTTGATTTTCAAAAAGTTCATATGTGTTAAAAATTATTTTAAATGCAATGTAATTTTCTACATGATATATTATTATTGACCTTTAGAAAGCATTTTCCATCAATGATGACATTGGTCGATGTTATCAATGCTTTAATTTGAATATACACTACGAGTTTCACTCTAATTCTTTCTATGAATGGTTAATTGTTACAAGGTGTTTATGAAAACGTTTCAATTCAATCATTTATACCAAGAATAAATTCTTATGAAAATTTCATATTTTTAAGGGTAATTATATGATGAAATAATGAAGGGATTATGAGACCGAATATATTTCTACAGGTTATGATATGATGAAATGTCTATGAAACCCATTTCATTTCATGGGTTTTGATATTATGAATGTTTTGTAATCTTATGGAACTAATATGTATGATTTTAATTATTTTATGGGTGGTAAATATATCTACCTCCAAATAATTAGGAAATTATTAATTTTATATTAGTTCAAAGGGTGCACAAGTGGTCAGCCCATGCCCAAAAAATAGTTTACAATGGAGGTTAGCCCAAGCCCAAAGTAGGTTCATGGGTGGTTAGCATAGCCCTAACATGTTATAAATATCATTGTGGGTAACCTTGACATAATGCTTTCCATGAATCTATATATACCATAAATATATATAATATGCCAATTTTATTCCCTTGAGGATCATGTCCTTTTATTTCCATATGATTCATGTCTTACAAACAACTAATATTTATTAGATGAGTCATGATTATGATCATTTATGTGATGTTTTGGGTTTTAAATTGTTATGATCATGTTCTCATACAATTATGTTCATTTTATACTTACATATCACTTTTTTACCCTTAATAAGCATCTATGTTACCCCTTTCCTATGTTCCCTTTAACTTGGTTATAAGAAAATGTATTGAGAATGATATGTCCAAGAAGGGTGATAGTTAAGATGATCATAATGGGAGATTATGTCGTTTACCTGTTAACCTGTTTTGGTGTTTCTATAATTCCAAAGTCACAAAACTACTATATTCCTTTGAGGTGTGTATATTTTATGTAATTAATATTCATTAAAACTAATGTAACCTCTATGTATAATATTCAATGATTTTAATAAAACACAACATTTTGGGATCTATGAAATAGATAAAAAATATTAAATGGTTGTTTACTATGTAAAATTACATATTTTACCCTCTAAGCACTCATATTTGACTAAAATAAAATTTCACATCATTTTCACAACCCAAAAAAGTTATGGTGTGGCACTATAATTTCTACATCTTATATTTTTTTATGAAACTCACTCTAAATTTTCATTTTAGTTAATGTATAATCCTGCAATAACCATGTTAATAATGAGTGTGATGCACAATGCATTTATTATCCCAATGACAAATGAAATGGGAAGGGGTATGGAGTGTAAACCATCAATGAAATTTTATCTCAAGATATGAATAAAAACCAATAATTATTGGATAAAAAATACACCAAAGAAGAGAAAAATGATATTAAGTTTTTTATGCATTAAATACCACAGAATTTTAGTGGCGATTCTTAACTACTAATTTTCAGCGATGTATTTAAATGAATGAAATTATATTTTTTCATCAATACTCAGGGAAAAGAATTGATTTTTTTTCAGTTAGTTAAAGGTTTAAGTAGACCAATAATGTACCTTGTAAAGATCACACGACCTAAATATGAAATCAAATTCATAAAACAAGATTCAATTAAATTGTACATTTTAAATGAATATTTCCCCAACATTTTCACAATAAAATGGAGATAGAATTCCTTGATCTGAATCTATAGAATGATAAATTATTGGTAAATGTTTATGGAACCATCACAAGGTATACTAAGTTCAGATCTATTTTTACCATTAACATTTAATGAAAGATTGACCATTTCATTATTAGCGTAATTCCAACTCTCTAAATGGAATTTTCTATATAGAATTTAGTATTAATGTAGTAAATATTTAATGTTTTGTCAAATTTATAAATTCAAATTAGAGACACTCATTATTCTTGGATTTTTAGGGAGAAAAATATAAAAAATGATTTACAAGAATAATGAAAATGATAAAATTCATTTAGAAAGGAAAATTAATCTTCTTATATGTCAAATATGTCAAAAAAAACGTGAGGGTTTCCTAAAAAAAACTGGAAAATACTTTGTGTGAGATAATTCCTTAAAAACATGAATTTTGATGAAAATAATGATCATTCAAATTCATAACCCACAATTAGATGATTTAATTGTCTGGATTATGGACACTACTTATACAAGTGCAATAATATACGTGTTAATAATGATAACCTAGTACTAAAACAACATAATCGATGGGACAATGGTAATTTCGATGCACTCATGATCACAAAATTTTGTTAGGAGAATGAATCTATATAAGTTATAGTCATCACGAACTCAAAAATACAAATTTCATTTCATTATTAGATAATATATTATTACAAAAAAAATACTAGTTGTATGGTGATTGCATCACTTGTGTATAAATAATCATTGTTAATTTTCATGGGAATTTAATTCCTGAAAATATTATTAGTTTCTATTTGGGTGAATTTGATGTGATTTTGGGAAATGATTTAATCTATATATATATCCCATATCATTTGGTAGAATAAGATGAAAAAATCATATCCTAAGTCATATTTTGATATTCCTTCAGTGTAAGGTTTACTATGATATATCTATCAATATTAATTCTATTATATGGGTCAAAATACCCAATCATGAGGGGTATTTATCTAAAAGTTTTATGGAATATATGAGTTCCCTATTTATACCTAAGCTATTGTGGTTTATTTCTTGTCATAAATTATATATTCAATCCTCCCTATCTTATGGAAATTTTCAACTATTTTCTTCATTAATAGATAATTATAACTGTGAATATATGATATATTTAATTTGGTAGAATTTAACACATGATATTTTATTTTGAATGTTATTTTTAATAAATATTGTGTTAAATATATTAATTTACACACAATACCAATCTAAAAAAATCACGAATCATTTTATTTGGATAAAATATTACTATGTAGTATAAAAATTAATACACCAAGATAATATTATATGAAATTTAATTACAAAAATTAAAATAGTAACAAATCAACAACTAAATAAAAATACCATGATCATAAAATCATCATCTACACGAGTAACCACGAATCTCATCACCACAATTGTAACTGTGAAAATAACACATAACATTGGAAGTATAATGGATATTTTCAGAGAGATATAGACATGATGAAGGATTTTATTCATTTTCTAAATATATATATAGGAAGAAATATAATTGTTATATATATATTTGTTAGATATATGGCCATCGGAAATATAGACAATGGAAATATTTTCATTAGATATATGGTATCTGAGTATGCATGTATTCAATAGTTACATTGATTTTTCCTAATATTTAGTAAGAAATTGAGAATAATTTAATTAACATAAAATAAATGATTCAAAAATGAAATAAAGAGATAACATTTAATTAAAACAATTATTATAAAAACATATATTTTATGCATAGAACATTATTATTATCCTTTTGATTAATGAATTAATTAATATTTTTTAATTCCGAAAAAAATATTCATGTACCGCTTTATTGAAAAAACATCATATTTGGAAGATACGTAATTAATTTTAATGGGAATCTTATGCAGATCTCTCTTGAGATCCCCTTTCTAAGGGATCCCGAATAAGGGTTTAGATTAGGGGTTTTGGTGATGTAGCCCTGTCTATCCATGAAGCTTGGCTACTTTTATCATGTTAATGACTCTCCCCTATATTGATCTTGTGAGGTTAACTATCCGATATGAGTCTTTGGTCTGTTTCTGACTTCGATTTAGGGTTCTGTTTATAGGGTCGTGGAAAGAGATACTTTTTCCGGTGTGGATTTGATGATGGAATGATAGATGTGTATCATTTTATATCTCAATCATCTTGGGTTTTAATGGGTGTTTGAAGCTCTTGATTTATAGGGAGAAGACATGGATCTGTGAGGCTTTCTTTGTTGAATACTCACCATCATATATTAGAGCTGTGATTTGAGATTTATTGATGAGATATTATCTACAGAATTGATGTGACTAGAAATTCACACTTCCTGTGGGTGGTGTCATCCAAGGGTTCTCCAAATCTTTCTTGGGGATGGAGATCTATAGTAGTGTTAACTATGGCTAGTAGTAGTAGTTGATGGTATAGGCATTGGTGGAAATGGAAACATTACCATGTCATCAGACAAATCATTGTGGCTAGGAATTTGGTGGTTGCATAGTGTTGGGTGGAAGCCGTTTTCTTATTTATAGGTTTTGATGTTACTATTGGAATTTGTCCCTCCAGGGTAATATTGGGAACTCAGGCCAATTGTGTTTGAGCCATTGGTTCACTAGGCCTCTGGGCTATTATGGGTTTCATGGGACCCAAAATGACTAGGGTAATGTCTTTGAACATTTGTAAGGTATTATATTACATTTTTAATGTTTCATCTAGAAGGGTTACCTCTAAAAATGTATGGTAGTATTGAATAGCATTATCCATCCATATATCTAGAGTGATATTTTGGAACCCGTCCTAATGTATTTCTATATAGTGTTTCAATTAGATTATATTGATCATTATGGTGAATATGTAGAAAGAGCCACATAAGTATCCTTTGGTAGGAGGTTCAAAATATTTATGGGTGTTCTGGAAACTATTTTATAGTCCTCACCCATGCACTAATGTGGGTTCAAGAGGTTCCCAACTATGTTGTGTCTAACTATCATAGCACATCTTTTTCCATAGGGGTGATGTAGAATCCTTGATGGGAATCAGAGGTTTATTGGCGTTATCAATAGGGTAGAAAGGTTACTGACTAGTTCTTGGTAGGAATATTGATACCTCTTAATCCATCAGGTTATATCTATTATTAAGGGTGGTATCTAGGCCTATGGGTCCCAAGGGCCTTTGGACAATGTAATGGTATTCAATCTATCTATCTCATTAGCGAAAGTTCATCTAAGGCTCTGAACCTTGTGTTAGGTTCCCGCTTAACCCAGTTTATAATGGTATCTCCATTAATCTATTAATAAGGGATGGATATATCATCATCAATTTTAAACGTTTTTTATTTAAATGGGATTTTATTAAAATAATTTAATGTTAAAAAGTAACTTTTTCATAGAACCGTTACTGAAATGTTGTGTATTGGGATAATAATAAATTAAGTTTTTTAATTATAAATGATGGATATAATTTAATATATCAATTTATAACAAATTTGTCATATCCTATTTCCTTAGATATTTATATGAAATAGTATTTACAAAAAATAACTAGAAAATAGTCATTTTACCTAAACAAATTATATATATTATACTTTTCAATGGAAATATAAATTTTTCATTTTTCAAAACATAATCTGATTAAATAGAATCAAATTTTTTAATAATCCTCTAAAAATTATGTAATGATTTCAATTTTATTTTTAGGCATAAAAATATGTTTTTGTGCTAAATAATTATGTTACTATGGTAAAATAAAAAGTTGTAAAAAGGGGTTAATGTAAGTGGAAAAGACAGAGAATATCATAAACCTAAATATATAAATTTATGTATAAGGGATTTCCTGACAAAAAATATCCCTTCTAAATTTTTTTTCCACTTTTTATCCAGTGGCATCATAAAATTCCACCCATATGCATTAAAGGATTTTGTATTTATAAAAATTACACTCACAAATCACCTTATAAAATGACCCCTATCATACCCCTTAAAAACCTCTCAAGACTTTTAGTTATAAATTTAAAATCTATCTATTTTTACTCCCCAAATTACTATTATATTTTTTGGCATCTTCTTCTAATAAGGATTCATTAATCCATCATTCTGAAGGAAGTCGTATAAACTATGATCGAATTCATCAATGTAACTAGATCTTTATAATAATTTTCAAGTACCTTACCATATATAACCATTATTAATACATATATCAACTATAATGATGTCTTATTAACATCATTACAATTATGATAATATTATGTAACTATTTAATAAATCTTTTCTCTTAATCATTCATTAATGAAAAATGATTTTGTTTTAGTCGATTTGACCATCAACGTGAAATGTGTTATACCAAAATCATAATTTACATCATTAATGTCACGACCCATCCTCGGGGCCCGTGCTGTGACAACCCCAAGCCCGCCTTCCATAGGCCAGGGGCTAGTGACTAGCACCAAAGGTGTAAAATCCCGATAATTGGGAAGGCATTGCCTTAATAAAAGAAAACAAGCACCACAGAGTACAAGAGGAAGCAAAACACTAAGTACAAAAGAAATGCTGAAAAGTAAATGGGCCAGAATACAAACCCAAAAAAAAAGTACTACTACAACTGAACAAGGTACAACAGCAAAAAGACAAACAGCTGGAAGAAGAAAGAAGCTCCTGGGTCGTCCTCCTCGGATCCTACCTGAAGGGTAGGTACAGATAGCGCAGCTCCAGGTCGTCCACCACGGATCCTACCTGAAGGGTAGGTACAGATAGCCTCCTCCACGCTCTCGTCCGTCAACCTCCTCTGTGAGTCGTCACGTCATGTAGTCTAACTCCGGGTATAGATTCGTCGTGTAGTCCACCTCCGGGTACTGACTCGTCGTGTAGTCCACCTCTAGGTACCGACCAGTTCTCGAACACTCGGCCTCCATCAGCACTGCCCGTCGTCTGCAACCAACACAACGAGGTGTGGGCATAGCCCGTGCAGGGGTGAGTATAACGATACTCAGTAGGGACCCCGAGACCCTCAAGGTCTCACTAAACCAACAAGGATAACCACAAGAAGATCTCAACAGATAACCTCTACTTAGATATATGCCCATACATATACCTAAGTTATCGAGTAACCCATCTCAATCATGAGGAAACACTAGGATTGTGAAATCAACGGATAACCACTACCCAGGTATATGCCCATACATATACCTAAGTTATCATGTGACCCATCTCAATCATGAGGTAAACACAAAGGTCAAAAGTCTCAGCTCAACCAGGATTTTCATTATCGAAACCGTAACTGCTGAAGAGCTCCGTCTCTGGAGTGTACAGTGTTCCTGTCACGACTCCGAGGTACTGCTCACTAACCTAAGATTGCTAAGGTACTCCTTCTGTCGAGTACCGCGGGCCTGCCACCTCACACAGTAGTGCTTCCCGTGGGGGTCTGTCACCCAAACACAGTAGTGCTCCCACCCTCATAGCCTACAGAGGTACTCCTCATGTCGAGTACCGTGGGTATGCCACCTCACATAGTAGTGCTCCTCCGCTGTGGGTCCACCACCTCACAATGTAGTGCTCCCCACTGGGCTACGTAAGTCACTCCGAACCGAATCAGACAAGCAGTCTTCAGGTCTCTGCCAGCTACACGGTCTCCGTACTCCATACGCTCGTCTCTGGGAGGGTCCGCTCCATGAGATACAGGTCGATACTCTAAGTATCTCAAATTCCCACGAAGAATTATCTCAAAGGACCGTCTCGTCATAGGGGTCTCAACGCAACAGACGGTGCGTCAGTCGGACGCCCGGTCTGTGAGTTATTAGCCTTTTCGTCCCAGGGGCCCGGTTGGTTTTGTAAGCGAACCAACCCGGCCATATCTAATGGAATCATTGTTTTTACATGTACAAAATAAATGAAACTTCATATCATCATAAATATTATTTTCTTTAAAACATTATTTATATTTTTTCAATATTATTTATATATAAAAGGTCTTTCAATTTTTTTTTATTTTTTAAAATTAATTTTAAAATAATGATATTTTCATCATGAAATTAGTTAATATTTTAAAAGTTTATTTTTTAATATTATAATGTTATTTTAAATGATTTTTTTACCAAATATTTTTAATTACTTAAAAATTATTTTAAAATAAAATAATTTTCATGTAAGAAATATTTTTAATGAGCCTTTAAAATAATGTTTCATATAAGGGGACATTCATTGATGTTATGAATTCTTTAGTAGAGAAATGCACCAAGAATACCATTATTATTCATCCTCATAATTGGTTATTATGAAAAGATATTTATAAAACCTATTTCTATTCTATGGGTTATAAACTGATATCATTATTATTAAATTCACATTATTTTCTTAGTTTATTCTATTATTATATTATTAGATAATTATGAAACCTACCACTTTTCAATGGGTTATTAGATGATGAAATGTCTTTGAAACCCATTTAATTTAATGGGTTATGATATTAGGAATGTTTGGTGATATTATAGAACACATAAATATGATTTTCATTATGTGATGGATGAGACCATTATCTCCCTAAAATTAATTGGGTAATGGTTAATGTTATATGATATCAAAGGGTACATGTGTGATTATCCCAAGCCTGAAAAATAGGGTACATGGGCAGTTGGCCTATGCTTGGATCATGTACAAAATATGTTAGAAATATCCTATCATGTTATTAATTTTATCAGGGGTATCCTTGAAATATGATTTTCTATGATTATGTATATTCCAAAAAATGTTTCTAATGCCAATTTTATACCATCATTAATCATGTTCTTTGATTTCATTATGATTCACATTTTATGAAATTCTAATATTTTTACCATGGATCATGATTATGATATTTGAGATGCAGAGTATAGTTTTCAAATATTTTTCCCATGTTATCATACCCTTATGTTAAATTTATGCTTATGTATATCCCTTTTTTCACTTTCATAGAATATGAGATCAAACATTCAAACCATTCCTTTCAATGTATTATGATGAAATGTATTACAAATGATATGTTTAATAAGGGTTATGTTTATGAAGATCATAGTGGGAGATGATTTAGTCTACCTATGGACCAGTTTTTCTTGTATCCGGGTTTTTTATGACACTAAATTTTTCATGTACTCTAGAATGTGTTTTTATAATGAAATGAATATTCATTAAAAATGATGTAATACATCTATATGATAAGAGTGGGCCCCTATAGTTTTTATAATAGTAAAAGATCAGTGATGATTTGGAAACTATGATGACAAATACTTAGTGAGACCCCTAGGTATATTTCTAGTTATATGTCTAGTGATGTCTCTAAAGTTATGTCTATGGATAAGTAAAAGTATAGGAAAATGTTTTGAAATGTCAGTAATGGATAATGTGAGTGATTACCAAGAAATAACATCCATACCTTGAAACTAAAATTGTATGTGGATCTAGCACAAAGCTTCCTAGGGGTAATAACTCTGAAAATGTTGCATTGAGATAGACTTTATTGTCACCTTGTGCATAAAAACAGGTGTTTAATCACACCTAGTCAGACACTCCCAAGGAATATTATTCGGATATTTAAAAAATCATTATAAAAAATAATGAAGGATTCCAGTATATATATGATAAAAATGAACTAGGAAACCCCTATGGGGTCGTATATAAAAAATAATTCGTTATGATTTAGACATTTTATAAGTGATTTTTCAAGATTTTGTGGTTTTATAATATTACTAGTGTTGATCACACTATAATTTTTGTTGATTCAATGGTGGGAACCAGAATGAACTTGGTTAACATTTCATGTGATGTACAATGTTTTAGATGATAAGTCAAATGGGATGACGATTAGAGTAACAGATATTGTGATTATGTATAAAACAGTTATCACGAAACATGATTAACAATGTGAACCATAACCAACTCTCAAACTCACTAATGTGGAGAATGATACTGTTCACTGAGTGTTGAGGTAGTTAATTCCACAGAGTAAAGACGATATAGTTTTTTATATATCAATAATATGGTATGAATCACTCAAGGGAATGTGTCAAAGAGAAATGAAGATTTTGTGTGTGTGGAAATGATGTACACAAAGAAAGTAACTATAATGGTGAAAAAAATTAAAAGTTCAATTAACATAATGGATGTGAATAACGGTCTCCAAAGGGTATCATTTAGGGTTGAATTCTTTCAATTTGGATGGTATCTGTAATATGTTAATCAATGTCCTAAAAAATCTCATGAAGAGAATTAGAAAGGTTGTATAAGTAATGGTTTAACTACTATTGAGAAAGAGACTAAAAATGACATATGAAAGGATGAATTATTAAGGAATAAGATGATAAATCATGGATAAGGTGTATGATAAAAGTGGAATGACTAATCTATTTATGTATTTGGATTTAATAAATTATATTTTTATTAGAGGTATTTTGGTTATTTGAATCAAGTACCATTAATGAATTGTCTCTTAGTATTTTTATCATAAGGAGTTTAAACAATATGCTAAATAATATTGATGGTATAGAAAATTGATTTAAATTAAAAATATTATTTTTGATTATGGGAAGGTAAAAATTAATATGTTCCTAATTTTTAGAATTTTGTGTCTAGTATGGTAAATGTGATTATTGATATGGATAAAATACATTGGATAGTAATGATGACTTAATATATAGTTAATTATTTGATGAAAAGGTAGTTTATTTTATCATTGATTGAGTTTATAACATTATTTGATATTTGGAATATATTCAATAAACCATAGTTTTATTCAGGGAATGATAAAGCAATCATGTTTTTAATGAGGTTTTTTGGAAAATATTGTTATTTCCATTGATTAAGAGAATATATGATAATGTTATTCACATGTTTTTTATGAGACAATAAAGGTTCATGTTATGATATCAGGTAAATTAATGTTAAATTTATTTGGATATATTTAGTGAAAATATTTCATTTTTTTTGGATTTTAATATATTGGCGGTGTCATGAGGATGGCCATTTAGGAAATGGTTTAGGTTCAACTTTGGATGAGGCTTTAAATATTAATTTATTATTTCACCATTTGAACATTTATCCATATTATACAACCTTTACTAACCATTTTTAGATAAAATATTTATTGAAGGAATGAAGTAAAATTTTAATTATTTGTCTTATTATATTTTAATGCTTAAACAAAAACAAATTCAACTTTATTTCATGGTGTAAGTGGTGAAGTTGAAATTGATCAAGGTACATCCAATGGATGACATTGTCGTTATGAAATGAAATGAAATAAAGTAATTATATTTTATCATGGAAATTATTCATCATTAGGAAAAGACACATGAAATAAAATGTTTTCCTATAGTCATCACTTTTTATAATGTCAATGACCTTGTTCGTGCCTCTTCAGTTCAGGTATTTGAGGTCATAAACATTCCTTTCCCATGTTCTCAATCACTCTCCATCAGTAATTGGATGTTATTTTCCTCAGATATGTCCATGTTTTTACATCCCACCTATTTCCTCCTACTGGGAAACCTATTATGTATTATTCTAGACTACTATTTCACATTCCTTCTTCTTTTTCATGTGTATTTTTCGTTAAATTTTTTTACGATATGGGTTTATATAAATGAATTTTCAAATGCAAAAACTATTGTGAATGTGATGCAATTTGAGTGAAAAGTTCATTTTAATGGGAGTACAATTTATCACGTTTATATGTTATGAAATAGTTAAAAATTATACAACTTACATTTTATACAAAATTGAGATTCTTCGATAGTGTGCATGACATTTGACCACAAGATTCAGTGATCTGTGAACTAATATTATTATAACGTAGATATTGAGTATGTGGGTATAAATATTAGTAAGTAATTTATTTAATATTCATATAAATTTCATACTCAATATAAATTTAGTTATAAAATCATTGTAAATAATTAATCAATTTTAAGTAATGTAATTATATTTTTCAAGAAAAAAATAAATAATTTTTAATAAATTTTATGGGAAACTATTATAATGAATATTTAGATCTTTCAAAAAACATATTTTTTGAAATGAAATTAATTTTTAAAATAATCATATCTAAATTAAATTATGGTGATGCTTTTGTATTTGTTTAGAAAATATTTATTTTTTAGTAAATAGTGAAAAATATTGATCTTTTGTAAAATTATAATATACTTTTAATATTTAAGTAATTTAAATTCCAAATATTGATTTTATGTAACATAAGTATTATTTATTAATATATAGTAAAGATAATTAATTTTTAATCAAATTTATATATTTTTTATCATATGTTTTATTTCGGTTTAAGAAGGGTTTTTTTTCTTAAAACTATTTTAATGTACATAATTTCTCTCCATTTAAATTAATTAAAATAATCCCTAATGAGGAATGTATTATTATAAATTTTTAGATTATATGAATAATTTTTAATTTATATTCATATAATACTTATTATTAGACACAGAGTTAATATAAAATCATCTAGTGCTTGAAAGAATATACTTCTTGAAAACCAATTTTTTCATCTCATCTGTGGGGATTTAAGTTATTTTTTTCCAATTTTAATAAATTTATTGTAAAAAAATAGAATTTTTTAATCATAAATTAAAACTTATATTAGGTTTATTGTATTTAGAATTTATTGAAAAATTTAATTTTATGAATAGTGAAAATACTGAATTTTAATTGACTACTCCAAACTCATTTTATTTATTTATAATGTTAAATAATTATTTAAATTGGTATTAATATAAAATCTATTAACGTATTAATAAATTATTATAATATATTTCCCTTCAATCAATTTAAAATTGAATTTCTATATAAAAACATTGTACAAATTTAACCATTTTTTATTTAAAATCTCACCTTTTCATCATATCCGTGGGATAAATTTTAAATTATTTTTTCCAAATTAGTTAATTTATTTTTAAGAAAATGACTCCATTTTATTAAAAAGAATAATTTATATTTTCTAATAAGTTAAACATAATTTTTTCCCAAATTAATATTAAAAATATTAAATAAAATCTTTTATTGTGATTTATGAAAAAATGGGTTTATTGGGTGGTAAAACAGAAATTGTATGTGTAAAATATGACGCAAAATCTTTAAAACACCCATTTTATTGAAATATATCTACCATAAAGATTCTTTGATCTATATTTCCTCAATTTGGTGAATTTTTTATGATAAAAACGTAGGTACTCCTTCTTCTTTTCAAAAAATCCAACTGTGCCACTCACTTTACTTATAAAATCCCTCCCACTCTCCTCTCTTCTTCACACATTAAAACAACTTTTTATCATACAATACCTATCCAAATAACATACTGAATCATTTCATACTATTATAGAATCTTTATTTTTTAAAATAAATAAACCCTAGGAAGGCTTTTTGTGCAAACTTAAGGAGGATACTTCAAAACGAGGTAATGTTCCTCAATGACCGTTTTTTTATTATATCTAATACCAATTACATTTATATTAATTGTAAAACATTGATATAATAATTCAAATATATTAAATATACTAAGATTTTTTAATGTTAATTTCATGACGTTCAACCATATCGAATTCAATCAAATGGGTTATGAAATCCTCATCTCTCTGTATGACGAACTACCGCCTCAGGAACCAATGTCTCTCATTTTTTTCTATTAACTCATATCAAGGATGGTTATACTGAATTATATATTGTTTGTATATTATATTAATCATATTATTATGTTCGTTGACTTATTATATCAAACATTACTCCATTATTTATATTTTTTTGGAATACGATAACGTCGCTCGTGTGTATGGTGGACTACCACCTTGTGAAGCTATGTGATTCATTCAAACATGAAATGGGAGGTAATAAGAATGTGTTTAATGATAATATGTTATATATATATTTTAAAAAAGTTATTATATGGTTATAATATATAAATTACATTTATTCCATTCAAACTGACTAGAAAATAGAATCAAGGATAATGCGTATGTACGACCTACAATCTCCGTGAACGTTGATTTTATATTCTATTAGTAAATATTAAATATTATTATAAATAAATATATAATTAATACATATTATATTATTTTCATGGTTAAAATTTTTGGGATGGTTATGTTATGATCAATTTAAGAGGAAAAAATTTAAAAAATTAAAACTTAAATTAAATTCAAATTGTTTAGTACCAGGAATGTATCATTAACTTGGAATTATTAATAAATGTGGAAAAAAGGTGATAAGAAAAGAAAATATGGTCTGAAATATACAAATATATTTATATAATATGTTTATAATATATATATATATATATATATATATTATAAGATAGTTTTTAATGTGTCGAACATAAGTCCAGACTTAAGGTAGTCGATTTATATTCACAGTTTTATTTCTAGTAGACATATGAAAAGAAACAACTCATTCTTCTTGGGTGGTGTATATAATTTCTATCTGAAATTTTATATCATTTCTCTCCTAATTATTTTAATCCTCATTTGGATAATTATTCAAAATATTACTATATTGGAGGGGGATTTTGGTCTAACTTTTTACTTTTTTCTGAAACATTCTATATTCACCACTGATTTATTTTTTGTAGAGTATATACTTCCCTTGAATTTTTTTTAATTATTCTCAAAAAAATATTATTATTTAAATATCCATTTTATGATATCTCTTCATGGGGTCTATATTTTAAGAGTTACCAAAGCAGTAAGTTTTTTTTTTCCAAATTTTCCTTCTTTGAGACACATGTTCTGTTATGCACCAATATTCTTTTATGAGGAGTACATATATTCTATTTCAAATATAATAACATGAATTTATTTATTCTAAGGATATTTTACATTTTAATTAGTGTTATTCATTCACTGATATTAGCATTAAATGTTACTAAATTGGTAATTATTTTATATTACAATCTCACCATTTATCAGGAATATTTTTTTATTATATTTTTTGATGATAAAAAAATATTATGATCCTTATCTCATGAAACTGAATAATTTTATTCTAATCTTGTTAATTTGGATATTAATATTACTATTTTATTACTCCTTGGTAACTAAAATAATTGTTTTATTTTTTTAATAAAATCTTTCTTTATCTCTCTTCAATCGTAAAAATTTGTTCTTGCAAAATCATGTTTTCAAACAAGTTTTCATCTACACTGGTTATATAGGATTTAAATAGTTCCATTTTTTCACTCTTTGGTACATAAAATAATTTTGAATTTTTTTATTAAAATCCATCATCATCTATCTTCATACGGAAATCTATTTCCATCCAAATTCATGATTTACCAATATGTCTTCAAAAATGTTTTACTACTTTCTTATGATTTTTAATTGTAATTTTACCCAATATTATAATTAAAAAAAGTACTAGTATCATAATGTTGTTTTCAAAACAATTCCAATATGTATTACACATAAAATTTGAAAGGAATCATTATTTTAACAAGTATGGTATGAATGAAACGTTATGTAACCATTGGCATTATTTTCAATAAATATTAATTTATTTTTTTTAATTTTATTATAAAATAAATGTATTTTAAAAACATTTCTGGTTTCAATTTTTTTCAATGAAATAATTATATTTTCCTCATTAAATGTTTCAAATGCCTTTTAGAGCTTCTTTTATAACATATCAATATAATTTTCAATGAATTTGATTTTCAAAAAGTTTATATGTGTTAAAAATTATTTTAAATGAAATTTAATTTTCTACATGATATATTATTATTGACCTTTAGAAAGCATTTTCCATCAATGATGACATTGGTCGATGTTATCAATGCTTTAATTTGAATATACACTACGAGTTTCACTCTAATTCTTTCTATGAATGGTTAATTGTTACAAGGTGTTTATGAAAACGTTTCAATTCAATCATTTATACCAAGAATAAATTCTTATGAAAATTTCATATTTTTAAGGGTAATTATATGATGAAATAATGAAGGGATTATGAGACCGAATATATTTCTACAGGTTATGATATGATGAAATGTCTATGAAACCCATTTCATTTCATGGGTTTGGATATTATGAATGTTTTGTAATCTTATGGAACTAATATGTATGATTTTAATTATTTTATGGGTGGTAAATATATCTACCTCCAATTAATTAGGAAATTATTAATTTTATATTAGTTCAAAGGGTGCACAAGTGGTCGGCCCATGCCCAAAAAATAGTTTACAATGGAGGTTAGCCCAATCCCAAAGTAGGTTCATGGGTGGTTAGCATAGCCCTAACATGTTATAAATATCATTGTGGGTAACCTTGACATAATGCTTTCCATGATTCTATATATACCATAAATATATATAATATGCCAATTTTATTCCCTTGAGGATCATGTCCTTTTATTTCCATATGATTCATGTCTTACAAACAGCTAATATTTATTAGATGAGTCATGATTATGATCATTTATGTGATGTTTTGGGTTTTAAATTGTTATGATCATGTTCTCATACAATTATGTTCATTTTATACTTACATATCACTTTTTTACCCTTAATAAGCATCTATGTTACCCCTTTACTATGTTTCCTTTAACTTGGTTATAAGAAAATGTATTGAGAATGATATGTCCAAGAAGGGTGATAGTTAAGATGATCATAATGGGAGATTATGTCGTTTACCTGTTAACCTGTTTTGGTGTTTCTATAATTCCAAAGTCACAAAACTACTATATTCCTTTGAGGTGTGTATATTTTATGTAATTAATATTCATTAAAACTAATGTAACCTCTATGTATAATATTCAATGATTTTAATAAAACACAACATTTTGGGATCTATGAAATAGATAAAAAATATTAAATGGTTGTTTACTATGTAAAATTACATGTTTTACCCTCTAAGCACTCATATTTGACTAAAATAAAATTTCACATCATTTTCACAACCCAAAAAAGTTATGGTGTGGCACTATAATTTCTACATCTTATATTTTTTTTTTGAAACTCACTCTAAATTTTCATTTTAGTTAATGTATAATCCTGCAATAACCATGTTAATAATGAGTGTGATGCACAATGCATTTATTATCCCAATGACAAATGAAATGGGAAGGGGTATGGAGTGTAAACCATCAATGAAATTTTATCTCAAGATATGAATAAAAACCAATAATTATTGGATAAAAAATACACCAAAGAAGAGAAAAATGATATTAAGTTTTTTATGCATTAAATACCACATAATTTTAGTGGCGATTCTTAACTACTAATTTTCAGCAATGTATTTAAATGAATGAAATTATATTTTTTCATCAATACTCAGGGAAAAGAATTGATTTTTTTTCAGTTAGTTAAAGGTTTAAGTAGACCAATAATGTACCTTCTAAAGATCACACGACCTAAATATGAAATCAAATTCATAAAACAAGATTCAATTAAATTGTACATTTTAAATGAATATTTCCCCAACATTTTCACAATAAAATGGAGATAGAATTCCTTGATCTGAATCTATAGAATGATAAATTATTGGTAAATGTTTATGGAACCATCACAGGGTATACTAAGTTCAGATCTATTTTTACCATTAACATTTAATGAAAGATTGACCATTTCATTATTAGCGTAATTCCAACTCTCTAAATGGTATTTTCTATATAGAATTTAGTATTAATGTAGTAAATATTTAATATTTTGTCAAATTTATAAATTCAAATTAGAGACACTCATTATTCTTGGATTTTTAGGGAGAAAAATATAAAAAATGATTTACAAGAATAATGAAAATGATAAAATTCATTTAGAAAGGAAAATTAATCTTCTTATATGTCAAATATGTCAAAACAAACGTGAGGGTTTCCTAAAAAAAACTGGAAAATACTTTGTGTGAGATAATTCCTTAAAAACATGAATTTTGATGAAAATAATGATCATTCAAATTCATAACCCACAATTAGATGATTTAATTGTCTGGATTATGGAAACTACTTATACAAGTGCAATAATATACGTGTTAATAATGATAACCTAGTACTAAAACAACCTAATCGATGGGACAATGGTAATTTCGATGCACTCATGATCACAAAAGTTTGCTAGGAGAATGAATCTATATAAGTTATATTCATCACGAACTCAAAAATACAAATTTCATTTCATTATTAGATAATATATTATTACTAAAAAAATACTAGTTGTATGGTGATTGCATCACTTGTGTATAAATAATCATTTTTAATTTTCATGGGAATTTAATTCCTGAAAATATTATTAGTTTCTATTTGGGTGAATTTGATGTGATTTTGGGAAATGATTTAATCTATATATATATCCCATATCATTTGGTAGAATAAGATGAAAAAATCATATCCTAAGTCATATTTTGATATTCCTTCAGTGTAAGGTTTACTATGATATATCTATCAATATTAATTCTATTATATGGGTCAAAATACCCAATCATGAGGGGTATTTATCTAAAAGTTTTATGGAAAATATGAGTTCCCTATTTATACCTAAGCTATTGTGGTTTATTTCTTGTCATAAATTATATATTCAATCCTCCCTATCTTACGGAAATTGTCAACTATTTTCTTCATTAATAGATAATTATAACTGTGAATATATGATATATTTAATTTGGTAGAATTTAACACATGATATTTTATTTTGAATGTTATTTTTAATAAATATTGTGTTAAATATATTAATTTACACACAATACCAATCTAAAAAAATCACGAATCATTTTATTTGGATAAAATATTACTATGTAGTATAAAAATTAATACACCAAGATAATATTATATGAAATGTAATTACAAAAATTAAAATAGGAACAAATCAACAACTAAATAAATATACCATGATCATAAAATCATCATCTGCACGAGTAACCACGAATCTCATCACCACAATTGTAACTGTGAAAATAACACATAACATTGGAAGTATAATGGATATTTTCAGAGAGATATAGACATGATGAAGGATTTTATTCATTTTCTAAATATATATATAGGAAGAAATATAATAGTTATTTATATATTTGTTAGATATATGGCCATCGCAAATATAGCCAATGGAAATATTTTCATTAGATATATGGTATCTGAGTATGCATGTATTCAATAGTTACATTGATTTTTCCTAATATTTAGTAAGAAATTGAGAATAATTTAATTAACAAAAAATAAATGATTCAAAAATGAAATAAAGAGATAACATTTAATTAAAACAATTATTATAAAAACATATATTTTATGCATAGAACATTATTATTATCCTTTTGATTAATGAATTAATTAATATTTTTTAATTCCGAAAAAAATATTCATGTACCACTTTATCGAAAAAACATCATATTTGGAAGTTACGTAATTAATTTTAATGGGAATCTTATGCGGATCTCTCTTGAGATCCCCTTTCTAAGGGATCCCGAATAAGGGTTTAGATTAGGGGTTTTGGTGATGTAGCACTGTCTATCCATGAAGCTTGGCTACTTTTATCATGTTAATGACTCTCCCCTATATTGATCTTGTGAGGTTAACTATCCGATATGAGTCTTTGGTCTATTTCTGACTTCGATTTAGGGTTCTGTTTATAGGGTCGTGGAAAGACATACTTTTTCCGGTGTGGATTTGATGATGGAATGATAGATGTGTATCATTTTATATCTCAATCATCTTGGGTTTTAATGGGTGTTTTAAGCTCTTGATTTATAGGGAGAAGACATGGATCTGTGAGGCTTTCTTTGTTGAAGACTCACCATCATATATTAGAGCTGTGATTTGAGATTTATTGATGAGATATTATCTACAGAATTGATGTGACTAGAAATTCACACTTCCTGTGGGTGGTGTCACCCAAGGGTTCTCCAAATCTTTCTTGGGGATGGAGATCTATAGTAGTGTTAACTATGGCTAGTAGTAGTAGTTGATGGTATAGGCATTGGTGGAAATGGAAACATTACCATGTCATCAGACAAATCATTGTGGCTAGGAATTTGGTGGTTGCATAGTGTTGGGTGGCAGCCGTTTTCTTATTTATAGGTTTTGATGTTACTATTGGGATTTGTCCCTCCAGGGTAATATTGGGAACTCGGGCCAATTGTGTTTGAGCCATTGGTTCACTAGGCCTCTGGGCTATTATGGGTTTCATGGGACCTAAAAAGACTAGGGTAATGTCTTTGAACATTTGTAAGGTATTATATTACATTTTTAATGTTTCATCTAGTAGGGTTACCTCTAAAAATGTATGGTAGTATTGAATAGCATTATCCATCCATATATCTAGAGTGATATTTTGGAACCCGTCCTAATGTATTTCTATATAGTGTTTCAATTAGATTATATTGATCATTATGGTGAATATGTAGAAAGAGCCACATAAGTATCCTTTGGTAGGAGGTTCAAAATATTTATGGGTGTTCTGGAAACTATTTTATAGTCCTCACCCATGCACTAATGTGGGTTCAAGAGGTTCCCAACTATGTTGTGTCTAACTATCATAGCGCATCTTTTTCCATAGGGGTGATGTAGAATCCTTGATGGGAATCAGAGGTTTATTGGCGTTATCAATAGGGTAGAAAGGTTACTGACTAGTTCTTGGTAGGAATATTGATACCTCTTAATCCATCAGGTTATATCTATTATTAAGGGTGGTATCTAGGCCTATGGGTCCCAAGGGCCTTTGGACAATGTAATGGTATTCAATCTATCTATCTCATTAGCGAAAGTTCATCTAAGGCTCTGAACCTTGTGTTAGGTTCCCGCTTAACCCAGTCTAAAATGGTATCTCCATTAATCTATTAATAAGGGATGGATATATCATCATCATTTTTAGACGTTTTTTATTTAAATGGGATTTTATTAAAACAATTTAATGTTAAAAAGTAACTTTTTCATAGAACAGTTACTGAAATGTTGTGTATTGGGATAATAATAAATTAAGTTTTTTAATTATAAATGATGGATATAATTTAATATATCAATTTATAACAAATTTGTCATATCCTATTTCCTTAGATATTTATATGAAATAGTATTTACAAAAAATAACTAGAAAATAGTCATTTTACCTAAACAAATTATATATATTATACTTTTCAATGGAAATATAAATTTTTCATTTTTCAAAACATAATCTGATTAAATAGAATCAAATTTTTTAATAATCCTCTAAAAATTATGTAATGATTTCAATTTTATTTTTAGGCATAAAAATATGTTTTTGTGGTAAATAATTATGTTACTATGGTAAAATAAAAAGTTGTAAAAAGGGGTTAATGTAAGTGGAAAAGACAGAGAATATCATAAAACTAAATATATAAATGTATGTATAAGGGATTTCCTGACAAAAAAATATCCCTTCTAAATTTTTTTTCCACTTTTTATCCATTGGCATCATACAATTCCACCCATATGCATTAAAGGATTTTGTATTTATAAAAATTACACTCACAAATCACCTTATAAAATGACCCCTATCATACCCCTTAAAAACCTCTCAAGACTTTTAGTTATAAATTTAAAATCTATCTATTTTTACTCCCCAAATTACTATTATATTTTTTGGCATCTTCTTCTAATAAGGATTCATTAATCCATCATTCTGAAGGAAGTCGTATAAAGTATGATCGAATTCATCAATGTAACTAGATCTTTATAATAATTTTCAAGTACTTTACCATATATAACCATTATTAATACATATATCAACTATAATGATGTCTTATTAACATCATTACAATTATGATAATATTATGTAACTATTTAATAAATCTTTTCTCTTAATCATTCATTAATGCAAAATGATTTTGTTTTAGTCGATTCGACCATCAACATGAAATGTGTTATACCAACATCATAATTTACATCATTAATGTCACGACCCGTCCTCGGGGCCCGTGCTGTGACAACCCCAAGCCCGCCTTCCATAGGCCAGGGGCTAGTGACTAGCACCAAAGGTGTAAAATCCCGATAATTGGGAAGGCATTGCCTTAATAAAAGAAAACAAGCACCACAGAGTACAAGAGGAAGCAAAACACTAAGTACAAAAGAAATGCTGAAAAGTAAATGGGCCAGAATACAAACCCAAAAAAAGTACTACTACAACTGAACAAGGTACAACAGCAAAAAGACAAACAGCAGGAAGAAGGAAGCAGCTCTTGGGTCGTCCTCCTCGGATCCTACCTGAAGGGTAGGTACAAATAGCGCAGCTCTAGGTCGTCCACCACAGATCCTACCTGAAGGGTAGGTACAGATAGCCTCCTCCACGCTCTCGTCCGTCAACCTCCTCTGTGAGTCATCACGTCATGTAGTCTAACTCTGGGTATAGATTCGTCGTGTAGTCCACCTCCGGGTGCTGACTCGTCGTGTAGTCCACCTCCAGGTACCGACCAGTTCTCGAACACTCGGCCTCCATCAGCACTGCCCGTCGTCTGCAACCAACACAACGAGGTGTGGGCATAGCCCGTGCAGGGGTGAGTATAACGATACTCAGTAGGGACCCCGAGACCCTCAAGGTCTCACTAAACCAACAAGGATAACCACAAGAAGATCTCAACAGATAACCTCTACTTAGATATATGCCCATACATATACCTAAGTTATCAAGTAACCCATCTCAATCATGAGGAAACACTAGGATTGTGAAATCAACGGATAACCACTACCCAGGTATATGCCCATACATATACCTAAGTTATCATGTGACCCATCTCAATCATGAGGTAAACACAAAGGTCAAAAGTCTCACCTCAACCAGGATTTTCATTATCGAAACCGTAACTACTGAACAGCTCCGTCTCTGGAGTGTACAGTGTTCCTGTCACGACTCCGAGGTACTGCTCACTAACCTAAGACTGCTAAGGTACTCCTTCTGTCGAGTACCGCGGGCCTGCCACCTAACACAGTAGTGCTTCCCGTGGGGGTCTGTCACCCAAACACAGTAGTGCTCCCACCCTCATAGCCTACAGAGGTAATCCTCCTGTCGAGTACCGTGGGTCTGCCACCTCACATAGTAGTGCTCCTCCGCTGCGGGTCCACCACCTCACAATGTAGTGCTCCCCACTGGGCTATGTAAGTCACTCCGAACCGAATCAGACAAGCAGTCTTCAGGTCTCTGCCAGCTACACGGTCTCCGTACTCCATACGCTCGTCTCTGGGAGGGTCCGCTCCATGAGATACAGGTCGATACTCTAAGTATCTCAAATTCCCACGAAGAATTATCTCAAAGGACCGTCTCGTCATAGGGGTCTCAACGCAACAGACGGTGCGTCAGTCGGACGCCCGGTCTGTGAGTTATTAGCCTTTTCGTCCCAGGGGCCCGGTTGGTTTTGTAAGCGAACCAACCCGGCCATATCTCAATTGTACCCCGAACTCTCATAGGGTATACTCATAGGGACCGTTTCTCAACATGATCACCAACGCCGCTGACGGTTCGTCAAACGGACGTCTGGTCTAAAAGATACCATCTTTCTCCGTTCTAGGGGCCCGGTTGGATTTCGGGCACAATCCAACCCGGCTATGACCCAACTGAATCCAAATCTCGGTCGGAGGATGCCAAAAGTTCCGTATTGTCAACAGGAACGCAACGCAACAGACGGCGCGTCAATCGGACGCCCGGTTTGGAAGTTATTGACCTTTTCGTTCCAGGGGCCCGATTGGTTTCGTGAGCGGACCAACCCGACCGCACTCTGAAGGCATACAAACCTCGAGCGGAGTAAGCCAAAAGATCCGTCTCACTTAGAGGAATCCATCAAAGTTGACGGCACATCAATCGGATGTCCGGAACTCAAGATATGAGTGTTTCCGTTCTGAGGGCCCGGTTGGTTTCGTGGATGAACCAACCCGGCCGAAGCCAAAGTAATCCGAAACCTTGAGTGCGATATACCGAAACGGCTGTCTTGATCCGAGGATCGTGTTTCCGTTGACGGCGAGTCATTTGGAGGCCCGTAGCTCATGTAACGGGCAAAAGACCGAAAATGGTCCGAAGACGGGGGGTCCGGGCCCGGGCCGACCTGGCCCGACCCCCCTGGGTCGGCCGAACCGGGTCGACCCGACCCGGTCCAACCTGGCCGGACCCGGTCCGGTCCGGCCTGCGCGCGGCCTGGCCGGTCAGACCGGCCTGGCTCAGCTCGGCCGAGCAGCTAGACGCCGCGGGGCGTTGCCCCCGCGGATTGGAGGTGCCGCGGCCCTCGAAGGGCCGTGCTGTCAAGAGGACGTGGCTTCTGCCGCGTCCCGTGCGTGCGAGCTGGAACCGCGCAGTCGCGGGTCCACTAGTCGTCGTCGCCGCGGCTTCAGCCGCGGTGGCCCTGTACGGCGGCGTGCCGGGGCGCCGCCGGCAGCTTCCACGTGCCACCAGATTTGCTCTGGTGGTCCGTTTTCCTTCCCATCTGCGCCGTTGTTCCTCCCGGGTTCCGTTCTTCACTGCAGTATCATCAAAATGCCCTTGCATCACATTTTTCCGTCACCCGCCAAATCTGCACAACCATGAAGAAAGACGGAGGTTTGTCGGGCCGTTTTCGTTTGGCCCTCACCCTCCGCGTTAGAATAATAACAACGGGAGAATAATGCAACACATGAAACAACAATTTTAATAAATTAAAATTGTTCATATGAATCCGATTCTTAAATTTTAAAGAAACGTTCACAGGAATATAAAATATTCACAACAACCCCTACCTCGACAAGTCGTCGCACGCGCGTTCTTCACGGATTTGATCGCCGCGGAAGGAGGCGATCGTCGCGTCGCGGAAGGGCGTCGCGTTGTCGCGGAAGGGCGTCACGTCGTCAAACTCCGAGGTTCAAGAACAAAATGATTTAATTAATAATAATTAAATCCGTACGTTGATAAAAACCACAAAGGAGTTCTAAAAGGAACCCGAAATCTCTTACCTTAAACAGAAGATCGAAGATTTCGTTGCGGACGAAGGATCGTCGCAGAAGAACGTCGCAGAAGAGGAAATGTCGGCATCCCGGAACACGGCGTCTGGTCGTCAATTTTCGCGGTTTCGGCGTTCTTCGTCAGAGGCCAGCGTTCTTCGCGTTCTTCACGTTATTCGCGTTCTTCGCGAAGAAGGGTGAAGGCACAAGAATTCTGTCAAAAGCCTCCCCAACGTGAAAACCTCAAGATGTGGCGTTGGTCTTATTTTATTACTACGCCAACATATTCAAACAGGTTAAGAAACGAAAAAGAGATAAGTAACGACCCATTAATTCTTAGAATTAATTCAACGAAATAAACTGCCTAATTAATTCAACAAAGAAAACCGCCCAATTAATTGGTGCGTTAAGAAATTTAGAAAACACGTCAGTTGACCTTCGTAATGACGGGTTTTCGCGGGTGCGTTACTTAGCGGAAAAGAAACGGCGGGGCTCGTGCGGGCCCCACCCCACAAATATCCTACCAAGAGGGTATGATATTTTTGGATAGCACCCTATCTGGATCAACTCAGCTTAAGCCGCTTTAAGTGGCTTTCAGGTGGCTTCCATGTGGCTTAAGTGAAATAAATTAAAGTTTGTTGTACAATTATTTTATTTCTTAACTTTAAGCCCGAAAATTAAAAGCCACACCTGAGCAAACGCAACTCCGGAAGAGGCGTTTTGAAGAAATTACTGGTGCTACGATTCCATCGGTGCCCTCAGAATTCAATTCCAAGCACCGGTTCAAAAGTTAGAAAAACATGCTCGTCCGTTCACTGAACATACCCAAGCCAAACTTCGAAAATTGATTTCGGGCACACCGGGCCTCGGAATCAGGCGCCGTCAGAAACTGCGTTCTTGTAAAATTACAAAGAAAATTAAGAAAAAAAAAATTCCTTGGAATTTACGGGTCTTTACATTACTCCCACCACAGGGCTTTACGTCCACGTAATGCTTCACCACATACTTAGGGATACAAAGGCGGTACTGAGCATGCATCTGAGCCTTCCGCTCCCATGTGCTCACCTGGAGGTTCCCGTGCTGCCAAAGAAAGTATACCGGAGGAATAGATCATCCCCATAGGATCCGCTCCTGTCGATCCTTGATCCTCACTAGAACCTCCGTGGAAGTAACCCCATCGCCATTGTCCTACTCCTCATGGTCGATGATATGCGAAGGGTCGAGCATGTATCTCCTCAGTCGAGATACCTAGAAAACATCGTGCACCTAGTGCAACTGAGGTGGATGGGTCAAGCGGTAAACCACCTCTCCTACCCAGCTGAGGACATAGAAAGGTCCGTTGAACCTCAGAGATAACATGCCTCCCTGGCCACATCTCTGTAAACCTCGTCGAAGTGAGACCCGTAAGAAGACGTGGTCGTCATCCTTGAACTCCAGAGGTCTCCATTTTCTATTAGAACTGAAACTCAAAACGACTGCTGCTACGAGGGTAAGGTTGACCGACTCAAGAGTGATCGGTCGCACCCTCCTGTGCAAGAGTTACCCTGCACTTCCTGGGGTTTCCTTTTTCGCCGACCAAGGAACACCCATCCCGACGTCGTAGTTATACTACAACCTTTTTGCCTAATACCGTCAATTTGTGTATGAACTATGATTGCCCAGTCTATACTCAAACCAACGTCGTAAGGCCTCGACGCTGCCACCAAGAGATTCCAACCGAAACTCTGGCCTCGAGGAACTGACCACACCGTCGGTGTAAGTGTGATTATCGAGTCTCCTCCCAAAGTATCTCCAAACGTGAGGGTCAGGTCCACAGCTTACCGGAAACTCTAGGTCTGTAACAAGATTTGTGAAAGCAAGGAATGATTAATATCAACTTCCATTACTACAACAGCTAGTAGTGGACACAGACTGTCCCTTGAATCATTTCTAGAGCCATTGGGTCACACTCCTTGACCGCAAGCAGCCACACTCTTCCACCGCCCTCCAGCTCCCTGAGCCTTGCGGGGATAACTAAGGCGTGTGGTTGTAGCATGTTAAGATTTACACCACCTCATACTACTCTCCTAGCTCTGCATCCACGTCTGCTGCTTCGCAGACTCATCTATCCTTAAAGCTTCCACTTCTTGAAACATTTAACATGCCCGAGTCTCTAAGACTGGCACCAGTTTCCTGTTTCTTACTGCACTGTGCAGTTTTCATCCGCTCTTGGATGACCTGGACCTTCTTTAGTATCCCAAGAGCTGCTATGATTTCTTCTTTTATGATAAGAGAAATCTGGTCTCATCCCCGGGACGAACCACATTAGTTGCCTAATACAGTAAATCCTGACATGAATGATGCATTCATTCCATGGATGACGTCGTAAGGCCTCGACATAACTACCAAGAGATCCAACTGTCACTCTCGCCTCCAAGGGTCGAGTCACACTGTCGGAATCAGTGTGAGGTCACTGGGTCTCCTCCAGTAGAAATCTCAAAAGTGAGGGTCAAGTCAACAGTTTAACCGGGACCACTCAGTATCAACCAAAAAAAAGGACAGGAAAGTAAACAAAGATAAGTTCTTTTTATTATTGCTGCTCATAGTAAAAAGACACAAATCAACTATAGAAAATCATCAACAAAACCAGAAGCAACAGGATCAATAGCCTCCAGGTCAGAAGCTAGTCCCGCTCCTGTCCATCTGCTTCCAGAGCTCCATGACCATAGGCCTCAGCTGCCTAAAGCTGAGCTCTCCCATGTCCTCATGTCCCCTGCGGTCGGGGTGGGCCTCCTGGTGGTGGTGGCAACATCCCGAAGCATCGTCCAACTCCAGCTGCACGGCCAGCTCCTCTGCCATGGCCGCCTGCTCCTTGCGGTCTGACCTGATCGAACCTCTGCCTCTCCCTCGGAGGTTCTTCATTTAACTGTCGGTCATCTGCATGGCGGTTCGGACAGTCACGTGCCGCAGGAGTAACACTTCATGGCAGGTCAGGCTCTATCACATCCCTTGGTTCCTCGAACTACCGACCCTGAGTCACGCGGTCGACCACCTGTAGGTCTGGTCCTCTTGGACCCCTGCGTCATCTGTCTACTGCCCACTACAGAAGACTCTTTCGCATGCCGGCTAGCGGTGGGTCCTACTGCTGGAGACTGCTCAGCAAGGAAACTCTCCACTAAGAGGGCTCGCTCCAACACTCCTATATGCATCGGAATGTTGTGCGATACAACCGAAGCTCTGATCTCCCGCCTGATCCCCTGCTCGAAGGTTCGGGCCCTGAAGAACGGGTCCCGTACCATATCTGTGGAGTAGCACGAGAGGTCTATGAATCTCACTAAGTACTGCGCCACTGACATGCTGCCCTACCGCAGCTGAAGTAGCTCCTGTATACACACCGCTCGAAGGGTGGCTGGTACAAACTCTGCCCGGAATAGGCTCTTAAAGTCTGCCCATAGAAGTGTCACCTCATCATGAATCTGAAGCATCAGGCTCCACCATCTGCTTGATGCTGCCTGAAGAAGGCTGACAGCAAGGATCACCATGAAATCTGTCGGCGTCCTCACTAGCCTGATGACTCTCACCACAGCCTCCAGCCAATCCTCAGCTGCATGCGGGTCCGTCCCTCCCAGAAACCTGGGTGGCCTCTAGCGCTGGAACTCATGCAGTGCGCTCAAGCGACGTGCATCCTCTGCTGCTGGGGCTGGTGGCATCGGTGGCCCAACGGGTAGTAGTACCGCTGGTGCCACCGCTGGTGCCTCAACTGGGACAGGGCCCTATACTGAGGCCTCATCGCTCGACGGGCTATAAGTACGCACCACTCTCGGGGCTCTAGCTGGTTGTCCACGGGGAGGCATCCTGAAAGAATCAACGTGACACGGTCAAAAGATTATACCTGGTGAGATGACCTGGTTTGAGCTGACATTTAAATAAAACTTCTGGAAAACACACACACAATCAGTGTTTTCATGCACAAAGTCAGAAATCAGTTGTCAGGGTCCTGGTGTATGGATACGTCGGCCGCCCGCACCAACAATGGACTCCCTAAACTAAAAACCACACTCGGTACTCTTAACACTATAGCTTCACAGAAAGAAACATTAGAGTTATAAGTTCTGTGGTAGAACCGAACTCCTCTGATACCAATTTGTCACGACCCGTCCTCAGGGCACGTGCCGTGACTACCCCAAGCCCGCCTTCCATAGGCCAGGGGCTGGCGACTAGCACCAAAGGCGTAAAATCCCGATAACTGGGAAGGCATTGCCTTTATAAAAGAAAAAAAGCACCACCGAGTACAAGCGGAAGCAAAACACTAAGTACAAAAGAAATGCTGAAAAGTAAATGGGCCAGAATACAAACCCAAAAGAAAGTACGACTAAAACTGAACAATGTACAACAACAAAAAGACAAACAGCTGGAAGTAGGAAGCAGATCCTGGGTCGTCCTCCTCGGATCCTACCTGAAGGGTAGGTACAGATAGCGTAGCTCCTGGTCGTCCACCACGGATCCTACCTGAAGGGTAGGTATAGATAGCCTCCTCCACGCTCTCGTCCGTCAACCACCTCTGTGAGTCGTCACGTCGTGTAGCCCACCTCCGGGTACTGACTCGTCGTGTAGTCCACCTCCAGGTACTGACTCGTCGTGTAGTCCACCTCCGGGTACCGACCAGTCCTTGAACACTCGGCCTCCGTCAGTACTGCCCGTCGTCTACAACCAACACAACGAGGTGCGGGCGTAGCCCGTGCAGGGGTGAGTATAACGATACTCAGTAGGGACCCCGAGACCCTCAAGGTCTCACTAAAGCAACAAGGATAACCACAAGAAGATCTCAACAGATAACCTCTACTTAGATATATGCCCATACATATACATAAGTTATCAAGTAACCCATCTCAATCATGAGGAAACACAAGGATTGTGAAATCAACGGATAACCACTACCCAGTTATATGCCCATACATATACCTAAGTGATCAAGTGACCTATCTCAATCATGAGGTAAACACAAAGGTCAAAAGTCTCAGCTCAACCAGGAATTTCATTATCGAAACCGTAACTACTGACGAGCTACGTCTCTGGAGTGTACAGTGGTCCTATCACGACTCCGAGGTACTGCTCACTAACCTAAGACTACTTAGGTACTCCTCCTGTCGAGTACCGCGAGCCTGCTACCTCACACTGTAGTGCTTCCCGCGGGGGTCTATCACCCAATCACAGT
Source organism: Viscum album (assembly GCA_963277665.1). Lineage (NCBI taxonomy): Eukaryota > Viridiplantae > Streptophyta > Magnoliopsida > Santalales > Viscaceae > Viscum > Viscum album. Next base: position 1,421,924,539 of record OY728137.1, read on the forward strand.
AGTGCTCCCCCCTCAAAGCCTACAAAGGTACTCCTCCTGTCGAGTACCGCGGGTCTGCTACCTCACATAGTAGTGGTCCTCTGATGTGGGTCTGCCACCTCACAAAGTAGTGCTCCCCACTGGGCTACGTAAGTCACTCCGAACCGAATCGGACAAGTAGTCTTCAAGTCTCTGCAAGCTACACGGTCTCCGTACTCCGTACGCTCGTCTCTCGGAGGGTCCGCTCCACGAGCAACAAGTCGATACTTCAAATATCTCAAAGTCCCACGAAGAAATATCTCAATGGACCGCCTCGTCATAGGGGTCTCAACGCAATAGACGGCGCGTTAATTGGACGCCCGGTCTGTGAGTTATTAGCCTTTTCGTCCCAGGGGCCCGGTTGGTTTCGTAGGCGAACCAACCCGGCCGTATCTCAACTATAACCCAAACTCTGATAGGGTATACTCATAGGGCCCATTTCACTACGTGATCACCAACACCGCTAACGGTTCGTCAAACGGAGGTCTGGTCTAAAAGATACCATCTTTCTCTGTTCTAGGGGCCTGATTGGATTTCGGGCACAATCCAACCCGGCTATAACCCAACTGCATCCAAATCTCGGGCAGAGGATGCCAAAAGTTCCATATTTTCAATAGGAATGCAACACAATAGATGGCGCATCAATCGGACGCCCGATCTGGAAGTTATTGGCTTTTTCGTTCCAGGGGCCCGGTTGGTTTCGTGAGCAGACCAACCCGACCGCACTCCGACGGCATCCAAACCTTGAGTGGAGTAATCCAAAAGATCCCTCTCACTTAGAGGAATCCATCAAAGTCGACGGCACGTCAATCGGACGTCCGGAACTCAAGATATGAGCGTTTCCGCTCCGAGGGCCCTGTTAGTTTTGTGGATGAACCAACCCGGCCAAACCCAAACTAATCTAAAACCTTGAGTGTGATATACCGAAACGACCGTTTCGATCCAAGGATCGCGTTTCCACTGACGGTGAGTCATTTGAAGGCCCGTAGCTCATGTTATGGGCAAAAGACCAAAAATGGTCCGAAGACGGGGTCCGGGCCCGGGCCGACCCGACACGACCCCCCCTGGGTCGGCCGAACCGGGTCGACCTGACCCGGTCCAACCCGGCTGGACCCAGTCCGGTCCGGCCTGGGTGCGGCCCGGCCGGTCGGACCGGCCAGGCTCGGCTCGGCTGAGCGGCCGAGCAGCTGGACGCCGCGGGGCGCTGCCCCCGCGGATTGGAGGTGCCGCGACCCATGAAGGGTCGCGCTGTCAAGAGGACGCGGCTTCTGCCGCATCCCGTGCAGGCGAGCTGGACCCGCGCGGTCGCGGGTCCGCTGGCCGCTGCTGCCGCGACGGCCCTATCCGGCGGCCCGCCGGCAGCTTTCGCGGGCCACCGGAGATGCTCCAGTGGTCCGTTTTCCTTCCCGTCTGCGTCGTTGTTCCTCCCGGGTTCCGTTCTTCACTGCGGGATAATCAAAACGCCCTTGCGTCACGTTTTTCCGTCGCCCGCCAAATCCACACAACCCCGAAGAACGGCGGAGGGTTGTCAGGCCGTGTTCGTTTGGCCCGCACCCTCCACGTTAGAATAATAACAACAAGAGAATTATGCAACACATGAAACAACAATTTTAATAAATTAAATTTTTTCATATGTATCCGATTCTTAAATTTTAAAGAAACGTTCACGGGAATATAAAATATTCACAACAAACCCAACCTAGTCATGTCGTCGCACGCGCGTTCTTTGCGGATTTGATCACCGCGGAAGGAGGCGATCGTCGCGTCGCGGAAGGGTGTCGCGTTGTCGCGGAAGGACGTCGCGTCGTCGAACTCCGAGGTTCAAGAACAAAATGATTTAATTAATAATAATTAAATACGTGTGTTTATAAAAACCAGAAAGGAGTTCTAAAAGGAACCCGAAATCTCTTGCCTTAAATAGAAGATCGAAGATTTCGTTGCGGATGAAGGATCGTCGCAGAAGAACGTCACGGAAGAGGAAACGTCGGCGTCGCGGCACACGGTGTCGCATCGTCGATTTCTGCGGTTTCGGCGTTCTTCGTCGGAGGCCAGCGTTCTTCGCATTCTTCGCGAAGAAGGGTGAAGGCAAAAGAATTCTTTCAAAAGCCTCCCCAATGTGAAAACCTCAAGATGTGGCGTTGGTCTTATTTTATTACTACGCCAACGGATTCAAACCGGTTAAGAAACGAAAAAGTGATAAGTAACGACCCATTAATTCTTAGAATTAATTCAACGAAATAAACTGCCCAATTAATTCAACAAAGAAAACCGCCCAATTAATTGGTGCGTTAAGAAATTAAGAAAACACGTCAGTTGACTTTCATAATGACGGGTTTTCGCGGGTGCGTTACTTAGCGGAAACGAAACGGCGGGGCTCGTGCGGGCCCCACCCCAAAAATATCCTACCAAGAGGGTATGATATTTTTGGATAGCACCCTATCCGGATCAACTCAGCTTAAGCCGCATTAAGTGGCTTTCAGGTGGCTTCCATGTGGCTTAAGTGAAATAAAATAAAGTTTGTCGTATAATTATTTTATTTCTTAACTTTAAGCCCGAAAATTAAGAGCCACACCAGAGCAAACGCAACTCCGGAAGAGGTGTTTCTAAGAAATTACAGATGCTGCGATTCCATCGGTGCCCTCAAAATTCGATTCCGAGCACCGGTTCAAATGTTAGAAAAACCCGCTCGTCCGTTCACTGAACGTACCTGAGCCAAACTTCGGAAATTGATTCCGGGCACACCGGGCCTCGGAATCAGGCGCCGTCAAGAACTACGTTCTTGTAAAATTCCATAGAAAATTAAGAGAAAAACATTCCTTGGAATTTACGGGTCTTTACAATTAATATTTTTAAATACACTAATAATAGTATTATCTGATATTAATAAATGATATATTTCATTAATACAGTTCTCTAAATATGAAAAAATGAATGGTTTCTATAAATTAACTAGTTTTTATCGATAAATTACTATAAACATGCTCATCATGGATTACATTATCATAAACCACGAAAATAAATTATATCAATTGAATACAAGACTGAATAAATCATTGGAATAAAATTATGCAACTATTTTAAATAATATGGGAATGATGAACTTGGAATAAAAGAACGAGGATCTATATCACCATTATGAAACATGCATGAACTAATCAAGGTCACAAAAATTTGATGATGAAAATAAACAATAACTTAAAAATATATGTGATGAAAAAATTATAATTAGATTTTAAAAGTTAATAGTTATGAATAGGGTGCTTAAATAAGTTATTAATATTATTATTTTTATTATGCATGGGGTTTAAGATCATTTATAGAAGTAAAAAAGTAATATAATGGGTGTCTTATCTCGGTTTTCATTTAATAAATATATGTTCCATATTCACTAAATATATTATTTTGTGTGGTGTATATACTTATTATCAATTTTTTCATCATACATTTAATGTAATTAATGTAATATTAAAATCTATATCATCTTATCACTTTTAAAGGCTTTGGATTTAAGACCTGCTGATGTCAAAATGATTTATTTTCTAATCTCACATCAAAATAGAGATTGTTTAGGTATATATACACATTAGGATAAATTGTATGTTATTTATCTCTGAAACACATATTTTATCTATGTATATTATTTGGGATTCCATTAATTATTTATTTTTACAACCCACTCATTAAGAATTGAAATGGAAGTCTAGTTTTATGCAGATCTAACCATATATCTACTATTTTATTGAGAATATATCTCCTCCATGTCTATATTATTTTTATTTTTTCATATATATCATCATATATACTTATATGATATCGTAAAGTCGTTTTTAGTGTTAATTTACACTCATTAAATTTTAATTTTTTTAATATTTTCATAAATTTTCCATTCAGGTAATTCTATATTTAAAAGGACTTTATTTACAGAAGTATTAAAAAACATCCATTTTATCATTTTCCGTAGGAAAAATTCTCCCAATATATTCTTGGTTTTTCTTTTATAACCGTCCTTTAAATGTTTTTATGGATTTACAATGTAATTTATATTTTTATTATTGGATATAATATTACCTATTAAATATTAATCTTATCAAAATTAATTTATATTTCTTATTATTTTGTTAAGTAATTTTATATTATTACCAGAAATGTTTTTTCATCACTATCAACATCCGTTAGTGTTACATACAATAAACTAGGTATGTTTTATAATGATCCATCAATGTTCTTTTTCTATATGGAAATTAATAATTTCGTAGTGAACTTTTCATGAAACCCATTTTAGTAACATGGGTTAAGTATTCTATGATAAATCAATGGGTGTTTCCAAGATCCTACATCACACATATGAATTGTTTATTTGTATGGGATGGGTGGACCAATTATATCCCTCTAATTTATTGGGTAAAGTGGGAAATCTCATGAGATAATAATTATGATTGAAGTTTTTTCTCACAACCTTATATGTGAGAATATTTGAGTTTACTATAACTTATTTCATGAGAATTGAATGGTTTTATCACAACATAAGGAATGGGAAGGATTGGGATTTATGAAAATTAAATATGTGGTCCAGATTAGGCTTTCTCAAAAGGTTATTATTTCCTATTCTTATTATTGTACAACATCACAATGTTATTCCTCATGACTATGTTATTCTCATTAGATTTGACTCAAAATTAAACATTTAAATGTTTCGTTTTTTTATCTTATCCAAAAAAATGTGTGATGACTCTTTATTTTATGATCTATGTTTTATTAGGTATGATTATTTTATGTTATTTTTATGCACCATGATTTGGTTTTCATACCCACATGCCGATTTTTTTCCCACTTATGATATTTTACATTAATCAATTCTATTTAGCCTTACTGAGCATATTATTTAAATAATTTATTGTATTTCTATTTTTAGATTATGTTGAAGAGTATTAGGTATGATTATTCTAAAATGATATCATTTAGTAAATCTATTTCATGAAAATATTGAATAAATATTGTAAAATTATAATATCATATAGCTAATCTCCAAATAAAATAAACCTTTGAGTGTGAGGATTATGTGAAATTCCCATAATAAGTGTTTAAATTATGGAAATTATGTAAAATATATATCTGTGTTTGGCTTGGATAATCTATCTTGGAATGAATTCATAGATTTAATATTTTAATTTCAATCTCTACATCAAAAAGGTAGGGTCTAAGGAAATTTAATAAACTTATTTGGAAAAAAATAATCTTAGATTTTCCATGTTTCAATGTGATCAATGGAATAGTTTATATAGATCTCATTCAAGTTCACATAGATTATTACAATGGTTGAGTTTCCATTATTTCTTTTGTAAGAGAGAGATGAAAATTTATTAATGAGTTATATTATTATATACATCATGTGGGGCCTTATCTGGCATTACTAAGAGAAATAACATCTCAAATAGTCAATGTTGTTCATAGAGAAGATAAGGGGATAGATTATAATATATTCATTTTATATCTTAATTTATTTTAGTATTTTTTGAAATATTTTATTTTCACCTAGTAGAGTGGCTGATTTTACTATTAGTGTAGTTGTAATAGTAAATTTAATATTATACCTCATTATCATGTGGTTATAAGTTGTCAGATGAAATTAATGTTCTGACCTATGGAAACTAATTAAAATGCTATTATTTGAGAGCAAACATCTCCATGTAGTTCTATAATTTTATTCTCAAAGAGGAGTGATAGGAGGTTAATGTTTCAAATTGGTTACTAGTGAATTAATCAAGTGATGATTAAGAAAAAGTATCTAATTCCAAATATGTGTCGTACTTTTAATGAACTAATACGCACATGATGATATTACATGGTTGATTTAAAATGTACTTATAATTACTTATGGGTGAATTATTAGGATGTTTCTTTAATATAATTTATTTATTGTTATTGGTTGTAAATGTTATTGTTGATGTTATTTGGTAAAAAAATTACATTCCTCGCCATCATGGATTTTAAATATTTTATATTTTTATCTAGTTATCAATTATACCATTGTTGTTTTTTAATGATATATTGATATAAATTTATAAATATTAGTAACATGGGACATATCTAGAAGCTGTATTAAAAATATAAAATGTTAATAAAATTTATTCCTAGATCTCAAAGTATCATTTATGGATAAGGGTTAGATATAATAGTTCATCCCTCCATGATATTTCATGAGAATGGTCTAATATGCCTCCTATTTTTAGGTTGGAACCATATTTTTCTATAAAAAGGCCACATTGTGGTTTAATACACAAATTCCCAGTGGGGTATGACTCCCAAATGGGATGAGGTGGAGATTCATGTGCTATATATTAATCATAACAGAACTCTACCCCATTATGAGAACATTTATAGTGATGGTAAGTGATCCCCATGGGAGGCAAAAACCATGATATAGTGATCCAAACTGAAGAAAACATTATAAAATTGTGTTTTAAATGAATCCTTCACTACAGAATCAACCAAACTGTTGTGAGTGGTGTTAATTCATAATGGGAATGGAAATTACCATAATGGAGTTTATATGAGGGTTCAAGTTAGAGTTTCAAAATGAGAAGCCTATTTTAATGAAATTAAAATGATCACCATTCCGTAATGGTGAAATATAATACATAGAGACCATTATCAAATCCATAATTATATTTTCACAAAGAAAACAATTATAGAGAATGTCAGAAAATTTCACGTCAGTGTCACTAAAGCAAGTCCAACCACTTATTTAAAATCCTAAATCATTATTTCTGGTATGATATCTATTTTTCTTATTCTTTGGATTTTTATTTTGATTCATTTTTATTCATAATTTTTTATCATTTTAAGGGTTGGGTATTTGTTTTGGTTATTGTTTGATAGGATGTGCGGTGTTTGAGGGTTTGAATTTCTAGTTTAAATAGGTGTGTAGTTGAGAAAAACTACAAGAAGTCTCGTAGCTAGCTAACGAGACCCGTCGGTCTGTCAGTGGCTTGATGGTAGTATTATATTCCTAATTAAATCTGACCAATCTACCAATCTAATCCCAATGGACCTGTAGTGGTGTTTCTAAAGTTGTATGACTTCTTTCTTGGACCACCGATAAGCCATTGGTAGCCAACAACTAGTGGATGATGCCGATATGGGTGAGAAAAATCTTGGGCAATATCATAATTTTCTTATCAAAACCCTTTTTAACTCCGAACATTTCTCCCACAATATCTATTCAACTCATATTACCTTAGTGGATCTTTTTAGGTGATTTTTTTTACTTTCATCCTTGAATAATTATATATTGAGGTGTCAATTAAAGCATTGAATCACATTTATTATGTGTCGCAATGATCTGACTATAAATTATCCTTTCCTCATGCATCTCCTTTTTTAAGGGATTTGGATCCAAGTGCTACTGGTGGATCCTAATATTTGTTTTTACATTATGTTTCTAGGATCCCCACTTGGTTAGTTCTATCCACTCATCTCCACAATTATCAATTCCTTGTTGGATGCTTGGAGATACCCTGAATTAAGGTAGGTGGTTTCGTGTTGTACTTTCTATCAATTGGAACATATTTTTCTTAATTGAATCGAAATGTATTTTCTATTAATTCCAAAAGAGATGATTTATATTTTTGATTGATTTTTTCAAATAGAATGTTGTCTGATTCAACCTCTTTACAAATGGATTTTGATATAATGTGTTTATTTCCAAAAATGATATTTTATATAAATGAAAAAATTTATGAATAACTTTTATGTCTATTCCTGATAAAAGAATTCAATTAATGTTTTAAGGATTTTGAATGAAATGAGTTGTTTTGAAAGGAAGGAATTATGATGAAAACAATTTTTTGTTGGTTTCTGAAATCAAATGGAATATAAAAAATATAATTTTTGAACTAATAAATATTGATTGGTAATTTCTATTTTAGATGTATGATTCTCCCCAGGATTGATTTATTGATGTACATGTGATCAATGTTAATTAGGTATCTATTCCTAGGAAATCATTCTATGAATGTGTTATCTATACTAGTAAATGGATTGACATTAAAAATTCAAACTAAACATTGATGATGAAAGGGGTAATTCATTGGCATGGACTCTTATTCCACCTAGGCCTATGATATAGGGAAGTGTCAAAAACTAGAGTTTCATGTTATTGATATATTGAGGATCCTTTATCCTCGATTGAACTAACTCTAGATCATATATCTATATCTCAAAGATCAAAATTGAATTAAATATTCTGGTGTTTTTTAAAGGATTTATTCCTTAATGTTTTGGTTGGGATTATTATTCATGCCTATTTTGATGGAAATTATTAATTGTTCCTTTTTTTTCTTTCCATTTAAATCGTATGAAAATAATTTATTGTTATAAATTGTGAAAAACATTATCATTCCATGTTTTATTTTAAATTAATAATAATTGGTTTACTTTGTAAGGATTACTTTTAATATTTTTAGGTGATAACCTACTAGGATTATGTTTCTCTCACTTTACATACTCCCTTGTGTGTATATATACATTATTTTTTGAGGTTCAATGAAACAAATATATCCATTTATATGTGGTGGGTTTACTTGATAGTGTATCATTTAGTGTTGGTGGTGATACCGGATGTTTGTGATCCAGCTATTACATGGAGATATTGGTGGTGATGTCAACATTGGATTATAATATGTCTTAAATTTTTGGTTTTTATTAACATATTTACCTTCCTATTTGGTTTTACATTTCTCTTCATGAAAATATTAATCAATCAAATTTTTTTTGGAATATTATATGATTCCTTTTTAATATTTTTTTATTCTTGTGTAGAAACCATTCCCCTTAATCGTTGTTCATTCCCAGGTTCCAATTACCATCCTATGGGGATCAGAAATTCCATTTAGGAAATGTCAAGGATGAATCATGCTATGTATTAGCATTTTTTCCATGTTTGATCATGAAAAATTAGTATAAAAGGAGGCTGGGTCACATGTTTCATGTCGATATGTAGTTTCGGATGACTTTGTAAATAAGAGATAGTATTTTTTGAGATTTGAGGATTAGGTTACAAGTTATTTTATGGAAATATACTGACATATTAAGAATTAAAATTCCATGGGTGGTTATAAAGGGTACTTTGGAGAATTAATTGTGAATATTATAAACTTTTTCCAAACATTAATATGAGATATGTGTTACCAAGTTGAGTTTCAAATGATAGAGTAGATGTTCTTATAACTAATGGATAATGCTTCTTTGTTAATAGTTGATGTTTTGAAGTACCATGGCTTCAAGAAGAATTCCAATAATTATTCTAGATAGAGATACTGATCAACTAGAACAATAAAACCCTCTTGTTTACCAAAACATGATAGAGGTAGTAGTATGCATAGTTCAAGATCTAGAAGAAGGAGCGACACCTGCCACAGTTCAGATTAAAGAGGTAGAACATCAAATGGAAAATCATAGAGATCAATCTTGGTAGATTATTTATTATAAAACACTATATTTACCTGGAAAAAAATACCATTAGGAGGTTTAGTAATTGTTGGGAATTAATGAAAAACTCATCAAATTATTAGAGAGGATAGATTTCATTAGGGAGAAGTCTATAATCTTCAAGATTGGGGGACTTGAATGAGATGAAGGGGTTGTATATGTATGGAGAATATTAACAATGTATTTGAGTAGAAAGAAATAAATACCCTTTTATAGACAAATTAAATCCGTATTAGATTGTATTGGATATGTATATGGTGTTTATAAACCTTCACCAATGAGATTAGAAGATAACTTCGTACACTAATCACTTAGCTAAAAATTCTCAATTTTCCCTTAAGGTGGTGTCAAATGGGATGTTCATGTCTTGGGGGGTTTCATATGGTACTTAAATAAAATATTTGTTCACATGTATTTGTTATTTAGAGATTTCATATATATCGATTTAACTGTTAGGGATCTGATGGAAGAATTCGACATGGCTAGTATGTCATGGTTGAAATGATTTCCTCCTAATCTTTTGGAAATATTTGTGGATCCATTGAAGGGAATATAAAGTAGAATGAGACTCATTATAGAAATATTGGTTGTGTTCCATGACATTAATCATCCCCCAAATCATCTGAAGTTGATTTTAATGGCACACTATCTTATGTCTAATGTGGTAAAATTGGGAAATTGAAGCCCGCATTCATAGAGGTAACAAATAATTAAATATCATAATAATTATCAAGAAACATTCATATTTTTTACATGTTTTTACATTACCTAATATTGTAAGGGTGTCTTCAATTCTATAAAGATCTAGGGAATATTCATATGCTACATGAACAACGAGGTTCTAACCACAAGCATCATGTATTAAAGAACTTAATTTAGTGGATGATACTATAGTGAGATCTTGTGTGGGTCCTACAATAGAGAGAGGTACTATTTTTATTTCTTCATCTTAATAGAATATATGATTTGATATAATTATTTCCTATCGTCCCACACTATTAACATATTGATTATTACAATGGGGCTCTTGCCTTATGTGAGGGAGATTACAATACCTCTCGAGATGAATAGGGATACAATTCTTTGATACGGTTCCCATAAATTATCTATCAAAATTATTGATATCATTTGCGACTTCTTGGTTCCAAAATAGATCCCCATTATATTATTCCTTGAATTAAAATATTGGTTTCTCACAATGTTTGATTTTAATTTTATAAAAATTGTTGTCCTTTACTTCACTAGGTATGGGGTTTTATGTTTTACAAGGATAATAGGACATCAAGACAATATGAGTTGGACCATTTCATCTATATCTATGAAGGATGGTTTCCTTATATATTTTTTAACTAGAGTAGGAATCCTCATGTAGTGAACTTCCTCCAATAGCTATTTAATTTCAAGAAGATATTCTATCAGACATTCTCAGTTTACCATAGCGAGGGAGGAGTAATTATATTTTATATTATTGGTAACCACACAAACAATACCTTATACCTCTTTCCATATAGAACCTTCTAAAATAAAGGATCTAAAGAATCAGTTATATTACTTGATTAAGAAGGATTCATTGAACCATGCCTGTCACCTTGGTAATAATCCGTCATTTTTACTAAGATGACTAATGGAACCCTTCACTTATAATTTTATTACCCAATGATCAGTTTGGTTGTGGTCATGAATAATTACATATTTCCCCACACTGAAAATTTATTTGATCAACTGAACGGGGAGAATTGGCTTTTTGATATTGATCTTTGGTCTTGTAAACAATAGCTCTGGATTAAGGAGTCTGTTATTCCTAAGACCATATCCAGGATATTATATATTCAATAAAAGTATATTATTATATAATTTGTCCAGACAAAAACTCCTACAATGTCTCTAACTCGGATGAGAAATATTTTACATCTATATCTAAACTCTTTTTTAGGTATTCTTGGATGAAATAATAATTTATTAAAAAATCAATGTGTATAATGTATTCTATTTTAGAGGAATTTTGAGCATCTTACGAAATCACTACCATTATATTAAGATATAAATTTTCTAATTTTGGATTCTGTAGGAGAATTTCTTGTTTAATAAGGTCTTGGAACATGTTTTTTTAGTTATTCCAAGAATATCGAACATTTCATGTCTTGGGAGGAACCCCAAAATGTCTTGGATATTTGGATATACTTTGGTTTAGTATGGTATCATTATCAGTTTGATAAATTTATCTCTATTATAGATTTTTTATTAACTACTATCACCTATAATATTTTGGAGATAATTTTGGAATATATATACTAGATGTTTTTTGATAAGCTAAAGAATCATTTTTCTATAGGTCTAGTTCTAACTCTTCAAATGTTTGGGTGAGGATATGAGGTATTTTTTGATGCTTTATGTTTAGGTTTTAACTATCTTCACTTATAAGTGATTAAATGGTTGAGTATTGTTCTCATGATCTTAGGATATATAAGAATAACTATATCATACATGAAGTAGAACTCTCAATAATGATCCACACCCTGAATCGTTAAAGGAACAACCTTTCTAGGGACATATTTACCATCCATTTTGATAAAATGATCCTATGTTATATATTTTCATAGAAATATTTACATCTCTACTAGATGTTATTATTGTAGTACCTATAGTATTTCATCATTTTTATTTACAACACCTCTATAAGGTGGAATTTGTTTATTCTATTTGAATATTCGTTCCATCCCATGATGTGACCGGATCATTATAACAGTGTCTTCTTAGGGAAATATTTTCTGGCATATGTTTGGAATTATGATAGGAGGAGATTGTGGTTTTTCTAGAAGGTTTTTTGTTACTATACTATCATGATTAATTTATCCTTGAGGATAAGCATCTTGATAGTGAGTTTTGAATAATCATGAATTCATTATATGGGGGATAAACAATTATTGAATGTCCACTATCTCAAGGGGGTATAATTTTATTCAAGATCTATTATGTCAATGTTTCACATATGATATGGGATATAAAATGGGATTACCATCATTCACAATGGTAAGTCCCCCTAGGAATGACTATGATAATTTTTGATATGAGGAGTCAATTTTTATAGATAGGTAAAAAAATGTGAAATCATTGATTTTTTATATTACTATACCATTCAGTTTATCAAGGATGACAATGAGAGGTATTCTAGTCTACTTAGACCCCTCCCCATGCCAAAAAAAATCGATGAGGTATCAATGGCTTTTATGGTTGGGATTTCACATACATATCAAGGTAAAAATGTAATTGGGGTGATGATTGACTGATTGATCCAATTTACTCAATTTATTAATATTCATGAGACCAACAATGTCATAGATTTTTAAAATCTCTGTGTAGTCGATTATATAGTTTAATAGAGTTCCAAAAAAATTGATTTTGATATGTATCACTATATAACATATTACTTTTAGAGAGACCTTGAGGAGGTGAAAGGATTCCATGTCAGGTTTATCATAGTATAAAATCCTTAGAGGATTGGTTGGATAGAGCATACAATACCAAATATTTATGACATTAATCGAGCGTGTGTCCTTGACAATGTAGTAGTTCCACATTTCTTTTAAGGATTGGGTTGGGTTTTTAAAAATAAAAGATACCATTCAACCTTTAAAATGGAACCCTTTGAAAATTTATAAGGATTTACTTGTAAATATCTTCTCTTTTAGTCAGAGATTGGTAAAAAATCTCTATTGGGACCTAGTTTGTTCTAGAAAATGATAGAGAGGATCTATTTGATTATTCATAGGTGGTTATTGTCTCAACACTAGTATAAATACTATATGGATCATCATTAAACTCATTTTTATTTGTTTTTTGAAGAACATGTTAGATATAGAATGTATACTCATTTAGGTAACTAACAGATTAGAAAACAATAGAAACAGGAACCAATATATATGGGATATTTTGAGGCTGTTGATCATATTGTAATGGGGGAATATTGTGGGTCATTTCCTACAAATAATTGCATTAATCTATAATTTTTATCATGTGTTACGACTAATAAATATCTATCACACACATATACTACTTTGAATTGGGAAGGAATTGATGTGGAACTAGATATGATCACAACTGAGAGGCCAGTTCAGATTGTTGATTCACATGTTCAGTTGTTGTAGAGTAAGTATTTTACCTAGTTCAAGGTTCTATAGAATTGTAGTTTTTATTCTCATGATGCACAGTACTGTGAGGAGATAATTTTGGAGAAGTGGCCTCATATTTATCAAGACTATTCTTCTTGATTAGGCTTTCTGTTGGAAATCATTATAGTGAAGAGAATTATAGTATCTTAACTCTGGATTTTATGTATTATATATTGTTTTTTGTTATATTATTTATTTTTATAAAAAAAATTCATTGATTTTGTCTACCCATATAAGGGTTAGGGGTGTGGTTATGGTTAGTATTTTGAGATGTTTTGGGGTGTTCAAGTGTTTATATCTTAGGTGGATAAAGGTATGTTTCTATGTAAAACTACAATCATTCCACTATCTCATTGGTGAGATCCAATAGGCCATGGAAAAATCTCAGTAGTCGGCCTCTGGTATTTCTAGATATCCATATTTCAACCTAAAATCCCCAATAAACTAGAGTATGCTAATAATATTCTCGTGACACCAATATAGCGGGAGAAAAATATTGAGAAATATGATAATTTACTTCCTAAATTCATCTTTTTAATTCTAAACACCTCTACCTCTACCTTTATTTTACCACTATGATTATAGATCGTATCTTATGGTGATTTTTCCCTTCTGACATTGAATCATTAGAAATTTAAGTGTATAAAAAATAGTTTAATATATTTAGTAATTGTGGACATGATATAATTATTAATTCGTTTTTTTGAAAGTATATCTGTATTTTAGAGACATAGATCATTCAATTATTGATGGATATAGATCATGATTTGTTAATTATTTATCTACGATCCAATCATTTTATTATCCCCTTATTACAATAATTTTGGATTCCTTGTTAAGTGATTAAAAATATTTGGTATTAAGGTATGCGGATCACAAATTTCATCTTTATTAATTTAAACATCCATTACTTGTTGGGATTGAAATGTAATTCTAGTTTATTCACAATGATTAAATTAAGATTGTGGACAAATCATTTTAAATTTCAGTGTTTGTAATGAAACCTATTAAGAAATTGATTTTGAGATTAATTGTTTATTATAATAAAATTATTTCTTATTCAAATGAATGATTTAATGAATGAATTAATGATAATTATTGAGAAATGATGTCATAAAATGTTTAATAATAATATATGAAATTAATTACATTTATATCTATGACAATTGATGAAAACCAATTCATGTCAGTTTTTGAAATTAAATGCAATGTTAAATATGAGGTATGGTTATCCATGAATTATGGCTGATAAAAATTATTTGAGATAAATAATTTTTCAAATGTGATTGATATCTTTGAAGCACACAATATCAGGTGAAGTATTATTAGTATTCTAGGATAGGAATTTTATACATGTATTATCCCTACAGAGAAATGGATTGATGGATACGATGAAAACTAATCATTGATGAGTGAATGAGGTTAATTCATTGGTGTGAAATAATATTCACCCTTGGATTAAGAACAAGGAATGTTATCACAACAAGATCCATATTTTATTGAGAGTTTGGTATGTCTGAGATTTAATCTAACTAACCTTGGGGAATATGACCATGGTTTTAAGATAGAATTTGAATTATAAATTCTAGTGTTTTTAAAATAATTATTTCATACCTATTTTGATAAATATTATTATTCATTCCTCTTTTTGATTATAAGGAATATTTGTTCCTATTTTTTATCTTCCATTAAAATTATATGAAAATCATGTATTATTATTAAATTTATAATATATTATAATGTAATTTTATTATTTAAAATTAATAATATATGGTTTATTTTATAAGAACTACTTATGAAATTTGTTGGTGGGATCCTACTAGGATGTTGTTTCTCCTACCAATGAGATGCCTTGGGGGAATATGTAGACATTCATCTTCCAGACCTAGAAATAGGGAAAGCAATGGATTCAGGTGTTGAGTGTTCTTAATAACAGAACCATGGGAGTTTTGGTGATTTTTAGATTATCTTAACCATAGGTAATGAGTATATAATTTTGGTGATTTCTTTATTGGTTTATGTGATGCTTTATATTAGTGTTCTGTATCGGGTTATTTACATGCATATTTTGTGGAACTTTTCTTTGATTAACTGTATTGTCAGATTTTTTTTGAAGATTCAGATATGATGACTTTATATTATCAGTAATTACAATAGTAAAATATTTCCCCATGATCACTCATGATTCCGATGTGATATTCTCCACCCATTGTGGAATGGGAACACCCTATGGTCCATGTCATGGATGACATGGGTTCATGTTTAGTAGTTTATCTAGTTTTTTAGGAAACCCTGTCTTAATGTTAAAGAAAAAAGAATAGATCCTTATAACAATTAAAATCAAGAGTAGAGAAAATGTGTCTTTCCCTAGAAATTAGAGATAAAAGATACAAAATTCAGTGCTACATGGGGAACAATGTTAGTAGTATGGGGATGCACCAAATGAGGCTACAATTTGAGTGTAGGGAACAAAGTTTAATGTATAATTGGTAACCCAACATTGAAAATGATCTATGATAAATAATTAAATTGATTCTAAACCAAATTAGAGAGTGCAATATATTAACATTGAGTATATGAAAATGAAATCATAAAGTAGGGAACCATGAACATAGTCATTGAAAGACATCTAGATGTTCTCCCCCACAAAATGGAGGATGGAGTTTTAGAATAAAGATTACCTATATAACATGGCGAGATACCAATTCGGCATTATAGATTTTTTGTTCTATGAATAAGAAATTATCATATGTATGAACTATATGGATACCTAGATAATCTAAATTTAGAATAAGAATTCAACCATGTCATGCTTGTAGTTATGGTGATTTTCTAAATTACATGTCGGAAACAAGGAATCCCACTATGGGAGTTTAAAATATTATGATAGAATTGAAAATGAGTAGTCAGTTAGAGATATTAGAATTATGACATTTAATTATGGAATATGGAGGATTATGTTTCTAAGGTGATAGTGAAAACAGGCAGTAAGCAGAGATCTAGCCAAGCTAGACGGACTATCCTCTATAATATTGTTATGCAAGGGTAATTATGGATGCATGCAATAGTAAAAAAATTCCAACGAAGGAAGAGATATTATTTTCACTTTTTTGGATATTTTAGGATAAATAAAATTAATGATATAATTATTTATTAACAAGTGAATTAAATACACATTATATGACATGAATATAGTGAATTTAATGACATTAATTATTAGATAATTTAATCAATATTTGTTGAGAAGAGAAAAAAATAGTCGATGGGATAGATTTTTGAACATTTCTAGAAATAAAAATATAATTCAAGAGATACTAGAAATGATAATAAGAAAATATCTAAGTGAAATTCCCATTTATGTATTTGGGGGTTTCATTAATGATTGAAAAAGGAGTGCAATTAATTCACCATGTCAGGTGTAGATTTTAACTGTAATTTACAAATTAGTATTATTTACGAAAGGTGTATTGATTTCTACATTTTTGGAAGAAAAATGTGTCATTCACAAATTTTAAATGTGTTTAATCATGTATGGTTTGTGTGGATACGTGAAACATGTATCAATGAATTTGCCTCTAGTTTTTTAGATATAGTGGTGCATCATCATTACATTATACATGTATTAAACTGGTAAGGGAGATAAATGGTAAAAGTATTTACTTTTCATTTAATTTTCTACATTAATCACATCAAACATTAACTAAGGAATTAAAAGATAATTCGCTCATAAAATTGGATTAGCAACATTGGACATGGATATTTTCAAATGTTCATACCTTAATTCCCCCTAGGTATTAACCTTGTTCAGGACCAAAATTTTGTATAAATGTTCTGGGTTCATGATGAATTTTACTCTCTTTAATAATTTATGGAATTAATTATTAATCACAATGTAATACACTTTTTTGACAGTAGTAATTTTTATCTTTTGAAAAACGAGATATAATTTTAATTTTGATCATTAGGAAGGGCAATTTTTATAGAATCTATTCATGGATATTATTATATCATAGATAAAATATATATATATCTCCTAGGGATTGAATGGAATGGGTTTTTATTCAAAGTAAATTAATTATTTAAGGGGACAATTGGCCAATTATATCTACATAAAAGATATTTCTTGTAAAAAATTTTAGGAATCATATAGAAATCCATATCACATATGTGGAGGAGACATCAATGTTCAATAGATATAGTTAATAAATTTATATAATCAATATGAATACCTAAGGATTTGATAGAATGAGATGGTTCATGTGTTATTTCCATCATCTAAATATTTTTAGAGAATACAATCATGGTCATAGTGAAAATCATGATGATGTAAATGTTTTCAAAATAATCACTACAAGACTACAATATAATTTCAATATGAGGGGACAAGTGCATGAAGATAAAAAAATGTATAGAACATTGGAAAATATATATATTACTCTTGTTACATATGATATAAGGAACAAAGATAATCATTATATGTCAAAGAAAAAGTATGGAGGTCAAAATTGAGGTAATAAAGAAATATTCAGTGAAGGAAGATTCAGATGAAAAAGTAGTTGATGAGTGAATGACATTACATTCCTATAATTTGTAAAGGAGAAATGAAATTTCATTAGAAATTTTTTACATTCTTTATTTGCATGTGGTTATTTGAGGAATAATTTTTCATTGTGTCCATAGTAATTTTTAGATGTTGAGTACCATGACCCTTTGATGAAATATTTCATAAGTGAAAAATAATGGATAAAAAAAGTTAAAAATTATTTAAGTGGATAATTTTTTTATCTCATGATGTTAAAATTACCGATGAGGGATAATTGTTGGAGTTAGAGTACTATAGAAGCCATGATTACAATGTTCATGTGGATATTTGATATAATCCACAATTAAAAGACACTGATAATGATGATTTTATAATTATATGTAGATTTGATATTGAATATATACATGAGGTAACCCTTAATTAAATAGACATTGAGAGTGATAACGAATATAAATCTAATAAATATTTCACATAATCTTAGCTTTAAATGGAACAATAGGAAGAGTAAATGTCAAAAATAAATATAGATATTGAAAACAAAAATATATAAATTATGGAAACTAAGAGAAAAAAGTTGATATTAGACTCAAAATTGAAGAACACTCTTGTATCATTTATGACCTAACTAATTCTATGAACGAATTGGTAAAAATAGACAATGAGACCTATAGTTAAGAAATGATGTTTTGAAAATCATGTGATGAGAAATAAAGTATTCTTACTCCATGAATGGTATAGGGAAGTTAATTTTTTTATGCTTTGTAGATGTTAGGGAATTTATTAAGACAAATCCATATAAGGTTTTGTATTATTAACATGTGGTGAATTTTAAAAAAAATTGAAAACCTATTGTGTATAATTAATATAATAAGAAACCAGTCATGGATGATGTTAAAGCTCAAGCATTGGAAACTAAAATGAATTTCAAATTACATGAAACACAAAGGGAACAAATGAATAATACTAGTGATGAAGGAACACAAATGAAGATACCCAAAATCCGATTTTATTATGTTGGGTAGATGGGGAATAACAAATATGTATTAATAATTATAAACAAACTATTTAAAAGAGCCAGAACAGAAATGGATGATAATAATATTTTTCATAATTTTTATTAAATTTATTTCCATTTCCATTATTTTTAAGGGTTTGTTCTTAAATTGGTTCCTTTCTCATCGAGGTATATATAAGTATACAAAATTTAATTTAGAATAATTAATCAAATGAACTAGAGACATCATCAATTAATCAAAATAAAAGTATCGTATTTTCAATATTTTATGACATGTTAGAAGAGATTGATATGTTAGAGAAACAAGGATTTACCCAATAAAAGGAATCAATGTAGCTAACATGGGCTAAGAAATACACTTTTTAGATTTCTAGAATTTATAAAATTTTATTTGAGGATAGTGACACAATAAATGTGGGTATATTGGGTTGTAGATTTAATTGCAAAATAATGGGAAATAAAAAACACTTCTCTACAATCCAATTATACACAAATGGATTTTTATGTTCATTAATGATTACATAATAAATATTTTTAACATTTTAAAGGAAAAGAATTTCGTGGGAATGGCCTATGATGCATAGAGATTTATTTTTCATGGTCTCATTAACTTCATTATTAGTGTAATTAAATTTTGAGTCTCAATTCATATAGAGGATATCAATTAGAAAACACAAACTATAAAATTAAGAGACATATCGATCATATTTCATGGAAGGATTACTAAGGGATACCATTATCACACTGATGGTATAGTTGATAAGTTCATGTTATTCAAAGAATAAGAGAACCAACCATGAAATAAGATGCTTGTATATTTGGGATAATGATTTTTAAAAAATATAGTAATAATGGATTGATCTCAAAACATCCCCATAATCACTGTAGATCACACTCATAAGTGTAATTCTTTTCAAGCACATACAAAAATTAAAAATTATTGAAATATAAATAAAGATGAATTATCAACGTGGATAGATCTAGTGAATTTGGACTTCTACATGACAATTTCACATTAATCCTTATATATAAAAACATATTATTTCTTGTTTATTAATGAATTTTGTATTATGGAATTGATTTTTGTGATTACCCAAAAATATAAGATGTCTATGTTTGTTAACTGATACCCAAGAAAAGCTAAAAAATTTGGGTTAAGAATTTATTTATTGTTCACTAAAAATGGAATTAAATTTTCAACCAATTAGCTGGATTGATATCATGAAATATATGGAATTTAGAATAAATTTCATGTAGTGATAACAACTCAACAAAACAAAGTCAATTAGGGGTGGAATAAGATCATTAATAACAAAGTGAAAATAATTATCATAGAGAATAATCTACCAGATACATATTAGAAATATTCAATTCATATATCATTTCTATCCCTAATAATTCCTTGTTATGTATGAATGAAGAGAAGACTCACTGGAAAATATGTATGGTAGAATTCACTCTAAATTAATTTTTATTATTCAAAAGAAAATGTTTTATTCTCAATTAATAGAATAATAATATTTTTTATGCTCATGGAGGTAAATTTATATTTCATGGATATTCACCCAAATATAAAATAGTATAGGTTATATAAAAATATTTTTCAAAAATAGTTGAAATTCTAGATGTTAAAATTATAGAAAATGACAATGTTTTATAATCTTAGAGAAAAATTACATTGAATAATTGAAAAAATATATGAATAGAGTGATGATGATGTGTGTATGTTAGGGGGAATTCTTAAGGATGAATAATTTTCATGGGTATTAGTAGAAACCAAATATAATATTTTAGATTCAGTCAATATATAAATAATAAAAAACATGTCTAAAATCATTAAAAAGAATATTATTGTTGAATAAATAGCCCCATTTCAAACACATAAAATGAATTGATAGAAAATAAACTTTTTTATTATAGGTATAAACAAAAATATTTTTATAGGATACTATAAATGATAATTCTTTCTAGTCTATGCATGATAGGAAAGATAAAATAGAAAATTATAAAATGTGATATGTTTTTTCATGGTCGGTGGAAAAAAACTACATCAAAACCAAATGGTTGTTTTGGAATAAAATAAATTCATATATAAAAGAGGATGATGAAAATTGAAATCCATATTTAAATGGATTTTCTCAAAATAAATGAAATTGATATTGATGAAATATTTTCACTGGTGGTATGAATATAAGATACAATTTTATTTTTTCTATAGAAATGAAAAGAATATTCAAATTATATTCAAGTGATGTTAAATTAGAATTATTGAATTAATTACATGATTGTGAAGTTTATATTTAAAAATTACTTGTGATTTTTTATTATAATCCCACACAAAACCTTATTTCATATTTTCATAAAGAGGTTCAACCCAGGTTGGATTTCTAAAGGCATTAGTCATCTATTAATGTTTAACCAATTCCATCTCCCAAATGGTTTGGAGATGAAACCCCCACCCCCACATGGGAATTTATATTGAAGAAATGTGGTTTTATTTCTATCTTTATATATATATTTCAATATATAACTCCATTTTGTGACCTTCCAAAGAAACTCAATTTTCATTAATTGAAAAAGGCAAAAAAAATGTGTTCATGTTTCAATGGGAATATGTTCATAGACTGTTTTCTGTTCCATAAAATTTAAAAATTGGGGTAAATGTAATTTTGAAAAGGTGGGATGGAGTTTAAATATATTATTATAGGGATCATGTTTGAATTTTATGTAGTTTTTCAAATGAATATTGAAGTGATTTATAGTAAAATATGATTTCATTTCAATCATTTCCTCCAACTCTTGTTTCTCAAAAAAACATTTTCTTATATGGGTATAGACTTGGTTATAATTAAGTTATTTATACAACCCTTAAAGGTAAAAATCTCATATTAATTTTAATAAATTAGCTCTATAGATTTAAAAACATTTTTGAATAATGATTTGGTCTATCTAATTTGGAATTTTTAACAAATCCAAAGAGCTAAATTGTTCCTAAAATCCCCCTTTGTAACGTTTTTTTGGTTGTGTATTTTTTCAAGGGTGATGAAGGTGTTTCAATGATAGATTATAATATCCTATAGATTATAATGTTTAATTTGGTGTTAGATATATGTATAATGGATAAAGAATCCATCACTCTAACTTGAAAAAAACCATAGCAAGTGAGTATAATACATAGTCAAAATTTAGATATCTATAATGGAGATTCTATTGGAGCTCAATTGGAATATTAAAAGAATAACCCTATTTGTGAGAAATTTCAAAAATCCAAATTTCAGAGTGGTCATAGAAAATGTGTGGTGAACATTTTGAAAGTATATATTAGAATTTTTAAAAGGAAAATAAACAAAATATGGATAAAATTCGGTATACTACTAGTTAGAACTATCAAGGAAATTTCCACCTCCAAAGTTGGTGGTAAATATTAAAAAGAGTTTAGGGAGGGAGTAGTGTGTAGGAGTATATCTAGCATTTTTCATTACTATAAAAATGATATCATAGGTAGTGCATGTCGAAACTACAAGGGGAACAAGGGATATTGTGTGGGAAGCACCACATGAGATATTGATCCAAATATAGGCCATCATGTTTGATAAAAAAGGTATTACCCATAGAGAAAATTATTTACATTAATATATATAAGTAAGATTTAAATTAAAATAGTGAAAATTATGATATTTTTCGAAAATATAAGTAAACCATCTCATAGGTAATGCAAAACTAAAATTAGGTGTTTCAAAATGACTAAATGTTCATCCTCACCCCATATAGGAGGGAATTTTGAGAAAATTGTTTTCTTCTGTGACCTGGGAAGCTATAGATCGGTTTTGTAAAGAAAATTATCTTGATCCAAGGTGTTTTTAGAGCCATGATTTTTGTGGAGACCTATATAAGACAAAAAGTAATAAATAAGTTGACACTGTCATATTGATACTCATGTTGTGTTTTTTATGTATCTACCTTAAATAAGGAAGCCCACTCAATGGCTTTTGGATTCCTTGGTGGACTCTATCCTGGGTAGTTTAGTTGAGACTCTAAAAATACCACATATTATAGTAAATATAAATTCATGTATTGAGCTTCATATGTAGAGGAAGAATAATTATATAAGAATAGTGTTAGTTGTGTTGGAGGGTATTTCACATAGAATAACTCTACACCTTGGTGATTATGGTTTCACATGATAATCTATATTTTAAAAATAATTTATGAATAATTATATAGTTTCTTGGGTAGTTAGGGGGAATAAAACTATATTTTTATTTAGGAATATAATGAGTGAAATGAATACCCATTTAATTAAATAATTATGAATAATTAAATGGAGTGAAATAGTTTATGATTGGATATATAATTCCTAATGAGACAAAAAGACACATTATAATGGGTACATTTTTTCCTAAGTTACTATAATTATATATGGAATATAAAAAAGACAAGAAATGAAATGAAGGGAAAATAAAGGATAAATTATATCAATATATTCTTAGATTTCATGAGAGGATGAAATATGAGTAGAATTAATACACCATACTAGGTGTCCTTTTCAATTTTCAATCTTGAAAATAATATCATGTATATGAAGATCAATTAATTATACAATTTCAAAATAAAAGTTTGTTCTTAATAGAATATTAATGGTTTTAATCCTAGAGGATCAGTATGACCACATTTAACAAATAATCATGCAGTGAACATTAATGATAAAGTCATACCAGACATCACCTTTACATGTTCTATGGATTACCTTCATTATCGTTAACCATGTAAAAATCTTGAATGAATTTACTTAACTACTTTGATTTCTTCTTAATTTATGTCAAGAAAAAATATATGTGTTCCTCTTAAAAGCAGTACATATTTATACCCTAATTCACCCCTCCCAATATTAGTATATTTTTCTTATGTGGGACTTGCAAAAAGGAATTTGAAATTATATTATAATATTTCATCTTAATTTGGTATCTCTGTAGACCATAAGATGGTTTTAGAACTATTGAAATGGAGAAATACTAATAAAATTCTCAAGAGCCTGAGTTTTCTATGACTCACTAGGAATGATTATCAATTAAAATTTTATTTCTATTGATTAGTAACCCAAAATATGACCCTAATGATATTTGAATTTTCAAGAGTTTAAGCGGGAAATTACATATAAAATTTTTATGATATCATTAAATATGGGTGATAGTTATATAGTATATTGAAATACTATAATTATTAACATAAATGATGTTCCAATGAATGGAAATTATTTTTCTCACAATTATTATATTCTTATGTGATAAAATAAGAACTTCAATATAAATTAAATTTAACTAGATGTAGTTGTTCAAGATCATATGTGTTGATGCAATTATATTTTTTTTATAAGAAATTCATAGATTATATCGATAATAAGAGAGTGATGTATGTACACTCATAAGAATATTGGAACCACATTTAATGTTTTAGGGTATAATACACATATTAATTTGACATTCAGATGTAAAACTAGCTTATGAAATTTAATACAGTGGTTAATGTTCATATAAAGAAGACACATATGTAGGTTGTGCATGATCTAAAATAATAATGGAAGCCTATGTTTATATTATAAAAAATGAAAATAGATTAGAAATAATTCTTTTAATGGGATCTGATAACACATATAACTGACATAACATTACATATAGAGCGGGTGATGGGTTTTCATGAGTTTTAATCATAATTCAATGTTATTAATGATAGGGAATATAGTGGGGAGATCCTTGTAGGATGGATCAGGATACATATCTGGTATTTTATTATCATGGAGTCTAGTAGTCCATGTGACAAAGATAGAGAAAGTTATATAATATACTCATTCCATGAGATAGGATATTCTATTTGGGTTTGATAAATATTTATCATAAAATATGATGTTTTTTCTTGATTTTGAGAATAAATAAAGACATATATAGGTATTATTCATGGACCCCCACATATCATTAGTTGAATACATAGGACCAAAAATATACAATTTATTACATCTACTATATTTTACTATTTAGGTATGTTATGATCTTAAAATATACATCATTAAATGACATTCAAGGTCACCCCAAGAGAGAGATATCATAAGGGTTATTGTAGATAGACTTATGAAGCTAGTATATTTTAAAAAAATCAATGATACTCATTCAATGGATTTACTAATCATGTTTTTCATGTGATAAATGATCATACTACTAAGATTTAATAAAAATATTGTATAAAGGAGATTTACTAAGATCACCTATTGATTTTGGTTTTGGATTCAGGGAGCATTGGTCACATATGTAATGTTACGAATAATATATGAGTCATTGTATAATGGTAAATTAGAGCATAAAATCATGATTTTGGATGATATAATAGATGAATGTGTCTTGAATGTTTCTGGTGTATGAGTATATCACGTATCCTTGTTAGAATATTCATATAAAAAAGGGATCATGTATCAATATAGAGGACATAATTCAGGCATTGTTTATGACTTCATACCTAATGTCTAAAATTTTCTCAAAACATTCGGCTAATAATTTCAATAATAAATGAGTTATTATTAACTAACTTATAATTTTTAATGTTTTAATAGATGATTTATCATAATTTAGAATTTGGAGGATTTTTTAATACGATAAATCAAATAATAAATAATAATGTTGTTGGGTTATTGTGACCATGAAGAAGTGAGTGACGGGTATTAGTTTACTAGTTTGTATATGATTTGGTTTTGGCTACTTTTATGAATTGTATGTTATTCCCACACAACCCCAATGTGGGATTATTAGAAAATACAAAAATCAAATATTTGGGAGTGAGGGATATAAACTCATCAATCATGATAAAATTTATGGGGTAAATGTATTTTTTTAAACCACTATATTTACCATTATTCCATATTAGAGATCATGGGGGAAGACGATAAGAAATATTGGGAGATTACCATAACCACTAAGATTAACATATCATTGAAAAGATGACTAGAGTTGACAGATTAAAACCGTGGGAATTTTTAGAAGAATATTATGATGTGGGGATATCATGGGATATAAATACAATGGGTGGTATTTTTTTAACATGTCATGGTATTTGTAGATATTGAAATAATGTTATAAAAGATAAAAAAAGTTATGCCACCCTGACTTGATAAAACTACCATTGTGTAAACAAAAATATACTTAAATGATATTTTCTACAACATGGTAATGAAATGTTTGTAATGATTTCAAAACAGATAGTATCATTGGAAATTGGAAATCATAATTCTTTTTTAAATGTGTTTATATGTTTTTGGATTATATTTATGGAATATCACTAGTTTTTTTTATATTATTTATAAATATATTGGGATATAAAATTGAATGATAATATATATATAATAACAGAAGATATATGAGGACCTCAGATAAATGTAAAGGCACCAATCAATACATTAGAGGACATCACTAGTGGCTGGATTTTTGGAAGAGTTGGTTGGATTAGATATCATTTTTTGAACCTTTATTAAATATAAAATGGATAAAATCTTTGGTTTGTGTGAAAAATGGAAGGGAAAACACTTTTTATTCAGAATTTTTATAAGTGGTGACTAAAATATTGATTTATTTTGTCTTTAATTAGAAATCATATTTGGATTTTCCATTCATATATTCATCTATATATTTTAGTTTTTATTTATATATGACTAATGTTTATTTATTTATAAATTTTTATTTAATTGATCAGCTGGTTACCGAGAGTCATTCATGATAATGAATCAATTTTCTGTATGTTATGTTTAAATGTGTGTTCAAACCATGTAATTACTAAATGAATCTATGTAGTTTGACATATTAAAAGGGGTGTGGATTATTATAGAGTAAATAATACACAAAGGGTTTACTTAGAAACAACTAAAATAACAATAATATAGTCCACTAAAATAATTTTAGTATCAATTATCTCACAACCCTATATTTATACATGATTTGTATGCCTTTATTTATTCAAAGTCCATTAATTGGTTTTAGAGTTTAAATTATTCCATTTACATTAAAATTATATACTTTTCAGTTAATGTTTTATGATTAGGATCACTTATCACAATGGTTTTGACATTGGACTAGCCACATACTACGCTTCACTGGTTAATTATTAAAAATATATACTCTATAAATTCTAAAATTTATTTTTTATTAGAATTAATGGAGCTTCATAGGAAGAAAATTATTTTTGGTTTCATTGATAATTAATAGTAATCATATTATAAATTTACGTTCAATGGATTAGAACAATCAATTTCACACCCCATTTTTAATGTCTTATTGTTTTAAAACTTGTTTTACCTGTGTTGTGCATTCATTTTTTTGGATGTGTGAATAATCAACATTTTTGATGGGTGGAAACTTTTAAATGGGATTATTTTAGTGTGGCACCAAGTTTAAGAGAATCATGAGGAATCAAAAGAAAGAAATAAATAGTTTATGGCTTGATATAGTTTATACATAGCATCTTATCATGAAAGTGTGCCATCCAACGAAAATAAATTTAATAGTATATAGTTTTCTTTAAACTATGGGGGTATATATAAGAATTATAATGACATAAGTTACTTTGAATTACTTTGAGATAATTTCAATGATCATTTAAATGGTCATAAATTGGATTAAATTAATTATACTACCATAAGAATTACCAAATTCACACATTAGATGTTTCCATGAAATTAACAATACTTTTCAATTTAATGATATTTTTGATATTCCATTATGCTTTAGGTTCTTTAAATTCTAATTAAGAGACAAAGATATGGATTAGATCCAAATATGGGAACACAATTTATTTAAATAATTGGATGAACGTAGAAGATAAATCCCAGTAATATTATTTACTGTAGTAAAATCAATCAATATTAAAATAAATTTTATAACATTTAATTAATTCTATGATGAATCACATTACACTTAATGATATTTTTTTGGACTTCTTAAGTAAATTCCTCCCCCATGATTTAGAGATTTAGTTTCTATTCAAAATTTTATAGGGTGTTGTACCAAATAAATGAGATAGTTTTTTCATAAAACTACAAAATGTTTGTGAATAAAGATTCTTTGGGTAGAGACTCATGTTTATTTGAGTAACATTTATAGAAATAGTTTTTAATGTAAAATTAGAGGAATTTAAATGAAAAAAATACATATGGTAAATAAATGTTTATGGATAGTGTTATAGATTTAACATTTGATCGGGAATATTTACATGATGATTTATATGAATCTACACTATGGTATGTATAAAAAATATACGAATTATGATGGTTTTAAATAAAAAATATTCAAATGTTGAAGGTATATGAAAATAAAGGATTTTATCTAAGATGAGTAACTTTATGTTAACAATTATAATAAATAGGACCCTCACATCATAATTAAATTCATTCATTGGGTGTTACCTTAAAATAAATTGTGTTAAAAATCAAATAAACAATAATAAATATGTAATTTCAGGATGTAAATTTTTTTAAATAATTCTAGGGGAAGTAATTATGTACATATTCCCTAGATATCAACCCAACTGGAGAGGTTTAATATGTCACCCTTAGTAGTGGAAAAATCATGGTGGATATTGTTGAATAAAGGAGGATATCTAAGGAAATAAAGGGGATATGATAGGAAATGTTGGGGAAAGTGGAAGGAGAAAGAAAATGAATCTCAAAAAGATGATATAGAAAAAGATCCACCATATTACAAGATGCCTATATCATTTAATGAATGTGTAAATAAAGTGATAATTTAAGGAAAATGAATAATTTTATATTAATTTTAAATAAAAAATTTATTGAAAATACATTTAATAAAATACATTAGTTAACATTCACCCATATGTGAAGGTAATAAAGTAATTTGTTTAACATAATAAAAATATAGATGTTATTAGCATAGTTCCACTTATAGATAGTGTCCAACTATAGTGTAGAGTGTTTTACGACACTTATAGTAAGATCTGAGTACTTATAAAATTCCCACTAACATTGTATCATATTGGTTTGAAATATCTTTGTGTGATTCAGGTTTCAGTGTAAACATCGTGTTAGATGAATTATTAAAAACAATGAGGTTAGTGGGGAATGGTTACATCGGTTTCCCTCTTCTATTGGATGACACAAGAATGATAAATCTATGATTTTTTATTGATTATGTTTTTGTTAAAGAGGATATAGTTTACTTTAAGTGGTTTTCCTTTTCTTTAGATGATTGAATAAAAAATACAATGGTATAATTAAAAGGCTATTTTTAGTAATTCTAAGGTACCACATTAATATCCTAAGTGGGATGTTATCATTGATCGTTTTTTGTGATCAATTAAAGATCATGATTATTTAGGAAATAAAACATTTTGATATATAAGTTAATGTTTTGAGTGAGGATATCATGTTGGGAGTTAAGGATACTTAATCCATTGATGAGATATGAACTTTACATTGGATGATAAAAATATAAAGGAGTAGATTTATGTTCTCATTGTGTGATGATCATGATATTATTTTCTTTTAATTCAATATGATAATAAAAAATAAAATAGAATATTAAAGAATGAGTAATTTCACGAAATATCAATAGGATTTTCCTATGAATTTTCCTATTAAGTGTATTATGTACATTCCTATGTTGTTTCCTAAGGAGTTCCATATCTATTTTAGATTACCCCTTAATATTTCTAAAAATTCTAACTATCAAGATTAATAAAAGTTATAATGGTTTAAACATAGTTTATTTAAAATTTTTGTAGACTTATAATGTTTGTATAGAGTTATAATTATGATGTTTTACTAGATGATGAAAAGTATGAAGTTATACTATATGGAGAAATAAAATAAGTTATATAGGATAGATACTTCTATCATGTTATTCTAGAAGATGATAAATAAAAAAATATACAATACTAATATAAATATAAAGTTGTTATAGATAGATAAATCTTATTAATGAACCAAATTATGTTAATTAAATAGAGAAATAATTTTTAATGTTTCAGACAGATAAAACCATTCTTATCAGATGATCATTTATGAATCTTACTACGATAGTTCACCGAATGGATTTTCTAAATATTATGAATTTTGTGATAAAAATATAGGTTGTAAAAAATTCAATTTATAAATTTTAGTTGTATGATGTTTGAATTATATATATGAGTAGTAGTATGTTTGATTTATGAAATCATATAGAACATGCATCCATTTTATGGAGGTTTACGTATCTTTTTAAAATTATGTAAATTCAATCATTATAATGATGTTGAGTTGTAAATTAATTTTTTTAAAATAAAAATATGATTTGATATATATTTAAATATTTTTTGTCCCTATAATTTGAGGAATATTTGATGGGTAATGTTGGTTTTTATTATTTAGTAATTTTAAAGCTTTCCAACTGAAGGGATAGTTGACGGGAAATATAAATTAATATCTTATATTCATTCCTTAATTTTATAGGATGCTGTGCTTATAAAAAGTTTCAATTCCATTCAATTAATGATGATTATGTATAGTATATTTTAGAAGAGAACAATATAGAGAATTTCTCGAACTAGAGATTTCAAGGATGATTTTGTTGGGTCAAGGATTTTAGGAAATTGGATCATTAGGTTTTGGGGAATGTTATGAAGTTAGAATTAATCCATGTAATAACCAAAAGATCTATTGAGTGCCTATGTTTATAAAGTCGAGGTTTTTGGATTTAAATTAATCAAAAGTTGTATTTTTGATGTGTATGTATGTACAAGGGAACATCAATGGCAATTGAAGTTTTGTTCACAAGGATGTTTGGAAGGAAATTGTTAGATATGGTGGTGATAATATAAAAAACTCCACTATAGGCCATAGGTTGAAGACTATGTGATGTAGTATAAAGAACCTTCAATTATGCTACATAGTAAATAATTACTATTGTTGTTGATTACTTACAACACCACTTGTAATTATTGAAGGATATTTTATTTTCAAATATAATTCGTGAGTTATTTTGGATGGAAAAAGAAGTAAGAACACTTAATATGAAAAAAAATTTAAACCTATATGCAGATTTATTTAGTCTCAACATTTTTTATTGAATAATGAATATTTCGGTAAGATCACTTAACAAGGATCCATATGACCAATGTGATTATATAGATTATATAATCATAAGGAAAGTATAAATATTTTGGTTTGAAATATGCAGTACATTGTTGGTCACCCCAGATTCAACCCCCTCTCATGATGATGGCATGATCCACTATATCCTAAAAGTAGAATAAAATATCATGTTCCTTCTATAATATCAATATGTATTTATTCCTAGTTGTTTTCAATATTTTATATGGAGTGTATAATTTGGGTAGTTGATGAAATATTTGTAGGATCATTGATACCAATTGTTGTATCAAAATAATGACGTAGATGCTCAATATACAAGAGGGGGTGAATTGTATACTTTAAAAATTCCTTTTGAAATTTTAAAGTTGGTGTAAAACCATATATTATTTAACAATGTTAAAAAATGTAAATTCACAAGACCTCTAGGTTCTATAAACTTGATAGATTCTGGAAATATGGTTCAAGAAGTCAAACATAACCAAAGTTTACAAGATAAAATATTCTACCTAAAAGCGTATAGAATCATACTAATCAGAGTACAAGAATAAGAAAGTATAAGATAGTTATAATATCCTCAAAAACCAAAATTTAGTAGAAAAAAACATGAAATAATACATGTAACAAGTAAGAAATATTTTAACCCAAAGAGTAGGGTATCCAAAAAACATGGAAAAGGTCCCTTGATTTATACTTTCATGAAATTCTATCTTACCCACACTAGGGTGAGCCCTCGATACGAATATCAGAGTCTATCTTACTATCCCCGCAATCGCTGAAACATCAAGGTATTCGGCACCTCTATCTTACTACCCCCAGAATCCCTTGATTATACACAACATCAATCGGAGTCTCACAAATCAATTATAAATAAGAAGTTCAGAATGCACAAGGCATGAGAGTCTCCTTCTAGAAATAACTTCAGTATCATGTAATCACTAGACACGTAGAACTATTTTTGAACTCCTTCAAATGAGCTCCCATTTATAGGCACATCTTCAACTGTCGGCTACTTCCTCCAACAGTCATATTTTTCCTTGAATTTTAGAGGGACATGTACACGTGTCACTAAAACAACAGTTAGTTAGAAAAAGAAATCATGTCACTGTTATATAACTATAACAAGGGTAAATAAAATAAGGTTCCTCAATCATGTTTAAATTTATAGTGTCTAATTTTTAGAGTCTAAAAACATTCGGATTCTATTTTACATGAATATTAGGAATCTATGTATTCAAGGAATTCAAAGTCAGAATTCTATAGACTTCAGAGTATAAATTCAATGTAATTCAGAATCTAAAATCCAAGGAATTCAGAGTCTAAATTCTAATGAATTCGGAATCTGAATTCTAAGGAATCCAGAGTCTAGATTCTATGGAATGTGAAACCTAAATTCTAAGGAATTCAGCGTCTAAATTTCAAATAATTCGGCGTCTTAATTTCAAAGAATATAGGTTCTGAATCTTAAGGAATTCGGAGACTGAATTTTAGAGAACTCAGAGTCTGAATTTCAGAGAATTTGGAGTCTAAAATTCCGAGAATTCTGAATCTATATTTTAGTGAATTCAGAGTCTAAATTTTAGAGAATTTAGTGTCAGAATTTTAGAAAATTCAGAGTTTGAATTTCATAGAATTCAGGGTCTGAATTTTATAGAATTAGGAACCCGAATTTGGATCCTGAAAACAGAATACTATATATCTAAGTATATAAGAATTCTGAGGATTTAGATGTGAAACCAAATTTTAAAAATATGAATAAAAAGATTTATATTTTGAGAAACTAATATATGAACAATGAAAACATGGTAAGGATAAATTTTCCTTGGGAAAGGAAAATTTTCATTATTGAGGAAAATCTTAGGAATATAAAATTTTTCTTTAAGATAGGGTGTTTGTGATTTTCAAAACATGATGAAATGGTAATCTCATTAGGGAAACCATACAGACTCAATAATCTCCCCCAAACATGAAGGAATGTAAAAGTCATAAGGAAAACTTATCAACTCAACAATCTCCCCCATTTTGGAAAGAAAAAACATCATTATGAAAGAGAATATAAGGACTTTAGAAATTTTATTAGCTTGTAAATAAAATCATATATCCCATTAGTTATGGATAAAAGTGAATATGACTAACCCCCCTTAAGATTTGAAATCTCTAAGGACTGTATTCTGAGTTTCCTGAATGATATTTTTTGTTTTCGTTCTTATGAAAATCTTGATAATGAAAACTCCTCCTTAGACGAACTTCCCCTTAGGGAAATTTATTCTTTACTAATTATTTTTTTTTCAATCCATTCTACCCCTTTGTGATTATCAAAAAGAAATATTGGGAATGAAAAATAAATTTGGTACCTGAAGAATTAGTACTAAATAACAAAAAAAATGAAGAGAAAAAAAAATTTAATTAGGATTGAATGAATTTGTACAATAAGAAAAATATAACAAAAAATTGGATTTGGAAAAAATTATCCTTCCTTCTCCTTTGGAATCAGATTATTCATTATGGTTTTCAACTTCTTAAGATCCTTGTGATCCTCCTCTACACGCTTGAGAAACTGATCCTAATCATTAGTTATCTTCTCTAAGGCATTGATTTTATCTTCTTGAGCCTTAGAGATTCTTCCTGAGCCTTCATATCTTATTCATTCTTAGCAAGTTTCTCTTCCATATTAATTCTAATATTCCTTTCAAACTTCCAACTCTGAGCAACTGAATTCAATTTCTTATTCATTTCATTCACTTCTTATAGACGCAATGTTTGTTCAAGAGTCAGCTTTTATTCGAAACTATCAGCGAGATCCTTGATCTTCACATCTACTGTGTCCAAATCATCATTGACACTATCTTAAAATTCATCAAGGATTATCATCTCTTCTATTTTTTTCTTTTACTAACTTTTCATCTTCATACAAGAACTTTTATGAGCTTCGTATCCAATGAAAAAAGTCTTCAAATTTACCTCGATTTTGACACACTTATCCATCACTATAGATACTGAATCCAACTTTTGATTAAATGAATTTTGAAGCATCTAGCATCTCAAGTCTATACAGTGAAATATTAGAATAGTCCCAACCATATTTTTGAAATACTGAACTATAATTTCACGTCTAAGAGAGGATGGTTATGAATCTGAAACTTTGGTTGGTGAGGATTCCTTTTCTAATTAAAAAGTCTTCCTCTTTGATTAACCACCAACTTCTTTATTTTTTACCAAAAACATGGTAGGTGTATCCCCAACCACCTATTTTACCTTGTCATTCTTCATAATGACTTCTTCTTGATCAACAGATTCGTGTTCACTCTCTAATACCTAAACAATTTTGTCTTCCTTAACTTCTTGCATTTCAACTCCTGCTTCAATATCCTCTAGGTGAATGAAATATTTATTGATGCTTTCTTCCTCGGATAGATTATTTACTTCATCTTCACCCTTATCTTCATCCTTCCAAGGAGTAACATGGTTTGATGATTTGGCTTGAGAGGTTCAGAATGATAATTTCTCAGATGGTCTTTCCTTCTTGGGATATTCTTCTACCTGCTTTAACACATCATTATTGTCACCAATGCCTTCATCTTCTTCCTCTTCTACTTATTCTTCTTCAACTAATTCTTATTGATTTTTTTCCAGAATTATAAAACATCTTTCCAAGAGTCTCAAGAAGTGATTCTTGATTAAATGACTCTAGTACCTAATCTTTTTTAGATGCTTTCCCGAATACCTTGAGAAGGGATTAGACTATTTCATCTTCTGACATCTTCTTCTTCTTCTTTTTCTCTTTCTGTTGCTTCTCATGTTCTTCAGAAAACTTTTATTTCAAAGCCTTTGCATCATCAAGATCCAGGCCAAACATAGGGTCCCCTTCCTTCTTAATCTTCTTCCCTACTTTCAACTTAGACACTGCTTCATCAGGATATGATTTTTTCTTCTTTTGCTTTGTAGGTGCGGATTGAATTTCATTAGCCACAAGGGTTTTTGCATTCCCTCTCGCTGCTTGGATTTCCTCTTCCTTACAACATTATTAGATGTCTCAGTTGTTTCATATTTATTTTTTAAGGCATCAACTTCCTTTTTTGATATATCATTAAATTCTCTATATTGACTATTGAAGCAAATATTCACCCTCCTAAGAGTATCATCACTTATCAGCATCACCTTGGAGTTCCCCAGCTTGGAACTGCATGCAATCTTGAAGGAAAAAAGACAAAGAATAGTGATATTTGAATGAATGGATGGATACATGATAATTTGAGACATCAAATTCCCATTCTTGATATTTTCAATCGTAAACATGATATACTTGACCAGGCTAATCTTTCAGATGTTCACCAAGAAATCCAATATATACAAATCACTATTCCTTACAGTATCCTAATATCTTTTTATCGTTATGACAAACCCTTGGACCCATAATTCAAGAATACGATGGTTTTTAGATAGATGTACTATCTTCGGAGTCTTTACTTTTGAAATACCAAGACAAGATAGAGATTTTTCCTTATCAAAGGAACCTGATACATCAGGTAGTTTGTGAGTACATAACTCTCCTTCCCCTTCATAAGGAATACCAATTAGACTGGTTTCGTTGTGATAAGAAAGAGAATATATCATCCCGTAACTCTTAAAAAAGTTATCTCATCCTCCTTCAATGAAAAATCTAACCATATTGTAGAATTCAACAAGAAACTTTGGATACACCAGATCCTGTGATTTCGGTTTCGATATGCAAACACTATCCCACCAATTCAGCTTGATATTCTTAGATATAATGGAATGATACATATCAAAGAAATTTTGAAGAACCAAACATTCTCTGTAAATCATCCATTCAAAGATTTACTTTACAGATGACATTTCTTTTTGAGACGAGGCTTCAGCAAACATTCAGAACTAAGAAAACCTTGAAGATCCGGAACAGGCTTATTTAAGAAGGGTAGAGCTTCAGCACATGAAGGCTTGAGATCGATGTGGGAAAACCATTAGGGGTCCTCTATATATGCAATTGAAGTGACGGTTGAGCTTCCCCAAGTGATCTAACAGTTGAAGACTTATTGAAAAGATCTAATGGTTGAGCTGATAGCCATAGAAGGGTTTTGAAAGATTCCCATCATTTGAGGTTTTTAAAATAAAAAACACGGATTTAAGGAAAAGTGAATCTGAAAAATATAAATACAAGAATAAAATATCAGCATGAAAAAAATGATTACGAAGAATTAAAAATGGAAACATACCATTCAGATTACTATGAAAATTATTCGTAATGAGGAAAATTTTTCATTGAAAAAATTAGATTCCGAAATTTTGATTACGAAAAAAATTCTAACTATGAAAATTTTAACGACAAAAATTTTAACTACGAAAATTTGGATAAATTTTTTTTTACCTAAATATAATTTTAAATATAACTCACAAGAAAATGTACTCCCCCTATGAAAAAAAGTTTATTACAACAAGGAGATGAGTTTCAAAAAGATGTTCACATGGAAGAATACCTTACAGTTATCATTCCTAACATCTGATTATTGTATTCAAATCTATCTGATGGTAAATATTTTTTTAATATGTCCACATGTTGATCTTGTGTTCTGATTAATTAAAGAATGATATTTTCTTTTTTTTTTTCTGTGATACCTAAGAAAGTGATGGAAAATGTCTATGTTTTTTGCAATAGAGTGATGTGAATGGTTTTTACATAATGAAAATGGCACTAGTATTATCACACAAAATTTGACTTTTGGTAAAACTCATACCATTTTCTATGAGTTTGTGTTGCATCCACAACACTTGAGCATAACAAATTCCTGCTGCTACATATTCAGCTTCAGTAGTGGAAAGTGCTATTGAGTGTTTCTTTTTATATGAACAAGAAACTAATGAATTTCTTAAGAAATAACATGTTCTGGATGCACTTTTTATATCCATCCAACATCCACCAAAGTCATCATCCAAAAATCTTTTTAAAACAAAATAATTTCCAGAGGTATAAAAGAGTCCTAAATCTATGGTTCCCTTAATACAGAAAAAAATCATTTTCATTGCCTCCAGATGAGATTCCTTAGTATTGGATTGTTATCTTTCACATAAGCATACTGGAAACAATTTGTCTGGTCAACTAGCTGTTAAGTAATGTAGACTCTCTATCATACATCTAATGGATTTTTGATCTACTTGTTTCTGAGATTCATCATGATCAAGTGAATTTGAGGAACCAATGGGAGTATATATACACTTACTATTGCCAAGTCCATACATTTTAAGTAGATATTTAGTATACATATGTTGGGATATATATATTACTTCTTGTTTTTGAGAAATTTTAAATCCAACAAAAGATTTAAACTCACCCATCATTCTTATTTTAAACTTAGATTTCATTAAATCCGCAAAGCAATCAGTTAAAGATTGCTGAGTTGAACCAAATATAATTAAAGAGACATAAATTTGAATAATCAGAACATCTTTCTTATATTTCTTAATAATAAGGGTTGGATCAGTATTTCCCATAACATAATTATTTTGAAGCAAAAATCATGTATGTCTACCAAAACAGGCTTGAGTGGATTTCATAAGTCCATACAAATCTTGGGTATGTTGGTAAACATGTTTAGGATGTTTAGAATCTTCAAAACCAGATGGTTGTTCATCAAAAACATCCTCTTGAACATATCATTTATGGAAATCACATTTAACATCCATTTGAAAATATTGAAATTGAATAATGCTTCATCGGAAAGTAGGATCTGAATAGATTGAGGTCTAGCTACCAGAGCATAGGTTTCTTCATAGTCTATTCCTTCTTGTTGATTTTATATTTTAGCAACTAATCTAGCTTTATTTCATATAATGATTCAATTTTCCTCACACTTATTTAAGAAGACCCATTTTTCTCCAATAATAGATGTTTTCGTAGTTCATTCATCCAAGGTATATACTTTATTCCTTTTGAAATCTTTTAGCTCATCTTTTAGAGATTATATACAATCATCATCTCCTAAATCTTCATCAGTGGTTTTTAGTTCTATTTGGGAAAGGAATGCTAGATTTTATATTTCATTTCATAAATAACTTCTAGTCTTTATAGGTTTATTTACATCACCAATGATTCTATAACTGGGATGATTCTTTAGAAACCACCGATTTGGTTTTGAAAAACCTGTTCATCAACATTGGGTATGAAATATTCTGGGGTAAATACTTTAAAAACATTTTCTTGAAGATTTTCCTTATCAAAAGGATCATCTATCATGGATTGATAATTAGTTTTTGAAAACACATCCAGAGATGTAGGTTGAGGTTTTTTTTAAACAAAGGGATCATTTTTATCAAATTTGACATGTACTGTTTCTTCAACAATACAAGTACTTTTATTAAAAACTCTATATTCCTTAAATTTTTTGGAGTAGCCTAAGAAAATTACATCATCAGATTTTGGTTCGAATTTGTGTTGATTATCTTTACTATTCATAATGAATACCTTGCAACCAAAAACCATGAAGTAGTAAAGTCAAGGTTTTCTACCATTCCATAACAAGTAAGGAGTTTTTTAAGAAAATGTCTAATCAAAACACGATTTATAGTATAACCATAAGTACTTATAAGTTAAGCCCAACTTTGTTTGGCCATATAATATTCACTCATCATGATCTTGTCATCTCTTGAATTATTTTGTTTCTTCTCTCAATAACCCCATTTTGTTGAAGAGTTCTTGGTACTGAGAAGTTATGAGTAATTCCCTTTCAACTAAAAACCATTTCAATATAAGAATTCTGAAATTCTCCTCCATGATCATTATGAATAGTTTTCAAAGGAAGTTTTTTCTCATTTTTAACATGGGCTCTACAACATTTGAAATAAGAAAAAGATTTAGATATCATTGATAGAAAATAGACCCATGTAAATATATTTTAATCATAATCTAAAACAAATAAATAATATTTTCATCCAATGCTTCGTGATTGTGGTGGGAAAAAATATCCATGTGCATTAACTGTAATGCATTAGTAGTTGAGACCTCACAGACTGATTTAAAACTTGATTTATGTTTCTTTCTATATTGACAAGGATCACAAACTTGTGATGAATCAAATTTATGCTCTAGTAGATCGTTAACTAATCTTTTTTTAGGGAGTTTCCCTAGGTTCTTATGGTTACAATGTACTAAACTTATATTCCATAACCAACAATGATCTCCCATTGCACTAAGACAACGTAGATCTTGGTCCTAATGTCTTCTAAGTTTTCTGTGTAAATATTCTCTTTCATGTTGGTAGAAAGAATTAACTCTTCCATGAAATTGTGTACTAAGAACTTGTCATTCCTAAAATTCACAAGGTAACCTTCATCAAATAATTGACTTATGCCAATATGGTTGTGCTTAAGACCCATAAAAAATAATACATTTTAAATAAAAGATTTTCGAAGAAAAACAATATTACATATACCAATAATTTCTCCCTAATAATTATCTCTGAATGTTAATTTTCCTCCCTTCGACTAGATAATCATTTCAATGAAGTTATTGTTTCCTGTAATATGCTAGCAACATCCAATATCCATGTACCATGTGTGGTTGTTGGTACTATCATTACCTTCTTGAAAACAAGAGAGTTATATTTTTGGAACCCAAACTTTTTTGGATCAGGATTCTTCAGAATGTAAAATTTTAGGATTCCACACTTTCATCAAAAAATAAGCTTTATGAAAACACAAATACAGAGTTTTGATTAAGGAATTTTTTTTGGCCAATGCCCACCACACTGACACTTAGTGTAGAATGGACCACTTTGAGGAACAAAATAATTTTTCCTAAAAATCAGTTTTGAACTTGTATAACCAATACAAGAATTATTCTTTAGAGGTCGAATTTTAGAATACATCTTATCAAAATATTCCTTACCTAAGGTAAAGTTTGACAAACACTTCATAAAGGTAAATATTTCAAAATTTAGTCTAATAACTATGTTATTTTCTTAAAAAACATTAGTTTTACCACTAGAGTTAGGCTCGAAAACATTTTCCATAGAAATTACTTTTTCAAGATCCTAAGAAAGTTTATCTTTCTTAGAATTAACTTCCTCAAGTGTTTATGAAATATTTTCAAAATCACAAATTTTCTTATCAAGGTCATTAGAATGATATGATATTTCTTAAGTAAGAATATAAATCCTATAATTTTTCTTATCAAGCTTTTTCTTGACTTAAGAATATTCATTATCATGGAGCTTAGAAAACCTAGAAACTTATTCAAAAGTAGTTAAAGTATTATCTTCATCAAAAGAAGATTCTTCATCTGAAGATTATTTATATTTACTATCCCTATAATAATCTTTCAATGATACATTGGTCCTGGATTTGGCATGGTGTACCTTTTCCATTAAAAATTTATTTTCAATAGGTAACATGGCAAGAAAACCATGATTTTTCTGACGAGAAGATTCGTACTCTGAGGATTCCTCAGAAGAGTCTCCACCACTGTCACTCTAGGTATCATTTGCTTTAAAAAAATTCTTAGACTTGGCCTTTTAGTATTTTTTTCTATTCCTCTATGAATTATTTTCCTTTCTATCTTTTCTCTTAAGCATAGAACAATCTGGCCTTATAATCCCTACTCTCTTTCATTCATAATAAGTTAATTCAGAATCTTTTTTATCCTTTCTTTATTTCTTCTTATAAATATTCTGAAAGTATTTTTTCCAACAATCTTGTTCATCCTTTGAGCAAGATTAGCTATTTCATTATTAGAATGCTCACATTCACTTGATTTAGATAAAATAGTGATCTTATTCGACTTAGATCTAGTAACTCTATTAGGAGTCTTGGCTTTTATATGATTAGAAGTAGTTTTAAAAGAAACTCTTCCATTTCTATTATTAATCTTATTTAGATCTGCATCTATCTTCATTATGGTTTCATGTTGAAGAAAAGATCCAAAAATAACATCTAGAATAATCTATGATAATTTCTTATTCTCATTAACATCTATTCTCTTTGATTCCCACTCATTAGTCATTATTTCTATAATATTTTCAACAAGTGCCTCATCATAAAAACCCTTTTCACGCATCGATTTTAAACTATTAAAAATAGTCACAGATCTCTGTTTCACCTTACAAACTAGTTCTCTATAAGGAATGAAAAAACCATGATACTCTGATCAAAGCATATCTCTTATAGTTTCAATAACATTGTATGTTACAAAATTATTTACTTCATGATTCTTCCAAATAAAATTTTAAACTTCACAAGAAGAAATCTTGTTATATATATTCCTCATCATGGAAAACAAAAAAGTACTTTTTACCTTATAATTTAGTTTATATTTTGACTTTTCATGGTTAGTAAAAGTTATGACTTATTTATCATGAATCTTTCAATCTCCAGTGAGCAATACAAAGTTATCCACTCCAATGCGAATGACCAAAGTCTTCATACAATCTCTCTAATAATCATAATCATTTCCATCAAATATTGGTTGTCTAGTTGGATTGATATTATCAATTGAACCAACATTCATTCCTTTCATCTCCAAGAAAAATATCTTTCCACACAAACATGTTAGTGATACTGGTTTGTAAAATTGAATAAAAAATATCCTAAGAAAGGAAAATATAGAACATTGAAAAACATGAGAAATAAAAACTTATCTGTAAATAAATGTATTTTAATATCATCCTCTGATACCAATTGTAGGATCGCTAATACTGATTTTAGTATTGATGTAATGATTTCTATGAATAATATACAAGAGGGGGGGGTGAATTGTATGCTTTTAAAATTCCTTTGGAACAGTTAAAGGTGGTGTAAAAGCTTCTATTATTTAAGCATGTTAAACAAAGTAAATTCACAAGACCTCTAAGTTATAAAAACTTTCTAGATTTTAGAAATATTGTTCCGGAAATGAAACAATACAAAAGTATAAAAAATCAAAGATTCTACCTTAAAGAGTATAGAATATTACTGATTATAGTACAAGAATAAGAAAGTATAAGATATTTATACTTTCCTTAACAACCAAAATACAGTGGAAAACAATCTTGAAACAATACAAGTAAAAATTAAGAAATCTTTTAACCCAAAGAGTAGGGTTTCCAACAACCTTGGATAAAGGTCCCTTGATTTATAATTTCAAGAAATTATGTCCTACCCACACTAGGTTAAGGCCTTGATATGAATATCGGAGTCTTTCTTGATATCCCCACAAGCCCTTGAACTTCAAGGTAGTCCACACCTCTATCATCATATCCCTAGAAGCCCTTGATTGTACACCGCAATAATTGAAGTCACACAAAGAAATTGTAAACAAGATCTTCAATATGAACAAGGAATGAGAGTCTCTCTCTAGAAATCACTTCAGCAGCATGTAATCTTTAGAGTTGTAGAACTATTTTTGAACTCGTTCAAATGATATTTTATTTGTAGGCACATATTCAACAGCCGACTCCCTCCTCCAAAGGTCATATTTTTACTTGAATTTTAGAGGGACCTATACAGGTG
This sequence comes from Viscum album, assembly GCA_963277665.1. Classification (NCBI taxonomy): domain Eukaryota; kingdom Viridiplantae; phylum Streptophyta; class Magnoliopsida; order Santalales; family Viscaceae; genus Viscum; species Viscum album. The sequence continues at coordinate 1,421,967,387 of OY728137.1, forward strand.
TCACTCAAACAACGTTTAGTTAGTAACAGAATTCACAACACTATTTTATAACTATAACAAGGGTAAGAAAAATATGGTTTCTCAACCATGTTAAAATTTCTGGATTCTGATGATCGGAGTCTAAAAAAATTCATATTCTATATTTCATGAAAATTCAGATTCGGTTTTTCTTGTAATTTGGAGTAGGAATTCAATAGATTTTGGAGTATGAAATATAAGGAATTCGGTGTATTGATTCTAATGAATTCAGATTCTTAATTCTAAGGAATTATGACTCAGAATTCTTTGGAATTCAATGTCTGAATTCTATAGAATTTGGAAACTGAATTCCATTGAATTCAGAGTCTAAATTTTTGAGAATTCGAAGTCTGAATTTCAGAAAATTTGATGTGTGAATTTCAAATAATTTAGAGTCTGAATTTCAGAGAATTCAGAGTCTAAATTTCAGAGAATTCGGATCCTGAATTTCAGAGAATTCACATTCTAAATTTCATAGAATTTGGATTCGGAATTTCAGAGAATTCAGAGTCAGAATTTCAGAGAATTCAGAGTCTGAATTTCCTAGAATTCAGAGTCTGAATTTCATAGAATTCAGAACCTGAATTTAGATCCTAAAAACAGAGTACACTATATCCATGTATTTATAAAATTATAACGTTTTAATGTGAAAACGAATTTTACACTTTGGAATAAAAAGAGTTAGATTTAGGGAAACTAATATATAATCAATGAAAACATGGTAATGAAAAATTTTCCTTGGGAAAGGTAATTTATCTTTAATAAGGGAAATATTAAGGAAAATGAAATTTTCCTTATGATAGGGTGTTTGTGATTTTTAAAACATGAAGAAATGGTAAAGTCATAATGAAAACCTTATTGATTCAACAATCATCCCCAAACATGAAGGAATGAAAAAGTCATAAGGAAACCTTATTGACTCAACAATATTATCCCAGAAAGATAAGGAACTTATGAATTATTTGATGTAAATAAATTTTTATCCCATTTGTGGAAATAATTAAGTATCCTCTAAAATTATAATGAATGAGAAGAAGATGTAATATTATAATAAAGGAATTGATTATCTCAAAATAAGTGTAAATATGGTTCTCTATTATGAAATGTTAATTTAATAGGATATTTTAGTGAAAATTTGTCATAATAAGTCCTTTGGAAGAGTAATAACGTTTATGTTGTGTTGAGTTCAAGTTATTTTAATATATTGATGAACTTTATAATAATGTTGGTGATTAATGGAAGAATATTTCAATAGTGGTTATTGAATATATATTTTCATTGAATAATTTAATTTATAAATTTAAATCACATCTTAATTAGGAATATCATACAATATGTCAAGAATTTTTGATTTGAATATGAGATTGTAAGTCTCTCCTGAACTCACTAGAGAAAAGTAAGAAATGGTATTAATTTATCCAAAAACGTTCTACCAGAAAGGAGAGGAATTACAAAGAACTTTTTTTGAAAATGTTTTTATATATTTTGTTGTTAAGGAGATATTTCCTACATTGAAATATATGGTAAATCCAAATAACTCTCAACTTGAAGACTAGGATTGTATGATAATGGATCTAGAAAAATAACTAACAGAAGAACTTAATAAGCATAAAAAAATTTTACAAAAGGAAAAATCTGAATGTGAAAAAAAAAAATTCTTCAAAATTATAATAATTGTTTAAATATTTTTTACGTGGGTTGGAAATGAGTTTGATGAACTTAGAATCCACTCATAATGAATTATAACATTAAGTTGAAAGATTTTTCAATATATAAATTTCAAAATAGAGAATTTATTATTAGAAGACTAAATTTAGTGAGATGAAGAATGTGATAGCAATAGAATTTCCAAACTTTGATAAGTTAAAGAAAATGGTAGACCAACATTCCACTGAATTTTTATGCACCCATTTTGATACATGGAGTAGTTAAGGATGTAGTTCAGAGGGAATATGTGTGAAGAATGATTTGGAGAAATCCACCAAATTATTTAAGTTGGAAAAAATATGTAAAGTAAATAGATTCACAATAGGTTTTCATAATGGTAATTTTTTTTAAGAACCCCCAACCTTGTGAAATTACAATCAATGGAAGACATTAGGATTTGAGGGAAACTGATGGTGTTGTGGAATGTTTGGACATTAGATCATTGATTATGGGAGTAATATGACAGTTATAAGAAACTAGATAATCCTTATATTGAGGGGAGTCAAAATGATGTCAATAATAACTTTGTTAAATTCACCCAACCCTCACAAAAGAATTAAAATCATTTTTCATCCAAAATATATTAATATTTTGAAAATTTGTTTAAAGGTTATGGAAGAAGTTATAATATTAATAAAGAATTTAGTTTAATCTATACTAAGAAGGAATAAGATACTAGTACTGGAAGGTGGCCACAAATATGAAGGGATTTTTTCTGTTGATAGAATGTAATTCTACATTGATGTGCGAACATATAAAATTTATAAAATCTAATAGACATAAGAAGAAAGTAAAGGAATATGTCACAAGCAAGAAAAGATGAAAATTCTATGGAAGAATAGGTCTCTTTGTGGATAGTTTTAATCTCTCCATGAATGTTCATGATAATGGAGGATATCTCAAACCACATAGTGAGTTATCTTTAGAAAGTTACAAGTCAATTTAAATAGTGTAAGATATCTCTAGCGAAGAATAGATGGCTCTCCGAAAGATACTTCTCAAGAGTAACCTAACAAAAGAAAAGCAATTGTGTGGAAGGAAGATTTTAAATAGAAAATACCCTTAAAGATGCACGAGAATATTACTCAATTGAGAGAAGTTGGAAACAAAAAGGTATCATATATATAAAGATACCAAGGTTACTTAAAGTATTAAATCTAAGAGAACATTATTTCTAGACATATTACGAATGTCTGAGTGGTTGTATGGATTAATAAATTAGACGAAGTAAATAATTTTTTAGCATAAGAAAATAAGAAAAATGTGTGTTTCGTACTAATTGAATATATGAAATAACGAGAAAAATAAGAAGAATAATTATGTAATACATAAGAATATTAATGGTTGAAATCCAAGAAGGAATACATGAAGAAAAATAATGTTGATCTGAAATGAGTTTTTCTGTTGATAAATTATTATCATCTATATCGCTCTAATTGATGAGTGAAGAAATATATAGTACATTACATGATAGGTTTTAATGAAGTATAATAAAAAAAGAATTGTTTTAGATTTAATTCAATGTTTATTTTCCCCATTAATGAAAATTATGAAAATATATAGTCATTACATAGAGCTATAGAACCTAAAATGAAAGAAAATGTTGAAAACCAAAGATTTCAGACACTAAAGATTAAAAAATTATTTGATTAAAGAAATAATGGTAAATTTAGATCTACTAAATTAAGTAATAAATAATTCTATCATTTATTGAGGTTATCCTTTGAAAATTTATGTCAAGAGTGGGGATGGAATTTAAATACACTTTCTACAAAAATGTTGAAAAGAATAAATGAGATGATTTATTGAGTAATATTGTCCATAAAATATCTATAAAGGTGAAAAATAAATGTATTAGACTGTGAAATATAAGTACAATAGAGAAATATCTGTGAATACATGGATAAATTAGACAGAGAAATTTAGTTAATTATCTGGATAGGGATAAGTAAAAAAACTATAATTTCTATAGAATAATAACTCCATATAAATATTAAAATAATTAGAACAATATATGTTCAGAAAATGAATGTTGAATGAATAATAATGAAGTTCTAAGAATACAGGAAGAAGCCAGATCACATTAGTGTGTTTACTGAAAAGAAATATGAGGTCATTTATAAATGTAATAAAAACAATATGTTGAGATAATTGTAACATGGAAGGAAATATTTGAATGAGGTGAAGAGCCTATATAATCTTTTAGGCCTATCAAAGTAATATATAATGTTATTTTTAGTTGACATAATATATAAAACCATAACAATGGGATTAATGGAAATAAAAATTTTGAACACACTGAGTGGAAAATATCATTGAGATGTTTGTGCATTCTAATTAAATGATAATATAAGGAGGTTGATAAAATAATGTCACTTTGTGAGATATGAATGGTTTTTTGTGATGCATGTCACTATGATGGGAATGAAAAATTAGGATTGGGTGAGTATAATATGACTCTATTGATAGTTCATGACTGAGGATAAAATAATTATAAATTGAAAAGGATGGAGTGGTTTATGTGTTCCTATATTACTATGCAATGAATAGTGAATATACTAGAACCAATATTGTGAGAAATCATGTAAATTTCAATTGATAACGATTTGTTGTAGGAGTATTTTTATTATCATAATTCATATGTTGATAATTATTAGGGTGATGGAATGTTGTCAACTAGAGCCATGATAAAAGAAGAGAATCCGTATTATACTTGAGGAAATTGAGTGTCCATGAAAATTTTGTTAATGTGGTACACATATAGAGGATTGATATTATTGATAGAATGATAGTTGAATAGATGAGAAAGATTTGAATCTAGGTTATTTATGTAGATCCAATGAATGATGGAACCCATAAAAATAAATATCATAATATATTTTTTACAACAAATAGTGAGAGGTAGAAGATGATAAGTTTTATTTCTTCCTAAGGATACATAAAAATAGAGACTTGATAAGTTTAGGTAATATAAAAAAAGATGTGTTGAACTAATAAACATACAAGAAGAAAAATGTGAGGATTTTGTGACATATGAGTGGGTATTCATGTAAATGTGATAAAAGAATGGTGATGGTTGGATTATTTGTAGAAATAGGTATAATTCTAAAAAATTAATGATCGAATTGTAGATGTTAAGTCATGTTACAAGAATAATTTTATATAGCGTATATATTAAAAATATTAGAAAGAAACAATGTAAATGAAATTTGAATTATGGTATTTTTAGAAAGAGATTCTTCATGAATTAATAATTATTCCTTCCCAAGTATACATTTCAATTCGTGTTTAAAAAGTATGACTTGATAAGATGATGTGAAGATGAGTTTCCAAATATGGAGCAATAGTTTGTAAGTTGAATCAAGTTTTATCATAATATTATTTTCAAATAAGTATTATCAGATATGAGAATTCTGTAAACATGTCAATGGATAACATGATAAATTGAATATTTGAAATATTTGAGGAATGAGAGTTGTATAAAAAAATAGTGAAATGAATGATATCTGATAGAGGGTTTTTGTAATGTAAAGTATTATAACATGAGAAATAGTGTCCTCTTGAATATGAATTCATACAAGGATACCAAAATATATATTGGTCGTTGATTGATGAATCTGTGAATTTAGATCTGAAATAAGTGTACCATAAAAAGAAAATGCATCATGAGATTTATATTAAAAAAATTATTGAATAATAATTTATTTTAGTTATGTTTAATAGAATCAATAATATAGTGAATGAGAAGAATATTTTATAATTAGGGTCAAAAATTAAAGATTTTCTAACAGTTATATACCTATGATTATATTACTTCGGTTAATTTAGATATGATCATGTAATGAATATATAGTTACATGATGATTTACATGAGGAGTCATATAAATAAAAATAAAATTTGAAGTAGCATATTAAGACATAGTGATAAATTTCTAGATGATGATGTTGAATGAAAAAGATAATATTTCAATAAACACATCATAGAAGACCCATTGATATGATTAGTGATAAAAACTTGTAAGTTAAGTTTGAGGATGATTACATGATAGGAAAAACCTCATAAATGTACTTGAGAACATACAATTCTATCATAAGTAGATAAATGAATTTATAATATAGGGAATTTAAATCTTACAAAAAGTGGGTATTAGAATAATAATTATGAATGATTTTTTCATTTGAGACAATGATCAAAAGGATTTTTGGAGGGTGTGAGAATTAGAAAAATTGTCAGTGAATACTTTTTAATGGGATCAATTTACTGTGTTCAGAAATTTAACCATACAAATAAATTGTTAATAAATATGAAATTTTTCTTTATGAAATATATGCATTGATTTCACACTTTATAGAACCTAGATAATGATGATAATGATGATTAATAAGATATTATTGATATAGAAAATATATATCTTTGAATATTCGGCCATCTTGAGGTATGATGATATTTTTTCTCCGATCCCTTCATAAAATATGAATACTGAGACTTAGGGGTAGAATATTTCTTTTTGATAAAAAATTGAAATATATTTTGTAAATTCGGAGAAACCTACTATTTTATGCTACAAAATTTTTGATCCATATGTTGAGATGGATATATGAAACTAAGTTGAATGAAAACCTAATGAAATTCCATGAAAATAATATCTTCTAAAAGTTGGTATCACTTAGTGAATTTTTATGGACATATCTTGCATTTGAATTAATCAATATCTTTTCATTATAAATAACCCCTCATTTAGACTTATATTCGGTTGATTTGGTGTTCATTTCATTAAGAAAATTCATTTCATATTTCTCTTAATAAATTAATGACAATGTATGAAAATGGAAGAATAAGAAAATGTGTGAATAAAGTATCATCCTTATATGATGATGTTAATGGCGGGGTTTTAAATTCAAATAATTATGGAGGAGGAGAAAAATAACATCCCTCACTAGAGGATATATGAATTTAATTTCAATTAATGAGAGATAAAACTCATTTACATTAAGAAACATTACATATTTATAACAAATCCATAGGGGGAGATTTAATTTTAAAATGAATGATATAAAACCAAATGGATATTTAAGCTCCCATTGGGTAATAATAATTGAAGTATTTTATTTTTCAATTTATTATGGAAACTCAATGAGTAATTTCAATAATATGATTAATTTTAAAAATTTCCTATGGATTTTCCAATGATTTTTCCTGTGGATTTTCCTATGGAGTTACCGAATGAGTTACTTACTGAGAATCATTTGAATGTTCGATTATTATTTGTCAATCCTCAAAGTACCAAACATCATGATTACTAAAATATCTCATGGTTGAATATTATTTTATTCCTAATGTTTATGGACATAGATATTTTGTAAAAAACATGAATTTGGATTTTTTATTGAACAATGAGAAATATGTTGTTATGCTACATATATAACTCTATGATGTATAAGAGATGGATAAATCTATGATGTTGTACCAAATAGAAAGAAATGTAATGTTCTATCATTCTTTGTAAAATATAAATTCATATCATTTGAAGAAATTTTATGAATTTTTTCAGTAATCTTCATCAAATAGGGAAATTATGTTGAATGTATCAATAAGAGAAAACTATTTTTAACAAATATTATTTTATTAATATCACAAGATAGAGTTCAATGGATGGCGTTAATGAATCTTATGAAGTTTGAGTTAAATTTTTTTGTTGAGATGCGTTCAAGTTATAATGTTTAGTTATATAAAGATCAAATTATAAGGCTCAGTTGTACAAATTTATTGTTATGAAGTCATTATGAATTTGTGTACTTTGGATGAAGGTTTGAGGATCAAAACAATAACATTGTAATTTCAATGAGTATGATGATGTTGAGATTTTAATTTCAATGTTTTTAAATAAAATCATTATTTTAGGATGATTTTAAGAGATTTTTTATTTCTAAATTTGATGGAACATTGATATATATTTACAGAATTTTATTATTTAGTAAGATTAAAATGAGATAAAATAAAGGGAATATTATTCTAAAAATACAAATTTAGATCCCATATTAAGACTTAATTTTTAAAGGAATTTATGACAAAAAAATATAAATGATAACATTCATATAAATATGATTGATTTGATTTGATTGTGGAGAGAAAATCAAGATGAATTGTTCAATCATACATTTAAATAAATATTTAATTGGGTTTATGTTTTTAGTAAATCTGAACATTAGGTCATGAAGAATGATTTTATGTCAAAAAACACCAGGTAAAAACCTACAAAATTACAAAGAGATAAAGATTCTAATTTTCAGGTTTCATAAATTTTTTTTATAGAAGTAGTATTATATTATGTCCATGTCATTTTAGAGGAATATCATAAGTATTCAAAGTTCCAACCATAAGGATGTTCCAATGGATAATTGTTGAACTTGTGGTTCCAATAAAAATAATTCCATTCTAGTATATAGGATGAAGACTTTTGGACATAGAATAATGAAACATCAATTATGTAATGTAGTTAAACATTAGAGTTATGGAATTTTCCATCCCACCCCACTTGTAATATATAATGGATATTATTTTTTAAAATTAGTTTCTTGGGTGATTCCTGATGGACTATGTAGTATGTACCCAAATTTGAACTGAAACAAGTACAAATTTGTGGGACTTTATTTACATTAAGTATGTTCATTACATTTAAATGAATCTAGTAAGGTAAAATAACAAATATCTATAGATACTAACTAATTAGAAATTTTATATCTACATTATGAAAGTATTATTTTTTGGGTTAAATATATTTGGGGAAAATATTTCCACCCTTGATTCACCACTACCCCCTTCCCCCTCAGGGTGACTATAAGATCCAGTAGAAAAAACAAGTGAAATTATGGGGATGTTTTTATGATGAAATTAAAGTGATAAATTGTTTTTAATAAAGATAAAACATGTTTAATTAAATGGATTGAATATTTTTGAATGTATACTATTAATAGGGACATAAAATAGGGTCAATATGTTTGGTTCGTCCATGAATTAGTTGTTGATTTATTGGGTCTAAATAAAGATTAATGTATTGGTCACATGGGAGTCAAACATATGTTACCTAATGAAATATTATAGACTATTTTAGATAAAGAAATGATGCTAATATATGTTTAGGAAACTCAACACTAACCTTTTATTGATCAAGATCTGATAACTTCTTTCTATTATACATTTAATTGATATGATGAGGTGATGTATATTTATAAGTCTTCATTACAATAAATTATGAGTGGAAACCGAAATTTTTTATTTATTTCATAGTAATTATTCTATGATATAATGTATAGATATATTTTATTAATTTTTTAGAAAATATAAATTTAATAAACCCTATCATTTAAAAAATTAATTGAATAAATAGTATTTTATTAATTGTCTATAATTACTTTTTAGGACTAAGATGAAAATGAAGAAAGTAAAAGGGACATTTTATAATAGTTAATAACAATATATTCAATGGATATTAGATGGATCTCTAAATTAATAATATTTTTTACATTCATTCAATTTTTATATGTTAATTTTCTTTAGAAATTGTGTTCCCCAATTTGTTTTTTCACTTTTTTAGATATATAATACAATGTTTTTCTTCTAAATATTTTCTGATGTTGTTTGTCATTTCATTTTTGAAGAATCATTAAGTAATATTATGGGTGAATGATTAAATATAAGAATAAATATTTTTATTTGATAAATCATTATTTCATATCATTTTTGGATTTATTTAAATCAAATTTCTAAAATATATTCTTTTATTTTATAAATGTTATATAAATTGATTAATTTTTTATTTATTGTATGTGTTAATTATTTAAAATCAGCATTCACACTCTTATTAGGTATTATATTCCATTTTAAATGATCATAGTCTTAGAAAATGTCATGAAATGTGATGTGTCACATAATGGTAATGAATGATTAGATGGAATCTAAAAAAAATTAGTTAATCTGAAAATTTGAAATCAATATTATTTTAAAAACATTAGGATTTATTTTAGAGTGATTACTGTATCAAACCACTCAGTTGCTAATAGAAAAATGAGATAGATTAGGATTAAAAAAATTAAAGGTGATTATATAAGAGATATACAGAGATATATAGGATCTTTTTTTCAACAACTAACGACATTGGATATGTTTAATGTAATGAATCAATATTTTTGTGAACTTACTGGTGTAAGTGGATAGAGAGTGGATGGATAGAGGCTCTGTTTTATTTACCTACAATTTATGAAACCTCACACATTTCAAACATTGATAAAATCCTTGGATTTTGTTAAAACATTGTGGGTAAAAACTTTGTGTTGAGTTTTTTAAATAATGGGGATTGAGTGATTGATTTCCTTTATCTTTAACAGTTATTCATGTAGATATTTCTCATTCAAATATTCATCTATATTTTTTCAATATTATTGTACACATGAAAATTTTTGATTGTTTGATGAATTTGTATTTAATACATAAACTAGTTTTCTGCTTATTTATTGATCAGGGATTGAGTTTATGTATTATATGTTTCAATGGGGTTTTGAATAACCAAACATATAAATGAATTGAATTAACTGATCATGTGGAAAAATTATATTTCAAATTGTAGATTATATACTATGACATGGTTAAACGTTTTCTTATAATTAATTTTTTGGATTATTGAAAATCACTTTTAAGGGTTTAGTGAGAACCCTCACATGAATGACTATTTTTGGGATACCAAATACAATGAAATTCAACCACCATATGCATGAATAAATCAACAATAATTAATTATATTTTAGTCATTAGTTCAGTAATTCAGACATAGATCCTTGATGTTAAGATCATGGTGATGTTGCAAAATGCCATCTATATTGAGAGAAATGAATTCAAAGACAATAAATAAATCATCTTCTGGAGTATATATTTGAATTACAGGAATGTTACATCAATATGTGATTCATACCATTTTTTTCACTTTGGTGAGTCTCTATAGGTATTACTCCATTATCACATTTTCATGATCCTCTTATTTCAAAGATTTTATATTATCTTTGTCTATTTTTTGTTTGTCAGTTGAATTATTTCTATAGTAGTGGTTGGTTAATCTCATCTTACTAAATAATTTTTAAGGGAATAAAAATAATATGGTACTTTTCCTTATATTCCATATTCTATTATCGTAGATATTATGGTAAATTACACTTGTTTTGGAGGTATCTCTTCAAACAGATGAGCTATAAATCCCTTAATGATTCCCCGGTTTGGATTATTATCCTCCTGAAGTTCACTACTAGATTAATGAAATGATTTCTAAATGTTAGAAACATCTCCTAATATTTATATTATCATAGGATTTGGTAGGATGCATTAGTCTTTATGGGCTATAGATTTATTAATAATGGTAATTGGATATAAACCTCATATAAGACCACTATTATTTCCTTTCTTCCAAAATGTTAGATAGTAATATTTTCCCTAAGCATCCTCTTAAGACTCTGATGAGACCTCATAGGACTCATCTATTCTAATTATATTCTCTATAGATTACTTTTCTAGAATTATCCAACCCTTAGATTTATTTTCTATTCAAGAACCTATGTTTGTCTGACAAACTATATTCATTTTTCCTCTTAGGCCCTTCAATTTTCCACTTCTCTATCTTATTTTTTCCCACTATCGCCCAAGTGAGTGAAACAGATCCCAAATATTATTTTGGATGAGTACCTTTCCATATAAGACTTATCTATTTTAGGAATGATATACATTCTAATCACACCTTGGGTAGAATCCTTTCAAGATGAGATACCCTCCAAATTTCTAATTTTACTATCCTTATATTAAATCAAAGCATTTTTGACGAATTGATTCATAATTCTAAAAGAATTAATATTAATTATAGTTTTATGTATCAAGTTCCACTTTTCCTTAGGTTGGTATAGTTTCATAATTAACACTTCTTACCCTCTAGTGTAAATCCCATTCCCTTGATGTGAGAGAGAGGTTCTTGAAAACAACATCATATAAATGTGCATATAAACATTACCTTATTAAATTGCCTCTTATCCCATCTTAGAGTGATTGGGAATACATGTACAAAGAGATAGTAATGGTATACTAGAAAATTGATCATCTATATTGCACTAATTACACTAGTAAGAAAGAGCCTTGTTCCCAAAATAGTTAAAACCACTACAAAAACTGTAATGTATCGATGTTTTTTAATAATTTTCTCTTAATAACATGAGTAAATTAGTTACATTTTTCGGAAATGTCACCCCAAATATATATATTAATATAGTTCATCTTCCCAAATTTATGTAAATATATATTTAGATATATTAATATATTAATATATATAAACACATATGCATTTTTATAAACACACACACACAGAGACAAATATATATAAACCCCCACACATATATATTAATATATAAATATATATAGTACATATATATTTTAAATATAGAAACAGTTTTATGAATTCATGGCTCTTTTTGTGTTAATTTTACTATTGATTTTAATCGAGGCTAATTAAATATATATATATATACATTAACATATATATATTAACAAACACACATATAATAATATATATATATATAAACATATGATATATATACAATAAAAGATATATATAAATATCATATATAAAAATGTATATATATAATATAAAATATAAGAATATATATATAATATAAAGTATAAACATGAAGATATATAAACAGAAACACACAGATTTATATATAATCACAAATATAATTTCATAAATATATATAATATAAAATTAAAACAAATATATAATTGAAACATAAATATATAAATATATATAATGTATAATGTAAACATATATATAAACATAAAATATAAAATAATATCATATAATAAATATATATATTATTAATTTTTAAAATAGTTTCAAATAAAACCATATATATATATAATAAAAAAATATAAACATATTGTTATATATATATATAAAATAAAAGATATACATATTTATAGAATATAAACATATATATATACTATAATATAAACTTCTCTATATATAAATATAAAATATATAAAATATATAAAATATATATAATTATTATATAAAATTATATATATATATATAATATTAATTTTTTAAATAGTTTAAAATATTAACATATATATATATATATTAATAAAAACATAAGATATATATAAAATATAAATTTAATATATATATATATATAGAATATAAACATATATATATAATCTAAAATATAATCATATAGATATTCGAACACACATATATATAATCATATATGTATGATATAAAATATAAACATATATGTAATATATATATATTTATATATAATATATTTATTTTATATATAGTTTAAAATATATATATATATATATATATATATATTAAAATAAACATATGATATATATAAGATATAAACATATTTGTAAAATATAAATATATATAATATATATATATATATATATAAATAATATAAAATATAAACATATATATATTAATATAAAAAATTATTTTTATATATATAATATTAATTTTTTCAAATTCTTTAATTTAATTATATATATAATATAATTGACTTTTATATTCAAAAAACGTATAGGTGATTTGGTCAGACCCTTTGTGAATTCCGTGAAACTTGTTGGATTCAGTTATTCATGTGGATTATTTTTCTGCATGTGTGGGGCTGCTAGTCTACAAGAAGAAAGAATGGGAGAGGTGGCACAGGAGACGGGGTGTGTGGTAGGCATAATGGGATCATCTACTATAGGAAGAGGGTGAGGCACTAGAGAGGAAGGTTGTGAGGGTGCATAAGGCACTAGAGGGGGTAGATAGGGCATTGGGTGGGCGTACGAGTGTAAGGGTGAGGCCTAGAGGGGTTGGACGAGCATGTAGGTGTGATGAGGTATTGGGTGGGGCGTGAGGGTTTGAGGGTGAGGCTTGGTGGGGGTCAATAGGTGTGTGGTTGCAGTGAGGCATTAAAGGGTGTCAGGATGGTATGTGGCCAGTGTGTCGGTGTGAGGGTGATTTCTAGAGGGGGTAGAGGATGGGATGGAGGGGGTGAGGTATTGGATGGTATGAGAGAGGTGTGAAATAGTAGAAAATATTTTCCTTGTAAAAAAATTACAAATTTCAAACAAAAAACTACAATTTTTTTTCAAAAAAAACAAATGTTTTTACAAACATTAAGCATGTGGGTATGAGGGTGAAACCTAGTGGCGGGGGAGGATGGGAAGGATTGGGTTGAGGAACTCTGAGATTGTTTGTGTGTGGCAGATTCCTATAAGGGTGAAGAGGATGGGGTGAATATTGGTGAGGCACTGGATGGGATGGAAGGGGTGTTAAATAGTAATAAATATTTCTATTGCAAAAAAAATTACTAATAAAAACAATAATAAAAAAGAATTATCGAATTTTTTTCCAAACATTTTTAAATAAGGAGTGTGGGTGTGAGGGTGTGGCATTGATTGGGAGTATGATCCTGTATGTTTTATGAGGCCTTGGGTGGGGTGTAGAGGATATGGGGTGGGTGTGAGGGTGAGGGTGAGGCATAGAAGGGGCGGACAAGCATGCAGTTGGGGTGAGTCTTTAGGTGGTGTGGTTTCCTTCATAAAAGGTTTTATGAACATCAAATACCATACATAATCTAAAATTTCTATATTGGGATTTGGTGTTAGTACAAAAATTAGAGGAATTGGCTGGAGGTCGATGATGCATTAATATGACAAAATAAGTATAACTAAAAAGATATGAAACTTTATTGATCTCTGAAAGAGATATTCATGCCACTAGAAGACCATTGAAAAAGACATAAACAATAAACATGTATAATATGGGTGTAAATAATGGAAGTGGGTTAGCTTAAGTGAAGGGGATAATGTGTTGAGAGGGCACATGATTGGATGAATAAACATTAAGAAACTACCCCACCAGTGGAGGTGGGCACTTATACATAAACATCAAAATTATTAGGGAATCATGAATCATATATGACATCACTCGATTCATGAGATTCATTTGGACCAATGATTTTATAATATTCAATTTACATAATAAAAAAATATTTAATTTAAGTCATTAGAGTATCAATTATACCATGAAACTAAATTTATAAAAACATATTATGATTTAATTTATTGAAATATAAATTATTATATTTATATTTATAATTAATAAATTCTCATTGAAGGTCCTAATTCATAATGTTAAGGTTCACATGTATTAATGGGTTTGATATTGGACATCCTGCATACTACAACATAATATTTAATAATGGGAAGGATATATTTTATAAATCATGATCATGATTTCCTCTTGGAATTAATGATGTCTCACAAGTGGATAATATCAGTATTCCTTATCTTATATTATGGTTATATAATAATCAATAACGATACTTATTATTATACAGTAGATTATAATTACGGGAACAACATCAAGAAACGTTTTGTGATGTATCAGACAAGGAAGTATTTGTATAAATAAAAAAACAAGTCATTATTTTTATCATTAGGGATCACATATTCTAATGGGTTTCTTCTTGGTTGGTACACAACCATTATTCGAAATATGGAAATTATTTATCCCATTACAGGGGTCTACTCATGATTTTATAGAGGGCCAAGATTTTGATTTTTCATAAAATATTTCATTATAAGTACAATGTTGTTCATGATTTTTTCTATATATCTCAGGAGAAGAGATATGAACCAAATCATTTTCATACGATCAACAACTATAAGCTATATTTGGAGGTGGAAGAATCATAAGAGGAATTATTGGTGTGTATCATGAAATAAAGATAGAAATTATTTAATGTAAGATAAATCTAATATTTTGGGTTTTTTTAGAATCATGGTTTTATCCAAAAGAATACTTATGTGGGGATAGAAATCATGTGGTCTCAATAACCTTATTTATTCATTGGATATACATGACTTGTTTTCTTAAGGGAGTGAATCCTTATATTGGGTGCTTTGATATTTCATTTTAATTTGAGGTCAAGAAAATGAATTACTTTTGGAAATTTATTATTGAATTATATATTCCAATGCTTGGGAAATTAGTAATTGGTAAATAGGATGGGAAAAAAATCACTACAATAGGGGGTTGCCTGGACTGGCCTGCAAAGGGGGTGACCCGTTAGTGCAGCCCGTGGGGTGGCTCGCGGTGCGGCCTATAGTGGAGCCAGTGATGCGGCTCACGGTGCGGCCCCGCGGTGTGGCCTCATGATACAGCACGCTGTGTGGCACACGGTGTGGCCAGGTTAGTATGAGGGACCTCTCAGCGGTCCTCCACGGTGGGCCTTGGCCGGTCGGAATGGCCGACCAGTCTTCCTATCAGCGGCGCGACGACGCCGCTATCCACCTACGACTGACCAGGTGCTGGCTGCCATCCGCCACCCATGCAGCCCATCAACTACAACCTCATACTCCACTAGTAGTGTGGATGCATGCTTCCACTCCGCCACATGGCCGAAAGGTTGCTGGACACCATCCTGCCCTAACGCGGCTGACGGGTTGCGGCCTCCTCTTTAACCAGTGGCACAGACGCCCACCGTCCTTCCTTTATCACGGTCGGCCTAGTGCCAACTGTTGCCTTCTTCTATGATCCAAAACGTCTTCATTGTAAGCCCGAAATATTAAATGATGACATATTCACGATCCTTCCATTGAGGGATCCTTGTCCATAAATTGCGCTTAGCAAAACTCAGTGTTTCCAGCATCAATAAATATTAGGGGTTGTTGAATGCTTGAAGAACGCATGAAGAATAAAGTGAAATAGGAGAATGGTTTGTATGCGGGATGATGGCCATGTTCATTTGTCCATCATCATCATGAATTTAGGATATGATGAATCAATAAAGTAAATTTGAACATAAATAAAACCACTGCCTCAATTGTTCGTTGGATGTGGCATGAGGAAGAAAGATGTAGTCGATAAAGAACGTCGGCGTTCGTTGCTTCCGCAAGACGCTTCAGATCCAGGATTGGAGTTGGTTCCTCTTTCTTCATTGTGGGGTGGTTCTTCATTGGAGAAATTTCTTCCCAGTTCTCCACGGTTCTCCCAACTCCTCTTTTCCAATGATTTCCATCCTTGAAATGAGGAGCCAACATATATTAAAATAGGTTTATCAAATTAATTAATGTTGGAACAATTAATTTGGTTATGTTTCACATTAATGTTTCCACAATTAAATGGCCCATTAAATTTAATTACATTGTCCCAATCGAATGGAACAATAAATTGAATTCACGTTGAAACAATTGAATGAAAGTATTCCAAGGAATTTCCCGACATTAATGAAGGGTTTGGGTGGTCCCCACCATTAAAATTCAAAACAATGGATTAAAACTCGGGTGGTCCCCACCTCCAGAACTCAAATGGAGGTTTTAACATGAAAAATAAAATAATGATGTTTTATTTTATTTTAATTCTTTTAGCACACCCACAAAATTTCTAAAAACTTACTATGACTCTCATCCTACTGCGGTTAAGGTGAAGGTCCCCTCAAGCGAATATCGGCGCTGTGAGTTCAACGGTGTCCTTATATTTCCATTCTGAGAAATGGTTCAATAGTTACAAAAACCCACTCACACGCATTATTAATGTAACCAAAAAAAGTTTATAAATTCATTCCGGGCACTCCGGGCCTCGGAATGTTGCACCGTTAATTTTCGGGGAATCATAAAATTCTCATATAAATAAAAAAAAATTACATGGAAAAATATGGGACTTTACATTCTCCCCACCTCAGGGCTTTGCATCTCCGAAAAACACAAAAAAACCTAGAAATATAGGTGGGGTACTGGGCACGTATCTGAGCCTCTAGCTCCCATGTTCTCTCTTGGAGTTTCCCATGCTACCATCGAACGTGCACCAGAGGTGTCGACCTCCCACAAATGACCCACTCTGGTCGACCCTCAATCTCTACTAGAACCTATGTAAACGTCACCCCCTCGTCGATGTGAATATCACCACAGTCAATGATGTGTGAATGTTCAGACATGTATCTCCTCAGTTGGGATACCTAGAAAACATTGTGCACCCGGTGCAACTGAGGTGGAAGAGAGAAGTGAAAGCCACCTCGCCGACTCTGCTGAGGACCAGAAAAGGTCTAATAACCCACAGAGATAACTTTCCTCGCCATCCAAATCTCCACAATCCTAAACAACGTGAGAACCTTAAAAATTCATGGTCTCCATCCTCGAACTCTAGAGGTCCTCATATACTATCAACATAAGATTTCTACCTGCTCTGTGCAGTATTCGTTTACCCGTGGATGATCCGCACCTTCACCATGGTAGCTCATACCACCTCTGGACCCATGAGTGATGTCTCCCCTAGGTCATTCTAGCCCAGTGGTAATCTAAAAAGTCATCTGTACAACGCCTCAAATGGTGTCATACTGAAAGTGGAGTGATATCTGTTGTTGTACACGAACTCAAACAATGGTAAGCGATCCTCCCATCTGCAGCCATAATCAAGGACACAAGCACGTAACATGTTCTCGAGGGTCTACATGGTCCGCTCCATCCGACCATCGGCCAGAGGGTGGAAGGCGGTGCTCAATCAATGGTGTGTCCTGAACGCCTCCAGCAACCCCTTCCAAAGCTAGAAAGTAAAACATGCATCACGATCAGAGACAATCATAGATGTCACTCCATGAATCCGTACAATCTCCTACACTTAGAGACAACCCAATCTATTTACTGATCCATGCTATCTGATATGTTGGATGTTGGGGGACTTGATGAGTCAGTAAACAATCACCAAAATATAATCATGACACCTTGGACGTGCATCTATGTACCATCATGAAGCCCATAGAAATTACACCCCACTTCTACTCTGGAACCTCTAATGGCTTAACTAATCTTTACTAGAACCTGATGACCTGCCTTCACTTGCTGACAATTGAGTCACTGAGAGACAAACTCTACCACTACCTTCTTCATTCCCGACCACCAGTGCTGACACTGGAGGTCATGGTACATCATCACCACTTTTAGATGTACCGCTATAGGGGACGTATGGAACTCCCTCAACACTTCTTCTCTATGTTCTATCAGTACCATAGTACCCCCTAAAAAGTGGAATAGGTGCTCCCCACCTTCAGAAAATCCATCAGGTGCATGTCCTGTGGATATCTTATCACATTGAGCCACACAGTCTATGTCCCCTAGCTGCGCCTCCCTAAATCACTGAAGGAGTGGGGGAGTGACTTTCAGGGACTAAATATATGTTTCCCCATATCGATCCACAAATTATATCTGCAATGTGGGTAGATTCTCTACCGCCTCACTCAGCAACTGTATACCAGATCTTCTGCTGAGTGCATCTACTACTACATTCCCTTTCCTAGGAGTATAGACTATCTCAAAGTCATGGTCCTTGAGGAACTAAAGCCAACAACATTGTCTCAGGATCAAGTCCTTTTGGGATAAGATGTAACGCCCCGACCCCAGCTACCCAGAGTCGGTGCATTACTTCGTAACATTGGCATGACCACAAAGGATCAAGTCTCGAAAGACCGATTAGTTTAGTAGCCTTGGAAACACTAGATACATTCATAAATCTTACATTACATCATAAAGTGAAAAACTAATAAAAAAGTCTTCATAGTCCACACTCATATCCTCTTCTGACTATCCCTGCAGGTCATTCATAAAATACTTCTTCACATCCTGGAAAATATTAAAACATTGAAAGGGGTGAGCTCAGATGTTCAGTAAGGATAACAATAATGCGGAAGCTCTCATAAATAAACATTAACATTTAAGGCAATGTATAACTAAAACAAAAGCCTTTTAACTTCAACATAATATGGAAAAAGTAAAATGAGATAATGCCATTCACTTATTCACATGGATATTCTACTGGTCGAATAATCACATGCAATATCAATAAGCACTTTCATAATGATGGAATGCATAATGCCAGACTATCATAACCATGTAGCCAAGGCCTCGTGCCAAGACCACAAATAAGATTTTGTCAAGGCCTTGTGCCAAGACACTAGTTTGTCTCATGAGACCTGCCGATGCATCGAGGAGCTATAGCGGGCTCCACCCGTCACTTATTAAGTCCAATGCATTCCTCATATGAATAGGTTTAAACATATCATAAACCATAACATAATCGTATCACATAAAACATGCATGAAGGAAACATAACATTTCCACATTTCAATCACAATATATCATAAATATATTGTCATAATAGAATCCTTTATCAAAACCATTTTCAATACCAAAATACATAAAAATTATATGGTATTTATTTTATTTTAAAAACATTACGGCTTGTTGAGGAAGCCAAAGACCAAATAATACTCGCGGCGGCGGAAAAGGTCGTTGTCACCACGTACGTTAAAAGAAACATTCCTTTTTGTATTTTTTTAAAACGCTTCGTAGAAAAATATTCCTTTTGTATAAAAGTAAAAGTCAAAGGGGTTTATACACCGTATAAAAGAAAGTTGTGTGTAAAAAAAAAATATGCCTCAATGAAAGGAGATTGAGACGAAGTCCCATACAAAGATCATTTTTAAAATAAAATAGATATATTATGTGTATTCACTAGAGGTACACATAAATAAAGTAAAAAATACAAGATAGGACATAATAATATCATGACATAATTTGAAAGTAGGAGATTAACCCAAAGAATGGAAGTTGGGTTAAGAAGTTCCCTTACCTTGTGTCCGACTTGACTCAACCGTTCTTTAACCTCCTGAATAATAAACTAGAGTTAATATCTACCTTATTAAGAACCATTTTCAATTTCATTATCCTTTTTATATCACTTATTACAATGTTATGAACATTATGTAATTATTTAAGTTAATAACGGTCGTTTTGTCGATCTTTGGTACTTGAGTCAAAAATAAACTTCTTATAATTACAAGTTGTTCATGTGGTAGAATATCCATTATATCCAGAATTATATTAATGATTTATATTTCATATATATCTTATATATCCAGTATATACATTCATTTATAATATTACGTAACATTTAGAGGTAAGAAATGAAATGCACCGTTCATGGAGACGGTAAGCCGTACGTACGCATGAACGCTACTTTCATTTCAATTTCATATTTAATGGAACGAAATCATAATTATATAATGGTATAATATAGTTCCAGTATAATATCATATATAATATCATTTACTCCATCCTTTATACATTCCACATATGGCATTAACGATTCAAATCACTTTGAGGGGGCGGTAGTCCGCACTTCCTAAAATGAAATTATCGCGTTTTACCCATAATGGAAATCATAAAGTATGCCATAAATGAGAAATACAGAAGCATAAGTAAAACAAAAACATATTATATATCATATATAAAAATAGTGACATCTTAATGGCCACCTTTGAAGGTGTTATATGAGTGTTGAACAATCATCGTTTCGTGATGCAGAAATTCGCCATCCACAGAAACCGTATGTTCTTTAACCATTAGATGTAGGTGTGTGTAAGTGTAGATCGAATCCTTCTTATAACAACATCCTAGTATATTGAGGATACTGGTGTTGTTACAAAAAAATTGAATAAAAAGAGTTTAGGGGGTTGGAGAAGAAAAATAAAACAAAAAAACATTAGAAAAGACATTACCTCAAAATCGGGTAACTCTTTTTGATTTGAGCCAAAGGCTTCCTTGGGAAGAGTTCTGCCCAAAGTGAGGCTTCTAGGAGTAAGGGAGGAATGTTGGGAGAGTATTTGGGCAGAGGTTGGCCGAGCCAAATGGCTTGAAAGTGTAAATGAGGTGGGATAGGTGGGGGCCTTTTATAAGTGGAGAGGAGGGGCACTTTTGGAAAGATTGAAATGTTACATTATTTCACAATGCTTTTCGGATTATAAAGGTCCCACACTTATATAATTCGAGGCTAAGGTGATAGGGTTTCGAAATCTCCTCATCCAATAGGCTTTGTACAAGTGTAAGCCGTGGATTTTGCATTATCTTCTCATTTTATTTAAATCGTTAAATAATGAGGTCATCGCCACATCATAATGATGTCATAAATAATTTAATTTATTTAATGTCTAAAAATTATAAAATAAATACTATGATGTAGGAAATCTTTTTATCTTTCTAATGAATATTTATAGTCAAAAGTTGGACTTGTGTAACCCCAATTAAAAATTGTTTTAGTAAAACAATTTATGTTAGTGTCATTTTCACTTTAACATTAAATAAAAGCTAATTTATGTCATTTCCCAACAAAAGTGGATCCATGGGGTCCCCAAGTTGACCCATGGCTTTTCATGGTCGGCCATGACACAACCAATGAGGTTGGGACATGTGTCTAGGTCATTTAATATTATTAAAGTATTATTTTTACCTTAAACTACCCTAATTACCACTAATCGCGATTAAGAACTTAATAAGTTACTATTCACCAAAAAAATTATTATAATCTTATTGAACCACATTTTACATACTAATGACAACCATGTATGTCGGATTTTCAAAATTCAATACACATTAGTGGTAAACTTTCATTTAACTGAAAAATCAGTTTGCTTGATTACCACTTAGTGGTTTCACTATTCATCAAAAATTGAAGTTTTTCAGAATAAGGCCAAAATTTCACCCTAAGCTATAATTGATATTCCGAATTCAAAAATGATGTCTATTTTACAAAATTCCAAACATATAAGTTTCATTAATTAATTTTATAATTAATTCCCGCTGTTACGACAAATAGCGTGTTTTTAAGAAACAATTTATATCAAAAGATTGGCAATTGTTTATGTCCAATTTCAATGTTAAATTAATTCTAATGACCACCATTGGATAAAATGGTCAAAATATATTCTAATTATACCTTAAAACCACTAAATATTATAACTTATCACTATAAATTAATTTGATTAAAAAAGTTGTTTTAAGTATTTTTCACTATTCATAAAAATTTGGAAGTTCTCGGAAAATTACAAAAAATTCAACATAGGCTAATTTCAATATTAGGAATACAAAAATGAAGTCCATTTTGAAATATAAAATTTCTATAAATTTATAAGGTGGTTATTACTATTCGTAACGGCTACTTTGATTAGTTGCGGTGTGTTAGAACTTGAACTTGCGTACAATACAAGCTATTGCATTATTGAAAGAGAGGCGTATCATGGATGCTCGGGGTGTTACATTCTCCCCTCCTTCAATAAATTGCGTCCTCGCAATTTGAAATTTTTCTTTGAAAATAAAAGGTTGAAAAGAGAAAATACCTTTGAGGAAAACCCACATCGGAAATAAGGTTAATAAATATATAACATTAAAAGAAAGCAAGATAAGGACAAAGGTCACCCGATATAGCCCATTCTAGGATTCTATGAAAATATGGATATGGAAGAAAAACAAACCATCATGGTCTGATGGAGAGTTATAGAAAACAGGATTAGGAGAAAGTTTAACCATAAGAAAATCACAAACTTGTGATTGGTTAAACGGTCATTGAATTCCCAGTTGGAAAAGTTAACCGACAACATTTTTGTTTTAAGTTACCTTTTATAATGTTGAGGAATTTATTTAGGAGATTTACCTAGAACGTAAGGGAATACACATACTTGTTATGTATACTTTCATTCTTTAATAGATTTTTACCACAAACCCAACTTTTACTCCAAATGGTAACAGAACTCAAAAATATTCTATTTATCCTAATTGTATAAGGTTCAAAATGTTAACACATACCATTTAGATTATTAAAACAATTTTGTAATAACCAGGGACTTCCTGTAGGCTAGTGGTAGGAAATAAAGGCTTGTCGCACTATGGTTGTGGGATCGATTCCTGCAGCTTTGCCCGACGCGACGGGTTATTCCCCACCCTGCAGGTTGAACTTTTCCTAAAAATATAGTACTATACTATTCCAAAAATAATCTTCATAAATGTTTTAACCTTAAACAATACTATCCAAAGTTCAACTTAATCCACTCCAACCTTTATAGTTATCCAAAATACCTTCATCCAGACTTTCTCTAAAAGGTCTCTAAATTCCAAAATCAATTGTAACATTAGATTCCCCAAACAAAGAAAAGTTTCTCTTATTGTCACATACTAAAAATATGATTACCTTAATCATATTAAAACCTTACTGAAATCAAAAAGTACTGCAATACAATCCATATATATATATCACATTATTCTTATAACCAGAATATAATCCTTGAGTCCAAAAGCACCAATACATTAATTATTCTACTTCAACTGTAGTCACAGCATAAGATTGGCCTTGATCCCTTGGCCTTTTCTGAGGTAAGTTTCCCTGACGCTTAGGACATTCATTTGCATAATGACCCATTTCTCTACAATTGTAGCATTCAACTTTGACAGCCTCTTTCTTTCCCTTGCAATCACGAGCCTGGTGACCCTTTTCTCCACATTTATAAAAAACTCCCATTCCTTTTAAGCACATACCAGGGTGATTCTTCCCACAATTATCACATAAGGGAAAATCCTTCTTTCCCTTTTTCCCTTTATCTGTCTCTTGTTCCACCACTCTCTTCTTCTCTTGCTTTACTTTGTTGTCATAAGACTTAGAGAATTCCTTTTCTGTCTTGATAGCACACGAGACAATATCTTCGTATGATGAGAAGGATTGTGATACTAAAGCTCGACGGAGAAATGGTTTTAACCCATCAATGAAACGATCAATCTTACTCCTTGGGTTACGTATATAATTGGCAGCATACCTTGCTAACCTTGTAAAGTTAGCCTCATACTTTGCGACATTCTCATCCTCCTTCTGCCTCAGACTCAGAAATTGCCTTTCCATATCCGCTCGATGGTCTCGAGGAAAGTATTTTTCTAAGAACATCTCTTTGAACTCCTGCCATTCCATGTTTGTTAATTCATCATCTTCCTTTGTGTTTTGAATTAGTGACCACCATTGATCGGCATCTCCAGTGAGGCGGCAAACTGCCATGACAACCTTCACCCTTTCACTACTCCCCAAGGCATGGAATATTTTCTCTAAGGAATTTATCCATTGCTCAGCTACTGTAGGATTTGTACTCCCATTGAAGGTTGGTGGTTGTTGCCTCATGAAACGGTCTAGCATTGATCCTCCATGTTGCGGATCAGGGTGCTCCATACGAGTAGGGTTATTATTCATAACCTGAGTGAGTTGTCCCAGTATGGTATTAAGTTGATCAGCACCAGTTGTATCTCCAGATCCACAATAATTATCTTGAGCAGGACGACAATCCCTACACGGAGTTCGTGCATTGATACGGTTTCCATTTCTTCCACTAGGCGCCATTTCTAAACAATTTCATAAACTAGATCAGTTTATGAATGAAAATACATAATCCTATACTTATAAAACACTTAACATAAATTGAACTATTTATGGATATAATCCATAATCATAAAAAGGTTTTATTCGAGGAAGTATATACTCATAACCGTTCATAGTGGTTTGTAAAGAAGATGAGAATTATCCTAAGCATATCCCCCGGGAGTGTCGTAACCAAGAGTGAAGCAAGGCCCGTTGTCGTGCACCAGTTCCCGTTCGAGTCTAGCTTAAAGCGGTGTTTTCGGGTTTTACCCCTAGGTACATCTGTGCCAGAGCCGCCTCTACCTGCTCGTATCCAGACAGGGATGTATTGCTTGGAAAACTCACAAAATCTCTACAATACCAAAATTCTAGTAAGTTCTTCTATACTAATCCTCAAATTCTATCTTTGGGCTATGTGCTCTAATCAGAGTTTATCTAAATCTAGCTTCCAAGGTTAGTACTAAACTGCCTCTGATACCAACTGTAACGCCCCGACCCCAGCTACCCAGAGTCGGTGCATTACTTCGTAACATTGGCATGACCACAAAGGATCAAGTCTCGAAAGACCGATTAGTTTAGTAGCCTTGGAAACACTAGATACATTCATAAATCTTACATTACATCATAAAGTGAAAAACTAATAAAAAAGACTTCATAGTCCACACTCATATCCTCTTCCGACTATCCCTGCAGGTCATTCATAAATTACTTCTTCACATCCTGGAAAATATTAAAACATTGAAAGGGGTGAGCTCAGATGCTCAGTAAGGATAACAATAATGCGGAAGCTCTCATAAATAAACATTAACATTTAAGGCAATGTATAACTAAAACAAAAGCTTTTTAACTTCAACATAATATGGCAAAAGTAAAATGAGATAATGCCATTCACTTATTCACATGGATATTCTACTGGTCGAATAATCACATGCAATATCAATAAGCACTTTCATAATGATGGAATGCATAATGCCAGACTATCATAACCACGTAGCCAAGGCCTCGTGCCAAGACCACAAATAAGATTTTGTCAAGGCCTTGTGCCAAGACACTAGTTTGTCTCATGAGACCTGCCGATGCATCGAGGAGCTATAGCGGGCTCCACCCGTCACTTATTAAGTCCAATGCATTCCTCATATGAATAGGTTTAAACATATCATAAACCATAACATAATCGTATCACATAAAACATGCATGAAGGAAACATAACATTTCCACATTTCAATCACAATATATCATAAATATATTGTCATAATAGAATCCTTTATCAAAACCATTTTCAATACCAAAATACATAAAAATTATATGGTATTTATTTTATTTTAAAAACATTACGGCTTGTTGAGGAAGCCAAAGACCAAATAATACTCGCGGCGGCGGAAAAGGTCGTTGTCACCACGTACGTTAAAAGAAACATTCCTTTTTGTCGTTTTTTAAAACGCTTCGTAGAAAAATATTCCTTTTGTATAAAAGTAAAAGTCAAAGGGGTTTATACACCGTATAAAAGAAAGTTGTGTGTAAAACAAAATATGCCTCAATGAAAGGAGATTGAGACGAAGTCCCATACAAAGATCATTTTTAAAATAAAATAGATATATTATGTGTATTCCCTAGAGGTACACATAAAGAATGTAAAAAATACAAGATAGGACATAATAATATCATGACATAATTTGAAAGTAGGAGATTAACCCAAAGAATGGAAGTTGGGTTAAGAAGTTCCCTTACCTTGTGTCCGACTTGACTCAACCGTTCTTTAACCTCCTGAATAATAAACTAGAGTTAATATCTACCTTATTAAAAACCATTTTCAATTTCATTATCCTTTTTATATCACTTATTACAATGTTATGAACATTATGTAATTATTTAAGTTAATAACAGTCGTTTTGTCGATCTTTGGTACTTGAGTCAAAAATAAACTTCTTATAATTACAAGTTGTTCATGTGGTAGAATATCCATTATATCCAGAATTATATTAATGATTTATATTTCATATATATCTTATATATCCAGTATATACATTCATTTATAATATTACGTAACATTTAGAGGTAAGAAATGAAATGCACCGTTCATGGAGACGGTAAGCCGTACGTACGCATGAACGCTACTTTCATTTCAATTTCATATTTAATGGAAAGAAATCATAATTATATAAAGGTATAATATAGTTACAGTATAATATCATATATAATATCATTTACTCCATCCTTTATACATTCCACATATGGCATTAACGATTCACATCACTTTGAGGGGGCGGTAGTCCGCACTTCCTAAAATGAAATTATCGCGTTTTACCCATAATGGAAATCATAAAGTATGCCATAAATGAGAAATACAGAAGCATAAGTAAAACAAAAACATATTATATATCATATATAAAAATAGTGACATCTTAATGGCCACCTTTGAAGGTGTTATATGAGTGTTGAACAATCATCGTTTCGTGATGCAGAAATTCGCCATCCACAGAAACCGTATGTTCTTTAACCATTAGATGTAGTTGTGTGTAAGTGTAGATCGAATCCTTCTTATAACAACATCCTAGTATATTCAGGATACTGGTGTTGTTACAAAAAAATTGAATAAAAAGAGTTTAGGGGGTTGGAGAAGAAAAATAAAACAAAAAAACATTAGAAAAGACATTACCTCAAAATCGGGTAACTCTTTTTGATTTGAGCCAAAGGCTTCCTTGGGAAGAGTTCTGCCCAAAGTGAGGCTTCTAGGAGTAAGGGAGGAATGTTGGGAGAGTATTTGGGCAGAGGTTGGCCGAGCCAAATGGCTTGAAAGTGTAAATGAGGTGGGATAGGTGGGGGCCTTTTATAAGTGGAGAGGAGGGGCACTTTTGGAAAGATTGAAATGTTACATTATTTCACAATGCTTTTCGGATTCTAAAGGTCCCACACTTATATAATTCGAGGCTAAGGTGATAGGGTTTCGAAATCTCCTCATCCAATAGGCTTTGGACAAGTATATGCCGTGGATTTTGCATTATCTTCTCATTTTATTTAAATCGTTAAATAATGAGGTCATCGCCACATCATAATGATGTCATAAATAATTTAATTTATTTAATGTCTAAAAATTATAAAATAAATACTATGATGTAGGAAATCTTTTTATCTTTCTAATGAATATTTATAGTCAAAATTTGGACTTGTGTAACCCCACTTAAAAATTGTTTTAGTAAAACAATTTATGTTAGTGTCATTTTCACTTTAACATTAAATAAAAGCTAATTTATGTCATTTCCCAACAAAAGTGGATCCATGGGGTCCCCAAGTTGACCCATGGCTTGTCATGGTCGGCCATGACACAAACAATGAGGTTGGGACATGTGTCTAGTTCATTTAATATTATTAAAGTATTATTTATACCTTAAACTACCCTAATTACCACTAATCGCGATTAAGAACTTAATAAGTTACTATTCACCAAAAAAATTATTATAATCTTATTGAACCACATTTTACATACTAATGACAACCATGTATGTCGGATTTTCAAAATTCAATACACATTAGTGGTAAACTTTCATTTAACTGAAAAATCAGTTTGCTTGATTACCACTTAGTGGTTTCACTATTCATCAAAAATTGAAGTTTTTCAGAATAAGGCCAAAATTTCACCCTAAGCTATAATTGATATTCCAAATTCAAAAATGATGTCTATTTTACAAAATTCCAAACATATATGTTGCATTAATTAATTTTATAATTAATTCCCACTGTTACGACAAATAGCGTGTTTTTAAGAAACAATTTATATCAAAAGATTGGCAATTGTTTATGTCCAATTTCAATGTTAAATTAATTCTAATGACCACCATTGGATAAAATGGTAAAAATATATTCTAATTATACCTTAAAACCACTAAATATTATAACTTATCACTATAAATTAATTTGATTAAAAAAGTTGTTTTAAGTATTTTTCACTATTCATAAAAATTTGGAAGTTCTCGGAAAATTACAAAAAATTCAACATAGGCTAATTTCAATATTAGGAATACAAAAATGAAGTCCATTTTGAAATATAAAATTTCTATAAATTTAAAAGGTGGTTATTACTATTCGTAACGGCTACTTTGATTAGTTGCGGTGTGTTAGAACTTGAACTTGCGTACAATACAAGCTATTGCATTATTGAAAGAGGGGCGTATCGTGGATGCTCGGGGTGTTACATAAGAAATACCTGAGACTCAAGTGATTAGAGTAGACTATAAAACGTTCGCCCATCATGTAATGTCGCTAAATCTTCAAGGAGAAGAATACCACTACCAACTCCAAGTCATGGGCAGTGTAGTTCTGCTCATGCTGACTCGGTTGTTGAGAACCATACGTGATTACTACTCACGAATTCATTACGACACATCCAATCCTGGTCCCTATTTCATTGCAGTTAACTAAGTACCCAACATATACCTCAGGTAGCCTCAAGATGGGGGCACTCGTCAGTCTCTTCCTCAAATTTTGGAAACTCCGTTGGAATCTCTCTGACCATTGGAAGGGTTTCCCCTTCTTCGTCAATGCAGATAAGGATTCCACAACTTTGGAAAAGTAAGGCATAAACCCTTGGTAGTTAGCGGCAAAACATTGAAAACTCCACAGATCCATCATGCTCCTCGGTGGATCCCAAGATAGTATAACCTCAATCTTTGATGGATCCACCGAAACTCCAACTTTCGAGATAACGTGTCCCAAAAAGTGGACCTCTCGTAACCAAAACTTGAACTTTGCGAGCTTACCATTAATCCAGTGCTTTGGGAGTGTGTCTAGATCTATCTGCAAATGATTGGCATGAACCTCTTCTATCGCTGAGTACATCAGGATATCATCGATGAAGGAAACCACAAAGTGATCGAGGTATGGCTGGACGATCCTATTCATGAGTCCCCGGAACACTGTTGGGGCATTGGTCTTGCCGAAAGGCATAACCAGGAACTCATAATGACCATGATAACATCTGAAGGTCGTCTTCTGCACATCCCCTTCTAGTACCCTAAGCTGGTGATAGCCAGATATGAGGTCTATCTTCAAAAACCATTGTGCTACCTTTATGTATTAGAGTTTTCACCATAGGAATCTAAAGTAGGGAAAACTATTATTAGATGTATAATGTTTATTACATGTTATATGGTACTAGCTTTTAATGATACATGTGCTACTCATTATATTATATCACTAATTCATTACGACACATCCAATCCTGGTCCCTATTGCATTGCAGTTAACTAAGTACCCAACATATACCTCACGTAGCCTCAAGATGGGGGCACTCGTCAGTCTCTTCCTCAAATTTTGGAAACTCCGTTGGAATCTCTCTGACCATTGGAAGGGTTTCCCCTTCTTCATCAATGCAGATAAGGATGCCACAACTTTGGAAAAGTAAGGCATAAACCCTTGGTAGTTAGCGGCCAAACATTGAAAACTCCACAGATCCATCATGCTCCTCGGTGGATCCCAAGATAGAATAACCTCAATCTTTGATGGATCCACCGAAACTCCAACTTTCGAGATAACGTGTCCCAAAAAGTGGACCTCTTGTAACCAAAACTTGAACTTTGTGAGCTTACCATTAATCCAGTGCTTTGGGAGTGTGTCTAGATCTATCTGCAAATGATTGGCATGAACCTCTTCTATCGCTGAGTACATCAGGATATCATCGATGAAGGAAACCACAAAGTGATCGAGGTATGGCTGGATGATCCTATTCATGAGTCCCCTGAACACTGTTGGGGCATTGGTCTTGCCGAAAGGCATAACCAGGAACTCATAATGACCATTCTAACATATGAAGGTCGTCTTCTGCACATCCCCTTCTAGTACCCTAAGCTGGTGATAGCCAGATATGAGGTCTATCTTCAAAAACCATTGTGCTACCTTTAACTGATCAAAGAGATCATCAATCCCTGAAAGTGGATACTTGTTCTTCACGATCACCTAGTTCAGGCATCGATAGTCCACACTGAGTCTCAAACTCCCATACTCTTTCATGGTGAACAAAATCAGCGCTTCCCAAAGGGAAACATTAGGCCTTATGAACACCTTGCTCTATAAGTAATCCAGTAGTACTCACAGCTTCCGAATATCTGTGGGAGCCATCCGATATTCTAGGGTAGAAATCGGTGTCGTCCTGGGGTACAAGTCAATGTTAAATTCCACCAATCTTTGAGGAAGTTGACCTGGAGCATCATCAGGAAAAACATTACTGTACTGGTCCACTACTACAGTATAGTTAGGACTCTCAACATCAATAGATCTGAGGGTAAGACTATCAAACTGTTGTGTTATCGGCTGGACCCTAATCCATTTAAGTCCATCTTACATTACGAAGGATCCATTCATGCAGGTGAAAGTAAACCTGGTCCCATCCATTGTTGAAACACTTCACATTGCACCTAATACAGTCAATCTGAGCATGGACTGTGGATAACCAGTCCATACCCAGGATGATGTCGTAAGGCCTCAATGCTACTACTCGTAGATACCAGCCGAAGCTCTCACCTCCAAGAGTAATCTCACACTACCAACACTAATGTGTAATCTTCAAATCTGCTCTCGTAGGAGTATTGTGCCGTAAGGATCCAGCCAATGGCTCCATAGAAATCTTCGAGCTCCGAATGAGGGTTGTGGCAATAAATGAGTGACTGGGACCTATGTCTATAATTAAAGCAGAAAAAGTGGAGTAGACATAGATTGTACCTATAATATTCTCAGAAGCTCCGTGTTCAGAGGCCTCAAGTTCTAGGAGCTGACCTCATCCCTATCCTCCGGCTTCTTGTGGTCGGGGTGGACCACTTGGTGGTGGTGGTGGTAGAAGCTCGAAATGTCTCCCACCGCCTACTACATAGCATTCTCCTCTACAACGTCTGCCTCTAGCCTACAGACCTCCTTGACCAAAACGATGTCTCTGCCTTGGTGGTCCCTTGACCGTGTGTTGGTCATCAGTATGGCGGGTCGGGCAGTCATGATCCATGTGACCCTACCCGCAACACGTCTATCACTGTGGGTCTATCACCTATCCTTCTCTACCTTGATATCCACACACCACTGACCATGTATCTCACTGTCATCCTCCAATAGGTCTGTTCTACTTGGAACTATGAGTCATCTATCTTCTGCTAGCTTTTGATGACTTTTCTACATGTCATTTGGTGGTGGGTCTCAATGCTGGGGATTGCTCTGCATATAAACTCTCAACTAAAAGTTCTCACTCTAACACCCCTGCCTGTGTCGGGATGCTGAGAGAAACCGTCGAAGCTCTAATCTCCCGTCTGAGACCCTGATAGAAGGTTTGGGACCTTAGCCTCTAGTTGCAACATTTCAACTTCAAGTTCAACCAAATATGTAGGTTCCATTCCAAAAGAAAAAATAAATATGGTCATCCTACTAGGGAGTAGTTCAATAGTAAACTCAAACTCTCCCCATGTTGGTAACCTAGAAAAATTAACTGTAAATATTTTGGGGTATTCACATCCCCCCATAGGAATATGACTACCCAAATAATTTTCAACATAATAATGAAATGTCTCTTAGTATTGGAATAAGATGACCCCATCATAAGGAATAACATGCCCCATCCTTCCTGATATAGAGTCCAGCTAACCCAAAGAAACATGAGTGACCCCGTCGAAAGATAAAAAACAAAACTAGACAAATGTAACATTCAATTTAGGCCTTAAATTTGATCATCCTATCCATGTAATGTATCAGGTTGAATTTTTCAACATCAAGAACTAAAAATTAGCACACTACCTTGAAGACATCTATCACCACCCAACATGTGGGACACTTGAAAACTTTTTAGACAACTTTCCCAAATGTGTGTTAAGATCCTACAAGAATGGAATAATATTTTAATTTAATCCCATCACAACAACTAACATTATTGATATAATATAATGAGTAGCACATGTATCATTAAAAGCTAGTACCATATAACATGTAATAAACATTATACATCTAATAATAGTTTTCCCTACTTTAGATTCCTATGGTGAAAACTCTAATACATAAATCCTTCTAGTCCTAGCCACACGAACACCCACCTTAACATGATGATTAGACCCACCACCCTTGGAAGCATCAGTGTGAACCAGGGAACCCTTTTTGAGAGTGGATTGAGTCTTACTACCTAGGGATATCCTTTAATGAAAATATTCTAGTTGAAAGGATTATCCACAAATATGAAATGTCTTATGTGTTTTTGTATGGTTAGTCTTATTGTGACCAGACCATCTAAATTGGTGCATGAAAAAATATTTTTGTCCAGAAGATGACCCAATAGCTGGTTCTAAAGAAACATTACAACCCTATAACTTCTATTTCATGCCCAAATACACACCCTAGTTGACAACTACACCAAGTAAAGATTCATCAAAACCATTATTTCATGATATGGTAGCCTCCACCTGCGCTTCTTTATAGAATTCCTCTAGGAATGTTAAAATCCACATGGGAATTAATATTGAATGAATGTGATCGCTCAATTCCAACTCAAACCATTGAGACTTTAGGTACTCATTGGTGAAAAAATATAGTTAAAAATTCACGAACATTGCAATAATGGTAAAATACTCTAGAATAATATGCTCTCCTTGTTCCATGGATATAAACTCCTTTTTCATCACTACACATAATTACCCATGGTAAAACTATTAGTAAAATATTTTATAGATATAATTATATCTAAAATCCTTGTGAAACATAGCATGTATGGGGAAAACCCACCATAGAGGCCTCCAGAGTCATTAAGAAGTTAATGATCTTTTAAATATACTCAATTCACTCCCATGATTCCTATGGTCCCTTATCACCATGGAATATGGTTATATGATTCTTATAAAAATCTAAGTCATTATCAACTACTCATACTAGGTTCCTGACACCCACATGACCTAGAGTCTGAATTGTTTGGGTTATATCTTCAACTAAAGAAGGTTCCTTCTAAGGATTCACCCATGAATCCTATATCCAATCTTCCCCTATCAGAGTTGGAATATCATTTCCTAGAGGAATTTTCTATTAATCATTACACAATTACCACACAATATTTGATCATATTCCCAAAATATTAGGACCAACTTCAATAAATAATTTACATGCTTTAAAACAATGCTAATTTTAAGAAATATGAATATTACTGATGAAACTCAACAAATAAGAAATGAAAAGGTACATTTAAATAAACACACCATATGGTTAATTAAAATTACATCAAACTCCATGTATTAGAAATGGAAAAAATATTATGACCTCAGATGGTTATAGTAGTTCAGACATGGAAGCGAGTTGGCAAAAAATCAACCCACTATTACTACCTAAACTCTGATGATCCTAAATCATGTCTACCAAGACTCAAAACCTATCTTAGGATGTTTTAAACCAATTTAGGATGATCATACCTATGATACCATTTTTTAATTGGTCAAACCAATCCAACTATAAATGCAACTAGATCCATCACATCATGGTAGGAGGTGAAATAGAAATATGTAAACAAATATCATATATAAGAAAAAATTATTAAAACACACTAGAGTAAAACAAAGAATAAAACCATAAATACAATATCCAAACAACACAAGAAAAATAATATTACCCCAAAGGTATGAAAAGACTTGACCAATAAGTCTCTGTATGACCAAAAATCACCACCAAACCATCCCACTATGAATGTAATTATGATAATGGAATCAGAAATTATACATTATGTCTTTCCATTTATTTGGATCCCATAATAAAACATTTATAGACTTATAAAGTAAAAAGTAGGATGTGAGGATAAATCATAGTAGAATACTACCAAAGAGTCCATAAAATGTATAATAACAATAATTAATCATTTTTGTCTTGTAAAACAATATAATTTTTTCAAATCATTTTCATAAATCCAAACCCATTCGTACCTCATTTCCCTTGGTTTTCATAATAGCATCTCATATTCAGAAGACATGATTATTCTAAGTAAAATTGATTAAATAAGAGTGAATATTGACAAGACATATGGTAAGTAAGTAAATATGTATGTGTGAAATAGTTCATCTTGTGAAACCATGCCTTAAAACCTCATGTTAAAGACCATTGAAAAACTATAAATGAAAAAATACATAATGTGATAAACAAAATATAATTGATAAGAAAATCTGTATTGGAAAATATTCTATGGGAATACATATTGTACAGAAAATAAGACTAAACTAGGCATATATTGCTTCTAACTGATATCATGTTCATCCACATATTATTGATATCACAATCCTTTGGTGGCATCATGAACACAATGAGTGACATGCCTTTTTCTCAACACGCACAAGGTTCTTAATGATACCATCTTGTCAATATTCATTTAAAAAACAATTATCCCAATTTACAAAAAAATCCTAGCTATTCTGATTTAGTTTTTTTAACCCCATTTCCCAATAATAACATTAATTCAACCATTTAGTCAGATACATGGTGTGCACAAACCATTTTTAATGAAAACAAACTTTAAAACATGATTTTTTTTCAAAAATAATAATTAAAATCACAAATCAATTAAATTCAACGAATAAACCAAAGGACTTTCAAAAAATACACAATTCATATAATTAAACCATTATATAGAAACCCCTACCTCATGAATGTAGGTATACATAATTTCTTTTGAAAAGAGAGACTACGGTAGACTAAATTTTGTCCTCACTACCAAGACCCATAAAAACACATAAATCCTCTATAAAACCCCTAGATATAGAATAAACAACCACTACATGTTCTATAACATAATATAATAATTGATACTATGAAAATATAACAAGAATTGTAAAAATTAGATCAAAAAACACAACATACCCTGAGTTGATATGTAAAGAATGAAAGAAATCCACCATGAATCCATGGAGCAAGACAATCCAGAACAATCGATGGATTATGTTTATACAATATGAGATAAGAGGGTTCTTAGAGGATAAAACAGTGTCCCTGGGATTTTTATTTATAAATTTATATCAATAAAAACTCACTTTCATGATTTACTAGAGAGGGTATATGGTTAGGAGTAACCATACACCATAATCGTGTTCCCTATAAAAATATTCTCTTTGGGGTACACAGTTTCCATATATAGTTACATTAACCATGATCCAACCATGCATAGACCCACTATTTAGGGGTTCATAGTTTGGAGGGGTGGTTCCATTTCTTTTACCTACCATGCACCCATTTTATGTAAACCTTGCCTGGCCGCACGGTTTCCTTGGACAAACAATACGGTCTTCCCAAACCATGTTCCAACTGTGTATTTCCCCAAGGTATCCCAAAATTTTCCAAAAAACTATCAAAACAAACCCATATCAAGACCCATCTACAAGAAAGTATAAAAATGGTCAATAAGTATTTATAATAATTTAATTTAATTTTGAAAATTTCCCACCAAAAAAGATTTTTATCCCCAAGAATGTTCCCAATAATCCATTAATGAAAACTAAGAAGGCCTCTTCTACCAAATCATTGATTACCTCTCCCACATATTGTGGTTATAAAATATGCACTACCACAGTACCCAGACTAAGGGAATCACATAATAGTGTAATAATTTTTCATGGAAATATATAATCTAAATAGGTTTCTCAGTGAAAATAGTATTAGGCTCAATATCAACATCCTCCCATCCAATCACATGGGTATGTTTTGGTTGATACAACCTCAACATTAAACCATCAAATACATAATGAATCAAAGTCAAATGGTACAGTAATTCCAACTAATATTCTACATTTCTATGTCTCTCCACATTCTGAATGTGGAAAAAAATTACTATACCAACTTACCCAGCCTACCCAGCCAGGTATGTCCAAAGTATGTTGAAGCTATGAAGAAAAACCCAATCCTTAAACTAAAACACTAAAGGCTGATGAATATTGTCAACAAATTATTTCTGATGGATCTGTGTTGTGACCAACCACTTCTGGATCAATTTCACCTTTTTTGTCAAATTTTTAATAATACTCAGTCCAAGAAAGGATTTCCCCATATCTTCCCATCACATGGGTGATCTATATTTCCACAAATAAAAACCTTCAAGTATTTAATCCAAGATAATCTTCGCAAAACACTAGATATCTATCCAAAGTTATCCATCAGTTTTTACATGATATGAAATGATAAATTTAAACTGTGAAAAAATCACCTTCGGAAAACTATTCAGAAACATTTATGTAAAACATGGGTCCTTGTAAGAAATAATCACATAGGTAACCCCATGAAGTCGCACAATCTCTTGCATGTAAAATAACTTTAGCATCACTTTAATCATATCTTTAATAGGTATGAAATTAACCATTATCATAAGTTGAACAATGATCATTGAAATCATATACTTTCGACTAGGAAAACATGGAAAATCAATGACAATGTCCCTAGAAATATCATCCCACTTCAATACCAAAACGGGTGAAGGTGGCTACAAACTAGTAGATATCTGGTGGTCTACGTTAATTTTATGGAAAATATGACATTGTTATATAATATCTATACTCGTATTCTTTATCCATAGACACCAATACTAACATGTCAAGTTATGATACATCTTTTAATCCCCATGGTGTATGAAAAACCTGACTGGTGACCACATTCCTTAAAATCCTATCATTGAGTAAATGGAATGGGCAACTTGTTATGGATACACAATGATCTAATGGGAGATTGAGACCACTAACCTGAGGTCTCCCAACTATAATTTCTTTTACAGAAGCAATAACATTCTACGTCAATTACCTTACCTAGGTGAAATCACTCATAAAAAATTGAATATCACTGATACCAATAATACAATCTCCACAAAAGTTTACACTACCAATCTCATATTAGTAAAAAAACTCATCAGATACCACTTTTCAATCAATTCCTTCATTGATTGTGTATGTACTCAATGCATCAAAAAATCACATTTCTTTTCCCAGTAGTGTATGAAACATCAAAATAAATAGTCTGAAGATACTCCCTA
Source organism: Viscum album (assembly GCA_963277665.1). NCBI lineage: Eukaryota > Viridiplantae > Streptophyta > Magnoliopsida > Santalales > Viscaceae > Viscum > Viscum album. The sequence continues at coordinate 1,422,005,415 of OY728137.1, forward strand.
CAATGCCTCCATTATAGTTTTTCATCCCTCTAAGTAAAAATATATTTTAGTCTCTTATGTTCAGAATCATCAAAAAACTGCTCTTAAAAGATATATTGATGCCATGTTCTGAGTACATTAATAACTATTTGTTACTAATGATCATGGGTAATGTAGTTCATCTCATAATTTCATAACTGGTAATGGCTATATGCCACTTACTATTTCCCCTGCATCATGACATATCCCAAACTTATACCTGAAGCAATTCACTAAAAATCATAACCCAAACCATTTTAAAGAAAAATCAAAATTTGTGTAGAATTCAGCCTCACCATTAGCACTATGAAATATCTCTGAAATTTTTCATTCCATTCAATATTTACATAGGTATTGGTTGAAGCTATCATCGAATATGTGAGATTGTAAAAACCAAAAAGAGTTTATCTATAGTAACCATCCAAACCCATGATTCATAAGATCTAAAACCCATTTTTTGGGATTCTCTCAAGGAATAATAACCTTTATTTTTATAGGATCCCCTAATACACCCCACTTATATATAACATGACCCAAACACTTCACTTCCCAGATCTAAAACTCAAAATTTCAAATATTTCAATATAAATGATTTTCCCTAATGTTTTGAATAATAATATATAAATGGTCCCTATAATCCTCCTCTCGCATAAATTACCCAAAAATAATATCCAAAAACATAACAACAAATGATCATAGGAAGGGATAAAGGATTTGGTTCATCAAATCCATTTATACCACAAGATCGTTTGTGATGTTGAATGCAAAAACCCAAAACTCAAAAATTTCATATAGGTGATTAAACAATGACATAACTATATCCACTTCTTGGAATTTCAACTATTGGTTCCCTTACCAATGTTTATCCATTGAAACAAACATTCCACTCTATGTTGGTAAAAGTGATCATCAATCCGGAATAAATTATATTTTTTCTTAATAATCAATATATTAAACTTTTCATAATCCACAAAAAGCCTATGACTCTAGTCTAGCATCATAGTAATTAAAAAATACAATTCCCATGGTGACATTAGAGGATAAAAAATTCCCTTAGAATCATGTTCCTGGAGATCGAATTTATGTTGTACCAACTCAGTAGGTTCCATTCTATAAGATGGCATAAAAATGGGAATCATACCATCTTGTAGTTCAATAGTAAACTCAACTTATCTCTATATTGGTAACCAATAAAAATAATTTAAATGGAACTCAGGGTATGAAAACACCACCATAAAAATTATACAAACCAAAAGGGTCAATGGAATAAAAAAACTCTTTTAATTATCTTGTGATTACCATAGGAAAATTAACAATAGACTACATGCTTCCCGATATAAATTAAAAAGTACCATAAAAACATGAATGTTCCATTCCAAGGATAAAATCTAAACTCAATGATTATACCAATATATCAATTCCAAATTTTTAATCATCCAATCCATGGAAAGTATTAGGTTGAATATGTAAATATAAATAACTAAAAAGTTTCACACCTCCTTGAAGTTATTTACCACCACCTGTCACACGTGACACTTGAAATGTTGTTCAGACTTATTTCTCAATGTCATGGAAATATAAAAAATAATTTAAATTAGTTCCAAATGTATTCCCAACACATCTATTATCATTTATGATATAAAATAACAAGTAGCACATGTATCAATGAAAATTATCACCATAGATGATGTAATGAACAAAGTCCCTCTAATAATAAATGGCCCTAATTAATATTCCTATAGAGAACACTCTACTAAATAAATATTTATTGTATTAGAAACATGAACATCCACCTACACATGATGATCAGACCCACCCCCCCCAAAACACATCATTGTGAACCTTTGAACCCTTGGTGGGAGTGGATCTAGCTTAACTACTGTGGGATATACATTAAAAAAAATGCATAAGATGACTAGATTTACAACAAATTTGAATTTTTGTATGAGTCTATATATAATTGGCCTTGTTCTAACTTAGACATAATTATTTTTATAATAAAACTACTATTATCCTTATGAAGACCCAAAAACTATACATGAACAAAACTGACCCACCATTCACTTCGATTTATGGACAGAAGACACACCCTTTCTAAAAACTACACCAAATAAAGCAACACCCAAAATTTTCTTTATAGATATAACATACACCACCAAGGACTATTTTTTAACTACATCTATGATGGTCAAAAGGCACATGATAATAAAAAATGATTTAATATCAGTCTCCATACCCAACTAAAACCACTGATACTTTAGGTTTTCATTGTTGACCAGATTTGTTGCCAAATATACCAACATCGAAAAATGAGGTGAATACTCTATAAAAGTACACAATCATTTCCCCATGGTTAGAAACACCTATGAATTTTCAAAAACCATCATCTTGGGGTAAAATTACTGATTTATGGGTTTTTTTGAAATAAGGCCATGTAAGATCATCATTAAACATAGCTTTCATAATATGGTCCCACAATACCCTTCCCAATACATTAAGACTCTATATGGAAAACCAACCATATATTCCACAGGTGTCTTCAAGATGTTGATCATGCTTTCAATCCATGCAATCTAATCCTCATATATCTAGGGTCCTTTATTTAATGTCCTCGCTTTTTAGAGATGTTAAAACTCTTTAATTTTTTTAATCCCTCAATGAGTTTTCAATTTTAGATTAAGTCTAGGTAAAAATGCCTTTAGGCCAATCCATTTCCTTTTTGAAGGAAAGGTTGTAGGTGGGATAGAGGCTAATTGAATTCTAATTATAAGATTTAATGGCCCAGACCTCCTTGGTCCACTACATTGTGAAAATGCGGTGTTAGACGCGTTCCAGGAGGTCAAGGTAACTTATCCCCAATGATTTGCCAAAATCTTCTATTTCGATGAACCGTTTCAATGGTTGAAAGTTGTGAACTGTAACATCGCGTTACTTCTTCAGGTCCTTTTGATGATTCTAACTACCCTTTTTTGGAGTAGTGACTTGTGGGTGCATTTGGGTGGACTTTTAAGGAAAACTAAAGGGTAGTAGATTTCGCACGGGCTACAAACGGTTTTTCTAAATCGTGTGGACGAACCTTGTGTAGGATGTCTTGGATGCAATGGCTATTTCATGGTTAGAAAACGGTTTGTCTAACCATGCTGTCTAACCGTACAAGGATTGTTTGATGAGGAAGTAGCGACCACACATTTAGCACACAATTTGTCTAATCATGCGAGCAAAATGTGCGGGCAATTAAACAAGATCCTAAAATTGTGGATCTCAACCGTTTTGCCTCTAACTTGCTTGTTTAAGCTCCTAAGCGGCCAGAACTCGATATTACCCTTTCTTGAGGGTAAGAGAACCTCTCCCAGATGTTTTGGAGGTGATCTAAAGGCTTCTCTTGGTGAAGCAAAGCTGTTTTCTTGAGGTATGTGATTTTCTTGTTTTGTTTATTAGATCTACTTAGATCTACTTGTTCTATTCTATCGGTTTCTTAGATCTACGCCCGTTATGGGTATATCTAAGTGTTTGGAAGCCAAATATGATGAGATTTGGTCTTGGTTGTGTTTGGAGAAGAGATATAAAGAGGATTCATGGAGAATCAACACAGCTTTCTTATGTGTTTCTCATTTTTTGGGGTTTTCATCCAAAACCATTGAGGTAGGGGATTCGTTGCATCACTTTCTTTTACGTGCAACTGTTTTGTTATCATGTTCAATCCCACTGAATGAAAATGATATTGACATAATAAATATTTTTAACCAGATAAGTAAATTGTATCTATCTTATGTTATTTTCTCTTTTTTGCTAGATAGTGTGATATCTATGCTTTCTTTGCTTAGCTATTGTTCTTGATCGAAATCGGTATAGAAATTAAACCAGTATTAATTGATAATTTTTTAGCTAAATATAAAGAGGTATGAAAACGAATCTGGTTCTTGTGGTAATTTGATGTTAACCAAATTGGGGTAGTAAGCATGTTTAATCATTTATGATAACTTACTTGTTAGGTTTCATGATGTTGGAACCATCGGATTATAAATCTGTTAATTCTAGATGGACTAAAGAATTTGATTTTTTGATAATTACTTGAATGGTTCTGAGATACCCTCTTGACTGTTAAAGGTCCATAGCCCAATTGATGTGATGGTTGTCTTTCCTGCTTCTTATGTTGAGACGTGACACTGGAGGGGTGTTGTGATATGTGGGGGCATAGAGGCCTTTTGGTTGTGGCAGCGGATGATGCCTAGAGTGACGAGATGCATCGGTTTATGCATGTGGAAGTCAGGGAGGACACCAGGGATAATGGAGTGGGGTGTAAGTGATTGTTGGATGCTTGCTGGTTCTGTGGTTGTTTATCTGATTTACATTTCCCCACTTCTCAAGGTAGCTAGTATTTCTTACCCTTCTTCCGAAAGAGGCAAAGACGCACGTTGTATGTGACCTGTTTTCCATGATTAGTTTCACCAGGGAGGATGGATCTATGCTCTTTTTATAGGTGGTAAAGACTCGAGAGGTAGTATATCTACTCACCGTGTTGAGCCCCCTTTTGTTAGTAGCATATAATGCTTTTCTAGAATGCCTGGGAATATGTAAAAGAGTTTATATAATGAAAATTTGAATAAATGGTGTTACCACATGGGGTTGGAGTTCAGTAAAACATAATGACGAGGAAATAATTTTTAAGGGAAAGTGGACTTTGGGTGTGATGCTAATGAAGACTAATGTGGAATGTTTCATTCTTAATTAATGTTTAATGAATTAATTAATGAAAAGTGGAACTAGGAAAAAAGTTAATGGATTTATCCAATAATGTTCTTTAAATGGTTGTGTGCTTATAGGATACCTAGTCTTTGAAGTAGAAGGCCGTAGTCTGAGAGACGTTAGATGAAGTGGTGTCTAAGACTAGGTTATTCCCATAGTGTGGTTGTGAGATATAGTATATTCTGTACTTTTTTTGTTTCTATATGCTACTCCACCCTTTCAGTAAGGGAAACTGACACCCTGTGGATTCTGAGCCCTGGGTGGGGGGGGGGATGTTTTCCCCAACATTCCAATTGGAGGGTGAATGTATGACTGCCTTCTTTGGCCCCGCTCTCTTCTCTTTGTATATACTTTTGCTGGTAGGCACAATGGTTAGATTTCCCCATGTATGTTTGTAGAGGGCTGTAATGGATTTTGGTTATTCACACACATATATTTTGGATATAGTATCCTATGGACTACTATAGGTGTAATGCATATAGGTTGTGATGGATTGAGGATCCTTACTCGGTGTATGGGATGTAATGGCTTGAGGTATAATACCAGACGTATGATACATGTTATGTGAGATGTGGTGGCTCTTGGAAACTACCTGGTTACTTTTGGTTGTGAGGATGGTGTAGTGCTTTGCCTAGGTGTTTGCGGTCAAGGCTTTTTATTGCATGAGGTGCACATTGTGGTGCTTCGCCCAAGTGTTTGCGGGCAAGAATTTTAGAGAGAGATGCTCAGGACGTGCGACGTTGGGGCAAAGCAGCAAACCAGTGGGGAAATAGTAGTAGTTTACCCTTGATATTCTTTATTATATGATATATTCTTGTATGTGTTACTTGGTGAGAGTAGCCATGGTGAGGATGAAGATCAGGCTTGTTACTACTAGCTTGTGGTTGGAGGAGCTGTTCAAGCTTGTGGTTGCTACTATTTTTACTCTCTTTTGTGTACTTGTAGTTTTTCTCATTCAATTGTAGTACTTTTTCATGGAATTATATATGTTCACTAGGGTTTCATTTATATTTCAATTTTGATTAGGAGTTGGTTGGTGTCTATCTTATCTCACTCTTCCGCATATTTTCTCATAGAGGGTAATGCACCCCATTTGGGTTTTTATAATACTCTCAGGGATATTCTCCAACCTGGGGCCTATTGGAGATGGGACTCAGGGGGAATTATCTCCCTCATCATATTTCCAACCCAGGAGGGGTACACATTGTGGGGAGGGTAGCAATCAAAGACTCAAGCTTAGTGGAGGTTTTGTCGAGGCAGTTTCTAGAGGAGGTGGTGAGACTACATGGAATCCCTAGGATGATCATTTCTGATTGAGATCCTTGTTTTACATAAAGGGTGTGGAGAGGTCTCCAACATGCTTCTGGTTCACAACTATTCCTTAGCACTCCTTTTTATACTCAAACGGATGGACTGACAGAGCGAACCATCCAGACTCTTGAGGACATGTTATGCTCTTGTGTTCTTGATTTTGGAGGTTCATGGATGTGGAACATAACCTTGGTGGAGTTCACTTACAATAATAGCTTTCTCTCTACCATCGGTATAGCGCCGTTTGAAGCCTTGTATGGTTGGCCTTTCCGTTCCCCATTGTGCTGTACCAGGGTCAAAGAGTCAGAAATTCTCGGATAAGAAATACTGTAGAATACAACAGAGATGATTCAGGGGATTCATGAGAGGATGAAGACTGTAACGCCCCGACCCCAGTTACCCAGAGTCGGTGCATTATTACATAATGTTGGCATGATCACAAAATATCAAGTCTCAAAAGACCGATTAGTTTAGTTGCCTTGGAAACACAAGATACATTCATAAAGATTACATTACATCATAAAGTGAAAACTACTAAAAAACATCTTGAATTCGTATCCCCTCATACTATCCCTACAGGTCATTCATAAATTACTTCTTCACATCCTGGAAAAAATAAAACATTGAAATGGGTGAGCTCAGATGCTCAGTAAGGATAACAATAGAGTGGAAACTTTCATAAATTAGCATAAACTTTTAAGGCAATGTATAACTAAAACAAAAGCCTTTTAAACTTGAACTTCAACATAATATGGAAAAGATAAAATGAAATAATTCCATGTATTAATTCACATGGAAATTCTACTAGTCGAATATCACATGGAATATCAATAACCACTTTCATAATGATGGAATGCAAAATGCCAGACTATCATAACCACATAGTCAAGCCTCGTTCCAAGACTACAAATAAGATTTTGTCAAGGCTTTGTGCCAAGACACTAGTTTGTCTCATGAGACCTACCGATGCATCGAGGAGCTATAGCGGGCTCCACCCATCCCATATTAAATCCAATGCATTCCACATATGAACATGTTTAAACATAACATAAACTTTCATATTAAAACTAGCATATAAAATATCAATACTTTCTCCATAAACCATGAATGGTTTAAAAATAACACATCCACATTAAAACATATCACAAAACCTTCAATACAATATAGATGTTTTTTATCATAATAATAAACTTCAAATAAGCTTAAAATCCATCAATGGATGTTGACATAGATGAAATCAAAACTATTTGAGAAAAATATCACTTTTTTTGAAATCATTTAAAAGTCTCATTATTATAAAATAAAAACATTTATATTGAAAATATTCTTATAAGATTTTAATGGAAGCTTCGATGATTTTAAAACGGCGGAAAATAGCCGCACCCGCCGTATAAGTAAAAAAAGACATTACTTACATTAATTTTTATTAAAAAGTTTAACAATGACCTTGTTTGGAAAATGACAGAAATATTCCTTTATAATATTATTATAAAAAGTCAACAATGGTATAAATGACTTTTTCTCATAGTCTCTAAAATATTATTAATGAATTGAAATACATTTTTAAGAAAACATGGATGTGGATGATAAAGACGTCCCAATAGACAATTACGTACAAACAACCTCAGATAGTAAAGAGATTGTGAAATAAACCCTTACCTTGTACTTTTCCTTAGTATATGGTTTGTTAACCTCCTGTATAATAGTTATAACATTGTTATTAAATTATAAAATAACCATATAAATAATTATTATATCATATATGATCTTCTAATAATGCATTGTTAATAATATTTTTGTATTATCATCATTTCGGGTGTTAACTTACTCGTTTTATTTTATATTGTTTGTTACATAAGTAGTGTTTTTTATGGAAAGGTTTTATATTATTCATATCCATAATGATATAATTTTCTTGAACATTACTTTTAATAATCAAATGATAATTAATCTTGAATGGATATGATGGGGAATGAATCTCATCGCGTTCGTCGAGACGGTAGCCTGTACGTATGCACGAGCGACAATATCATTCTTTTGATATAATGAAATATATAATTGTATGGTATAAAATATTTATTGAATTATTTTAATGTTATATTTATTATTTACATGAATTACACAGCATTATTATACCCATCCAAATAATAATATATTGAATTACAATTACATTACGATGGGGAGACGGTAAGACGTACGTACACACATATGATGACATGTCATTCCAAGGATTGGTAGAATACTGAATATTTTTGTACCATATTTATAATAAAATCATAGTATATAGAAGATACTAGAGTTATTATTGTATAATGGAAGTAAAAAAGAAAGATGAAGTTGAAGAAGAAAGGAACTAGAAAGAGGGTGGTGAAAACATTACCTCTTCTTCTGGTTCTTCCTTTTGATTTGATCAAAAGGGATCCATAGTTTGGCTTTATGATCAAAATAAGGCCTATAGGTTGAAGTGAGGGAAGTTGAGAGAATATTTGAGCAGGGTTTTGGCCGATCCAAAAGGCTTTGAAGGTTTGAATAATTGGTTATAAGTGGTGTCCTTTTATGAGTGGGAGGAGGGGCTCTTTAGGAAAAATTAAAGTATTATTTTATAATAAATTCATATTTGATTTTTAATTGCTTCAAAGTGGATAATTCAAAGTTTAAGTTGGTGATGGGTCGAAATAATTTCAACCAATAGATTTTATACAGGTTTTGGTCATTATATTAACCTTATCTTTTAGTTCTAAATCTTAGTTAATTAGATTGACATTTACTATGTGACTTTGTATTTTTATATTATATAGTTAATAAACATACCATATACATCCAAGAGACCCCCAAGTGGTCCATTAATGATACAACTATCATAATATAAGTCTCTTGGCTGAAACATATATTTTTAGGAATTGAATATTATTTAATAATAAAATACTTGTTTTAAAAACTCTTTTATGTCAATGTTGACACTATTTGGTATTTTATTTTTGTGAAAATCATAACAACATGATTACTTCGAAAAAATATAATTACATGAATACTAACACGTAATATTGACCTATAAAATTAGTTTAATGCATAAAAAGTCTCAAATTTCAATTATTTGGATATTTTTAAAATCAATTATTTTAATATTTTATTAATTAACAAATTACTGCATCACCATTGTGTCATCAATAAATTAAATTATTTAATGCCTAATTTTTTTAATAAATTATCATTATGTAGGAAATATTTTAATCTTTCTAATGAATATTTACAATCGTATTTCTCTTATGTATAACCCAATATTAAAAATGTTTAAGTAATTAAGCCTTGATTTTATCTTTTTTTGACTCTTCTTGGAATTAAGTAATAATAAATGTCCTAATGTAATCCAAGTGGACCTAAATGATAATATTTTACTCCTAAGGTTGTTTCTGGTCGAGATACACATGTCCAATGGAAATAGTACATGTGTTAGGGCAATATTAAAATCAGTTATACCCTTAATTACCATATTTACATTTAACCATGGTAAATAAATGTAAAAAGTTACTATCACCAAAAATTATTTTTATCATATTGAACCACATTTTACTCCTTGATATTAACTGTGTCTCTCGGATTTTCTAAATTCCACTCATAGAATAGGTAAAAGTATGTTTTATTTGAATTTCCAAATTCTCCTAGGAGGTGGGTAAAAGACGATGAAAAGTTCAATAAAATTTTTATATATCTAAAATTATTCTAAACTAACTCCAATTAATTAAATTGAACTTATATAGGTATTATGTAACTAAATTTTCATTATTTAATTTAAATAAAAGAAATAATTATTTAAATAAAAATTCGGGTTTAAACTATAAATCAGTGTTTTTTCACTATTCACCAAAAATTGAATGTTTTCAGAAAAATACCAAGAATTTACCCTAAAATAATTTCGATAATCCGAATCCAAAAATGACGTCCATTTGGTAAGATAAAATTTATGAAATTTCAAAAAGTGGGTATTACTATTCATAACGGCTAGTTTGATTGGTTGTGGTGTGTGTTAGAACTCGAAGTTGCGTACAACACACAGTACTGTATTATTCAAGGAGAAGCGTAGTGTGGAAGCTTAGGTTGTTACATTCTCCCATACATAAAATAATTTCATCCTTAAAATTTATAGAATACTACCCCATGAAAAGACTTGGGTGGTTCTTCATCATAAGTTCCTCGGGTTCCCATGTTTCCTCTTCCATCTTTTGGTTTCTCCATTGAACTTTTACCAGACGAGTCCTCTGGTTTTTCAGCACTTGTTTTATATTATCAAGAATCATGACAGGCTCTTCACAATAAGACAATTCGGGTTCCAGTTCCCATTCTTCATAGGTGAGTACATGCATTGGGTCAGGCAAGTATTTTCTCAACAGTGATACGTGGAACACATCGTGAGCTTTGGAGAGACTTGGCGGCATTTCTAAATGGTAATCCACATCACCAATTCATTCTAGAATTTTGAATGGTCTGATTAACATGGGACTCAATTTACCTTTCTTACCAAAACGTATAGCTCCCTTCTATGGAGGTACCTTCAAGAAAACATGATCTCATACATGAAATTCCAAATCCTTCCATTAGTTATCGGCATAGCTCTTATACCTACATTGAACTTCTTCGATGTGGTTTTGGATTACCATTACCATTTCCATCGTTTCCTCCACTGGTTCTGGGCCTACAAGTTTTCTATCACCAACGTCATCCCAACAGGTTGGTGTGAGACATCACTTTCTGTATAACGCCTCATATGGTGCCATCCGAATATTTGAATGGAAGCTATTATTATAGGAAAATTCCACCAGAGGTAAATATTTATCCCACATACCCTGAAAGTGAAGTGAGCAAGATCTCAACATGTCTTCTAAGGTTTGAATTGTCTATTCTGATTGTCCATCTGTTTGAGGGTGGTAGGCAGTGCTCAAATGAATTTCAGTATCCACGACCTTCTGATGACATTTCCAGAATCTTGAATAAAACGGGAATCATGATAAAAAATAATCGATAGGGGTACTCTATGATGTCTCAACAATTCATTAATATGTATTCCTTCTAGACATTCAAGTGGTAGATATTCTCTTATAGAATGAAAATTTGCTGACTTGGTAAGGCGATCAACAATGACTCATATTGCATCGTTCTTTCTATGATTATTTGGTAGTACAATGATAAAGTCTATAGAAATAGTATCCCATTTCCACTCTGGTATAGGAAGAGGTTGCATGAATCCTCCAAGTTGTTTCCTTACAAATTTTTCATGTTGAAAAACTATACATCTTGACACAAAATCAGCAATCTCCCTCTTCATTTTGTCCCACAAAAAATGTTCCTTCAAATATCTATACATTTCGGGGCTCCCATGGTGTATAAAGAAATTGGAACTATGAGCATCGTCCAACAATTCTCTATTTAGATCAGGTATATCGGGAACACAAAGTCTCTTCCTGAATTTCAAAATTCTATCTTCATACGCAAAGTCACTCAATATCCCATCATTCAATGCTTTAATCTTCTTTTGAAATTCATCATCATTGGTCTGAGAACTCTTAATACTTTCTAGTAAATTTGGTTTGGCAACCATTTGAAAAAGCATTGTTGTTTCACCATCCATGGTGATTCCCATGTCCACATTCACTAGATCCATCAAAATAGGATCCCTTTCAATTATCATATTGTTCAAAACTCCATGATATTTTCTACTCAAAGCATCTGCCACCTTATTTTCCTTCTCCGAGTGGTAGTGTATCATGAAATCATAATCCTTGAGTAATTAAAGCAATATCCTTTTCCTCATGTTGCGTTCTTTTTGTGCGAAAATATATTTCAAACTCTTGTGATCAGTATAAATCTCAAATTTTCACCATAGAGTTATTGTCTCCATATCTTTAAAGAAAAGATCACATCATCTAACACAATATCATGAGTAGGATAGTTTTTATAATTAATTTTCAACTATCGTGATGCATAAGCAATAACCCTATCATTCTGCATAAGGACACAACCAAGTCCTTTCTTCGATGCATCACTATAAATAACGAACCCATAATTCCCCGATGGCAGTGTCAATATAAAAGCATTGACTAATATTCTATTCAGTTATTCAAAACATTCTTCACACACTTTTTTCCAAACAAATTTAACCCCTTTACGTGTGAGCTTCATTAATAGGTTATCCAATCGGGAAAAATTATGGACGAAATGTTTATAATAACCTGCTAAACCAATAAAACTACCTACCTCCGTTATACTAATCGGTGCTGGCCATTCATGGATTTCTCTTGTCTTAGAAGGATCAATAGAAATTCTATCTTTGGAGACAATATGTCCAAGAAAAAAATCTCATAAAGCCAGAATTCACACTTGCTAAACTACACATATAATTCATGTCTTATAAGAGTCTTAAGGATAATGTGCATGTGATTTTCATGGTCTTCGTCGTATTTGTAATATACCAAGATATCATCAATAAATACCACTACAAAATCATCGAGATATTCCGTGAAAAATCTGTTCATTGGAACCATGAAAATGGAGGGTGCATTAGTTAACTGAAAATGCATTACTGTAAACTCGTAATGCCTGTACCTGGTTCAAAATGCTATCTTCAGAATGTCTTCCTTCTTCACACACAACTGATGGTATCCAGAACGAAGGTAAATCTTTGAAAAGTATTGAGATCCATGTAGTTGGGGAAATAAATAATCAATGCGACATAGGGGATACTTGTTCTTTATTATTATAGCATTGATCTCCCTGTAGTCGATACATAACTTCATAGATCCATCTTTCTTTTTAACAAAAAGAAAAGGGGCTCCTCATGGAAAACACATGGTCAAATAAATCCTTTATTACTCAATTCCTCTAGTTGTTTCTTTAGTTCAACTAATTCCACAGTGGCCATTCTACAAGGGTTCTTAGATATAGGCCTTGATGAAGGAATTAAATCAATAGAAAACTCAATTTCATTTTCTGGAGGATTTCCAGTTAAATATTCCGGAAACACATCTACATTTTCTTTCACAATAGGCACATCCTATATTTGAACATTCCTTTCCTTACCCATAGTCATTTCATTCTCTTCCTCCCCAATAATTGAATTTAGTTGATCTACTGTGGGTGGATCTAGATAAGAATTAGGTGCTGACGATTCTGCTATAAAGATAAGGTGTTCCTTATCATCATCATCAAAAATTGTAACCTCCTTCTTCTTACAATAAATCTTTGGACCATGGTCTGAAATCCATTCCATACCGTGTATTATATTAAACACAATCATAGGTATGACGATGAGATCAACAGATAAAGAAAATTTATGTGCTCTAATGGGGATTGATTCACAAAACATTGTTGCAATGATACATCCCTTAGGAGTTTTAACTGAAAACTCCCTTGTTAAATTAAATTGGAATTATCTTATTTTCTTATCAAACTAAGAAGATATGAAACAATGTGATGATCCAGAATCAAATAATGCATTTACTAAACTTAAGGAAACCATTAAATTACCTTCCACCATGTCTTTCAGAGCTTTTACTTCAGCAGTAGTGATAACATAAGCTTGGCCTTGATCCCTTGTCATTTTCTATGGTAAGTTCCCCTGATGCATAGGAAATTAATTTTCATATTGTCCCATCTCCCTTTAGTTGTAGCATTGATCATCGGTAGCTTCTTTCTTCTCCTAGCAATCACAAGCTTAGTGGCCTTTTTCACCACACTTGTAAATGACTCTCATTCCCTTCAAGCATGTACCGGGGTGTTTCTTCCCATATTTACTACAGCACGGATATTAAACTTTTCCCTTCTTCCCCTTATTTCCATTCCTAGATTGATTAGAAGAAATCATCTTCTCTTTATTTGCTTTAAAGTCATAATACATAGTGAATTCCTTTTCTGTCTTGATAGCACATGAGACAATGTCTTCGTACAACGAGAAGGATTGTGAGACTAATGCTTGACGGATAAATGGTTTTAACCCATATAAGAAATGATCAATATTACTTATTGGGTAACATATATAATCTCCAGCATAGCTTGCTAACCTTGTAAAGTTATCCTCATACATTGCAACATTCTCATCATCCTTTTGTCTCAGACACAGAAATTGCCTTTCCATATCTGCTTGATGGCCACGAGGAAAGTTTTTTTCTAAAAATAGATCATTGAACTCACTCCATTCCATATTTGATACTTCATCATCTTCCTTCATTTTTTGAATCAATGACCACCATTGATCAGTATCTCCAGTGAGGCTATAAACTCTCATGATAACTTTTTCCCTTTCACTACTCCCCAAAGCCTGAAATATTTTCTCTAGGGAACTCATCCATTGCTCAACTACCAATGGATTTGTTCTCCCATTGAATGTTGGTGGTTGTTGCCTCATGAAGCGATCTAACATTGATCCTCCATGCTATGGATCAGGGTGCTCCATACGGGTAAGGTTATTATTCATAACCTGAGTGAGTTGTCCCAGTATGGTGATAAGCTGATCAGCACCAGTTGCATCACCAGCTCCTCTATAATTATCTCGAGCAGGCGGGCAATCCCAACATGGTGTGCGTGCATTGATATGGTTTCCATTTCATCCACTAGGAACCATTTCTAAACAATGTCATAAACTAGATCAGTTTATGAATCAAAATATATAATTACATACATGTAAAACACTTAACATAAATTGAACTATTTATGGATATAATCCATAATCATAAAAATGTTTTCTTTGAGTATGTATATACTCATAAAAACTTCATAATGGGTTGTAATGGAAATGGGAATTATCCTAAGCATATCCCCCAGGTGTGTCGTAATCAAGAGTGCAGTAAGGCCTCTTGTCGTGCACCAGTTCTCGTTCGAGTCTAGTTCAAAGTGGTGTTTTCTAGTTTTACCCCTAGGTACATCTGTTCCAGAGCCACCTCTACCTGCTCGTATCCAGACAGGGATGTATTTCTCAGAAAACTCACAAAATCTATACAATACCAAAATTCTAGGAAGTTCATCTATACTAATCCTCAAAGTACATCTTAGGTCTATGTGCTCTAATCAGAGTATATCTCAGTATAGCATCGATTGTTTGTACTAAACATCCTCTGATACCAACTGTAACGCCCCGACCCTAGTTACCTAGAGTTGGTGAATTATAACATAACATTGACATGATCACAAAAGATCATGTCTCGAAAGACTGATTAGTTTAGTAGCCTTGGAAACACTAGATACATTCATAAATTTTACATTACATCATAAAGTGAAAAGTACTACAACAACACCATGTCTCCATATCCTCTCATACTATCCCTTCATGTCATTCATAAATTATTTCTTCACATCCAGGGATAAATAAAACATTGAAAGGGGTGAGCTCAGATGCTCAGTAAGGATAACAATATAGAAGAAACGTTCATAAATAAGCATAAACATTTAAGGCAATGTATAACTAAAACCAAAGCCTTTAAAACATGAACATCAGAATAATATGGCAAATATAAAATTAAATAATTCCATTTAATTATTCACATGGATATTCTACTAGTCGATTAATCAAATGCAATATCAATAACCACTTTCATAAAGATGGAATGCATAATGCCAGACTATCATTACCACATAGTCAAGGCCTCGTTCCAAGACTACAAATAATATATTGTCAAGACCTTATTCCCAGACACTAGTTTTGCTCATGAGACCTACTGATGCATCGATGAGCTATAGATGGCTCCACCTGTCACATATTAAGTCTAATGCATTCCTCATATGAACAAGATTAAACATAACATAATAATTCGTATTAAAACTATCATATGAAATGTCAATACATTCTCCATAAACCATGAATGGTATAAAAATAACACATACACTTTCAAACATATCAAAAAACCTTCAATACAATATGGATGTTTTGTATCATAATAATAAACTTCAAATAATCTTAAAATCCATCAAAGGATGTTGACATAGATGAAATCAAAACTATTTGAGATAAATATATATTTTTTAAGTCATTTAAAAGTATCATAACTATAAGATAAAACATTTACTATGAAAATATTCTTATAAACTTGTAAGGTAAGCTTTGAAGATTTTATAATGGCGGAAAATAGCCGCACCCACCTTATAAGTTAAAAAATACATTATTTGCCTTAATTTTGTCGAAAAGGTTAAAAAGGACATTGTTTGGAAAAAGACAGAAAGATTACTTTATATTCATCTTATAAAAAGTCAACAAGGATATAAATGACTTTATCCCATAGTATTTAAAATTTTAAGAATGATTTGAAAAACATTTTTAAGAAACATGGATGAGGATGATAAAGAGGTCCCAGTAGATAATTACGTACAAACAACCTCGGATAATGAAGGGATTGTGAAATAAACCCTTACCTTGTAATTTTCCTTAGACGATGGTATGTTAACCTCATATATAATATTTAAAACATTGTTATTAAATTATAAAAGGACCATATACATAATTATGATATCATATATGATCTTCAAATAATGGTTTGCTAATAATATTTTCGTATTATCGTTGTTTCGGGCGTTATCTTACTCGTTTTATATTATATGTTTTGTCACATAAGTCGTGTTTGTTATAGATAGGTTTTAACTTATTCATATCCATAATTATATAAAGTTCTTACACATTACTTTTAATCATCAAATGAGAATTTGTCTTGAATAGATATGGTGGGGAATGAATCTCATCGCGTTCGTGGAGACGGTAGTCCGTACGTACGCACGAGCGACAATATCATTCTTTTGATATAAAAATAATATATAATTGGTTGGTATATCATATATACATAATCATTATCATGTTATATTTATTATTTAAATGAATTACACATCATTATTATACTCATCCAAATAATAATATATTGAATAACAATTACACCACGATGTGGACACGGTAAGTCGTACGTACGCACGTATGGTGACATGTCATTCAAAGGATGGATAGAAAAATGAATATAGTTGTACCATATTTATAATAAAATCAAAGTATATATAATATACTGGAGTTATTATTTTATAATTGAAATAACAAAGAAAGATTAATTCGAAGAAGAAAGGAACTTGAAAGAGGGCGGTGAAAACATTACCTCTTCTTCGGGTTCTTCCATTTGATTTGATCAAAAGGGCTCCATAGGCTGGCTTTATGATCAAACAAAGGCCTCTAGGTATAAGTGAGGGAATTTTAGAGATTATTTGGGAAGGGTTTGGCTGAACAAAACGGCTTTTAAGGTGTTAAAAATAGGATATACGTGGTGTCCTTTTATATTGGGGAGGAGGGGCTCTTTAGGAAAACTTAAAGTATTATTTTATAATAAATTAATAATTTGTTTATAAAGGATCCAATGTGTATTATTAAAAGTCTAAGGTGGGGTTGGGTCGAAATCATTTCATCCAATAGATTTTATATTTGTTTTGGTCATTATATTAACCTTATCTTTTAGTTTTAACTCTTAGTTATTTATATTGACATTTACCATGTCACTTTGTAATTTTATATGATATAGTTAATAAACTAGCCATATACATCCAAGATACCCCCAAGTGATCCATTAATGATACAACTATCATGATATAAGTATCTCTTCTGAACCTTATATTTTTAGGAATTCAATATTAATTAATAATATAATTGTTTTTAAAAACCTTTTCATATCAATTTTGACACTATTTTGTATTTTATTTTTGTGAAAATCATAACAGCATGAATACTTCCAAAAAACATAGTTAAATGAATACTAACATGTCAAATTAACCAATAAAATTAGTGTAATTCATAAAAAGTATCAAATTACAGTTATTTGGATATCTATAATATCAATTATTTTAATATTTCATTAATTAGGGAATTACTACATCACCATTGTGTTATAAATAAATTAAATTATTTAATCTCTAAAAATTATAAATAAAATACCATTATGTAGGAAATCGTTTTATATTTCTAATGAATATTTAAAATCGAAATTATATTATGTATATCTTTATATTAAAAATGTTTTAGTAATTAATCCTTGATTTTAACTCTTTTAACTCTTCTTTGAATTAAATAATAATAAATGTCCTAATCTAATAAAAGTGGACCTAAATGATAATATTTTATTCCTAAAGTTGTTTTTATTCGAGATACACTTGTCCAAAAGAATTAAGACATGTGTTAGGGTAATATTATTATCATTTTTACCCTTAATTACCCTATTTACTTTTAACCGTGGTAAATAAAAGTAAAAAGTTACTATTTACCAAAAAAAAATTATCTTATTGAACCAAATTTTAATCCTTGATAATAATCCTATCACTCGGAGTTTCCAAATTCCACTCACAGAAGCGGTAAAATTATGTTTGATGTGAATTTCCAAATTTTCCTAGGAGGTGGGTAAAAGATGGTGAAAAGTTCAATAAGATTTTTATATATTTAAAATTATTCTAAACTAACTCCAATGAATTACATTGAACTTATATAGGTATTATGTATCTATTTTCACCATAATTAAATTTAAATAAAATGACTAATTCTTGAAATAAAAATTCGGTTTTAAAATATAACTCAATGTTTTTTCACTATTCACCAAAAATTGAATGTTTATAGAAAAATACAAAAAATTCACCCTATGCTAATTTTGATATTCTGAATCGAAAAATGAAGTGAATTTTGAAATATAACATTTATAAAATTTCAAAAGGTGGTTATTATTATTCATAACGTCTAGTTTGATTGGTTGTGGTGTGTGTTAGAACTCGATGTTGCGTACAACGCACGCTACTGTATTATTCAAGGAGAAGCATACCATGGAAGCTGGGGAGTTACAAAGACAACACAAGATCATTGGAAATCATATGCCGATCAAATAAGGATACCCTTAGAGTTTAAATTTGGGGATCATGTGTTTCGGAAGGTGACTCCTCGTCGTGGGTAGCAAAGGTTTGGTAATGGAAGTATGCTTTCTCCATGGTTTTTTTTGGCCTTTCGAGGTGTTAGCTCGTGTTGGAGTTGTGGCGTATCGAGTAGAACTTCCCCCACAGATGATTCAGATACATGATGTTTTCCATATATCACATCTCCGTCGTTATCTTCATAATGAATCTCACATCATCGATTGGGGAGAGATCAATGTTGATGACAATGCAACCGTTGAGGAGTGACCAGTGGAGATCCAAGACCACAAGGATACGGTGTTGCATGGACATTCTATTCCATTAGTTCATGTCTTGTGGTGACATAGTGGCTTGTAGGAGAATACTTTGGAACGTGAGTCACAGTTATGTGCTCAGAACCTAAACTTGTTTGATGTTTAACTCTTTTCATGTATCAATATAGCTTTTGTGGTTAAGAAACATTCATGTTTATGAGATGGCTTCCTTTGTTTTTTTGGTGGCTTTCTCTCTTTTGAGAGGTATCTCAATGGGTGGTTGTTCGGACCCTATTTTATTTTTTCATTATGTGGGTTTTGGATTCTCGAGGATTGGAATGTTTTGAGAGGTGTCTAATGTAATTTCCCAGACCCCTCTGGTCCACTACATTGTGAAAATGCGGCATTAGAGGCATTTCGGGAGGTCAAGGTAACTTATCCCCAACGCTTTTCCAAAATCATCCATTTCGATGAACCGTTTCAACGGTAGGCAGTTGTGAACTGTAACATCACATTACATCTTCTTGTACTTTTGATGATTTTAACTACCCTTGTTTTTGAGTAGTGACTTGGAAGTGCGTTTGGGTGTACTTTTAAGGAAAACTAAGGGGCAGTAGCTTCCGCACGGGTTTCACATGGTTTGTCTAAACCATGCGGCCAAGCCATGCGTAGTTGTCCTTGGAGGTAGTGGCTAACACATGGTTAGTGCATGATTTTTCATTCCATGATGTCTAAACGTGCGAGGACTGTTTGACGAGGTTGTAGTGACTACATGGTTGGCGCACGGTTTGTCTAACCATGCGAGAAAACCATGCGGTCACATAAACTAGATCCACAAATTGTGGATCTCAATTGTTTTGCCTCTAACTTGATCGGTTAAGCTCTTAAGTGTCCATAAAATGGGATTACCCTTCCTTGAAGGTCGAAGAACCTCTCCCAAGAATTGTTGGAGGTGATCTGAAGTCTTCTATTGGCTAATCAAAGCCGGTTTCTTGATGTATGTGATCATTGTTGTTTTGTTTCTTAGATCTACTTAGATCTACTTCACCTCTTCTCACGGTTTCTTAGAGCTATGCCCGTTATGGGTAGATCTATATGTGTGGATTCCAAATATGGAATGATTTGGTGTTGGTTGTGTTAGGAGAAGAGAAATAACGAGGTTTCTTGGAGAATCAACCAGGATTTCCTGTGCGTTCTTCGTTTGTTGGGGCTTACGTCAAAAACCATTGAGGTAAGGGATTCATTGCTTCTCATTATTTTACGTGAACTATATTGTTAGCATGTTTAATCCCACTAGATGTCAATGGAATTGACATAAAAAATATTTTGAACTTGATAAATAAATTGTATCGATAGTATATTATTGCATCTTGTTTGGATAGATAGTGTGATATCTATGCTTTCTTTGCTTAGCTATTGTTCTTGATAGAAATCAGTAAAGAATGTAAACCGAGATTAATTGATAATTTTTTGGCTAAAGATAAAGAAGCATGAAAAAGAATCTGGTTTTTTTTTGTAATTTTATGTTAATCAAATTGTCATAGTAAGCATGTTTAATCATTTGTGATAGCTTACTGGTTAGGTTTCCCAATGTTGGAACCAACAGATTATAAATCTGTTAATTCAAGATGTATTAAAGAATTTGATTGTTTGATAATTCCTTGAAGGGTTATGAGTTACCCTCTTGATTGTTAAAGGGCCATAAACCAATTGATGTGATGGTTTTTTTTTCTGCTGCTTATGTTGAGACGTGACCCTGGAGGGGTGTTGTGATATATGGGGGCATAGAGGCCTATTGGTTATGGCTGCGGATGACGCCTATAGTGGTGAGATTCACTGGTTTATGCATGTGGGTGTTGGTGAGGACACCATGGATGATGGAGTGGGGTGGATGTGATTTATGGATGCGTTCTGGTTCTGTGGTTGTTTATCTGCTTTACTTTCCCCCACTGCTCAAGGCATCTGTTCTTGCTTACCCAGATTCTAAAAGAGGCGATGTCGCGTAGGGTATTCCACATGATTTCTAGGTTTAGCTTGTCAAGGGAGTATGGGTCTACATTCTTACTATAGGAAGAAAATACTCTACGGTAGTACATCTACTCACCATGTTGGGACCCCTTGTGTTAGTAGTATAGAATGAATTTCTAGATTTCCTGGGAATATGGAAAAGTTTTTCTGTAATGAATATTTGAATAAATGTTGTTAACCCATGGGGTTGGAGTTTGTTGGAACATAATGATGAGGCTATAATTTTTAAAGGGATAGTGGTCTTTGCGTGTGATTCTAATAAAGTCTAATGTGGAATGGTTAACGGTTAATTAATGTTCAATGAATTAATTAACATAAAGTGAAACTGGAAAAAGGGAATGAAGTAATAAAATAAAGTTCTTTAAATGGTTTTGTGCTTATAGGATACCTAGTCATAGAAGTGTATTTTGGGTGTGATCCAATGAAGTTCTTTGGCCTCACTCTCTTCTCTTGGTAGATAGGTGTGCTGGTAGGAACAGTGGTTAGTTTTCCCCATATATGTGTGTAGAGGGCTGTAATGGGTTGTGGTTATTCAAACACATATATTCGGGATATAGTATCCTATGGACTACTATAGGTGTAACGTGTAAAGGCTGTGATGGCTTGAGGATCCTTACTCTCTGTATGGGCTGTAATGGCTTGAGGTATAATACATGACGTATGATACATGTTATGCGAGCTGGGGTGGCTCCCAAAAACTACCACATTACTTTTTTTGTGAGGATGGTGTAGCACTTCGCCCAGGTGTCTGCGGGAAAGGATTTTTGTTGCATGAGGTTCACATTGTGGTGCTTTGCCTAGGTGTCTGTGGGAAGCCTTTTTGGAGAGAGATGCTCAGGACATGCGACGTTGGGGCAAAGCGACAAACTAGTGGGGAAGTAGTAGTGGGGTACCCTTGATATTCTTTATTATATGATATATTTTCATATGCATTACTTTGGGAGAGTTTCCATTGTGAGGTTGGAGATCAGGCTGGTTACGACTGGCTAGTGGTTGGAGGAGCAGTTCGGGATTGTGGTTGCTGGTGTTTTTAATTTCTTTTGGGTACTTGCAGTTTTTCCCATTTCAGTTGTAGTACTTTTTCATGGAATTACATACATGTACCTGGGCTTATTTTATATTCCAGTTTGGAGTTGGAGTTGGTTGGTTTCTATCTTATCTCTCTCTTCTTCAAGTGTTCTCTTAGAGGGTAATGCCTCCCATTTGTGTGTTTACTATACCCTCGGTGCTAGTCGCCAACTCGGGGCCTACTAGAGGCTAGTCTCGTGGGTCATTATCTCCCTTTTCACATTACCGACCTAGGAGGTGTACACATTGTGGGGAGGGGGTAGTAAAATAATATATTTATTAAATACACAAAATGTATATAAAATACATGTTTCTTATTATATACATGACATGTGGTGGGTTGTCCAGATACCCCTTGCACTTTATGAATTGGGTATTCCTCGAGAAAGAAATTACTGATATTAAAATGACGTGTTAAGTTTATATATTGTCTTGATGCATAGTGTTATTCAATTGGAATATGTGGCTCATTTTCATAGAGAATCCTCCTCTTTCTCAAGGAGTTTTGTGTCTGAATTCCCCTCTACCTTAACTTAGATTCCTCTAGTTCTCCCCTATTCAATCTCCATTTTATTCATCGCTGGTCATGTTGGATAAACAATGGTAAGTTCATCATTCTTCCACCTTCCTTTCATTGGAGATCTTTCCATAATTTGATATATTTTAATTTGATATAATATTCCCCATTTTAATGAATTCCATCTATTCATCAGATTTCTTCTATTATTTCAGGATTCAAGGACTGAAACAAGATGAGGAGGGTACCCTAATCATAAGGTATATATTATTGAATTTATTACCTAAAATCCAATTCATTTTATATCATGCATGGAAAATACACACACTTATTTTTCCATGTGTTTCATTTAAATTAATATTTTTCCCTACCCTATATTATCATCCATTAAAGATATACCCCTTGTAGTCCTTCTTATAGTTAGCAATATCCCACCTCAACTTGTTCTATCCCCATGGGTGTTCTCATGTGATGATTTATAAATTATCAAATGTTTATTTGGTCAAACCACCTATTAATTTGTCATTACATGATTAATAAGTCAATTGACTACCTAAATTAAATGGATCAAGCAGTACAACCAATTTTTTTAACTTCCCTACGATTAGTGGGTTACCTTAATTAAATTTAATGATTAATACGCTAGAATAAACCCTTTTATTATAGATTTATTGGTACTATTGATTTATTATTATGATATTCATTGAGGGAGTTCCACATAATTATGATACGTGTTCAGGGTATCTCACATATCTATTTTTAGAACCTACATTTTCAAAAGAGGTAATGATCCATTTTTTCAATTTTAATGTTTAAATGTGGCCTAATATGATTACCCTTAGTGATCATGGGTATAACATAGGTGTGTGGGATACATCATAACTCATAACCCATATTTTTGATTAAAAATTTTCTAAAACATTGTTAGAATAAATCATTCAGGTTAGGTCACAAGGTTAGATCAAACAGTGCAAGGCCAGATAGTGGGGAGATATATATTGCACTATTAGACAAAACTATGTGAAATGAGCCACATGGTTGTGTGAGAATGCATGCAGTTTTGACAATGGTTTTTTGTTTGGATTTCGAACAGTTAGTCAAACCATACAAGGTAACCTTGTCGGTTCCCTTTCCATAAATAAGATCATTCATGGTAGGTAAAACTGTGCACTTAAATAGTGCGACCGCTTTATTTTTTGTAATTTTTTAATTTTAAATCAAATTAAATTACTTTTCAAATAAAAAATTCACTTTCTATTCAATAGAAAATAGAGAAACATTTTGATAGATCACTGGAGATTCTATTCATGGATTTGATCGCCTTCCTCCATCACATATTTGTTTTAAGAACAGAACATCTAGTTGGATCCACGTTGGTGAGTACATAATAACCTTTATGTAGTTTTCCATTTTTCTTGGTATCTATTACACAATGTAGGTGAAAGATAATTTTTTCTAATTACATTATGTTCATTAGTTCCATACCATTCTCTCAATATAAGTCAAATGATGAGTTGGTACTAGATACAAACACTACTAACATTATAAAATAGGTTATAGATGCATTTACAATGGGTTTTTTTTCATTATAGACATTCATGTCATTGTGACACAAACTAGACTTTTCAACTTGGCCTCTAAATTACACTGGTTAATTGAATTAATTGAATTCCAACCTATTAGGGGTACCCTTTATCATTCATTAGACTAGTTGTAGGTTGTTTCCCCAAACACTTCCAACAATGGGATGTGTAATATGAATTTAGATTTTTTAATCCATGTTAAACCACCCATTAGGTTAGATTATGCCTTCCTGGATTTTGGAATCCATTTAATAATGGAATTGAGTTGTTTCAGATGTTTAATAGATGGGTTGCCTTTTTTACATGTGATATCATGTTGATGTTAAATAGTTGAATGGTTAAATTATAAATTGATTGGTTAAATGAGTATGTATAATCATTGTTTTTACTTAAATGTGAACTATGATATATGAGTGGGTATACTCATGAGATGTAATTGAATGGTAAATTACTAAAAAGTGGGAAAAAGTTTTGTATCAAATGTTGAATGGAACCCGTGGTGAATTATTAAATTATATTCCTTGGATGTTATTCCTTCGATCTTTGATGGGGGTAGTGTATTCCTTGGATTGAGTAGAATGCTTAGGTCTTGAATTTTTGGGAGGCCTCGGGCTTTGGTACCACATGGATTTAACTTTCTTGGAATCAAGTAGGAAATTTATAGTAGACAAGATACTAGGACTCCCACAAATCCCTAACCGAGTTTCCATCAAGATTCTCCTAGGAATCAATGAGGATACCTTAGTATTATACACTTTATATCTGACAGTTCGTGGTATGAAACATAATTTTTATGGAACGATCATGGGTAATTTGACATGTATGATTATACGACTCGGTCGTGGCTGTTTTGGATTTTTTGGTTGTACGAAAAGGTTGTGGTGAGTTGATATGTGTGGATATATGATAAGGATTTATTGGTTATTTTTTTTTCTATTGTAGTTTTCTTGTTAGGAGATTGAAACATTTTTATTAAGGATCCATGAGAATCTATCTAGTATCACATACTTATTAAATGAAATTACATGGGAACATTATATTTTATAAATTCTTACCTACATTCATTGCACATTTCATAGATTATTATATTTCACAGACTGAATTGTATAGATCTACAGTGGTTACGTACTGGGATTGTATTGCATACCATGTCTGGTACAGTGTTGGGAACTTGAACATACTATTTGGATACTACTATAGTGTAACACACTAATATTTTATAGTATGTTTCATTTCAAAATTATACATCTTCAATAGATTATGATACACTAAACACCAAGCTTTAAAAAAGGATTAACTATTTTGTTTTAATTGTAGCCTAGCTATTGGAATGGAGGAAACTAATGGTATTAATAAAATTAATAAAATATTTTTTACACATGTTTATAAAATTAGTTATTTTTAACCAATTAATTATAACTGAAAATCAATTGAAAATAAAAAATAAAAAAACTGTTTTTTTACCATAATTTCATTTAATATTAATATAATTCATTAATCACTACCAGTCATATGTATTATTTAAATGTATATGTTACATTTTTAATAAATGTTTATTTAATTCAACTACTAAGTTTTATAAGCATAATATAAGAAAAAATCAAATTTTTAACATAAAAAGTATATTTTTTATATACAATTTTATTGAATTTTAATGGAGCACATTTTTAAAAGTGATATTTTAAAACATTTATGAATTATATTGAATAAATTAAACATCATTTTATATATAAAAAAATTAAAATTGTATTAGGCTGATTTTTTTTATTTTTTTAAAAATATTTATTTTCTAGTGAATAATAAAAAATCCAGATTTTTATAGAACAACAATTTTTATTATATTAATATTATATTTATGATTTGAATAGTAACAAAAACGTGTAATGAAAAAATAAAATTTAGCAAACTTATGAATGAGAATATAATATATTTATATCATGAAATAAATAAATAAATGTTTTAAAAATAACAAATCAAGTATCTATATTTTTTTTAAACATAAATGTTTATTAATATTTTTATAATTAAATGATACTTTAAAATAAAATTTATTTTCATTAAATTGATTCATAAATTATAATTTTCTTCTTATGATTATAAAATAATTTTATGATACTGTAATTAATATTTCAATGTGTCATAAAATAAGTTATAATTTCAAAATTAGTATTTTTCAAGTAAATGATCACTTTAATTAAAATATAAATTTAACAAATTTATAAAATTATCTTGATAAAATGGATTCCATTTTTTAATTATACATATCAAAAACTAGTTTGGATAAAATTTTCTGGATATCTCTAAAATAGTATAATATTTGGTAATCATGAAATATAGTAATTTAAAATATATGATTATTACATGAATTATTGAGTCATTGATGAAATATAAATAATGTAAGCCCATAATAAAAAAACAATCCTTCATTATATTAATATATTTAGTGATAATTCTCAAACTACTCATAGTTTTGAGAAATATAAAATTAAATAAATGGATAGTTAATTAAAAAAACACCCCTGCCACTATAAATACAACCCCTCAATACCTCTTCCCTTATCACCTAAAAAGACTTGGAACATGAAAAATTACTTCCCAATACTCTTAAAAAGTCTCTACCATAAGTCAAGGTTTCATTTTTCTCCATAATGGCCCAAAAACCACATTCTTTAAGGATTTTCTCAAGATGAATAATTCAAGAAGTAAATCCTTAATCCTTCTCTTTCAATTTCATTCAATTATATTTATTTTATTATCCTTCTATAACCACATTGATCTCAAAAAGAATGATATATCTAGTATCATATATATATACTATAATTTTTTTATGTTAATTTATAATCCATCATCCAACCCCATCTCCTCCGCCTTTAATTCTAAAAATGAAAATATAGTTTGTGATGTGTTGATTTACCACCATCCTAGACGATGCATTTTCATTTTCTATTAACATATTTATGTTAGGTCATAAACCCATTATTATATCTAAATAATAATTTATCATACATACTATATGATATATAATGTTTTGGAAGTGGTATATATACATCTTATTAAATAATAAAACAAAACTAGTCTTGGTTGACCAAAAAAATTGAGAAAAAATTCCAAACAATTATCATTAAGGTTTTATCTAATAAATAATACTCATCCAATAAAAATGATGTATTATACCCTTTAATATTCTTGAAGATCATTAATATTATATTATTTCACTTTTGGAGTTTTTCTTTAATTTTACAAGAATTCTCAAAATCATATACTAGGGAACCAATCATGAAATCCAAGGAAATGAACTCTCACAAACAACGAAATTAAATATTATGAATCATGAAAATAAAATAATTGAATATAATAAAATTATAATAAATAAAATAAATCTACAATAGGTTATTAATTAAATTATTAATGAATCTAATTTTATTATCAAACATGTTAAATGTATGTGTAGAACACATTAAGACATAGGGTATGGGTTTTTTCATCTCACTTTTATTTCTATAAGGTATTCCTTATTCACCCATATATCATTTTTGTGGTGTATGTATACACACATTTTATGTATCATATCATGAATGTATTTATATTCATGGTATTCAATATTTTATATGATCATAATTAACTTTATGGGGGTATAGAGTTCAAGTATTTGAAATGTGGTAAGGGTTTTTTTTCCCAAACCCCCCTTTTACATTACAGTTAAAATTTCTCTCTCTTTACTGAAATAAAAATTGTAAATTTTATAAATAATTATTATATATTATATATTTATGTTTAACCATCATGTATCCAGATCTATTAATCTTTCTTTTATTAAATAATACATTTTTATAAGGTTCTTTCTTCAATTCCTTCCCATAAGAATGCCCAGTTAAAGGGTACATCCCAATTTGTTATCCATTTTCAAGTACACTAAATAATATATTTTAAACATACTATATTTTTATAAATTCAATATTATTTTTATGAAAAATATTTTAGTTAAATTGTTGTTTCATATAAACAACTATGCCTTTTTCGGTTTTAAAGACTCGTATATTTTCTATTAAACCTTATGTAAGTAGCCCATTTCTTAAGACTCCTTTTACTTGTTTTAACATAATTTAGACATCATTTGTGACTCAAAAATAATTTCATTTTCCTTAAAATTTATTCTTTAGGATAAAATTTTTTAAAATATGATTTTATAATAATTAAATTTTATTTTTTCCAATGAACTCTTCTTAGTAATGTAAAAAAAGTATTTCTATTCAGAATTCTTCGATGATTTTGTTAGAGAATTTTCTTCTACTTAAACAACCTCTATTGAATCATATGATTAATTTGGGATTGATCTTTTATTATTTAATCTATCATATATTATTAAATGGTTTATAATTTTGTGATTTTGGATGTGTTATCTTTCTTCCATTCACCATATTACAACGAATAGTTAGTGATTATGTTCACTCATTAGGGAAAGTTATTTACATTTTGTTTATGTTGTTTACATTTCCCATATTAATATATGAACTAAATTGTAAAAATTTATTGTTGGGGGTCATTATATCTCCTCTATGCATTGGTAGGTCTCATGATACAACATAGATTTTGACTTGGCCAATGCCTTGGCCATTTTTTTCAGATTTGGATTTGGATGACGCCTTAAAAATTTATTTTCATGAGTCTTGTTCAAGGAATTGACGGTATATTTTAGAAGTCCTACATTATGAATTCCCTTATTATGATACCATTAATTGATATTCCATGTGATTGTTCAAATAGTATAATATTATTTGTTATGTTTCATTCTCATGTGATTTTTTATACGGTATTATTTATTCATCTTTTATTCCAGCCATATTATGAAGAAGATTATGTTTTAATGGCAAGTGTTTTAGTTATTCACCTATAATTATGTTTTATGTTTCTAATAGATCTCACTATATTAATTTCTCTAACTAAGGACATGAAATCACCCCTTTGTTATGTTTTATTTCCCCCATGATTTGAATAATTATATTATAAACGATATGAATGGTTAATCTAGGAGTGTATGGCTGATTCCAATGGAGATCCTATGATGAATTTTACATCAAGTTATAACTTAAAACATATGAATGTAACTAGATTTAAAAATCTACTAAATCATTCGGTCCTTTGGGATGCGACTTTTTTGTTTATCATACCAATGTAATAATGTAAAACACCAGCTCCAGGCTACTAGGGTCAGGTCTGTTACAGTTGGTATCATAGAAGGTTAATAGAAACCATGGAAACTATATTTATAAAACAAATATTAGGGAACATAGCCCTTAAATATAAATTAATGAAATCATAGATAAACATCCTAGGATTTTGGTAAGGTATAGATTATTTGGTTCTTCCTATAAATATATCCTTGTATGGATACTATAAGTGGATGTGGTTCTTTCACAAATGTACTTAGGGGTAACAACTCTAACAAGGAACGCTGATCCTAACTCAGTATAAACTGGTACATAGAAATGGTTCTTACCCCACACCTAGTTTGACACTCCCATGATATATAATTATGATAATTTACATTTTTTAAAAACCATTACAGAGGATTTAAAATTAAATATGTTCGCATAAAATCATGTTTAGGATAATGATATTTTTTATTCATATATTTTCAATTTATGATATGTATTTGTCTATATCTATTTTATACCTTGTGTTTCATGACACAATATAGTGAATGCCCATATTTAGAAGTGGTGCAAAGTGGATGGAATGAAAACCATATCAATACATGTATTCCATGTATGTATTTCCCACTAATGAAAGATAATGATGTTGGACATAGAGCTGCAAATAGAGATAAACCATTTTTAACTATCTTAGGACAATTCACTCTTGTTGTGAATAATAACCTTACCCGTATAGAGAAGCATGTTCCATTACATTGTGTAACAATGTTTTTCTACTTCATGAGACAATAACCACTATCTTTACATGAGACAAAATACCCATTTGAAGCTGAGAAATGGATAATTTCCCTATAAATGATATTTCTCTCTTTGGTAAGTAATGCAAGGAAGAAGGTTATCATAGAACATTATCATCTCTTAGGAGATGCATATAAATGATGTTAACTGATTGAAAACACAAATGAGGAGGATAAAATTGTAATCATGGAATGGATGGATTTTAAGGGACATTTCTTTGTAAAAAATTTCCGTTCTGAACTACGATCGGATATTATTAAAAAAAAAATTAGTATGAGGAAAAATTAGTATGAGAATGTATCTAAATATAGATCCAACCTTACAAGATTGGTAATTAAGGATTTTAAATACATATGAAACCCAAGAAGTATGCTTGATTCATTCTTTAACGGGTTAACTCCAATACTATGAAATGCATTGGTGTCTCAAACAATCCCATAATATGAAGATATAGTATCGTGTGATATAAAGAGTGAAAAATAATTCCCTAAATATTGTTACTTTAAGGGAAAGTAAGATAATAAGATAATGGTATAGAATGACATGGATAAGTGGAAAAAGGTAAATATGGATTTTTGTACATGTAATGATATAGAAAAGAAACACTTTAATACATGCATGAAGGGAAAGTGAATTTGATACAAGGGTAGAGAGAAAGGTCACTAGGATTGTGATTATAAGGGAAATAAATAATTTTTAAATGTGAAATGTTTCAATAGTTTGGTGATTGGGAACTACACAAATGAATATCCCGTGAATCATGGAATGAGAGTTCAATGAAAAATGTGGATATAGGTCAATATCATGTTGTTTATATAGTTGAAGTTTAATAGTTATTTCATTTGTGTTTTTGGAGTCAAGAATTATGTTATGTTATTCTGGTTATAATAATCATGTGATTTATTTAAGGATTGTACTGTATTACTTACTCATTAAGGAATTTGAAGCATGCTTGTTTTCATTAAAGTTTAAAGGTGATCATGGTATTCGTATATTTGGTATGTGATAGTAAGAGCTATATTATTTGGGGAATATTGTACTCTTTGATTTTGGATAGAAATATTCTTAATGGATCTTAAGATTAACTACTTATAGAATGGATTAATGATAATATTGGTTAATATCAATATATGATTTTGCATATTTCATAACTAGTTATGGCCAACTTGGTTTCCGTAAACATTAATAGGATGATGGAATGAATTTTTGAACTTATAATTCATAAAATTTCATTTGGAATAATGATTATTATTGAATATCCATCTCTATATTGAAGAGATGAAGTAGATATAGATTAAAGAACAACCAAAGGATGAGATTATGACATAGATAAAAATCAGGTAAGTTTATTTTCTCAACATATTTTATAGATATTAAAATAATCCCTCAACTCTGGGAAAATGATTTTATAATGAAAAATTCATTTATTTACTTTTAGTTATGAGAAGTAAATGGTCTTTTAACTGATCAAAAATTTAGGAATCTGTGATGGTATACTTTCTAAAAAACATGTTTTATATCAGTCTATATTATAAATTGATAGAAATATTTATCATAAATTTTTATATATTCTCTAACATTTTCATATTTTGGAATCTCATTATTTTTTGACCTTTTCATTTCACTTTCACTATTTTTTAGAGGATGTTTCATAAACACTTTTTATGATGTGTGAGTCCAAAAATTGAATTTTTAAGTATCAACATTTTATTTTTGTTTTGAAATTTAAAATTGAGAGGATGAAATTTTTTGAGGTAGGAGAGAATGTAACACGCCAATATATTATGCTATGTCTCATTTTAAAATTTAACTTCTTCAATAGATTACGTTACATAGAGTAATAAGCATAAAGAAATGATTAAATATTATTATTTAATTGTGACCTAGCTACAATAATTCTAGGAAAGTTATGGATTATGTAAATTAAGGAAATATAGTTTACAAATGATTATAAAATTATTTATTTGGTTACCAATTAATTATAAAAGAAAATAAATTGAACATAGAATATTTCTTTTTATAGAAAATAATTTTTTATGACCACGATTGAATTTTATATTAATATAAAGATTTAATCTGTATTAGTGACATTTCATATTAAAATATATATTTTACATATTCTATAAAATTTTATTCAATAAAAAAAAATTTGGATATGATTAATATAAGAATAAATCTAATTTAACGCAAAAAAAACAATATTTTTTCTAAAGATAGTTTTACCACATTTTCATGGTGCACATGTTTTAAAACTAAATTTTGAAACAATTTTTAATTTTATTAAAAAATTAAACATCATTTTTAAATTTTGAATGTTAGAATTAGATTATGTTGAAATTTTGGTATTTTACAGAAAATATTTATTTTCCAGTAAATAGTGAAAGTACATAATTTTAATAAATATATCATTTTCGATATACTAATAGTTTATTTATTATTTTAATCATAACCTAATATATGAAATATTGGAAAGAATTTAGTTATCTTATGAAATATAATATAATATTTTTATTTCTTGAAATAAGTAAATAAATGTATTAAAAACTGTAAATTATTTATTGGTATTTTTGTGAAACATAAATTTTTATTAACAATTTTATAATTAAAATTTTTATTTGAAATAAAATTTATTTTCCTGAAATTGATTCATAAATTAATATGTTTTTTATATTATTGTTATATTATTATTCTATTATACATTAATTAATATTTCAAAGTGTCATAAAATCAGTCATAATTTTATAATTGGTATTTTTCAAATAAATGATGCTTTTTTTGAGAAATCAAATATCTAATGGTAATAAAGTTAATTTTTATCATATGGAGTCCATTTTTGAATTCTACATGTCCAAAAAAATTAGGCTGAATATTTTATAATTTTTTAAAATATTTGAATTTTTGTGAATAGTTAAATATGTTAATTTACTGTATAAGAATAATACATGAAATATAGAGTCATAGTTGATGTTTAGACGATGTAAGCCACTAATATTGAACTATATATCCATATTGTATTATATTCAGTGATAATTATCAAACTATTCATGTTGTGCTACAAAATAATAAACACGTGGTTAAAATATTCCAAAAAGCATCCCTCTGTTTCACTATTTATACCACCCCTCACCACCTCTTTACCACACACATCCAAAGACATAAATAATTACTAATTTATTCCCCATACACCTTTAAAGTCTATCCACCCAATTCTGAGATCCTTTCCACTCAATAATGTACCAAAACCCAAGAGCCTTAAGGAGGATCTCAAGAAGAAGTATGCAGATGGTAAACCCCTTGATCATTCTATTTAATTTTCATTAAATTTAATTTATTTAATTATCATAACCTCAACTCATATATAAAAACATGAATTATAACTATAGTATATTATATATAATATTATTTTATTATGTTTATGGAAAATTCATCAACAAACTTAGTCTCCTTTATGTTTTATTCAAAAAATGAAAATGTCATCTATAATGCGATGATTTACAGCCATCGTGGACAGTGAATTTACATTTTCCATTACTACTTTCAAGTATGGTCATAAAACCATTAATTTGGATTAATAAGGTTTTAACATAAATATTATAAGTTATATATTGTTCAACAAAAAGTGTATATACATGATTTTTGTTAATAAAAACAAAACATGTTCGCGATGATTGAAAAGAACAAAAATAATCTAAATAGTTATCGATATGGATTTATCTGACGAATCATCCACATTAAAAATAAAAAAAATTATTTATGAAACGATTTAATATTTTTTTAGAACATTAATACTAAATAATTTCACTTCTAGAGTTTCTTGTACATTTTATATGAATTCCCATAATTATATTCAAGGGAACCATTCATGAAAATCAGTGAAATGAACATTCAGGAAAGATAAAATTGAATCTTATAAATCATCAAAAATATCATAAATTCACTTAATAAAATAATTATAAATAAAATAAATGTTTAATATAATCCTATTATATTATTAATAAATATAATATAATTATCTACGATGATAAGTGAAAGTGTGGAACACTTTCGGACATAAGGTATGTGTTCTGGTTTTTCACTTTTATTTCTCTGAGATATGAATTCTAAACCATTATTTCCTATATGCGGTGTATGTATAATTCAATTTTATGTACCATAACACGAATCTATTTATCTTCATGTTATTAAATGTTTCATTTTATGATAAAAATTTTAGGGGTTATACAGTTTTTTTTTGCAAAGTGGAAAGGGTTTCTTCTTGAACCTCCATTTTTTGTTGATGTTACACTTTCTCTCTCATTACCCAAATGTAATTATTCATAGTTTATTTATTTTTATTCTAAATTATATGAATATTTTCCAAACTCATGTATCCATATAATTTCATCTTTATTTGATGGGGTAATACATATTTTCTTATGATTTCTTTTCAATTCCTCTTGATAAGAAAACCCGATTAAAGGGTACTTCTAAAGTTATCCCATTTTCATGTACAAATCATAATATATTTTTAGAAACCAATATTTTATTAAATCACCTTTTTATCATGAAAAATACCTTAATTTATTTTTTGTTTTATGTAAAAAATTATTCCTTTTTCCTCTTTAAATACTCAGATATTATTCTCTTAAACTGCATGGAAGTAGCCAATTTTTGATGACTCCTTTTACAAATTTTCATATCATTTCGAAATAATTTGTTCCTAAAACATGATTTCATTGTATTTACCATTTATATTTTGGGATATAAGTTTTAAAAATTATTTCTTATGATAAATAAAAATGATTTTTCCAAAATTACGCATCTTTGTAAAGTAAATATAATATTCATCACAAGAATTATTTGATGATTTTGTTAGTGTATTTTCTACTACATCAACACCCTCCATATAATATTATTCTTAATTTGGGATTGATATTTTATGATATCATCTGCAATATTTTATTAAATGCCTTATGGTCAATTTTATTGTGGATGTGAAATCTTGATACCATTCACCATACTAATCAGAATGACTAGTGATTGTATTTAATAACTAGGGAAGGTTGTTTAGATTTTGTATAAGTTGTTTATGTTTCCTCCTATTCACGTGAGATGATATTTCGACTTACTATGTTTTGGGAGGCACTTTATGAAGCCCCTCGATGATTTATCTGTTCTCATGATACAAAACAGATATGGATTTCATCGAGGCCTTGACCATTTATTTTTAGAAATGGACATGTCTGAGGACGTGACCATTTATTTTTAGGTGTCTTGGAAGAGGCCTTGATGGTATTTTTCAGATGTCTTGAATTATGCATTCCCTCATTATGATAATTTTAATTGATAGTTTCTGTGATTATTCAACTTCTATATTATCCATTGTTATTATTCATTAACATGTTATTATTGATATGAAATTATTTATTCATATTTTATTAATGTGATATGTTTTATTTATTCAACATGCATTATAGTTTATGTTTCTAATATCTTCGATTGTATTACATACTCTAACAAATCATATGAGAGCACCAATTTCTTATTTTTAAATTTTCCATAGGATACTAATATGTATATTATGAATTACATGAATGAATAATCTAGGAGATTATGGGTATTCTACTTGAGTTTCTATGTTTCATTTCATTTCATGTGTAATGTAAAACTTATGTATGTATTTGGTATTAAAAAATGCTAAATTATTTGGTCTTTTAGGATGGGCCTCCTTGTTTATTATAACAATGTAATAATGTAAGGCACTGGCTCTGGTCTACAAGGTTTGGGGATATTATATATAGATAGGGGTAAGCTCTCATAGTTTGAGGGTTTATTTCTTTCCATAAATAGTAATATGGGAGCATGAGATTGATATGAGGAATGTGATGCTATCCAGAGAAAGAAATTTTGGTCATTTTGGTGTTTTGGGGTTTGTATTTTATTATAATGCTTTATAACTCTTTTTTTATTCTTCTTAGATACATTACAAGTTCATCAATTTATATCAGGTATGTTTCTTGATTAGTTATATTTTCATGTAAATGAACCATTTTTTGATTTTTAGTTATTTCATCTACTATTTACACTTATTGCTATTCTGCAATATTACACTCTGGGACTGAGGGAATAGTCTCCCTATATACACACCCTTGTACCTTGATTCTAGATTGTAGCTTCTGGAATTTGAAGAGATGTGCTTTAAGCCAGGTGACCCACGGGGTTCAGGGCACTGTGGAGTGACATCTAGGTCAGAAATGTTTCAATTCGGTATGAGAGGAATTATCTTTCTTGATTTATTATTTGGATATAAAATACATGGATAAGAAAGAAATATAATTTTGTAATGGGTTTTTCCTCGGTGAAGCTAACCCACATGAAATAAAAAATACAAATTTCATCAAATTAAATTTTTTTTTCATAATTTTAGCTATTACAGTTTATTTGATTCCACCGTTGCATGATGCACATTCATTTTCATGTTAATATTGATATGATTGAGGGTTATATTCTATTAAAATCTGATGAGATGAGGGTATTCTATCTCCTGCATCATACTAGGAGCTAGTTATAAATCACATGTTATGTATTATTTCTAGCCATTTAGCCTTCATTAATTATTCCATGTTGTTGTAAAATGTGTTATGATAGCTATGCTAGTTTTAGTGATATAGTTTTTGGAATGTGTTATGGTGAGAATTCCATCTACCCCATGGTTTGATTCCGGAAGAGTATGTGACCTCATGGATCAGAATTTGGAAGACCATTTAGATTAACCTATAAACAAAATTGTGATATAATGGAAATGAATATTACATGAAAATTAAATGAGTATTATAACATGGTAATATAGATGTGACAAAGACAATCAGTTGAGTGAGAAAGAGGTGGTTTATCTGCTATTTGTTTGTGAATGTTTTTTTACAATCTTGGTTTTAGGAGCAGGTTGTGTGGAATAAAAATATTTTAGGAGGATTTTTGACTCCTCCTAGGATTTTTTGTTGTGAACATTGTTATTGTTATTATTAGTGTTGTTTTTTTGGCATCGTAGAGTAATTTAACCATGGAAACCTCTAGTATTAATCTAGGAGAGGGGTGAAAAACATACTCTAGAGGTGGTGTTTCATGGTCTGCTAGTGGATCCTCCTATAGTTCTAGTGGTAGAAACAACATTAGTCTTAGATGTAAGTGATGAGGCATAGTTATATGATGGGTTTTATCGCTTTAGAATGTTTCTTCAGGGACCACCATATCTTAAAATTTCAATGGTTGAGTGGATGGGTTTGTTCTAGTAGCAACATATTCTCATGTTTTTGGGGCCTAGTGGTCCACTGGCTATTGATCTATGGACAGATACAACACTATCGATCATTGAGAACCTTGAAACACCTCTTGAGAGGTTAGTGAATCATGTAGTATATATGCTTTGTGGAGCATAAAATAACTCATGGGATTTTCTGAACTTGGAAGACATGTTATGAGATATTATTTTTACTGATTTCTAAACACGTTTCGAAGAAAATTTATGCCCCATGGATATATGCGAAAAGTAACCAAGTGAGTTCATGCTTCTGGAGAAGGGTGTTATAATAGATATAGAGTAATTATCATGCTTTTTAGATCTAGACATTTTGTCACTGGAGTGCCGTAATGATGAGCTACCTAGAAAGAGAGAGAGAGAAATGATTCAAGGTAGGTATTTGAGTTGATATCATATCATATTAAAACATGTTTAGAATTAAATATATTACTGAAATTGTGAATCATGCAATGATTACATTGTACAACCTAGGGGAATATTGGGTTATAAAAGAGGGAAGTGTTGTATCTCAACCTTGTAGATCGACTTCCTCTGGCTGTAAGTTCAATTTTATGGCTCCCAATGAGATGAGTTCTTTTTAGGATATGATTACGGGTAGGTAAGAGTCCTATCATCACTGTGGAAGTGGAGTCCACATGAAGAATATATGAAACCATGACCCAATGGTGTTCTAAGCCTATGGCATGACTGGCTAGGTCATAATTTTCTCTAAGACCATACATCTTAATATGAGTAGTGTGGGTTCATCTCAAAAACACGGTTCGGGAGTATGTTTCTCATCTTCGAGTTAGATATAATGATGGAGCAGTTTCTGTCAATCAGGATGAGGTAGTGGTGGTCCTGGTAAGGGTAGCCAGGCACCAGTTATATAGAGACATCAGAGTGGGCTTAATCAGGGAACTATGGTTGTGTCATAGGGTCTTGTTTCACACTAGATCTACTCTATATAGCCTACCCATGAAGAGTAGGATTTTATACCCTCTATAGTGAGAGGTATAATCTTTTTAGCCTATACTGATATATATTCAATTTATGATATAGGTGATTCACAATGTTTCATATCTATACCTATGGTGTAAAGACATGGGAATGGGGTTAATTTTTATTAGGGAATTACAATGCTAGACACTCTATTGGGGATTATAATAAAGGATGCACACTGCTTCAGATATTTTCCCCTTGAGTTTGGTGACTGTCAGTTCTTCTAGATTCTTTATGTCCATGAGATGATAGGGTTTGAAATCATACTCAAGATAGACTAGCTAGTAGATTATCGAGCTTTCATTTACTATTATCACTGGAGGGTGACTTTTACATCACTGGAGAGGGAATTTTGAACTCACAATGGTGAATGATAAGTTTAGACGATCCAGCATGTACTAAATCATCATTGGATGGGAGGGATGACAACACAGATCGTTAATTTTCATCTGCATAATCATGGATCATGTCAGAATTACCTTACTATAGTGGTTGATCATCTCAGGGATATGTTTCCGAAGGAAATTTCTAGGTTACGTTTTATGAGATAAGCGGGTTTCTCCATTGAGCTAATTACTAGAGCTGCACTGATATCTATTTCTCCTTACCAGAAGCTGATGACAGAGTTGCATGAGATCAAGTGGAAGCTAGAGTATTTGGAGGCAAAGGGGTTTTTTAAACCCAGTACTTATCTATGGGATTTTTTAGTCCTTTTTTGAAAAAAATAAGATGTTATAATTAGGCTATGTGTGGATTACCATAAATTGAATTAGCTGATGGTTATGAATGGGTATCCCTTAACATATATTGATGACTTGTTTGATCAACATCATGGATCTTGAGTGTTCTGAAAAATTGATTTGAGGTCAGGTTATCACCAGGTATGTGATCGACCTAAGGAGAATCCTCTTAAATAATTTCCTATTATGTAATGTTTATATGAGAGTTTGGCTGTGCCACTCAGTCTCATGAACACACACACAGTTTTCATGGCACTGATGAACTGAGTCTTTCGTCCTTATCTATATTAATTTTTAGTGGCTTTCATGGATGATATCATGGTTTTTTATCAAAATAGACCCAACCATGACAATAATCTTGAGATCATTTTGAATACCCTAAGATAGAATCAATTAAATGTTATGCTCACAAATCTCCACTTCTAGATGGATTATATTCACATTATGGGTCACAATATTTCATAGATAGGAGTATCAGTAGAACCTTAGAAGGTGAGACTTGCAGTTTCTAGGGTGCATCCCAAGAACATATTTAACATATAGAGTTTCTAAGGTCCCACTTAATATTAGTGGTGTTTCATATAGGAAATAACACACTTATCATTACTGTTGATAGGCTTGACTAAGAATGGATTGATGTTTTTATCGTTGGATAACTGTGAGACAACATTACATGAGCTGAAAGTGATATTTTTAACAACATCAATATAATACTTCCAGATCAAGAAGGATCAACGCTGCCTATTGAGATTCATTAGGTATTAGGCTTGGAGGAGTGCTTAGGAAGAAAAATAGAGTCTTAAAATATGATCCTTGATAGTTGAGGAGACTTGATAGGAATTACCCAATGCACTATCTTCAGTTAGTTATGGTTTTTCTTGCATTAAAATATTGGATACATTACATTCTGGGAGATCATTTTGTGGTGTACACATACAAAAAACCCTTGAATAAATATTTATATATTGTAATAAAAATAAACGGAATTGTTGGTGGGTGGAGAACCTATATTATTTTGACTTAGATCTAGATCACATGCTTGGTTAAGGTAATGTAGTGGCTGATGCACTAAGAAGGAGGACACAGATATAGGAAGTTCAATACGCCAATACTGATTGTAAAATTTGTTATAACATTTCCATGGATGAGATCCTATGTATAAATGGTCACCCTTGGGTTCTATTGGACATACATGAGGAGTTGACATATGAGTTTCATTCCTCATCATGAGTAGTGCATCCTAGTGTAACCATGACAGATTGTGACTTATTTTGTTAGTACTATTGTACTTTTATGAAATGATATGTATCTAGTTTTTTCATGAGGTGTTCCACCTATCATCACGTGAAGGAAGAACATATATGAACCCCAAGAATTTAATAATAGGTAGTTATGACCAATTACAAATGGGATGATTTCATGATGGAATTTTTTACTTGTTTACTGAGGTCTCCTCAAGATAGTGATGTTTTATGGGTTTTTATCAAAATGGGCTTGAAAGATGATAATTTATTTTTAATCAAGGAGAAATTTAATGTAGATGTGATTTGGAGGTTTTATATATGGGAGATAGAATAAATATCTGGGTTCCCCAGAAAAATACATTTAGATAGGGATACACACATTACATGTCATTTCTAGAAGATCTTGTAGAGGGTGCTGGGTTTACTGGTGCTTTAGAACACAACAATCCAACCCTAGACTGATATCCATTTAGAGCATATAATATAGGTTTTTTGAGAATATAAAAATACTCCTATACTGATGACCAATCATAGTGTACAATACTGGTGCATAAGGAAATGATGTACGAATGTGTCCTTGATTATTGGGGTTATTCAGGAGAAGCATGTACCCCTTATTGAGTTCTCATACAATAATAGTAATCCAAAAAGTATATAGATAGAACCTTATATGGAATTCTATAGTATTTTAGTCCAATCACCCCTAAGCTAGTTAGATGCTATTGAGAAAGCTTTACTAGGACCACATATTGAGAAGGAGACTTCTAAGTAGGTCTAGTTGATTCTGAATCAGATGGATACTGCAAAGTCTTGATAAAAATCATAAATTGATTGATCCAGATTACCTATATAGTTCATGTTCAGGGATCCAGTCTTTATAAATGTTTTAATAAGGTTGAGACAAAGATGGATCCGAAGATATGGTTATATTTCACCATGATATGTTAGGAATCTTGAGATTTTGAAGAGATTTGGGTTGGTAACCTATCTTTTGGCGTTACCATCAAGGTACCGATCCATTCAAAACTTCTTACACAGATCTTAGTTCCAAAATTATCATTCAGAATTATCATATTCTTTATAGCCTGGGGATATTGAGTTATAGGAAGATGAATCATTTGAGAAGCGTCACATATGTATCATTGATAGGCACATGAAGTTTCTCTGAGGCAGGTCAATTCCTCTAGTATAGGTGTTATGGTATCTTGAGAGTTTATAGGATGAGACTTTGGAGTGAGTGACCAACGTATGTGCTCAATGGTCGATGTTTCACTCAGATGAATCTTAACCACCGTTGAGATGGAAATTTAGGGATGAATTGATTTCAGGGGGAATTTATAAGAACCCGAGATTATTTAGGAGTCAAAAACCATTATTTTCATTTTTAATTATGATATATGGACTAATATGATTAACCATTGAGTTCACAGGTGTAGAGAGAGTGTATGGGAATTTTTTGGTGACCAAAACATTTATTTTGGGTTTAAAATAGTCTAGAAAAATAATATAATAAACCATCTGGGGAAGGGCGTATGGTTAGATCAAATCATGTGAGGTTGTACGGTGGGGATATATACGCCACCGAGTTTGAAGAAACCATGTGAAATGTGCAACATGACCCTATGAGAATGATTGATATTTTGGCTATGGGATTTGGCATAGTATTCTTTTGGTTAGTCAAACAGTGTGGGGGTAACTATATGGGATCCCATTCAATACAAGAAACCTTGCATGATTGGAGAATGTTTTTCCAAATCATGCCATAAAACCATGTGACCCCTTTATTTTGGTTAATTTTATAATTTTAAATCATATTAATTTCTATTTCAAACCTATATTCACTTCTTCCTCATTGAACAACAGAGAATCATTTTGAGAGCTCATTTTAGTGACAATTTGGGTATTTGATCATTTTCCTCCTTTCAATCTCTATTTCAAGTGTATCATATATCATATGATATTCATTGATGAATATCAATTATTTTTTACCCATTCTTCATTTGTATTGGTATCAAAAAGAATATTTAGGTGTAAGCAGATTTTCCCTAATTTTTGGTTCTTCATATGTTCTTCATTTTTTCCTGATTTGAGTTAAATCAAGAGTTAACACTAGATGAGAACTCTACTACCAACCTCTGGTAGGTGTTATATACTTTTCTTGTTGGTTTTGATGATTTATAGACCTATATACCACTGTTCTTCCTGTAAAACATTTCATCATGACACATAAATTAAAATGATTATTTAAATTAATTGAATTGTAACTTGTTAGGGATTCCATTTAGATTCCATGAGACGTTTTGGAGGTTTTTCTAAATGAATGTCACCCATTGGGTGAGCTAAATGAATTTTTGTTTTTTAATCAATGTTAAACAACCCATTGGGTGACATGATAATTTCCTGGATAGTGAAATCCCTTTACTAAGTGATTTTAATTGAATGATATGTTTAAGAGATGGGTTTCATCCTTTACCCTGAGATATCATGTTTATGTTGAATTTATTAATGGTTGAATTGTAAATGGTTAGTTTAAATGAGTAGGTATATTCTATGATTACTCTAGAATGTAAACAATAATATATGAGTGGGTATACTAATCATATGTAATTGAATGTTAAATGACTAATGATTGTGTATTCATTTTTTATGGAATGGTGAATGGAACGAGTGATTAATTATTCCATTAGATTACTTGGATGTTATTACCTTGATAATTATCATTACAGTGGATTACTATAATTGAGTATTCTCCTTGGTTCGTGATTCTATGTGGTGCATTCATCCTTTCTATCCCTTGTATTTGACTTTCGTAGACTCACGTAAGACATGTTCGATAGACATTCTACAAGGAATCCAACCAATTTCTGCCCAAGATTCAATCGAGATTCTCATAGGAATTGACAAGGATGCCTCGTTATTATACACCTTTGATTTGATCCTTCATGGTCAGACACTTTTATTATATGGTATGATCATGGGTAATGAGACATGTATGATTATTTGGCTCGGATGAGGTTGTTTTGGATTTTATGATTGAATGGAATGTTTATGGTGACATGAATTGTATGGAATTATGGTGAGGATTTTTTGGTTATAACTAGTTTTATTCTAGATTCCTTGTTAGGAGAATGAAAATTTTCTTATAGGGTGCCTTGATAGGCTATGTAGTATCACCTATTTAGAAGTGGATGTGCCATGGGAACATGACATTTCATTACTTCTTAACAGATTTACTTTATCCCCACATAGCTTATTATATTGTATAGTATGTATTTTATATAACTTTGGTGTTTACCTATTGAAATTTTATCTCACACCCTATTAAGAATACCATTGGGAATCGGAACACACTATTTTGTTACTGGTAGAGGCAGGGGTAAGTGCCCAATGGTCAAGGGTTGATTTTTTCACCATGATTAGAAGAAGGGGATAACAGAATCGATATGATGTGCATGATGATATTTGGAGATAGAACTTTTGGTATTTTTTTGTGTTATGGGATATGTATTGTATTGTAATTATTTATACCAATTTTGGCTACTTTGTAAATATATTACACAATCATCATTGTGTATGTGGTACCTTTTTGGATTTTATTCTCTATTTTTTCAGATGAACTTTTGTCTGGTTCTTATATTTTAATTCTTATTTTCTATTTTATTCTTAATATGTTGTGTTTCACTCTAGGGATGAGGGATTAATCTCCCAACGAACACTCCCTGGGCCCTCACTACTAGTCAGAAGCCTATGGTGTTTAGGGTGACGCGCACGAGGCTATGTCACCCATCAGGATTGTGGTAATATTAAGTGGAATTCAGTTCTTGGATTTTATAAAAATGATACTCTGGGTGGGAATCTCTCTTTCTTATGATACTCGGGCATGGAATTCCATTTTCATTTGACACACATGAATGGTGTCTTAAGTACTTATGATACCCAGTTAGGGAATTTCATCTATTTATTAATCGTTGGTAAGGAATACCACCTATGAAAATAGGGTAGGGAATCCCATCTATTTGTGACACTGAAGTACGGTATCCTTAATATTTTTGATGATTGGGAATCATTTCCCATAACACTAGACAAAACTCAAGAAACTACCCATGGTTATAAGAGTTAC
This sequence comes from Viscum album, assembly GCA_963277665.1. Classification (NCBI taxonomy): domain Eukaryota; kingdom Viridiplantae; phylum Streptophyta; class Magnoliopsida; order Santalales; family Viscaceae; genus Viscum; species Viscum album. Next base: position 1,422,050,173 of record OY728137.1, read on the forward strand.
ACCTCAAGTATAGATAAGCAGCAGTATCTATATATATGGTTTTATATATCTCTACATAAATAGACCATAAGGGTTTCTATATATGATCACTTTCTCAAAGATCATCTAGTATAGTATGTTGTATATAGTGTCATCCTGGTGTCTTTAATAACTAGAGATGACCCACTATCATTTTATTATTTTCCTACATTGTTATACAAGCACACTATTCATTTTAAATAAACCATATGGAATCTATTGTACACCAGTGGTGGTGTCCTACTGAGTATTACTCACACCCTGTTTAGGATTCCAATAGTACCCAAACCGACTGTGTGACTTTAGGTATTGATAAATCGAATCACCCATCATCAGATGCTTGATTCAAAGAACATGGAAGATGTATGAAAGTAGAATACCAAGGTAATGCTTCAGATGATATTGGGGGAATATTTTTTTTTATTTTTTATAGAATGTTGTATATTTCTATTTCCCATGTATCCATTTTATTCCCATTTTTATATCTATACAAAATGAGCATCATTTTTTTACTGATTTTAATTTTTATGATTCAATTGGATTTTTATAGATGATTTATAATTCTGTTGTAGATTATTTATCCCTACTTATAATTTTTTCATTTATTAAATTCTTCTATAACTAACTAGTATCATGAAGGAATTGTCTTCCCCCACACCATCATATACCCTCACTACTAGTCATCCACCTCTCTCATTTGGGGAAGAGAACTTGAGGTTATGTCGCTAATCAGATCGAGGCACCGCGTAATAGATTTTGTTTTTGGACACTACATTATATCATCAAATCTATCTTTTTTCATTTGGGATTACTGTTTGGGTATTGGACATGAGTTGATAAATTTTTCAAAATTTATAAATGATTCTATTCTTGGGAGTAGTTGTCCCATGTATAGGTGACACCCAAATTACATTATAGGGGTTATTATTGATCAATTTTCCCCTATTACAGTTGTACTGATTTCACTATAGGGTGACACACAAGTTTTTTTAGGTTATTATTATTGATATTACTATTATTATGGATTTATCCCTTGTCATAGTATGGTGAGTAAGTTTCATCTCATGCATCATTATTGGTAATTTATGACATATATTCCTTGAATGATTCCATGCCACATTTAATTTCTACGTGAATTTCCATTTACATATTGTTAGTTCCTAGATTATTATATACGGAATTGTTCAAATGAGTCTTGAAAGGATAAACTAATTTTATTAATTTATGTTCTTGCATCAATATAAATGTGGTTTTCCCACATATATTTATAATGAAACATTAAATAACCCATTATTCCCACTTTTATCCATGAACCATTAGTTATAAAGACAGAAATGTCATTTGATTTGATTACATGAATGCCACTTTTAATTTAATAATCATGTACATATATAAATTAGTAATTTACTTTCCTCTAATAAAATCATTATACAAGACCTATTACATCTTGATATCGTATATAAGGGTCAGGTCATAGCTACTTGACTTTCCAATTGAAATTTATAATGAGTATGGTTTTTTATAAATTGGGAATGGTGACACAAATAACTAGATTATGATACTTATGTACGTAAAAAGGACTATGAAATAAAATAGATATATATTTTAATTGAACTATGATTCCTTTAAATTGGATTTTAATTGAAAATTAATGATTGGTTTCCTCTAAACCATAGATTTGACACTCCAAATATCAGGATCACTACTACATTATGGGAGATCATGACTCCAACTTGACCTGAGTAGTTGGAAGTAGGTTGTGCCTCTATTTATTTCTTATAATCATCATTACATGTATACCTGGATTAGGATGTTGGGAGATTGGTTTCATTTGTTAAGGATGGATTTTTACATCTCATTTATTATTGACGTTGATTACATTATAATGATGAAATCATAACTGAGGTGTGCATTTAGAAATTATAGAGCTATGACTCCATGAAATCCTTGAGTCATGTGGCAGGAAATTAGAGACTGACATGCTCTATAGGTGGTGGGACATGAGTCTCTAGTATTACCTATGATACTACGACTTGGGGTGCCTCCTATTATTTCTCCCCTGAGTACTGATCCCCTATTTAGATATATCTTTTTTTGCATCATGCGGTCTATATAGGTATCTCTTTGACATGCCTGTATAATGATATTGATGACTTGATAATTTCCACAGAAAAAAGTTCCCAAATTCTCAGGGTAATTCAATCCTTGAGATATGAAATCTTGGGTTGAGTTCATGTTTTCAATCATCTATTATTTGGGGACACCACCAAAGTGGAGGGTCATGCTCCTTTATAATATACTTCATGATTCTTCTAATCATTGTATGTATTTTAAAACTCAAGCTGATCATCATTAGGTAATGGTCTGGGAAATCATCTTGATATATTTTTACAATTATTTCATTCCATATATGCCAATAGAAGATTGTGATAGTTATTTTATGCATCGATGGAAGGGCCTCATGTATCAGGTAAAATATTATGCTAATTTCACTAAGTTTCAATTATGTTGACCAACTCTTACTAGTGAAAAGTCAAATAATATGAGATGGTTTGAATATGGGATTGTATGCACCATTCGATCATGCATGAATGTATTTTGGTTGATAATGATTTTAGAGACAGTAAATCAGGACATCATCACTGAGAAGAACCTAAGGTCTTTTGACAATGTGGGTTTGGGTATTCCTATATCGAGATAATGGTAGTTCATTGAGTGGCATGAATAATCTCTTAGAGTCAACATATGGGGTTATCAGAAGTCATTTGTCACATATTAATCATTAGGTAGTATGAATCCAGTGCCCACATCCTTCGAAGGAGAAACCCAAACATCCTAAACATCTAGTTAAATGTTGGTCTTATGGATGGTTGGCACATCATAACCACTTCTACAAAAAAATTATATCTATTTCTTATGCAGAAGGTTATGTAAATGATCATCCATTATGATTGATGAAACCTCACTAGATAGGTGGATATTCTACTATAAGCTAATTAGGTCGAGGGGGTGGTCATGGATGAGGTATTCAAACATCAATGGTTCAGAAACAATAGGTTGGAGAAACTCAGGTTAGTAGGGTTTTATATTAGGTACACATATCTGGATATATTTATGAAAATTAGCCTACATCCAAGGAACAATGTCTGGAAACATATACAGTTCGAGGTTCTATTCATGTATCCTCTACTTTTATATCTTCCTTGTTTGATATAGGTTTTTCGTAGTCTTTTATATATACATAAATTAAAAAAAAATTGGTCGTAGAGATAGTTTAATTTTATGGTGGGATTACACGTGACACACCATTAGCGGTGTTATCAGAGAGTGTACTCCAGCGCAAAAAGTTCTCATAATGATAGGTGGGTACATATTCTTGTGGAAATTATTTTTCCATGAGTTGAATGACTTTTAAATCATTATTTTTATGGATTAGGTAGTTCCCTATCATTGTCTTATTGATTTTTATCTCCAAAGGGTGTCTTTTACATCCTTAAATGGTGGTAAAAATATTCATAAGGGTGAATGGGATTATAGGAAAGTCAAGATGGACCAAAAGATCATAGACTATATCACGTGACAACCGAGATGAATGTCTCTTTATGAGTTGCTAGAGAATTAATATTAAGTAATTTCCACCATTAGTGGATTAGTGCAGGGATATAATCCCTAAAGACCTCCCAATGTTGCCTCTTGGAATATGTGGAGTTTACCATTGAGATATTTCATAGAGAAGCACCCATTTCCATTCCTCCATACAGGACGGAACCTACATAACTCTAGGAAGAAAATATGTGATTAGTGGATTTGGAGGATGGGGGTTTTATATTACCCAGTAATTCCCAGTGGGGTTCACCTATCCTTTTCTACATGAAGGTGCACTGTACACATAGATTGTGCGTGGATTATCTCTTTTTGAACCAGCTAATAGTAAATAACTACCATCCACTACCTCATATAGATGGACTCTTCAACTATCTTTGAAGAGATATTATTTTATCCGAGATTGATTCGAGGTCATCATACTGTCAGTTTCATGCTCGACCATCAGACATACCATGTATAACATTATAGAATTGTTAAATCCTGTATGAGTATCTAGTTATGTCATTTTTGATTATAAATGCACCTGCATCATTTATGGATTTGACTAATTGGTTTTTACACCAGTATCAAGATTCATTTGTGGTATTCTTTATTGATGAAATATTGGTGTATTCTCATTCACTACATGACTATGAAAAACATCTTTAGATCATGTTGAATGCATTGAGAGATCACAATCTATATGATAATCTCACTAAATTACTCTTTTGGATTGATAATTCTAAATTCAATGGTCATATTATCTAAGAGGCTTGAGTATCCATTGACCTATATAAGGTGAGTAAAATAGTTTCCTGGGAGAAGCCTAGGAATGTCTTCGACAAACATAGTTTATTGGGGATTGCTTTTCTATTACAGACATTTTATTTATGAATTGCCATGATTAGCACCACTTGTAAGATTGACTAAAAATGCTTTGAGGTTTTTATGGAAAAACACCTATGAATACTCCTTTCTATATTTAAAGGTATGATTTAATTCGGTCCTAATCCTGATTCTACCATATTTGTGCAGAATATATATTGTTTAATATTATGCTTTTCGAATCGGAAAAGGATGAATTTTGATTTAGGTAGATCTAGTTGTGGCATATGGTTTATGTTAGATGGGACCTCATGAGAGGAACTACCCTATGGAAAAACTTGAGTTATAATCCATGGTTTATACATTACGATATTATAATCACTATTTATTGGTAGAACGGTTCATCATTTACATGTACTGTAAAAGTATCTAATATATTATCACACAATGCGATTTTAATATCATGCAACATAAGTGTCTACAATACCTATTTTCATTTGAATATGAGATCACTTATACAATCAAAATGGGAAGTGATATAGAAGACTCCCTTATCCAAAGGCATAGAAACAGGCTATCCAAGAGGCCACTAGTGAGTGGAATTTTGATGGACCAATATTCTATAATGGAACTTTATTTGATGAAATATCATAGGAAACCAATCTTAGTTGTCTTGTATCTAGAATCCATTAATCGGAAACGAGTGTGGATGAGACATATTTCAGATCCCAAGGACATATTCATTAAAGTGAGCATCTAAGGTGAGGACCCACCTCTTGGTTGGGTTATTTATGAGAATAAGATCATTTAATTCTATGGACATGTATAGGTACCAATATATATACAATAAGATTTGATTCACAAATATCACACCTCTTTTTGGGAAATACACCATTTTTTACCAATATAAACTGGGACATACATCATCAGTACTGGTGGATGGTTATCAAGAAGAAGATTGAATGTTTTTTCCACTCAGTGCTCCTTCTATTAGTAAGTGATGGTTGATCATTGGAAACCTACTGTAATTATATAGCCTCTATCCAATCTTATGTGGATATATAATAATATCACTATAGAGTTTGTGACTAATTTTTTGAGATCCCCTAATGGTACGGATGTGGTATGAGTGATCGTCAAATGGTTGACTAAGGTCGAGCACTTTTTACAATTATAAAAGGCCTTCTCAGTTGATGAGACATGGATGATTTATATTTCGGATATTTTAAGCCATCATGGTGTTCAATTTTCTATCATATAATACTAATAAACTCATTTTACATCATGGATCTTGAGGAGGTTGGAAAATGCATAGGGTTCATAGGTTTTTTTATGAACATCATATCACCCATAGCCAGATGGTCAGTCTGAGCATATGATACTGCTATTGAAGAACATTCTCTAGGAATGTTCCCTTGATTTTAGTGGTTCATTGGAAAAATACTTACCTCTATTTGAGTTTTCCTATAATAATATTTTACATGAAACAACTCGGATGTCTCTATATAAGTCCCTTTATATTAGGCCATGTTTTTAAATCTTGGGGTGGTTGGAGGTAGGAGAGGAAATGATATAGGTCCCTCATCTCACTCTCAAATTTTGAGAATTTACATATGATTTCAAATTGTATGTATAAATATATGTCTAGGTAGAAGTCTTATACTAATTGTCTCTAAAAGCCTATAGAGTTAGAGGTGTGACATCGGGTATTGATGTAATCTTTTCCTTGTTGGATAATATTCAGATTCAGTGTTGGGCCTTTTGAAATCATAGAGAGTGTTATGCCAGTGTCTAAACAGTTTTCTTGAACTCAGAGTTATCATTCGATGTATGACATCTTCAATATATTGCAACATCAACATTGTCAACCAGACCTGTACTTTAATTTGATCCTGAGGATATTGAGTTAGAGTAAGATGAAAACATTGAGGTGAATATAATATATATCATTTATTGGGGCATTAAGTCTCTCTATGGTATTTCAATTACTCTACTATGGGTTCAACGGCATCATGGATATGTATAGAATAAGAAATGGGAGAGAGAGTCCAATGTATGTGCTCAGTGGCCAAAAATTTTCCCATAATATTTTTTTCCACCCATGGAAACGGAACATAGGGTTGAGTTTAGTTATTGAAGGAACTTTGTAACATGACATAATTTACCTAAGGATTTAATTTTTAAATTTTTGGAAAATACCTCATTCAGTTTTCTCGAGACTTCTTTATTGTCCCATTATGATATTTCATTTCCGTTTAGAAAGAAAGGTTATAGGTGGGATGGAGGTTTGATATAGACCAACTACACAACCAATGTTACAAATGTAGAATGTATTTAAAATACAAGATGTATAGTGGGTTGGCTAGACTCCCCTTTCCTAGATAGATCCAGGGGTGAGATCTCCCCTCAACCTCAACCTAGGTTCCTCTAGTTCTCCTATGTCTGATATTCAATTTCTTAAATTTCAATCACATTGGATCTGTAATGGTGAGGTCATTGGTCCTCTTCCTTCTATTCATTATTTATCTTGCCGTAATGTTTTATCTTTTTGTGAAAACTCATATTACATAATTTTGATGTTTTTATCTATTCATATAATTTCGCCTATTCTAGATCGACTCAACTATTGATACTGGATGAGGAGAGTAATATAGGATTAAGGTAGGTGATATAGTATTTTACCCTTAAATATGTGTCATTTAATATCATGTGCTGATGTGTCACATTCCATAGTGTACACATGTTACCATCAAATTAATATTTTTCCTCACTCTATAAATTATTCCATGCATGACATTCCCTTTTAAAACTATTTATAATTAGTGGTGCTCTACCTTTACTAGTGAAAACCTTTATGGTGTTCTCATGGGATACCTTCAAAATTATAAATTTTTTATTTGGATAAACCACCTACAAAATGGACATAGATTTATTAATAAGTAAAGTGACTACTTGAATTAAATGGGTGTATAATGTACAATAAAATTCCAAAAAAGCCCTTTAATTAGTGGTATCCCTTTATTAAATGGAATAATAAATATTATTTAATTCAACTAGTATCTTTTATATTGATTAGTATTATTTATTAATGCTTATGATACTCGATCATGTAATCCCCCTCCCTTATTATCCTCGGGTAGGGAATCCAACTAACTTATGATAATTAGGTTGAGAATCTCATTTACTTTTGATACTTGGGTAGAGAATATCATATATTTGTGATATTGTGTTTTGGAATCCCTTTTATTTGTGATGTATAGGCATGGAATTCATTAGCATTTTAGAGACTCATGCTTCCACACATGGATGCCTGAATTACACCACATGTCTATACTTCTAGAATTATCCACATATATATATATATATATAGATGTTACTATATATATAGAACATTTATATGTATACATATGGTTACTGTCTAAGAGGTCATCGAGCCTAGGCTAAATTAAGTAGTGTCATCCTTGTTTTATTTTGGAACTAGAGGAAACCCAATAACATTATATGGTTTCTAACATAGTTAAACATGGACACTACTCATTTTATATTCACTAATTATATTCTTCTAGATAATGTTGATGGTTGACTAATGAGTATATCTAACACCCTATTTGGGCCGCCCATGGAAATTGAAAATCCCTCAATGGGTACAGGTTTACATAAAGGGAAATGGCTAACTTCTGATTCTTGATTCATATCACTTGGATGAAGTTCCAGATAAGAGGAATGATCCTATGCTCATGATTCTTGCAGTGAAAGAATTTTGAATATTTTCCTTTTTTATAGCATGTTTTTAATTTTTATTTCCCCTTTATACCATGTACTACCTTTTTATATATACATGACATCAGAATAACAGTTTTTACTGATATTTATTTTGCTTCGACTTGTGCAATTGACTATATGATTTATTATTCTATCGCGGATTATTTATCAATGATTATATAGTTACCATATATTAAATTCTGTTGTGTCTTAATTTGATCATGAGGGTGTAGTCTCTCCAAAAAACCATCATAGGCCATTACTTCTAGTTTGGATCCTTTGCGGTTTGGGGAGACATGCTTATGGTCTTGTAGCTAACCAGATCAAGGAACCAATTAGTGGCTTCTAGGTCTGGATGTCGCACCTTGTTACAACTGAAGATGGATGGATGATTCATAGTAAAATATGAGTCGTGCTCCACTTCTCATCATAGGTTCCCAACACCCACATGGCCCATAGTCTAAATTGAATGGATTATAGCTTCAAAATATGATGGTTCCACTAGATAATTCAACTATTGATCCCATATTGTGGCCCCATATCTTGTATTTGGAAGTAATCTTCTTAGAGTAATTTTCTATTAATAATATTACAATGACCAATAATATTTGCAAAATATTAAAAAATATTAGGACCATGTTCTATAATTCATTTTAATGCTTCCAACGATGATAATTTAATGTAATATAAATTATTTCAATGAAACTCGAGATTTTAAAAAGGAACAAGTCCATTAAAATAAACTCCACATCTTTTTCATTAAAATAACCTCTAACACCATGTCTCAAACATCGTAAAACATTTTCAACCACCCATGATCACTTGAGTTCAGACCCAAAATTGAGTTGGCCAGGCACACTCCCACACATAAAACTCAAATTATAATGGTCATAACTCCTTTCAATCAAAGACACAAAACTAAACTCTTGTAGTGTTAACACACATAAGGATGATCATCCCACTGATACCATTCTATAATGAACCAACCTATGTTCAATAAATAAGGAACACGATAAGTTCCTTCATGGTGGTGAGGTGAAACAACGAAATAAGAAATAACCATCACATATAAAGAACAGTAAAAACAACAAAAGTATAACATAGAAGAAAAATATACTTCTAAGATCCAAACAATTCGAGAAAAACTAGACAAACTAGAATTTATGAAAATACTATACCTACAAGAATCCACTAAACGAATCATCCCCTTCAAACCATCCTACAATTAACAAACTAATGAAATGAAAAGCCACCATGAAATAAGTTGTCATTCCCATTACAAGGGTCTTGCAATACAACGTCTATAAATTCCATAATTAAAAAAGTAAGTTGTAAGAATAAAATCCAATAGGATACCACCATAGATACTATACATGTTCTAATAAAACGGAAGTAACATTATATCTATTAAAACAAAAAATAAATTTAAAAATAAATTTCATAAATGAAAATCCATTTATTAATAATTTTCTTATGTTTTCATTACATCCTATGATATTCACACTCTATGAGTATGCCATGTAGAAGTGATAAAATTGAAATTAATATCAACACACCATAACATACGAAAGTAAACACATATTTATGAAATTATCCATCATATGAAACAATGTGATACAGTCACATGTAAAAAATTAGTGAGAAACTATCCATGTAAAAAACATCATGTGATATATATAAAAAAAATAACAAAGTGCTCTATATTTATCCCTAAACAATGGGAATATTTAGTAGACATAAAAGAATCCAAAACTATGAATATTTTGGTAACAAAAAATATATAATCTTTCCATTTTATATAGATATAATAAAATCTAGTGGCATCACACACACTATGAGTGACATGTCTGTTCCTAATACACCCAAGGTTCTCAATATTCCAATCATTTAAAAATTAATTTAAATATACATGCTCAAAAAATATTAAGAATTTTTAAATCCAATACAATAATCTTCAGTGTTTCGAACCCCATTTCTAAATCAAGATCACCATTCAATAATTTTATCAATCACATAGTGGGAATAAACCCTTTTTAAATAAAAACACATTAAATGCATATTCTAATTCCAAAAAAACCCATTAAAATAATAATAATTTCAATTTAACAAATAACCCTATGAAATTTAAATAAAAATAAATAATTTATAGAATTATCTATTTTATATAATTTCATAACTCACGAGCATAGGTAAAACATATCACCTTAAAAACAGTTATTTTGGAAGAGTGGATATGGTCTTTGGGATCCTAGTTCCATAAAAACAAATAAACACTCTTTCAAACCCCTTATATTTGGAATAAAAATACCATTCATGCATCAAAATAAGAGAAGTTATTAGATACAATGGGGATATATGATGAAAAGGAAAAACTGAATAAAAAATGCAACATCCCTTCAGTATATCTAACAACAATGGAGGAAAGACACCTAAATTCGAAAGGAAGAATCATCTCAATAATTTTGGAAATGATAGGATGATAAAATATGAGATTATGAGGTAATTAAAGAATAAAATGTGGTCGTGGAGATTTTAGATTAAAAATTGTATGCATGAAAAACCCACATACATGGCTTTTGGAGAGGCTACACTATTATGAGTAACTATATTCCCCACACATGGATTCTATTTGAGGTGAATGTTTTGGATACATGAAAAAATTTTCTATGAGATTATAATGCATAACCATTATGTTTTTTGGTACATAGTTCAGAGGGGTGGGTATTTGGTTTGAACTAAACATGTACCCCCATTCAGTAGTCCAGCCTTGGATGCAATGTTTTGATTTCCAAACCACATAGTTTACCCTAATTGCGTTCTAACCATGCACATCTCTACGGGATCACAAAAAATGATAAAAAACTCCCTAAATTACCCTAATGAAATACCCAACAAAAGAATAATAAAAAAGGGTTAATAAGTACCTTTATGAAAGTAACAGTATATTACATATAAATTAGAACATGATATAGAGTTATAGTGTCCATCGCCAAACATAATGACAGTATCATAATATAAAACAAAATATCAGCATACTTGATTATAAAAAGTTTTATAGGAGTACCAAATCCTACTTAATAGATAAGGAAATGAATTTTATACCATCAAGTGTAATAACTCAAGAATTTTAAAAATAAAAACTCTCATTACTGAATCACTCATATGTCTACCCCTATATGTTAAAGGTAACTATGAATAATAGGGAATAATAATTAATTAGAAAAAAGGGAAAAAATATTAATAAAATATTTCTATTCCAGATTATATATATTGAATTTTTTCAATGTTTTCCCCAACCATATAGATCAATACTACTATGAATTATTCTTAAGAATTTTTTTAAATTGTCTTGGATGTTTCACAAAAAATTATAAATTATTTTATAAAAAAGTAAAAAATGTTTTACTCAAATTAATAATGTTATCTTTTTCCAGATGAATAGACTCATCATACTCGCCCAATTTGATGCATTTATAAACAAATATAATCTGAGAATTTATCCCTAATGTTTAATTTGGACATGAAAATTAAATTATTATTTCATATACAATTATAATAAACTCATTTTTTTCTTGTATACAGATATATGCTTCATTTAATGTGTAAACATTCTATTCTGTCAGCCCAAAATAAGTACATCGATTAATTTTATTTGGCCCTAATGAACTTGAATGATCACTAGTTCTAGTTGATTAAGATCAATCCAAAAAAATTTGAGGCCGATAAAAAATAATTCCTTAATTTGGATCAATATCATAAATTTTATTTTCTAAATAACAATGAGATAGAAAAAGATAACATTATAGAATTTAGGCATTTTAACATTTCAAATTGAAACACCCCAAAAATCCAAAAACTATTCAATTTATCTAAAAAGTATTGAATTTTGGGGAATTTATTCCATGAAATTTATATGGTAAGAAATGATATCCCCATATCAATCAGGATACAATATATCCCCTTATAATAATTTCTCCCTTGAATATTTGTATCCATGACACAAAAAAACTGAGGACACCTTTATCACTTCACATCCTCAAGTTCCCAGATAGCTTCCTCCAATTTCTGAATCTTATAGAGAATTGTTACTATATTAGTATCCTTTTTCATATCACTTTATTTTTATGATCCAAATTTTTTATTAGTTTCCCATTATAAGAATGATCAATCCCTAATGGGTTGACCACTAATTTTATTACTTATGAAGTATCTGGTATTCACATTCCCAAAAGAGATACATGGAACATGTCATAAACATTGGATAGGTTAGGATGAAGCACCATGAAATAAGATACCATCATAATATGATCAATAAAATCATAGATATTTATATACATATATATTATCTTTCATTTAATTCCAAAACTGGAAAAATTATTCTAAAAAGATATTCAAAGAAGTAATTATCACCTACATTAAACACTAGATCTCACTGATGATTATTTTCATCACATTTTAATCAACTATTAAATTCCATAATGTGTTTTTAAAAGTATATAACCTTAATGTTAATTTTTATTGTTAGCTAAGTTCTTGATATCTTTCATTCCCCAAAATCATCCCAGCATATTGGAGTCTTGCACTTTTTTGCATAGAGGGATTCATAAGGAGCAATGTGAATGCTCACATGAAATATAGTAGTGTATAAAAAATATACTAGAGGAATGTTGTGATTAAATCCACCTTTAAAATAACTATATAAATATCTTACAATATATTTTAGGTTTTTAATGATCCTCTCGGACTAACCACATTTTTTGGATGATATATAGTGATAAATCACAACTCAATACACAATTATTACTAATGCCATCTCAAAAATCTCAATTTAATCCTTGGTAATTGAACAGATGGGTATTGAGAGTGGTACAACAGCTATCCATAGAACTTTATTAACATATAACATAGAGGGTTTATCAATAGATAAATCATATCTGATAGTAATAAAATAGGATGAATTTTTAAGGTGATTATATACATCCCAAAAATCATTGTTCCCTTTAGATGTCTTTGGGAGTCACATGATGAAATCCATGGTGGGTTTTAAAATTTCCACATTGGCGTGGTTGTTTTTTATAAAATCCCTTTAAACATATATCTCTCAACCATAACATACTATAATAAAAAGTATCATGAAACGTACGGTAATATATCGCTCTTCATTTTATCCCACTATAAATACTCTTTATTATCTCTATACATTTTCATAATTCTAGGATGAATAGAGAGTGATGAATTTTGATTTCATCTAATAGGTCATTTTTTAATTCTATTTTTATGGGATACACTCTCTATTCCTAAACATGTTCATTCCATCACGGTCAAGGTTGAACCCCGAAATAATACTTTCTTCTTTTTCATCTCAACATCTTCCTTCAATGACTCTTTTATATTCTTGGAAATAAATGGTTGAGAATTCATCCATGAAAGATGAAATATTTCTCCTTTCCTCACAATTTAAATGATATATCCAATTTAAATGTTTAATAATTATAATTCTTTATATCCTTTTCATAGAAAAACAAGCACGGTCCTTCTGACTCAAAGCATCATCCACATTGTTCACCTTCCTATAGTGGTAGTGTATTTTTTAGTCGTAATAATTAATCATTTCAAATAATATTATTTTTATAATAATAAAATAATAAAATATTTTAATGTGAATATATAATTGATGATTTTATGATAGGTATATATGTCACACATTAAACCATAAAGATAATACATCATTTTTCTTAAATAAATAATTATCACTTTAGGTTAAAAATCACGAGTTCTGTATTTTTTTATAAGTAATGATTAATTGGAATGAGTCATAAAAAATTATCATGTCATTAATTATGATATAAAATCTTAGTCCATTATTTTTTCACCACTATATATCACAAACCCTTCCATATTTCATGTTGGTGTGAGTATTAGTGCACTAACAAAATTTTTCTTCTCTCACATTGAGTATTCTTCACATTCATCAACCCAAATGAACATATATCCCTTTTATGTAAACATGGTTTTTGGGTTTCATATTCAAGAGAAATTTCTCAAAACATGTTAATTGTATCTTATATTCCATATAAAACTATGTATTTTTTCCATCATTTTTGGTCTGGGCCAATATTCAATAACTTACATCTATATGTGATTCACTTATATACCGTCGATTATAATTATGTGTGTAACGCCCCGACCCCAGCTACCTAGAGTCGGTGAATTATTACATAACATTGGCATGATCACAAGAAAGTTCAAATCCCAAAAGACCGATTGGTTTAGTAGCCTTGGAAACACTAGATATATTCATAAAGTTTTACATTACATTTCAAAGTGAAAAACTACTACAACAACAAAGTCTTCATATCCACACTATTAACCCCTCATAATATCCCTGCAAGTCAATCATAATTTACTTCTTCACTACCTGGGAAAAATAAAACATAGAAAAGGGGTGAGCTCAAATGCCCAGTAAGGATAACAATATAGCGGAAACTTTCATAAATAAGAATAAACATTTAAGGCAATGTATAACTAAAACAAAAGCCTTTTAAATATGAACTTTCAACATGGTATGGCATAAATAAAATGAAATAATTCCATTTACTTATTCACATGGATATTCTACTAATCGAATAATCACATGCAAAAATCAACAACCACTTTCATAATGTTGAAATGCATAATGCCAGACTATCATAACCACATAGCCAAGGCCTCGTGCCAAGACAACAAATAAGATTTTGTCAAGGCCTTGTGCCAAGACACTAGTTTGTCTCATGAGACCTACCGATGCATCGAGGAGCTATAGCGGGCTCCACCCGTCACTTATTAAGTCCAATGCATTCCCATATGAAAAGGTTTAAACATAACATAAACATTCATATTAAAACTAGCATACGAAATGTCAATAATTTCACCATAAACTATGAATGGTATAAAAATAGCACATCCACAGTCAAACATATCACAAAACCTTCAATAAAATATAGAAGTTTTGTATCATAATAAATCAACTTCAAATAATCTTAAAATCCATCAAAGGATGTTGACATAGATGAAATCAAAATTCTTTTTAAAAAAGTATCTCCTTTTATTTTGAAATCATTTAAGGTCCATATAAAATAAAACATTTTCTTTGAAAATATTCTTATAAGCTTTTATGGAAAGCTTCGACGATTTTATAACGGCGGAAAATAACCGCACCCGCCGTATAAGTTAAAAAAAACATTCTTACCTCAATTCTGTCGAAAAGGTTAAAAAGGACCTTGTTTTGAATAAGACCGAAAGATTCCTTTATAAACCACTTATAAAAGTAAAAAAGGGTATAAATGACTTTAACTCATATTCTAGTAAATAGTAAAAATGTTTTGAAATGCATTTTTAAGAAACATGGATGTGGATGATAAAGAGATCCCAGTAGATTATTACGTATAAACAACCTTGGATAATGAAGAGGTTGTAAAGTAAACCCTTACCTTGTTCTTTTCCTTGGTTGGGGTAGGTTAACCTCCTGTATAATGGTGAAATAATTGTTATTAAATTATACAAGAATCATATACATTAATATGATATCATATATGATCTTTTAATATTGATTTGATAATAATATCTTAGTATTATCGCTGTTTCGGGTGTGAACTTACTTGTTTGCTTTTGTATGTTTTGTTACGTAAGACATGTTTGTAAAGGATAAGTTGTATATTATTCAAATCCAGAATGGTATCAAGTCCTTAAACATAATTTTTAAATCATCAAATAATAATTATACTTGAATGGATACGATGGAGAATGAATCTCATCGCGTTCGTGGAGACGGTAGTCCGTACGTACGCACGAACGCTACTTCCATTTAATTTTTATTTTAAAAGAATCGAATAAAAATGATACATAGGTATATTACTATTCCAGTATAATATAATATTTTATATATGTTACTTAAGTTTATTAACACCATACTTTATACGTTCCATGTGTGGTATGAACGAGTCATATCATTTTAAGGGGGCGGTAGTCCGCACTTCCTCAAATGAAATTATCGTATGTATATACAACATGAAACGAATAATGGTATGAAATAAAATGGAATTACAGAAGCTTATATATAAAATATATATCATTAATATCATATTTAATTACAGTTCCATCATAATGGCCACCATGAGAGGCGGTAAGATGTATTTGAACAATCATCGTTTCGTGAGACGTTAGTTTTCCATCCACAGAAACATTATGTTTATCATCCATTAGATGGAGTTGTGTGTATGTGTAGTTTGAATCCTTCTTATAACAACATCCTAGTATATTGAGGATACTGGTGTTGTTACAAAAGAAAGGAAATAAAAAGAGTTTGGGGGTTGAAGAAGCAAAATAAATGAAAATAATTTAAGAGAAATCGTTACCTTTAATTTAGGTAACTCACATTGGTTGGAACCAAAGGACTTCTTGAAATGCTTTCTGCCTAAGGGTAAGCTTCAAGGAGGAGGAGAGGGATGTGGGGAGCTTATTTTGGCAGAGTTTGGACGAGCCAAGTGGCTTGAGAGGTGTGAGGAATGAGTATAAGTGGTCTCCTTTTATAAGGGAGAGGAGGGGCTCTTTAGGAAAGTGTGAAAGTATTACTTTATAATATACTTTTATTCGGTTTATAATGGTCCAAAAATCATTGAGGTCGAAGATAAGATGACTCATATTCTAAATAACATCAACCAATAATAATTGGACAGGTTTTAGATAATATTTTAATCATTATAATCTTATTTATTTAAATGATTTATTAATGAGGTAAACATTGCATCATTATTGTGTCATTAATAATTTAAATTATTTGATTTCTAAAATTTATAAATAAAATATAATTATATAGGAAATCTTTTTATCTTTCTAATGAATATTTATAATCGAAAATCCAACATGTATAACCCTATGTAAAAATTGTTCTTCTAAAAGATGTAAGCTTATGCCATTTTTATTTTTATTTTAACTTTATTAATATAATGTGTCCCTACCACATACAAGTGGCTCCAAGGGGTCCCCAAATTGACCCAAGGATGCCCATGGTCGGGTATGTGTCCACCAATAAGGTTAGGACACGTTTTAGGGTAATTTTGTATTATTATAATATTATTTTTTTAACCCTTATTTACCGGATTTACCCTTTAACCATGGTAAATAAAATATTTACCGCAATAATTATTCAAAATGTGTAAAAATAAAAGTTACCTATTTACATAATTTGGACATCCTGATTCCAAATATGGAATCCATTTTCCTAAATTCAAAACACAGAAGTGGCAGAAATTAATTTAAAATTAATTCCCGCTGTCAAAACAAAAAGCGTGTTTTTAAGAGGTAATAACTATCAAAAGATTGACACTTGTTTATGTTCGGTTTAATTGTAAAATTATGTCCAATGACCAACATTATATTAAATGGTAAAAATATATTCTAAATATACTTTAAAACCACTCAAATTCACAATTTATCACTATTAATTATTTTGATTAAAAAAGTTGTTTTTAATTAAAACTTAGTAATTTTCACTATTCATCAAAATATGAAAGTTATCCGAAATGTACCAAAATTTCACCTTAGGCTAAATTCGATATTCCGAATCCAAAAATGAAGTCCATTTTCAAATATAAAATATATATAATTTCAAAAATTAGGTATTACTATTCATAACGGCTAGTTTGATTAGTTATGGTGTGTTAGAACTCGGTGTTGCGTACAACACACGCTATCACATTATTCAAAGAGAAGCGTACCGTAGAAGATTGGGGTGTTACATTCTCCCCTCCTTCAAATAATTGCGTTCTCGCAATTTCTAGGGTATTACTGCATAAAAAGACTTGGGTGGTTCTTCATCATAAGTTCCTCGGGTTCCCACGTTGCCTCTTCCATCTTATGATTTCTCCACAAAACTTTTACCAGACGCGTCGTCCGGTTTCTCAGCACTTGTTCTCTCGTATCAAGAATCTTGACGGGCTCTTCGAAATAAGACAGATCGGGTTCCAGTTCTAATTCCTCATAGGTGAGTACATGCGTCGGATCAGGCATGTATTTCCTCAATAGAGATACGTGGAACACATCGTGAACTTTGGAGAGACTTGGAGGCATTGCCAATCGATAAGCTACAACCCCAATTCGTTCTAGAATTTCGAAAGGTCTGATGTACCTGGGACTCAATTTACCTTTCTTACCAAAACGTATGACTCCCTTCCACGGAGATACCTTCAGAAAAACATGATCACCGACTTGAAATTCCAAATCCTTCCTTCGATTATCGGCATAGCTCTTCTGCCTACTTTGAGCTGCTTTGATGTGATTTTGGATTACTTTCACCTTTTCCACCGTTTCCTCCACCAGTTCTGGGACTACAAGTTTTCTTTCACCAATGTCATCCCAACAGGTTGGTGTACGACATCTCTTTCCGTATAACGCTTCATATGGTGCCATCTGAATACTCGAATGGAAGCTATTGTTATAGGAAAATTCTACCAGTGGTAAATATTGATCCCACATACCCTGAAAGTCAAGTGAGCAAGATCTCAACATGTCTTGTAAGGTTTGAATAGTCCGTTCTGATTGTCCGTCTATCTGAGGGTGGTAAGCAGTGCTCAAATGAAGTTCAGTATCCAGGGATTTCTGAAGACTTTTCCAAAATCATGAAGTAAAACGGGGATCACGATCAGAAACAATCGATAGGGGAACTCCATGAAGTCTCACAACTTCATTAATGTATAGTCTTTCTAGACGTTCCAGGGGTAGATCTTCTCTTATAGAAAGAAAATGTGCTGACTTGGTAAGACGATCAACAATAACCCATATTGCATCGTTCCTTCTAGGAGTCTTTGGTAGCCCCATGACAAAGTCCATCGTAATATTGTCCCATTTCCACTCCGGTATGGGAAGAGGTTGCATGACTCCTCCAGGCTGTTGCCTTCCAGCTTTCACTTGTTGACAAACCATACATCTTGACACAAAATCAGCAATCTCCCTCTTCATGTTGTCCCACCAAAAATGTTCCTTCAAATCTCTATACATTTTGGTGCTCCCAGGGTGTATAGAGAAATTGGAACTATGAGCGTCATCCATCAATTCCCTTTTTAGATCAGGTATATTGGGAACACAAAGTCTCTTCCCGAATTTCAAAATTCCATCTTCATACACAAAGTCTCTCAATATCCCATCATTCACAACTTTAATCTTCTTCTGAAATTCTTCATCATCGGTATGGGAACTCTTAATCCTTTCTAGTAAAGATGGTTTGTCAACCATTTGAAAAAGCATTGATGTTTCACCTTCCCTGGTTATTCCCATGTTCATCTTCTCTAGATCCATGAAAATTGGATCCCTTTCAATTCTCATCATTTTCAAAACTCCATGGTCTTTTATGCTCAAAGCATCTGCTACTTTGTTTGCTTTCCCCGGGTGGTAGTGTATCGTGCAATCATAATCCTTGAGTAATTCAAGCCATCTCCTTTTCCTCATGTTGAGTTTTTTTTGTGAGAAAATATACTTCAGACTCTTGTGATCAGTATAAATCTCACATTTTTCACCATAGAGGTAGTGCCTCCATATCTTCAAAGCAAAGATCACAGCTGCTAACTCAAGATCATGAGTAGGATAGTTTTGTTCATGAATTTTCAACTGTCGTGATGCATAGGCAATAACTCTATCATTCTGCATAAGGACACAACCAAGTCCTTTCTTTGATGCATCACTATAAATAACGAACCCATCATTACCCGATGGTAGAGTCAATATAGGAGCATTGACTAATCTTCTCTTCAGTTCTTCGAAACATTCTTCACACTCTTTTGTCCAAACAAATTTAACCCCTTTACGTGTGAGCTTCATTAATGGGTTAGGCAATCGGGCAAAATTCTGGACGAAACGTCGATAATAACCTGCCAAGCCAATAAAACTACGTAACTCAGTTATACTCGTAGGTGCTGGCCATTCTTGGATTGCTTTGGTCTTAGAAGGATCAACATAGATTCCATCTTTAGAGACAATATGGCCAAGAAAAGAAATCTCCTGAAGCCAGAATTCACACTTGCTAAACTTTCCATATAATTCATGCCTCCTCAGAGTCTTCAAGATAATGCACAAGTGATTTTCATGATCTTCGTAGGTTTTGGAGTATACCAAGATATCATCAATAAATACCACCACAAATTCATCGAGATACTCCTTGAAAACTCTATTCATCAGATCCATGAATACAGAGGGTGCATTAGTCAATCCAAACGGCATTACAGTAAACTCGTAATGCCCGTACCTGGTTCGAAATGCTGTCTTCGGAATGTCTTCCTTCTTTACACACAACTGATGGTATCCAGATCTAAGGTCAATCTTTGAAAAGTATTGAGCTCCATGCAGTTGTCCAAATAGATCATCAATACGAGGTAGGGGATACTTGTTCTTTATCGTTATAGCATTGATCTCCCTGTAGTCGATACATAACCTCATAGATCCATCTTTATTTTTAACAAAAAGAACAGGGGCTCCCCATGGAGAAACACTAGGGAGAATAAATCCTTTATTACTCAATTCCTCTAGTTGTTTCTTTAGTTCGACTAACTCTACAGTGGCCATTCTATAAGGGGTCTTCGATATATGCCTTGATCCAGGAATCAAATCAATAGAAAACTCAACTTCTCGTTCTGGAGGATGTCCAGGTAAATCTTCCGGAAAAACATCTACAAATTCTTTCACAACAGGTACATCCTCTATTTGAACATTCCTTTCCTCACCGACAGTTATTTCATTCTCTTCCTCCCCAATAATTGAATTAAGTTGAGCTACTGGGGGTGGATCTAAATAAGAATTAGGTGGTGATGATTCTGCTCTAAAGATAAGGTGTTCCTTATCATTATCATCAAGAATCGTAACTTCTTTCTTTTTACAATAAATATTCGCATCATAGTCCGAAAGCCAGTCCATACCGAGGATTATATCAAACTCAATCATAGGTATGACGATGAGGTCAGCAGATAAAGAAAATTTATGTGCTCTAATGGGTACTGATTCACAAAACTTTGTTGCAACGATACTTCCCTTAGGAGTTTTAACCGACAACTCCCTTATTAAATCAAATTGAAAATATCTAATTTTCTTAGCAAACTGGGAAGATATGAAACAATGCGATGATCCAGAATCAAATAATGCATTTGCTAAACTTGAGGAAACCATTAAATTACCTACCACCACGTCTTTCGGAGCTTCTACCTCAGCAGTAGTGATAGCATAAGCCTGGCCTTGATCCCTTGGCCTTTTCTGAGGTAAGTTCTCCTGACGCTTAGGACATGCATTTGCATAATGCCCCATCTCCCTGCAATTGTAGCACTGAACGTTGGTATCTTCCTTCTTCCCCTTGCAATCATGAGCTTGGTGGCCTTTTTCACCACACTTGTAACAGACTCCCATTCCCTTCAGGCAAGCACCGGGGTGTATCTTCCCGCATTTACCACAAGATGGATATTCAACCTTTCCCTTCTTCCCCTTATTTCCATTCCCAGATTGATCAGCAGGTCTCTTCTTCTCTTGCTTTGATTTAAAGTCATAAGACTTAGAGAATTCCTTTTCGGTCTTGATAGCACATGAGACAATGTCTTCGTACGATGAAAAGGATTGTGAGACTAATGCTCGACGGAGAAATGGTTTTAACCCATCAAAGAAACGATCAATCTTACTTCTTGGGTTGCGAATATAATCTCCAGCATACCTCGCTAACCTTGTAAAGTTAGCCTCATACTTTGTGACATTCTCATCCTCCTTTTGTCTTAGACTCAAAAATTGCCTTTCCATATCCGCTCGATGGTCACGAGGAAAGTATTTTTCTAAAAATAGATCTTTGAACTCCCTCCACTCCATATTTGATACTTCATCATCTTCCATCATATTTTGAATCAATGACCACCATTGATCAGCATCTACAGTGAGGCGGTAAACTGCCATGATAACTTTTTCCCTTTCACTGCTCCCCAAATCCTGAAATATTTTCTCTAGGGAATTTATCCATTGCTCAGCTACTAAGGGATTTGTACTCCCATTGAACGTTGGTGGCTGTTGCCTCATGAATCGATCTAACATTGATCCTCCACGCTGCGGATCAGGGTGCTCCATACGGGTAAGGTTATTATTCATAACCTAAGTAAGTTGTCCCAGTATGGTGATTAGCTGATCGGCACCAGTTGCATCACCAGCCCCACTATAATTATCTTGAGCAGGAGAGAAATCCCTACATGGAGTGCGTGCATTGATACGGTTTCCATTTCTTCCACTAGGCGCCATTTCTAAACAATGGCATAAACTATATCAGTTTATGAATCAAAATACATAATCCCATACTTATAAAACACTTAACATAAATTGAACTATTTATGGATATAATCCATAATCATAAAAATGTTTTCTTTGAGGAAGTATATACTCATAAACCCTTCATAATGATTTGTAAAGAAAATGAGAGTTATCCTAAGCATATCCCCCGGGAGTGTCGTAACCAAGAGTGCAGCAAGGCCCGTTGTCGTGCACCAGTTCCCGTTCGAGTCTAGCTCAAAGCGGTGTTTTCGGGTTTTACCCCTAGGTACATCTGTGCCAGAGCCGCCTCTACCTGCTCGTATCCAGACAGGGATGTATTGCTCGGAAAACTCACAAAATCTCTACAATACCAAAATTCTAGGAAGTTCTTCTATACTAATCCTCAAAGTTCATCTTAGGTCTACGTTCTCTAATCAAACTATATCTAAATCTAGCTTCCAAGGTTTGTACTAAACTTCCTCTGATACCAACTGTAACGCCCCGACCCCAGCTACCTAGAGTCGGTGCATTATTACATTACATTGGCATGATCACAAGAAAGATCAAATCCCAAAAGACCGATTGGTTTAGTAGCCTTGGAAACACTAGATATATTCATAAAGTTTTACATTACATTTCAAAGTGAAAAACTACTACAACAACAAAGTCTTCATATCCACACTATTAACCCCTCATTATATCCCTGCAAGTCAATCATAATTTACATCTTCACTACCTGGGAAAAATAAAACATAGAAAAGGGGTGAGCTCAAATGCCCAGTAAGGATAATAATATAGCGGAAACTTTCATAAATAAGAATAAACATTTAAGGAAATGTATAACTAAAACAAAAGCCTTTTAAATATAAACATTCAACATGGTATGGCATAAATAAAATGAAATAATGCCATTTACTTATTCACATGGATATTCTACTAATCGAATAATCACATGCAAAAATCAATAACCACTTTCATAATGTTGGAATGCATAATGCCAGACTATCATAACCACACAGCCAAGGCCTCGTGCCAAGACTAAAAATAAGATTTTGTCAAGGCCTTGTGCCAAGACACTAGTTTGTCTCATGAGACCTACCGATGCATCGAGGAGCCATAGCGGGCTCCACCCGTCACTTATTAAGTCCAATGCATTCCCATATGAAAAGGTTTAAACATAACATAAACATTCGTATTAAAACTACCATACGAAATGTCAATAATTTCACCATAAACTATGAATGGTATAAAAATAGCACATCCACAGTCAAACATATCACAAAACCTTCAATACAATATATAATTTTTGTATCATAATAAATCAACTTCAAATAATCTTAAAATCCATCAAAGGATGTTGACATAGATGAAATCAAAATTCTTTTTAAAGAAGTATCTCCTTTTATTTTGAAATCATATAAGGTCCATATAAAATAAAACATTTTCTTTGAAAATATTCTTATAAGCTTGTATGGAATGCTTCGACGATTTTATAACGGCGGAAAATAACTGCACCCGCCGTATAAGTTAAAAAAACATTCTTACCTCAATTCTGTCGAAAAGGTTAAAAAGGACCTTGTTTTGAATACGACCGAAAGATTCCTTTATAAACCACTTATAAAAGTCAAAAAGGGTATAAATGACTTTAACTCATATTATAGTAAATAGTAAAAATGTTTTGAAATGCATTTTTAAGAAACATGGATGTGGATGATAAAGAGATCCCAGTAGATTATTACCTATAAACAACCTTGGATAATGAAGAGGTTGTAAAGTAAACCCTTACCTTGTTCTTTTCCTTGGTTGGGGTAGGTTAACCTCCTGTATAATGGTGAAATAATTGTTATTAAATTATAAAAGAATCATATACATTAATATGATATCATATATGATCTTTTAATATTGATTTGATAATAATATCTTAGTATTATCGCTATTTCGGGTGTGAACTTAATTGTTTGCTTTTGTATGTTTTGTTACGTAAGACATGTTTGTAAAGGTTAATTTGTATATTATTCAAATCCAGAATGGTATCAAGTCCTTAAACATCATTTTTAAATCATCAAATAATAATTATACTTGAATGGATACGATGGAGAATGAATCTCATCGCGTTCGTGGAGACGGTAGTCCGTACGTACGCACGAACGCTACTTCCATTTAATTTTTATTTTAAAAGAATCGAATACAAATGATACATAGGTATATTACTATTACAGTATAATATAATATTTTATATATGTTACTTATGTTTATTAACACCATCCTTTATACGTTCCATGTGTGGTATGAACGAGTCATATCATTTTAAGGGGGCGGTAGTCCGCACTTCCTCAAATGAAATTATCGTATGTATATACAACATGAAACGAATAATGGTATGAAATAAAATGAAATTACAAAAGCTTATATATAAAATATATATCATTAATATCATATTTAATTACAGTTCCATCATAATGGCCACCATGAGAGGCGGTAAGATGTATTTGAACAATCATCGTTTCGTGAGGCGTTAGTTTGCCATCCACAGAAACATTATGTTCATCATCCATTAGATGGAGTTGTGTGTATGTGTTGTTTGAATCATTCTTATAACAACATCCTAGTATATTGAGGATACTGGTGTTGTTACTAAAGAAAGGAAATAAAAAGAGTTTGGGGGTTGAAGAAGCAAAATAAATGAAAATAATTTAAGAGAAATCGTTACCTTTAATTTAG
Organism: Viscum album; assembly: GCA_963277665.1. Lineage (NCBI taxonomy): Eukaryota > Viridiplantae > Streptophyta > Magnoliopsida > Santalales > Viscaceae > Viscum > Viscum album. The sequence continues at coordinate 1,422,075,382 of OY728137.1, forward strand.
GTAACTCACTTTGGTTGGAACCAAAGGACTTCTTGAAATGCTTTCTGCCTAAGGGTAAGCTTCAAGGAGGAGGAGAGGGATGTGGGGAGCTTAGTTGGGCAGAGTTTGGACGAGCCAAGTGGCTTGAGAGGTGTGAGGAATGAGTAGAAGTGGTCTCCTTTTATAAGGGAGAGGAGGGGCTCTTTAGGAAAGTGTGAAAGTATTACTTTATAATATATTTGTATTCGGTTTATAATGGTCCAAAAATCATTGAGGTCGAAGATAAGATGACTCATATTCTAAATAACATCAACCAATAAGAATTGGACCGGTTTTAGATAATATTTTAATCATTATAATCTTATTTATTTAAATGATTTATTAATGAGGTAAACATTGCATCATTATTGTGTCATTAATAATTTAAATTATTTGATGTCTAAAATTTATAAATAAAATATCATCATGTAGGAAATCTTCTTATATTTATAATGAATATTTATAATCGAAAATCCAACATGTATAACCCTATGTAAAAATTGTTCTTCTACAAGATGTAAGCTTATGCCATTTTTATTTTTATTTTAACTTTATTAATATAATGTGTCCCTACCACATACAAGTGGATCCAAGGGGTCCCCAAATTGACCCAAGGATGCCCATGGTCGGGTATGTGTCCACCAATAAGGTTAGGACACGTTTTAGGGTAATTTTTTATTATTATAATATTATTGTTTTAACCCTTATTTACCGGATTTACCCTTTAACCATGGTAAATAAAATATTTACCGCAGTAATTATTCAAAATGTGTAAAAATAAAAGTTACCTATTTAGATAATTTGGACATCCTGATTCCAAATATGGAATCCATTTTCCTAAATTCAAAACACAGAAGTGGCAGAAATTAATTTAAAATTAATTCCCGCTGTCAAAACAAAAAGCGTGTTTTTAAGAGGTAATAACTATCAAAAGATTGACACTTGTTTATGTTCGGTTTAATTGTAAAATTATTTCCAATGACCAACATTATATTAAATGGTAAAAATATATTCTAAATATACTTTAAAACCACTCAAATTAACAATTTATCACTATTAATTATTTTGATTAAAAAAGTTGTTTTTAATTAAAACTTAGTAATTTTCACTATTCATCAAAATATGAATGTTATCCGAAATGTACCAAAATTTCACCTTAGGCTAAATTCGATATTCCGAATCCAAAAATGAAGTCCATTTTCAAATATAAAATATATATAATTTCAAAAAGTAGGTATTACTATTCATAACGGCTAGTTTGATTAGTTATGGTGTGTTAGAACTCGGTGTTGCGTACAACACACGCTATCACATTATTCAAAGAGAAGCATACCGTAGAAGCTTGGGGTGTTACAATGTGACCCAATAATGATTCTTTTTTATATCAAGTATTCACTTTTAATAAATTTAGCATACATTATGTCGTTCCAAAAGGTATTCAATGAAATCATCAAGTGATCTTCATGCTCTTACATTCTCATGGAAGATATCAAAATATCATCAATAAATACTATCACAAACTAATTAATTTAATCAATAAAGACTCAATTCAATATATATACAAAAATATTTGGGTATTTGGTAAGTAAAAATGTTTTCACTATATATTAATAATGATTATAACTCATAAAAAATGTTCTCTTGGACATATCCTTCCCTTCGACCATCTACTGATGATATCCAAATTCGAGTTAATACAATGAAATGTATTGAGAGCCTCAAAATTGATCAAATATATCCTTAGTATATGGTAGGTGATACTTTTTCACAATATTAATTCTCTTAGTTGTTTTATAATCAATTAAAATCATAATTTTAATATCATAAATATTGAAAAAAAAGAACAAGGTCATCCGATGATGATGCACTCTGCTGAAGGAATCCCCTATCAAGTTTCTCCTAAAGTTGGTTCTTTAATCAATACAACTCAATTAGGGTCATTAAATAGTTATTATTTCAAATAAGCATATAATAAGGTATTAGTTCTGTTGAATGATAAAATTCCTGATTTATTGGAATACTATGAATCTATTCTGGAAATACACTCGTATATGTTTGGATAAGGCCAATATCTTCAATTTTGAGTTTCACCCCAACCATTTCATATAGATACTCATCATGAAAAGGTAATACTATTTATATTATTGAAGTAAAATATAATGTATTTCTATATTCATCCTCTCACTTATATACAATCATGGGTTGATTTGCAATATCAATCATGAATTCCTTTCATATAAAATTGATATTGGATCCTTAGAGAAGGAGGCAATCCATTCCATAAAACATATCATATTTAAATACATATAGAAACATAAGAATTTTTGGAAATTAAATTCATACTATATTCTATCAAATAGGTGATATAGACATTAGATTTTATCTTTAAAAGAATATTACTTTTTATGAAAATTAACAATTTAATCATTTATTTAGTGATATGATACCCTTAGAAAATATTTATGTTATGAAATAGTTGGAAGAACCAAAATCACTTAATACATTTTCAATTATAGAGTTTATGATATGTTCACCATTTCAACATCATTCTCATGCCCCATATTAGTGGTTTTCATCACAGGATCCTCTATTTTATCTCTTTTTTATGTGGTTATAGACAATAACTTTTAACATTAAACCCTATATTCAAGAACTGGTTTGTATAATTCTCATTCTCCTTATAGTTGTTACATTGGAGTGTGGGCGGTGCTTTAAATTGAACTATCTCAACAATAATTTAAAAAAATACTCTTTATATCATTTCAAATTTACCTTACTTGATGGCCTTTGTTTCTATACTTGATACATTTACTAATTACCTATAGACAATATCCCTTATTCTTCATTCCCCATTCTAAAAAGGAATATTCATTTTATTTTATCTATGGGTTTTATTATTATAATCTCCCTAAAACACCATCTTTAACTTCTTATCATAACAATTAGAATGAGGGGAATATCCACTCTCTATTTCTACCATGATATCACATTTAAAAATAACTTCATAACTAATAATGTTCATTATTTATAGTGAATTTGAAAAACTGGTTTCAATCCATTTAAGAAATGGTGAATTTGTTTCCCATATTTAATGATAAAAATAAAATAATTCCATGAAAGTATTGAAAAATATTCCTCATAGGTAATAATATATTCACCATAATTTTTCTTGTGATCCAAAAATTCCATTTTCATTTCCAAACAAGGAATATAGGGAGAATAATTACTGGTAAACACCCTCTTAAACACATCTGAATCCATATTGTCAATTTATTCATCATTACTCATATTCCTAATATGATTCAGCCATTAGAATACTTTTATGTATAATTGAAACACTGTCAGGAATATATTATCATCCTTTGAGAACTCGAGAACGAAAAATATCATTTCAATTATAGAGATCCATTTCCTGGAAACTAGTGGATAAATGGAATTACTAAAAGAAGGTTGTTTTCTATGAAGGACTCAATGTTATAATGCTCCCCCATTTTTTCATTTGGAAACTAAGCATTATTCCCGGCTTCAGTGAGTTTCATTAGTATATAATAAATATTGCTCACTCTAGATCCCATGTTATTTGGATTCTTAATAGAACTATAAATGCATTGTATACCACATTCATTATGAACACAATTCCTCATATTTATAGCCAATGATTAAAACAAAAAAATATTGTAAAAATCAAGATATAATAATCAGAATGATAAATCCTATAATCATAAAAAAATCTTGATATTCCAGAATTATGACACCTTTATATTGAAATATAACACTTTTTAGTTCACCCTATATGACATTAAATTCATTATCAGTTTTATTTTATTTTATATTCATATCATTCCCTACCTAATATCTAATAACAATGAAACTTTTCTCTGATATCAACAAAAGAAACTAAATAATAACATAAAATAATATTGCATCATTTTAGACGAAGATTCAATACATTTACCAATAATGCATTCCCCATTACTGTAAATGATTACTGTATTTGGAGATGGGATTCATAATAAACATATTACATGAAAGATACTCAACAAAACCCACATATTTTTTATCTCATTGTGCCCTTACTAGACATATACTACTTAAACACATTTTCAATGACATGGTGAAAATGGAAACCAAAGAAAGGGTGGGAGAACATACTCATTTAGGGTAAACATAGTAGATATCAATCAATGATCATATGAAAGAATAAGACAAGATTAATTTTATGTGATAATTATTATAACTCATAATGGTAAAAACTAATATTTCATTGACCATAAGTCATTTTCCATTTATTAAATATTTTGAATTTCCAAATACAAGAGTCGTAAGAGTGACTAATTTCCATTAATCTATCATGATCCATAAGATCATATCATAATCATAATAAACATTCATAGTAATTTTTGTATAATCATAAGAATGTACAATCATTTTATTATTAAAGGTTAACTTCCATGACTTTCATTCTGGATATTGTCCCATAGTGGATTGGTTTCACTCCATATTCTATTATTTCCTTCGTCAAACTTCACTCCCAATTCTATCCTAGAGGATAGAGTACCCGAATAAACTGGGTTTAGTCTTCATTACAATGTATATTTTCTCACGAGATATCCATCATTACCTAATTTATTAGAGTTATTTAATGTAACCACTCATCATATAATAAAAAATATACATATGTTTTCAGGAATATCATAAAAACATTCATCCATTTACTATAGCATAACCCATGCAATTTAAAAGGGTTTCATAATGATTTCGATATCAAATAATCCAAATCCATCCACTGAAATAAAAATTATGGTATCATTTGATCAATTACATAGTAAAGTATAAGAAATGTCATGAAATAGTGACATGGATTATTGATACTTTTGAAATAATAGTAAAAATTTTCATTGAAAACAAGAGAAAAATACGCTTCTGTTTTTATTAAATTTCAAATAAATATACACATAATTTTAAAAAAAATTTAAAATTAAAATGAAAATATATAAATGAATTTTCAAATAAAATTATATTTTTGATAATCGTTAAATTAGATCATTCAGTAAACATTAAAAATGTATTCCATTTAAATTATGGTAAAAAAGTCCAAAAGTCCCACATTCAGAAAATGAAAAGTAGTATCCCTTTCAAAAAATGAACATAAATTAAAATAATGTTAAAATTAATTTAAATTGTAATTTCATCAAATAAAATAACATTATTGAAATATTTTTAATGTACATGGACATGGAATAAGGTGTTTATTGACTAAAGAAGAAATATCGATGAATTTTCATAAAAATATTTTCATGATCAATTTAAGAACCAAAGAACGGATAATGAATGTAAAATATGAAAATAATATAAATAAACATAAAAAAGTAATATTTATGGGTTTTAACAGATAAATATATTATAATTATACCAATTGATATTCAACAACAAAAATCCTGATTATAAATGAGATTATAACATAAAACCATAGCAATGATCCAAAATTTCTTGTATAGTATTTTAACATTATGTATATAAAATTAAAATTATATGTATATAATCTATATTAATAATTGTATTAAAATATATCATTCCATTATAATTTTTGATTACACAATTGTTAATAATTTTTGTTTAAAATCTACATTCAAGTGAAAAATGGTCTGTTTCCATGCATGTTTTGATTAAATTGTTTTATTGCATGAAAATTATTCCTTTAACCATCATATATTGAATATTAGTAATGTTTTATGTATAATATTTATTAATTATATAAAATTATATCACAATTTGTATAAATTGGTTATGAAAAATGTATTAAATAACTTTGTGGATATGATATTTCTTTGATACACAAGAGTGATGTTTTCTTCTTAAAATGAATAGAAAAAAAGAATAAATAACAATATATCTTTTAAGAATAATAATTTTATCATAAATATAAAATATAGTCAATATATTCTCCCATATGTCCACCCATGCATGGTGTACAAGGAACAAATTGCATCGGTTCATGGTGGTGGTAGTCCCCACGTACGCCTGAATGACGTTTGAATTTCTCATAGAAAGGATAGGATGTATAAAATGGTTGGGAAAGTAACATAATAACATATAATTATTGTAAATATATTACTTTCAGCCTATTAATATGGTCACATAATATTTTGAGGATGTTATAGATAAATGAAAAATAAAATAGATTAGTAAAGACAATAACCTCTACATTGAGAAATCTCTATTGGATTACACCTTTTCCCTTCTTGGTTTCGTCTTAAGGGAAGTATAAAAAGATGAATTTCATGGGTAGTTAAGTTATGAAGTTATTTTTGTTTGATTTTGATGATATGTAGTTCTAAATTATTTTGAATAAGTGAAAAGTGGATATTCAATTTTATAAGTTAGGTGGGTGGAAAATATATAAATAAATAAAACAATAAACTTAATTAATTTTTATTTAATTTAATGGGGCACCAAAAAACCAAAATTATAACATAATATAATTTAGGGTCTAAATTAAATTTACCAATAATATTTAGAAAATATATTATTTTATTTTACACTCATCTTTTATGATTAACCCCTCATTAACCTTTTTTTGTAATAATTATTTTCTATCTCAAGTATTATTAACTATAACCAATAATAATATTATCATAATTAAAAATTTTGAAATTATAATTCCAAATATATACACAATTTAATAAAATTCAATTCTTATTAGTGTCAAAAATTAATTTTAAAATAAGCATGAAAAACCTAATGAAATTTTTTTTAGAAAAATACTTTTCTAACCATGAAATATAATTTCATATCATCCCTGGGCTAGTAAAATTCATTAAATGAATGTCAAATTTATTAATTTAATACTTTATATTTACATTTAATTATAATCATTTATCACTATTGATTAATTAATTTTAATAAAATAAAAACACATTGGGTGCATAAATGTAGTTTTTTTGGAAAAACAACTATTTTTACCTTTTAATGCTACTATTTTAATTTCTATACAATTGATAACCATTGAATTAATTATATAAATATATAAACAATAATTATTCATAATTTTAATACTCTGAATTAATTTTTATTTAATTCATATATGAAAAAACATTTCTAATATACAAACTACATCAATATAGTTAATGAGGATCAATATAATTTATAAATGAATTATAAATTTTTTTAACAATTATATGAAATATGTTGAGCTTTATTTTATACTTTATATAAATTATTCACATAATATCATTTTTGTGTGTATAAAAATTTATGAAATATTTTTTTATTAATAACAATTATATTCTAAAATCTCAAGGTGTTACATTGGCTATTTATCCCACAATGTTGGATAACCTCTTATTAAATTGAATGACATCATTAAAGATATATATTATGATGGGTTAAAATATATATTTTCGAATTATTAGGGTGTTTATATAGTTAAAGTAAATATTAATAAAGATATATAGTTTTCATTTTTTAGCTTTGAAAAAATATCATATAGTCGGTATTGCGATAGTTAGGAATTTATCATATTATCTTATAAAGAACAAATTTTCCTTTTTATCATGCCATTTTATTAAAATTGTTATTTTATTTAAAAGAAACACGTATGGGTTTCCAAATTAAATGAGAAAATCTATATATTATGTCTCTTTAATGTGAGGTCTTAAATATAATATTCTAGTTGAAGATTAGAAGATATTCAATTGTTAGGGAGACAATTGAAGGTTATTTTACTGCTTTTTATGATCAATTTAACAATTTTTTTGTTTACTTCCCTTTATATTTAGGACTACTTTAAAACCTTTTAAATTTTTATCTATTTTTTATATTTTCCATATATTTAATATATTTTTGATATATTTAAGAAAATATAATTTTGGATAATAAAAAAATTCAACCCCATTAAGAGAGGATATTTATGAATCTCTATATACGGGTAATGGTACAAATGAATTATTTTTTTCTATATGTATATTATTAAAAAGGAGTGTAAAATCATCAAAAATAAACAAACAAGAAATTTATTTTTAAAACATTTGGTAATAATTATCAACTTATTTATGAATAAGAAGAATAACCCATGCTAATTCTAATGTATGGGGTGTTAAATATTATAAATAGTATATTTTATGGATTAAAGATCATTTTAAACATGAAAACCTGTGAAAAAACATCGAAAATGACCAATGAATATTGATTTTTAATAAAAATTAGGAAAACAAATTATGGAAATTTTTTTATTTATATAACTCAACAATTAATTAATTTTAGTTGTAGGTATTTGTTATTATTTAATGTACATTTTAGGAATTCATATTTTTGAACATTAAAATAATCCCAATTGAAGGAAAAATGTGATAATATGATATGTATGTCATGGAAATATAAATGAATTTTCAATGATTTATTTTTAAATTTTAGAAATGGACTATGGAAGGATAAAACATTTTAGTTACTAAGAATAATAAAAACTAAAATTTTAGAATAATAATAAAATTATAAATATGAAATGAGTGTGTATGGTTCAAAATTAGAAAACCAGATAATATTTATAATAAAATTTAAAAAATTACTCTCAATCCTTTTAATACTATTAAAATTTCAATGTTTATTAATATAACATCTGAGGAGATTATAATTATCAAATATAACATTCAAAGAATAATTTTTTTAATTGTGATACAGGAATAAAACATTCAAACATAAGAAAAATCGGTCAATTTTTATATGAAAATTTATATAAATAATTATTGTACCATCTCTGACATAAATGATTAAACCATTCAATAATATGATATATGAGATTCTAAGTATGATCAAAAGTATGTTTCAAGAATTATTATCCTCTATGATTTTAACATGATCATAAATTTATAAACAATCGATCAAATGATTTTAACATGATTTGAAAATTAAAGAACCCCATGGAAATATAAATTTTAATAATTAATAATGAATCATGTAAGAATTTGTCATATAATATTCTTATAATAATCCAAATTACATTTTAAGTATTAATATTGATTTTTATCATTGATATAAGAATAAAACATTCAAGTGTGAGAAAAAAATTCATTTTCATTGATATTTTAGAAAAATATACATGAGTTATTTTACCTATGGAAAATGATCACCCATAAATTATACATCCATGATGCTAAAGTATATTAATAGTTCTTTTAAAACATTCATATCCTTTTAAAAATAAAAAAAAGAATAAAATGATAAAAAATCAGTAAATTTTATTAATTTATTATGTAAATTTAAAAAATGACACTTCGATTATTTAGGACTTTTAAGAATCAGCCACACATCAATAAGAGGCTTGAGATGATCAAAATAATTTAATGTACCTTTTAAGGATTAATAAAAAAATTATTTTTAATATAAGAAAAAGACATATTAAAAAACAATATAACAGACATAGTTTATCATGAAAATTATAGATAGCAACACTAAATTAATTTCTATCCTTTAGATATAAATTGTGTATGTATTAAATTTATGACATTCTTGGTGTTATTAAAACTTCCATTTGAACATTTATATTATTTTTTAACGTAAAAATAAACAAAAAATTATAAAAATGAGAAAACATTGTATATTTTTACAAGAAATTATAGAAACAAATTCTCATCAAAATAGTGAATTTTAAAAATTAACCATTAAAGAGTCTAATATTCGAGATTCATTGAATGGTCAATTGTGTTTTTATAAATAAATATAATTCTCACTATAAGAATTTCCATAAACATTCAACAATGTGTTATAAAATGATCTCAATATTATAAGAAGATTCAGGAGGAATTATTCTTGATCCTTTTCTAAAAAGAAGGAATTAATCACTCAAGACTAAATTTTTTTTTTCAGAGAATGATTGAAAGAATATTTTGAGCACTAATAATAATATTTTGATGTCAAAAAATTATAAAATAAACACAATTTAGATAAAATTGTCAAATTATAATGGAAATAATATTAAATAATAATCGAATAATTTTCAACATAGAATAATTAAGGATGCATGAATCTAATGTTCACGGTGCACCAAATTATCAAAAAGTAACATTTAAAGATAGTCACTAATTCTAAATTTTGAAAAAATTATAAAATATTCAAGAATTAGTAAACAATATCAGTTGTTCATATAAATTATGGAAATTAATTATTGAGTAATTTGGGACTTATAGGGATAAAATATGTATGAATATAATTATTGTGGTGTTTGATATGTTTAAAATTATATTTTAAGAATTATAGTTTTTTATCTTTAAAAAAATCAAAAAATGATCACAATTGATCTAACATGATAAATGTTTATGTCAATATATGATAATAGTTATAGAGTTATACATGACATTTAGTATTGAAATTCACATTAATAGACATTCTAGGTGTTTTAAATTATCAAAAATAACTTTTAATAAGTAATAAATATTTTATATTTAAATATGTATAAAAATAAAAAATTGTATGAATGATCAGTTTTTATTGTAAATTTTTTGAAAAAACTATTGATTCATTTATATCATTTGGATACACTAACACCTGAAAAGGGATTCTCGACAACATATATTTATCAAAAAACTTATATTTCTTGTTGTAAAATTTTATGTATGAAAATATAAGAATAATTAATATTTTTTAAATATCATTTGTTAATACATTCATACATTTAATATTATTATATTAATTTGTACTAAAAATGAAAAAGTACATAAATGTTGTCCCATGAAAAAATTACGACTTATATTGCATTTTCATGAAAATAATTATCTACAATAGATTATGCATGTTTTTATTTTCAAGATAATTTTTTTAATAAATTGAATTTATTAATGATGTAAATTTTTTTAATATATTATTTATATATATTATATCTCATATTAATATAAAGATTTTATTATCATATATATATATATATATAAAGTCAAAATATTATCATTAATATTACTATTTATGTTCAATTATAAAATTATTGATATTCATAAACGTAGAGGAAGAAAAATGATGATGCACAGAGATAACATGAAAATGAAATAAAAAACATTGCCTTATTATCCTCTTGGGTACTTAAAATTACTAAACTCTAATATAGATCATTAGATTCTAACTCTTCCCTTTGAAATATTTGGTTCATTGGATTCAGTAAAAGAAAGAGGGCTAGGTTGTGTGGAGTTTTATACATATATATAATATTTTAAATTCCATTCAATGTATATATTTATTATATATTATTTAAATTACTAGAAAAATATAGTTTTTTATATATCATGAATCCCATTTAGAGAGTTCTAGATCATATATGGTTACTTGGTGATTCCTGGGTCAACTGACTATTGTGTTACTACCTGACTATAGAATGATCCACTACATAACACATGTTCGAGCTTCTATTAATTCATTAGCACACCAGATTTTGAGAAATCATTAATTATAGAGAACCATGGTAAAATAAGCTATATCATTTTTTAAATCATTTTCATGATATGAATTATATGAAACTTCCACTAAATAGGTTTTAATATAAACTATAACTATGTACGTTTGTAATATGTCCTAACCCATCAGGGGACCCCCAAAGATACTATATCGGATGGTTTTTTGACCAAAATCTATCCCCTAATAGGCTATGATATAATTAGTAGCACCAAGAAGAACTAACATACACAATAAGACAATGCCAAATTAAAACATTCAATAACTCTGCATCTCTTGCAAGGAAGAATAATAAAATATTCCTACATGATACTTGATGAAATAACTATGAATGGAATAAATTATGTATTCAAAATAATTAATCATACGCTAATTATATATTTAAAAACATTAAAATTGGAAAATATTACATAGAAAGAAGATATAGACCTAACATTCATCACTAGAAACAGGGATATTCTACCCTATAATCAATAATCTAGATGAATGATCACCATTGTCTACTTCTAAACTGAGAAACACAAATCATAAGTTCTACTAACTCTACATCCTCTAAGATTATCATTCAACTAGATGTCATAAAAATTAACCCCACACATAATGGATTCAATTTTAGTTCAAGAGTAAGTATAAAGATACGTAGTAATGTTACTTGAAAACAAAATAATGGATATTTTATAATTTTGATCTAAGTCATAACCTAACTAAGCATCACGCTCAAGCAATGTTACTGGAGAGATGGTTTAACATGTATAGAAGAGATAAAAATTTAATTAACAAACATAAATCTCATGAAAACCACAACCAACCATACAAAATATAAGGTAGACAGGCCAATATTTTTCTCTTCATACATAGATGGAAACGCTATAACTAAAATCTAAACCCAAGAATAATTCAATACATCCCAAATCACTCATGCAAAAATAGGAAAGGGAATACCACGCATGATGAGGATATGAACTTAACTCTTAATATTTCTCCTTAGGTAATCAATAATGTTGATAAAATAAATATAATACCTTTAATCGAATATTTCTATCTCCACCACTTGTATAAATTCTCTCATGATAGTATGGAAAAATATTTTGGCATACTTGTGCATCCTTATTCCCAAAACAACACATTATTCAAGCTGATACCACTGGATGATATTTTCAAAACAATAACCATTGAATATATGCATTTAGTAGAATATAAAGTATTTGAAAAAGATAAATTATGTCATTCAAGGGACACCAAACTATAATTTTTTTTGTTTCACAACTTATCTTTTGGAGGTCTTCCCTACCCCATCATATTCACGATAAAATGAACTCTAATAATAATATAATGAAAAAAACCACTAATAAAAAATGGTTAATGTGGAGAACCTATTCCTAAATTTTATTGGTTGTAATGGATCCATCAATTTTACTAAAACCCATAAAAAATTAGTGATATAATGGCCCATTAATTTAACAAATAGATATAAAATCTTAATATATGCATATTACTTCCATATAAAATGTCCCCTAGTAGAATCAAATTTAATAGTTCTTTTGTTAACTTGGATATATAAAAATCGGTTCGTTATAACTATAAACCTTATTAGGCATATCTTATAAAATTCATTTCTTCATTACCTGGGGAAAGGAAACATTAAAAATTGTGAAATCAAATTCTCAATAAGGGTGAACTGCAAATATATCATCATAACATATGAATAAGGGTATGATAACATGATAATAAAATTTGAAAACCATACCATTCATATCATATATTATAAACAATATTCTTTTAATAAATCGTACACATTCACAGGACATGACTCATAAAGGAATAAAAGAACATAATTTGTAAGGATAGCTTTGGCAGAAGACATATATTTTTAGCTTATATATAAGTATATAAAATCATTTATTTTTTAGTCATGGATCATTTACAAGTCAATCATAGTGTAATGGGTTCACTCCCCATAATATCATAGAATTCAAGTTTCACTCCCAAGACTCTCATGGTGGAGAGTTTCCCTTATTGAATTCTGTTCACTCCCCATTGCAGTCATGTTTAAATCATGACATATCTTGATATACCTAATGCATTAGAAGGATATATATTTTTTATCCACCCATAACATAATTTAAAATATAAATTTTTATTCCTCGTGATCATAAAACATTGTATCTTATCCCATTTAAGGTAAATGGGCTTTGTAATCAATTCATCATAGAATAACCTCTAGAAAAGAAATCAGTTTCAAAAATATTTAATATTTTATTCATAGCATAACCCAAGGAATAAAATGAGTTTCAGAAAAATATATTCATCATGAAAATAACCCATCATGACAAATAATAAGGATGGTGTAATGGAATTATATACCTAGTAAAAATTAGGGTAAATCAAATGTTATAATATTATATGGTAAATGTGTTTAAAATATCACATGAAAAATTATATGAAAAAAATATACTTTACACTTTGAAATAAATTTTTTTGAATAGTCTAAAATCTCAACCATTTTCTATTTTTAATCTAATTGTTATCATATATGTAAAATTATAACCCTTTCGGTTTGAAGATTATGTTAACACCTTTATGGTTAACAAATGTTTGTAAGGGGTTAACCCAAGATATATGTGTTTGTTTTCTAAATAAACATTAAAAAATCCTATTTTATAACCATATTTAAACAATGTAATATTTAAACTTATAACCAGTTTCGATTTTAGAGTGTTTTAATTTAATATTATCATTTGTTAATTTAATACTATAAGAAATTGAAAAAGTTCCCCTCCCATATCTTATAAAAGGACACTGCTATATTATACAATTCATACTCAATGATCTATTTTCTTTGGAAAAGACCTACAAAATTCCATTTTCTACTTCCTTTCTCATATCCATTAAGCAGTTTATTGATTATAAAAGCCTCTTAATATAGATTTTTGGGTAAACCTAAAGAGCTTGTCCAGATAAAATGTGTCATTCTTAACCGATTGTTTTTGTTTTATTTATTATTATTAGTCCTTAAATTTGTATTCAAAGATGATGATATAATAATTTAATTTCATCCCATATAAATATATTTTTGTATGTTAATGTAATATCCTATACTTATTTCCTCTCCCAAAAAATGGGATATGAAATTGTCATTCCTATGTGCGTCGGACTACCACCTTGTAAACCGTTGTAATTAATTTCCTATAAATTAATATTTTGGATAGTTGTAATGATTGAATTAGTATATATATATATATATTAAGATATATTTATCAATTTTAAAAGATAATATATCATTTACTTTCTAACCATTCCATTCACTGAAAAATGATAATGTCGTTTGTCCAAATGCGAAGACTACCACCTCCATGAAGTAATGAGATTTGTTTTTCCTCTCCACACCACATAGATGATATATATAAGTATACTTAATAGAATAATATGGTATTTTCTATATTATGTTTTTTAATTGAAATATAAAATAATCCATTCTTTTTTAATAATGACCTTCAAAAAATTGAAAATGTTTCTCCTTCATATGTACGACTTACCATCCCCATGATTGTAAAAAGTTCATTTTTCATAACCATATTGTATTGTTGGCTTAAAAATTCTAATTTATAAATAATAATAATTATTTTTTCATTATTATAACTCTAGATATAATAGATCTATGACCACGTTTAGCATAGTCAAACTACCAAAGTCATTCTGAACATATGAACTAAATATCTTCAAAACATATGATGTGAGATTAATTAATTATGTAATTTAAATATAACATAGTATTAAATAAAATAAAGAATAATTAACATTAAAAAGATTAATAATAAATCAAATAATTAACATATTTTTCTATTCAACAATATGAACAACATGTATAATGATTTAGTTCAGAGGTAAGGGATTTCGTCACAACATCCTTTTATTGAGGTATATTTTAAAATTATGCACAAATTTCTTTTATATGGAAGATATAAAAACATTTTTACATGTTATAGAACTAATCCTTCATTCCTAATTATATTTTATAATTCAATTCATGTTATTCCATCCCAGGGGATTTTATATATATTTTAAAAATTGGTAAGTGGGTTCATATACCAATTTCATTTCATTTGATTATATTAATTATATATTGTGATTGATATTCTATGATTATGTGTGAACTGAATTTTTTGTTATTTTATGTTATATTTAAAATTTATTATATGTATTTATATTTGATATTGACAATCAATTCAATGACTAATTATAACATCAATGTATATAATCTCAATTTCAACTCTGTTGAGTCATATTTGGAATTATGATCCTATTTATTTATACTAAGAACATATAATTACCATTTGATATTTAATATCATGGATATATTTATATTCATGTTATTTAATAATTCATTTGAAGTTATTTATTTCACGGGACTTATGATTTAGTAGTTACCAAGTGGTAAGATATTTATGTTTCAATCTCATTAAAATTGAGATTATTTCTAATTAGAATTTCATTAAAATAAAGTATATTATATTTATTTGATAAACCAATTTCGGTGTCTTCTCTTATAGTTATTCATGATGTTTTCAATTAATAGTACATTTCCCTTAATTTTGTTCTTAAATGATTGAGAATATGGTTTTATGAAAATATGGCCTTATTTCCTTCATTAGTCAAAAATAATATTTCTTTGAAATCCATATTAATTTCCTTAATGGTTTTAATATTATTGATGGACTTTTAAATATATTTTTCCCAATTTTAGACATTTACAAAATGGTTAAGTGGAAATCATCCAATAATTTTCAAATTAGATACATTTTGAATATTCTTAAAGAAATATGAAAGGAATATTCATATAGCATTAATAGAATTCCTCACTATCATGATCACTCAAAAATTTGATAATTCATTTACAAATTTATAGGGTTATTTTCAGAGAAACTGTTTTCCAAATTTTCTAAAAAATAATAATCAAATGTGATATTCAATATAAAAAATTGTATTTTCCTCAAGAATATTTTTAATCATATTTTTATGGTATTTCTATTCAATAATGAAAAAACCATTTTATTCTCCACTAGGAATATATTGTAATGAAAATATAATTATTCTCTCTCTAGATGTTATATTATCAATTCAACTAAGGATGTACTATTCTGATACAATTCTACACATTAGTATAGAGTATTTGTGATTATGATTATTAATTGGGTAAATTATTAACATTACATAAGATAATTTTCCAATAATCTACTTTATGGGGATTATATTTCACCCCTTTCACATGATAATTGAATTGGACTTAGTAAATGATGGGTGGGGCCTATAATAGACCAGTAATCCATAAATAGGTTTTTTGAGATAATCTAGTTTGGGTTTTTTTGTATGAGGCCTAACCTATTGTGTTTTTTTCCATGGAATAAGTCATTGATGGTAGGTTTTTGATGTCCTAAATTATGTACTACATAATCATGAGATTAGTTATTGATGTCCACGTAATTAGTTTAATAGTTATAGTATCCATGAATAAGTTTCATGATCATGTGATCATTTACATGGAATTATTTCATCACAATTTATTCTTCCCATATTATTCTTCATTCTTATGTTTTTTATTTAACAGTATGGGTTTTTAGTTATTTAATTTTTCATATGGGTAATTCCTAATTTAATCATTATAGATTCAACTTTATGTAACCATTACTGAGAAACTAGTACCACCCTTTTTTTCCTTTCCACGTGATATAAATAAAGAATCATTAAATGACATCATGGATGTAGAATATTAACTTTAACGATATTTTAATTTATGATTTCAAATGTAAATGTGAGGATCCTATATGTACCATGTTTGAAAAAACTACTAAACTATTCATTACAATGGGATTTGATCATTTGTATCTTATCTAATGTAATAAAGTAACCACAGATTCTAGGCTACTGGAGTCGGGGTCATTATAGATGATACCTTAACCAAGAAACTACATAATCCAAAAACATATACCACTATTCACCTCATGGTCACCATGAATTTCAATGTTGATGAGGGGATTACATCATGTATTCTATTCAGTGGATAATCACAAACATTATTCTGTATCTACCATTTATAAATGATATGATGAGAGATGACCTCACAGTAGACATACCAAACTCATCTCTATGATAAAGATATATTGAGTGTCCAATAATAATATCCATGTTCTCTATTTTGATATAAATATATCCTTAGTAGGATCAAAATAGTATATTTAGATTCGAAATTAAAATAGGGGTGAATTGTAAGTATAAAAAAATTAATTTTAACCTTATGGAAAACTATTTTTAACAAAGCTAAACAAGGTAAATTCCCAAACCTTATTTAGTTCATAACTATACAACAAACATGCTTAGGTACCGAAAATATGAATCCCTGAAAGAAACATAAAAATAGTTTATTAGAGAAATATTCTACCACAAAGCAGATAGAATATTTTTTATCAGAGAATGTAAAAGTACAATAATTTATTTTTATTTTATACAATCTTTTGTAAATAAATACAGAATAAATTCAACATAAAAGAAGAACAAGTAACAAGTAAGAAATCTTTTAACCCAAATATTAGGGTATCCAACAACCTTGGATAAATTTACTTTGAATTATACATCCAAAAAAAGTATGTCTTACCCACACCAGGGTAATCCCTCAATAGTAATATCAGAATCTATCTTGCTGTCCCTACAAGCCCTCAATTTTTAAGGATGTTGGAAGATCTATCATCCTATCCTCAAAATCCATTGATTTTACTCATCAACAATCAGATTCTCGGGATGCAAGTTGAACAAGTTGTTCATACCTAAAAAATATGTTCATAAATCACACTAGGTACGAGTGTCTTTCTCAATATAGAAATCCCTTCACAACATGTAATATCTCTTAATGTATTGACCTCATTCAAGAAGGGATTCAAACAGTCGGCTCCTTCTTTTAAAGGTCATATTTTTTAGTGAATTATGGAAGGACTTGTACATGTGTGACTCATCTAACGGTTAGTTAAAAACAAATAGTAAGAAATCATTTTATTATTATGAAATCATGTGTAAGAAAAATGAAATAGATTAACCAAATTATTGTTAATTAGAGTCTCAAAAAATGGAATTCAGATTATAATCATATTAAAAATTGGACTCTTTTCAAATAAATATTCATATTTTTTTATAAAGAGATCGGAATCTGAAATCTATAGATTCTGGTGTCTAAATTCGAATAATTTTGGACTCTGAATTCTGAGGAACTTAGAGTCTGAATTCTGAGGAATTTGGAGTCTGCTATTTTTGGAATTAGGAGTCTGAATTTAGAGGAATTTGGAGTCTGAATTTTGATGAAATCAATGTCCTAATTTTCTAGAATTCAGTATTTGAATTCTGAGGAATTCGATGTCTAAATTCGTAGAATTCTGAATCCAAATTTCTGAGAATTTGGATCTGAATTTCAAAGAATCCAGATTCTAAATTTTAGATAATTCGAAGTCTGAATTTCAAAGAATTCTGAATATGAAAATAGAGGACTCATTATCCAAGGAACTATAAGATTCCGAGGTTTTAGATTAAGGATCTGTATATTTTAAATAGTAATAAAATGAACATTGTTTTGGGAGGATAACTAAAACTAGGGTGAGGATAAAAAATTTCCTTAGAGAAATGAAAATTTCCTATAGTAAATAATCCTTAGAGAATGATAATATTCCTTAATATGAGGTGTTTTTTATTTTCAAAACATAGAGAAGTAGGAAATTCATAAGGAAACCTTACAGACTTAATAGTCTCCCCCTTTTTGGAAGGCCCAAACATCTATCTGAAAAATAATATAAGGAATAATAATTTTCATTATGAACATTTAAAATTAGTAATTTTCACCCTTTTCTTATGAACCATGATTAATATGAATAACTCCTCCTTAGGATTTGAAATCCTTAAATATTGTGTTCTTGAATTCCTTAAAAAGTGGATTTCTCAGGGATAATAATGTATATTTTTTATACTCACCCATATATAAAATCCCCCTTATTTGGAACATTCTTTTCTATGTACATAGAATTATTTTGATCATTCTATTATACCCCTTTGTGAAATTCAAAAAGTTATAGAGAGAATGAAAATAAAAATTCTATCTTACTGATTACAAATATACAAAAGAAAATAATTGAATGATGGAAAAATTTTCATTATAATAGGAAAAATTGATACCGGGTAAAATACGAAAAAAAAGACCAGAATTGATAGAAAAAACTTTTCATCCTTCTATTTCTTCGGCATGATCTTTCTCAAGGTATCCTTTAAATTCTTGATATCCTTATGATTGTTCTCAAACCTCTTGAGAAATTGTTCTGGATCTTGATTCTTATTTTACAGAGCCTTGATTTTTTTTCATTTTTAGATTTATTAATTTCAACCTAAGACTTCTCTACTACTTCTTTGTGATTTAACATTTCTTGAAACTCTTACCTGAGTTCCCTTTATCTCTTAAAATTTAATGAAATTAAATTTAACATCCCCTTGAGATCATTACCTTCTTTCTTCTGGGCTACTTTCTCAAGATTCAATTTCTCTATAAAACATATTGTAATATTTTTTATACTATCATCTAAAATATCAAAAGCATCTTTAATTGAATCTTGTATGTCATCAAATATTCTCATGTCTGTAATCAGTCTTTTAGATTATTTTGTTATTTTATTACATGAGCTCATATAAGCATCATAATTGATATTAATGGTTTTGAAATCTCCCACAATCTTGATGAATTATTACCTAAGCATGTTTACCAAATCTAAAATCTCATTATAATATTTTTAAACCCAATAAAATTGTGAATCAATACATAGAAACAAATGAATTGTGTTAACTAACTTCTTTGATGACTAGAAAAAAATTCTAACCCATTGAAGATGGGATTCCGAATCTGATTCCCTTATAGGTGAGGATTCTTTTCCTAGATCTTCATCTTTTCTTTTAAATGAACCACCAAAATCCTTATACTCTTTTATAACTACATCCTTTTTAGGGGTATCATAAACCATGTGTTTTCCTTTGTTGACTTTGGAAATTACCTTCTCATATATAAAACTCATTATCAATATCTAAAAGTTGTACTATCATATCTTCATCAACTACTTCTTTATCAACATTTATCTTAACATCATCAGGTTTAAAGAAATCGTTGTTGCTACTTTCATCATCAGTAGTTTTTTAAAAATCATCCTTTCCATCATCATCCTTTAGTTGAGAAAAAAATTAGTTGACTTAACCTAGGAAGTTCATATTGAAATCTTTTCTAAAATAAATTCCTTCTCATGGTATTATTTTACTTGCTTTATCAAATCATCAATCTAATATTATTCTTCCTCTTGTTCTTATTCTATTTCATCTTCTTGTATTATCACTTATTCCATAACAGGTTCCATAATAAGAATTTTATTTTCCCGGAGTCTCTACTGGTATGAATTCTTGATGAAAATATTATTTTACTTTAATCTATTTAGAGGCTTTTTTACGATCCATGATATGTTCTTGAACAATATCAGATTCATACATTTTCTTCTTCTTTTTCTTCTGTTATTTTCCTTTTATACTATTTAAGAGCTCAAATTATCATTGCCTTTGTCTCATCAAGATAAAATCCAAATCATGGATCTATTTTTTTCTTATTCTGCTTCTATTTTATCCATTTTTCTAGAAATTCATCATTGAATTTTTTTTCTTTGTATGCTTTGGTGGTTTTGACTGAGTTTCCAAAACTATATATTTTTCTTCAGTTTATGGTTCATTTTCCATTCTATTTATCTTTTCTTTCTTCGAAGTTTATTATTCTTCTTATTTATTTGAAAGAAGATTTAAATTCACTTTCAAATATGTCATAAAACTCTCAATACATTTCATTGAAACTGAATTTAATTCTCCTCAAGTTATCACCACTTTGCAATAAGATCAAGAAGTTTTTGGGTTTAGATCATCATGGAATTTTTAAGGATTCTAAGTAGAGAACTATAATAATTGACATGATGGAAAGATACATGATGATATGGGATTTGAAAGAGTCATTATTAGTATTGGTGATTGATAGAAGAATGTACTTCACCAATTTTACCTTTCTATGGTTAAAAAAGTCTAAAATAAATATATTACTTTTCGTTAAAGTGTCCTTATCTCTTTTTTTGTAATGAAGAAACCTTGTTTCCATTAAGCTAACAATATGATGTCTGTTGAAAAAATGGTTGATCTTGGTTGATTTTATTATCTTACTTCCAATGCAAAATATTGGATTTTCCTTCTCAAATCATCCTAATTGATCTGGAAACCTGTGAGTAAATACAATTTCCTCACCATCAAATGGAATACCAAGAATTATTTCTACCATATTAAAGGATATAGAAGGTTTCTCTAATATCATTTGAATGAAAAAATCTACCTTCCACCTTCCTAATAAAAATATACTAAATCATAGAACTGTATAAGTAAACCAGGATAAACTAGATCCTGACTTTTTCGCTTGGCTATGAAAAAACTCTCTGATCCATTCTGCTTGATATTTTATATAATCTTGTAATTGTAATTAAAACGAATTTTAGTTCAACAAACCTTTCCCTAATGATTTTCTGATCCCTGATTTCCTTTACTGAAGACATATATTTCTATTGGGAAGCTTCCAGGGACATTCAGAGCCTAAGAAACATGAAAGAAATGGAATGAATTATTTTAAGATGGGTAGAGCTTCAGCAAAAAAAAGTATTGAAACCTATGTGGGATAAGGAATAGGGAAACCTTATATAGACATCAAAGTGACATTTTGAATTCTCCAAATTTTCCAATCATTGAAATAATTATAATCAGGTCTAACTGCTGAGATGAATGCTGAGGAGGGATTTTTTAGGTTCTGATATTTTGAGATTTTAAAGAAATGTAAGATTTTATAAAATTGAATCTAATAGTGTTTTCGTAAAACAAGACAAATACCAAAATTAATAAAATTAAATTATAAAAATTTACATAAAGAAACATACCTTCCATATTTCTTATTAAAAATATCATTGTATATAATATTTTTCTAGAACAACTTGGATAATGACAAAGGATATTATGGAAATGATATTTTCGGAATCTGGAATTTTGGATTCTAAGAGAAAAAATTTGTTTCGGATAAAAAAACTGATTAAAAATGAAAAATTTTCGGTACAAATTTTTTTTGTTAAGAATAGAAAATTTTCTTCGAAATATAATTATTAAGAAAATTTTTTTTGTTACGGCCAAAAATTTGATTAATTCTTCTTATAAATAAACAAATGTACTCCCCCTATGAAAATGAGTTTATTAATGTAAGGAGATAGATTTAAACAAAAAGGTAATTTCTAATATTACCTTATATTTACCATTCCTACCCTTTTTTTAATGTGTTCTAATCTATTATAGGGTTAAGATTTAGTAAAAATATGATCATGTTGATATTCCATTCTGATAAATTGTAAATAATATATCCTTTAAGTGTGTTTTTTCATAAGAAAGTGATTACAAATATCTATGTTTTTATCAATGAGAGTGATGCTCAAGGTTTGTCATTAAGGAAACGACACATGTATTATCACACAATATTTGTGTTTTGGTAACACTCATGTCATATTCTGAGAGTATGTGTTGTATCTACAAAACATGAGCACAACAACATCCAGCTGCTACATATTTTTCTTTAGAAGTGTAAAGTTATACTGAGTGTTTCTTCATGCATGACCAAGAAACTAATGAATCTACTAAGAAATGAAATGTTATGGATGTAATTTTTATATCTATTCTACATTCACCAAAATCAGAATCAAAAAATCTTTTAAAAAATCATTCCTATAAGAATAGAAAATTCCTAAATACTTGGTTCCCTTTAAATAATAGAAAACTATCTTTATAGATTTTAAATCATATTCTTTTGGATTATATTGATATGTTTCAAATAAGCATTTTTAAAAATTATGTATGGACAACAATCCATTATGTATTATAAACTTCCTATCATATCTCTAAAAGTTTTTTGATCTAATGGTTTCCTAGCTTCATCAAGATAAAAAGAATTTGATGTACTGATTAATGTGTGTATACATTTAATGTTGTCATATCCATTCTTTTTAAGAATATCTTTAACATACATATTGTAACACCCCAGGTAAATAAAGAATATGAAATTTTCATATTTATCCATATTTGTGAATAAAATATTAATATGACTTTAAAGAGGACGCTATGCTCGTAGGCGTACCCAACACGCAACAACGAGTTTCTTGGGAATCTTACGTTGCACTCTAATAATAAAATAATATTATTTTAAATGGCAGTTAACATGTAGCCGTTGTATTAGAGGGAATGGATATAAATAACTAAAATATGATTATATATGTTTTGAAATGTTTTTACATTTATTTAATAAAAGATAAAGGCTTAAAATACGGAAAGAATTCAATTTTAGGCGTATATGCCCTAGTTTTCACTAAAGGTTCACTTATCACCTTTTGATGGCGAACCATCATTAAATATAGTTTTTTTCACTGTTATACATTATATTTGGACCAAATAAAACTCTTCTTTAGAATCGGGACATCAAAATTTACTTTGTGTGAATTTTTGGTATCTTTCCAATAAAGTTCATTTTTTTTAATGAATAGTGTAAAATGTTGTATTTTAATTCAAAACCACTTTTTAATATAATTTATTTATATGATTAAATTATCTTTTTAATTGGTTTTAAAGTAAAATTAGAATATATTTTTTCCATTAAATCCAATAGTGGTCGTTGGAATTAATTTCACTTTGAAATCGGACTTAAACTAGTGTCAATCTTTTGATACTTAATGTTTCATAAAAACACGCTATTTGTCATGACAACGGGAATTAATTATTAAATTAATTAATGTGACTTATATGTTTTGAATTTTTTAAAATAGACTTCATTTTTGAATTCGGAATATCAAATATATCTTAGGGTGAATTTTTGGTAATTTTCTGAAAAACTTCAATTTTTGATGAATAGTGAAACCACTAAGTGGTACTTATAAAAACTGATTTTCTGTTTAAATGAAATTTTGTCACCTTTTTGTTTTGAATTTAAAAAACCTGACATACATGGTTTTAATTAAGAAGTAAAATGTGGTTCAATGGGATTAAAATAATTTTTTTGTGAATAGTAACTTATTAAGTTTTTAATCGCGATTTGAGGTAATTAGTATAGTTTAAGGTAAAAATAATGTTTTAATAATATGAAATTAACTTGAAACATGTCCTAACCTCATTGGATGTGTCATGGCCGACCAAGAAAATCCATGGGGAAACTTGGAGAACCCATAGAGCCACTTTGGTTTGGAAATGACATAAATAACTTTTTATTTAATGTTAAAGTAAAAATGACACACACATGAGATTTTTTACTAAACCAATTTTTACATGGGGTTATACAAGTTGGATTTTTGACTATAAATATTCATTGTAAAGATAAAAAGATTTCCTATATCATAGTATTTTTTTATAATTTTTAGACGTTAAATAAATTAAATTATTTATGACATCATGATGATGTAGTGATGACCTCATTATTTAACGATTTAAATAAAATGGAAAGATAATGTAATATCTAAGACCTACACATGTCAAAAACCTATTGGATGAGTGGATATCGAACCCTTATCACCTTATCCTCGAAATACATCAATTTGGGACCTCTTAAATCCGAATACCATTTTGAAATAAAGTGAATTTTCTTCACTTTTCAAGAGTGCCCCTCCTCTCCTCTTATAAAAGTCCCCCACCTCTACCTCCTTACCCACACTCCCAAAGCCTTTGGCTCGGCCAAACTCTGCAAATTTTGTCTCTCCACATCCCTCTCTTACTCCTTGAAGCCTCACTTTGGGCAGAAATCTTCCCAAGGAAGCCTTTGAGCTCAAACCAAGGGGAGTTACCCGATTTACGGTAATGTCTTCTTTTGAGTCCTTTTGTTTTATTTTACTTTTCCAACCCCCTAAACTCTTTTTATTATTTTCTTTTGTAACAACTCCAGTATCCTCAATATACTAGGATGGTTTTATAATAAGGATTCGATCTACACTTACACACACCTACATCTAATGGTTAACGAACATACTGTTTCCGTGGATGGAGAATTTATGCCTCCCGAAACGATGATTGTTCAACATTCTTTTAACACCTTCAAAGGCGGCCATTAAGATGTCACTATATTTATATATGATATATAATATGTTTATGTTTTCCTTAAGCTTCTGTATTTTTCATTTTGGGCATACATTTATGGTTTCCATTATGGGTAAACACCATATCTTTATTTAAGGAAGTGCGGACTACCGCCCCCTCAACGTGATGTGATTCGTTAATGCCATACGTGGGACGTATAAAGGATGGATTTAATGATATTATATATGATGTTATAATGGAATTATTATATACCTCTATATCATTATTATTTCCTTCCATTAAAGTATGAGATAGAAATGAAAGTAGCGTTCATGCATACGTACGGCTTACCGTCTCCATGAACGGTGCATTTCATTTCTTATCCCCAAATGTAATGTACTATTATAAGTACATGTATATAATGGATATATATGATGAATGATACATCTAAATTATGAATATAATTATGGAAATAAAATATACATACCTCTCATTTAGTTTTAATTCCATTAATATGACAAAGAAATGAAAGTAGCGTTCATGCGTACATACGGCTTACCGTCTCCATGAACGGTGCATTTTATTTCTTACATCTAAATGATTATGTAATTTTATAAATACATGTATATTCTGGATATATATGATATATATGCTATCCAAATCAGGAATTTCATTCTGGATATAAATAACCTTTGACCACACGAACAACATGTAGTTGTAAGAAGTCCATTTTCGACTTAAGAACCAAATATCGACAAAACAAACATTATTAACTTAAATGGTTACATAATGTTTATAACATGGATATAAGTGATATAAAATGAATAATGAACTTTAAAAAGGTTCTTAATCAATTGTAAATTAACTCAAGTTTATTATTCAGGACGTTAAAGAATGATCGAGTCAAGTCGGACCCGAGGTAAGGGATCCTACACCTCTCTTTCTTTTTAAGTACATTATTTTATGTCATTCCTTTTAAAGATCATATTTAATGTTATTGGGATATTCTATTTATTAATATTACTGTAATTTTTATTTTCATATGATGAGAGACCCTATTCTCTCTCAATAATCCATTTTGGATGTTTTGAGTGGCGCCGTTAGGCTGCCGAATTTTTCGTAAGAGATCCAACCTCTCTCTTTCTTTTTAAGTACTCTCCTTCATGTCAATTATTTTAAGCTCCTCTTTGTTATGTTGGGGGATGTTATTTTATATTACTCTTGCGGTAAATTTTATTGTAATATGATGAGAGACCTTTTTTGATCTCATCAATCCATTTTTGGATGTTTTAAGTGGCGCCGATAGGCTGCCGAGTTTTCGTAAGAGATTTTTCATCTCACTTTCATTCCCATGAGATTTGTGCTACATTTGCCACCATTTCCTTTGAGTGGTATATGTACTGGCCATTATTATACTCTTTGTGCAATATACTTTTGTTTCTGAGTATTTACATCAATGTTGTATTGTTCTTCTTTCATGGGGTGTATGTTTCGAAAGATACCCAAGTCGGTAAGGGAACATTTCACCCTCCTCTTTTTATAAGACTTCTTTTGTTGGGTCTTTTAATTTACATATTGTTATGTTGGGATATGTTCTCATATATCCTTATTGATGTAACTTTTATGTCCAAGTGATGAGATACACTTTTTATCTCTCATAAACTCATTTTGATGTGACGTTGTTAGGCTGTCAAGGGAACTTATTAACCCAATTTCGATTTCTTTGGGTTCAACATGTAGTTATTTAATATGTCATACTTTGAATATGTGTGAATGAACTTTGATTATTTTACACTTAATATCCACTTATATTTGGTGTATTCATTTGTCACACATAATTATGTAATTGATTTATCCTTAAACCAAGGATACCATCTTTGTAAGGGACTTCATCTCAATCTCCTTTCATTGAGGCATATTTCGTTTTATACACAACTTTCTTTTGTAACGGTGTATAAACCCATTTGACTTTTACTTTTATACAAAAGGAATCTTTTTCTACGAAGCGTTTTACAAAAAGACAAAAAGGAATGTTTCTTTTAACGTACGCGGTGACAACGACCTTTTCTGCCGCCGCGAGTATTATTTGGTCTTTGGCTTCCTCAACAAGCCGTAATGTTTTTAAAATAAAATAAATGCCATGTACTCTTTTATGTATATTGGTATTGAAAATGGTTTTGATAAAGGATTCTATTATGTCAATATATTTAAATGATATTTTGTGATTGAAATGTGGAAATGTTATCATTCCTTTATGTTGGTTTTATGTGTTATGATTTTATAATGGTACTTGGACATTATGACGGGTGGTGCCGTGAATACCAGGACGGGTGGTTACGTTATAACCTCCATTGCATTGGGTATGGAAGTCAGCCGTATGGCTATTCCATTAAGTATGTATGGAAATTGGCCGTATGTCTATTCCATTAAGTGATATGTGTGGAAGTCGACCGTATGGTTATTCAACTTAAGTATGTTTATGTCCCAAGTTACCTTTTTTTTATGTTATGTGTTTTTTATATGGGTTTTATGGTAATATTTTGGTTACAAAAGTGTAAGTAATGAACTTTTATTCAGCGAAGAGTTTTTACTACTTTGAAGAGGTGAAATGTATTACTTTGATAAAGTATACATGGTTTACTTGTTATTTTGAAAAACTAACAGTTTTCATTCTTTGTGTATCCCTTACTAAGCTTTTTATGCTAATCCCAAGTTTTTGAAATGTTTTTCACAGGACTTAGCATGGAATAGGTTCAAGAATGGGATCAAGGGAAAGTCATGCTACCTAAAACATGGAACTAGAGATGTTTCTTTTTAAGAGTTTTTATTTTATGGAAATTTAGTAGAAGCGACTACTTTGTAATCTTTTGAGATGTAATAATTATGTCCTAATTCTCTAAAACTCTAAACCTGAAAAGATCCTCAATGTGAATTATTCATTTAATTCAATTTTAAGTAAGGTTTTAGGCTGGGGCCTTATAGTTGGTATCAAAGGTCAGTGTAGATAACTTTAGAGGTTAGGGTATTCTCTAAGCATAAGTGACAGTACCATAATGGATAGGATTTCAGAAAGAGTCCTTGTTTTAGATAAAGTAAATGAGTAAGTATATCTTAGTGTTTACCTTCCTCATTAGTACATGATGGTTTGGTTGATATACTCACACTGACATTTCTGTTTTTAGTGAATGGACGGATCTAGCAGGCACCAAAGAGACAACAGGTTTGAAGGAAAACTGTTGTGGTTCTCTGATTAAGATACTAGATAAAATGGGGGATTCAATGAGGAAACTCGTGGTTGTACTAAACCAACTATCAAGGGGTCATGATCAACCACTTGAACCTTGGTATGATCTGTAATGCATCATGTACGAGATGACCAATCGATGTGGAAGTTTAGGTAATAATTATAACGATAACCATTAGAGTTTATATGATCCTTAATTTTGAGGTAATTATGGGTTATTATATGATATGATGGAAAATGAAAGGCATGAGATAAAATTGAGGTTAAAATATGTTATGATTATTTTTGAAGATTTTATCTCATTTTGGGGAATGTTTTAAGAATTATATAGTTTTGGAAAAAGGGACAACACGCAGACCGTGTGACAACCCGTCGCGTCGGACAAAGCTGTGAGAATCGAACCCACAACCAAAGTGCGACTGGTATTTATCGCCTACCACTGGACTACGTGAAGTCCCTGGTTAGTTTGATGGATTATTTTTAGTTATATTATTTTATGAATTAAGAGTAAGTTGATTTAGGGTTATTTATGAAAATGATTAACCTATCATGGATGATATGTGATTAAGATAATTACTTTCCAATGCGAGACTTTAGGAGCAACTAATGTTGTTTGGAGATAAATGTTACGATTTAACTTGGAAGACTATGTGACAAAATCCTTCAAATTTTTGGGTTTCAATCTTAGATTGGTTTACTTTGAGGAATTTTATGGACAAATTGTTTATCGGATGGTCCTCGTTGAACTTTGGGTTTTGTTTGACAAATTTTGGAGATTAAGAATAGATTTTATTTCTAATGGGTTATCCTTTTCTGGATTATCTGATCTTGTACTAACTTTTTTTTTGGTTTTGGTATTGGTTTTGGTTAAGGTCTAAAGACATGGAAAATATATAGTTCTCTTTTGTGGATTAGGTGATTCTCAGGAAGTTGATTACAGTACTCTTACTGCGAACAAGTCTTCCTAAAAACTCATCTTTTGGAGAAAATAAGAGTTTGATTAAGGAATCTAGTAAAAGTTGAAAGTCTACGTGACAAGTAAGTATGTTTCATTATGATTTAGTTAAGCTCAAAAAATAAATTACTCAATAAAAAGTAACTTAAAAAAAAATGTTGTCTATTAACTTTTCCTACTGGGGAATCAAATACCGTTTAACCCATCACAAGTTTGTGATTTTCTTGTGGTTAAATTTCTCCTAAACATGTTTTCTATCACTCTTCATCAGAACATGACCCTATGTTTTCTCCCCCATGTCCATGTTTTCGTACTTGTAATCCTAGTATGGGTTAACTCGGGTGACCTTTGTACTTATCTTTCTTTATTTTAAAGTGATTGTTTTACTGACCCTTCTTCCGATGTGGGACTTTCAAGGATGTTTCCAAGCCCAATTTTTAAAATTGCGAGGACGAAATTCCCCAAAGGGGGGAAGGATGTAACACCCCAGGTAAATAAAGAATATGAAATTTTCATATTTATCCATATTTGTGAATAAAATATTAATATGACTTTAAAGAGGACGCTATGCTCGAAGGCGTACCCAACACAAAACAACGAGTTTCTTGGGAATCTTACGTTGCACTCTAATAATAAAATAATATTATTTTAAATGGAAGTTAACATGTAGCCGTTGTATTGGAGGGAATGGATAGAAATAAATAAAATATAATTATATATGTTTTGAAATGTTTTTACATTTATCCAATAAAAGATAAAGGCTTAAAATACGTAAAGAATTCAATTTTAGGCGTATATGCCCTAGTTTTCACTAAAGGTTCACTTATCACCTTTTGATGGCGAACCATCATTAAATATAGTTTTTTTCACTGTTATACATTATATTTGGACCAAATAAAACTCTTCTTTAGAATCGATACATCAAAATTTACTTTGTGTGAATTTTTGGTATCTTTCCAATAAAGTTCATTTTTTTTAATGAATAGTGTAAAATGTTGTATTTTAATTCAAAACCTCTTTTTAATATAATTTATTTATATGATTAAATTATCATTTTAATTGGTTTTAAAGTAAAATTAGAATATTTTTTTACCATTAAATCCAATTGTGGTCGTTGGAATTAATTTCACTTTGAAATCGGACTTAAACTATTGTCAATCTTTTGATACTTATTGTTTCATAAAAACACGCTATTTGTCATGAAAGCGGGAATTAATTATTAAATTAATTAATGTGACTTATATGTTTTGAATTTTTTAAAATAGACTTCAATTTTGAATTCGGAATATCAAATATAACATATGGTGAATTTTTGGTAATTTTCTAAAAAACTTCAATTTTTGATGAATAGTGAAACCACTAATTGGTACTTATAAAAACTGATTTTCCGTTTAAATGAAATTTTGTCACCTTTGTGTTTTGAATTTCAAAAATCCGACATACATGGTTTTCATTAATAAGTAATATGTGGTTCAATGGGATTAAAATAATTTTTTAGTGAATAGTAACTTATTACGTTTTTAATCGCGATTAGAGGTAATTAGTGTAGTTTAAGGTAAAAATAATGTTTTAATAATATGAAATGAACTTGAAACATGTCCTAAAATCATTGGATGTGTCATGGCCGACCAAGACAAGCCATGGGTCAACTTGGGGACCCCATAGAGCCACTTTGGTTGGTAAATGACATAAATAACTTTTTATTTAATGTTAAAGTAAAAATGACACACACATGAAATTTTTTACTAAACCAATTTTTACATGGGGTTATACAAGTTGGATTTTTGACTATAAACATTCATTGTAAAGATAAAAAGATTTCATAAATCATAGTATTTTTTTATAATTTTTAGACGTTAAATAAATTAAATTATTTATGACATCATGATGATGCAGTGATGACCTCATTATTTAACGATTTAAATAAAATGGAAAGATAATGTAATATCTAAGACCTACACATGTCAAAAACCTATTTGATGAGTGGATATCGAACCCTTATCACCTTATCATCGAAATACATCAATTTGGGACCTCTTAAATCCGAATTCCATTTTGAAATAAAGTGACTTTTCTTTACTTTCCAAGAGTGCCCCTCCTCTCCTCTTATAAAAGTCCCCCACCTCTACCTCCTTACCCACACTACCAAAGCCTTTGGCTCGGCCAACCCCTGCCCATTTTGTCTCTCCACTTCCCTATCTTACTCCTTGAAGCCTCACATTGGGCAGAAATCTTCCCAAGGAAGCCTTTGAGCTCAAACCAATGGGAGTTACCCGATTTTAAGGTAATGTCTTCTTTTGAGTCCTTTTGTTTTATTTTGCTTCTCCAACCCCCTAAACTCTTTTTATTCTTTTCTTTTGTAACAACTACAGTATCCTCAATATACTAGGATGTTGTTATAATAAGGATTAGATCTACACTTACACACACCTACATCTAATGGTTAACGAACATACTGTTTCTGTGGATGGAGAATTTATGCCTCCCGAAATGATGATTGTTCAACATTTTTTTAACACCTTCAAAGGTGGCCATTAAGATGTAACTATATTTATATATGATATATAATATGTTTATGTTTTCCTTAAGCTTCTGTATTTTTCATTTTGGGCATACATTTATGGTTTCCATTATGGGTAAACACGATATCTTCATTTAAGGAAGTGCGGACTACCGCCCCCTCAAAGTTATGTGATTCGTTAATGCCATATGTGGGACATATAAAGGATGGATTTAATGTTATTATATATGATGTTATAATGGAATTATTATATACCTCTATATCATTATTATTTCCTTCCATTAATGTATGAGATAGAAATGAAAGTAGCGTCCATTCGTACGTTCGGCTTACCGTCTCCATGAACGGTGCATTTCATTTCTTATCCCCAAATGTAATGTACTATTATAAGAACATGTATATAATGGATATATATGATGAATGATACATCTAAATTATGAATATAATTCTGGAATTAAAATATACATACCTATCATTTAGTTTTAATTCCATTAATATGACAATGAAATGAAAGTAGCGTTCATGCGTACATACAGCTTACCGTCTCCATGAACGGTGCATTTCATTTCTTACCTCTAAATGATTATGTAATATTATATATACATGTATATTCTGGATATATATGATATACATGCTATCCAAATCAGGAATGTCATTCTGGATATAAAGAACCTTTGACCACACGAACAACATGTAGTTGTAAGAAGTCCATTTTCGACTTAAGAACCAAATATCGACAAAACAAACATTATTAACTTAAATGGTTACATAATGTTTATAACATGGAAATAAGTGATATAAAATGAATAATGAACTTTAAAAAGGTTCTTAATAAAGTATAAATTAACTCAAGTTTATTATTTAGGACGTTAAAGAATGATCGAGTCAAGTCGGACCCGAGGTAAGGGATCCTACACCTCTCTTTCATTTTAAGTACATTCTTTTATGTCATTCCTTTTAAAGATCATATTTCATGTTATTGGTATATTATTTTTATTAATATTACTGTAATTTTTATTTTCATATGATGAGAGAACGTATTCTCTCTCATCAATCCATTTTGGAAGTTTTGAGTGGCGCTGTTAGGCTGCCGAATTTTTCGTAAGAGATCCAACCTCTCTCTTTCTTTTTAAGTACTCTCCTTCATGTCAATTATTTTAAGCTCCTCTTTGTTATGTTGGGGGATGTTCTTTTATATTACTCTTGCTGTAAATTTTATTTTAATATGATGAGAGACCCTATTTGATCTCATCAATCCATTTTTGGGAGTTTTAAGTGGCGTCGATAGGCTGCCGAGTTTTCATAAGAGTTTTTTCATCTCACTTTCATTCCCATGAGATTTTTGCAACATTTGCCACCATTTCCTTTGAGTGGTATATGTACTGCCCATTATTCTACTATTTGTGTAATATACTTTTGTTTCTGAGTATTTACATCAATGTTGTATTGTTCTTCTTTCATGGGGTGTATGTTTCGAAAGATACCCAAAGGAACCTTTCACCCTCCTCTTTTTATAAGACTTCTTTTGTTGGGTCTTTTAATTTACATATTGTTATGTTGGGATATGTTCTCATATATCCTTATTGTTGTAACTTTTATGTCCAAGTGATGAGATACACTTTTTATCTCTCATAAACTCATTTTTATGTGACGCCGTTAGGCTCTCAAGGGAACTTATTAACCCAATTTCGATTTCTTTGGGTTCAACATGTAGTTATTGAATATGTCATCCTTTGAATATGTGTGAATGACCTTTGATTATTTTACACTTAATATCCAGTTATATTTGGTGTATTCATTTGTCACACATAATTATGTAATTGATTTATCCTTAAACCAAGGATACCGTCTTGGTAAGGGACTTCATCTCAATCTCCTTTCATTGAGGCATATTTCGTTTTATACACAACATTCTTTTGTAACGGTGTATAAACCCCTTTGACTTTTACTTTTATACAAAATGAATTTTTTTCTACGAAGCGTTTTACAAAACGAAAAAAAGGAATGTTTCTTTTAACGTACGCGATGACAACGACCTTTTCCGCCGCCGCGAGTATTATTTGGTCTTTGGCTTCCTCAACAAGCCGTAATGTTTTTAAAATAAAATAAATGCAATGTACTCTTTTATGTATTTTGGTATTAAAAATGGTTTTGATAATGGATTCTATTATGTCAATATATTTAAATGATATTTTGTGATTGAAATGTGGAAATGTTATCATTCCTTTATGTTGGTTTTATGTGTTATGATTTTATAATGGTACTTGGACATTATGACGGGTGGTGCCGTGAATACCAGGATGGGTGGTTACTTTATAACCTCCAATGCATTGGGTATGGAAGTCGGCCGTATGGCTATTCCATTAAGTATGTATGGAAATTGGCCGTATGTCTATTCCATTAAGTGATATGTGTGGAAGTCGACCGTATGGTTATTCCACTTAAGTATGTTTATGTCCCAAGTTACCTTTTTTTTATGTTATGTGTTCTTTATATGGGTTTTATGGTAATCTTTTGGTTACAAAAGGGTAAGTAATGAACTTTTATTCAGCGAAGAGTTTTTACTACTTTGAAGAGGTGAAATGTATTACTTTGATAAAGTATACATGGTTTACTTGTTGTTTTGAAAAACTAACAGTTTTCATTCTTTGTGTATCCCTTACAGAGCTTTTTATGCTCATCCCAAGTTTTTGAAATGTTTTTCACAGGACTTAGCATGGAATAGGTTCAAGAATGGGATCAAGGGAAAGTCATGCTACCTAAAACATGGAACTAGACATGTTTCTTTTTAAGAGTTTTTATTTTATGGAAATTTAGTAGAAGCGAATACTTTGTAATCTTTTGAGATGTAATAGTTATGTCCTAATTCTCTAAAACTCTAAACCTGAAAAGATCCTCAATGTGAATTATTCATTTAATTCAATTTTAAGTAAGGTTTAAGGCTGGGGACTTATACATATATTAAGATATATAGGATTTTTTATGGTTTTTTTGAAATTTGAAAACCATTGAAAAAAAGTTAACCCACTCATCATAATCATTTAAAACTCAGATATCATTTTATTCCTAAACGAAACAGTTAATGATTGTTGAGTTAATCTGAATATAATGCCATAAATATATATTTGAATAATTAAAACATTTTTATTATCTGTATTAATAGAATTAGTTGGATCAACAGTTCCCTTAACATAACCATTTTTCAACAAAAATCATTCAATCTTATCATTCTAGGATATAGGGGATTGTTTAAGTCTATATAATTTTTTGGTATATTTTAAAACATGTTCAAGATTTTTTGTTTTTCCAAATCTAGAAGGATGTTCAACAAAAACCTACTCTTGAACATATCCATTAAGGAAATATCAATTCACGGACATTTGAAAAATATTGAAATTAAATAATTCTACCATGGTATGTAAAATAAGAATCGATTCATGTCTAGATACTAGAGCAGGTATTTCATCATTGTCTATTCCTTCTTATTGATTATAGACATTAAAACTGATATAGATTTATTTTATATAATGAATTCATTTCCATCACATTTACTTATGCAGTCCAATTTTACTCCAATTACAGATGTTTCCTAAGGTGTTTCAACCAAGGTCTATATATTTTTCCTTTCAAATCCATTTACCGCATCTTGAATGGATTTAATCTAATCATCATTACTAGAAGCATCATCAGTGATTTTTGTTTCTAATTGGGAATGAAATGGTTGATGATATACTTTATTTTTTAAGGAACTTCTAGTCCATAAAGGATGATTTACAACACCAATGACACTATCACAGGGATGATTCTTAAGAAACTCTTGATTTGGGTTTTGTAAAACTTTTTCATCAACATATGGTAGAAAATATTTTGGGGTAAATAATTCAGAATAATTTTCATGATTATTTTTCTTTTTAGAAAAATCATCAATAAATGTTTGATAATTAGTTTTGGAAAACACATCCGAGGATGGAGGTAGGGGTTGCTTAAAAATAAAAGGATTAGTTTCATCTAATTTAATATGCACTGTTTCTTCCATAGTACAAGTATTTTTGTTAAAGACTCTATAGGCCTTAGAAGTTGTGAAGTATCCAACAAGAATTCATTCATCAACATTGGGTTAAATGTTTTGTTTGTCATATTTTTTTATTAAAAATGAATACTTTATAACCATATACTTTGAAGTAAGAAATTATAGGTTTTCCACCAGTCCACAATTCATAAGGTATTTTATTAAGAAAAGGTCTGATTGAAACATGATTTATAGTATAAAAAGAAGTACTGACTACTTTATCCTAAAAAAATTTAGCAATATAATATTCAATCATCATGGTTCTAGTTATTTGATGAAGAATTTGATTTCTTCTTTAACAAAACCATTCTTCTTATGAGATCTTGGTGTAGAGAAGTTACGAGTAATTACATTCTTACTAAAAAAATATTCCAAATATGAATTTTTAAATTATCTTCCATGATCACTATAAATACATATCAATGGAAGGTTATTCTCATTTTTAATTTGGGCACCAAAAGTTTTAAAGTAATAAAAAAAATTTGATTTATTTTCTAGAAAATATACCCATGTAAATCAAGTGTAATCATCAACTAGAACAAATATATAGAATTTTCCACCAATACTATCAGTTTGTGTTGTACGAAACATATCACTTTTCAGTAGATGTAATGTTTTAGAAGTTGAAACACCGCTGATTTATTTAATGGTTGACTTCTTTTTCTTTCCATAATGGCTAGGATTGGAATATTTTTAAGAATCAAATATAAGATCCGGTAGATATTTAATATGTTTTTATTTAGAGAGTTTTCACAGGTTCCTAAGGTTAAAATGACATAGTCTTCTATTCCATACCCAATATTGATCTTCCATTTCACTAAGAAAAAGTAGATCATGGATCATAAGTTCTTCTAAATTTAGTGTATAAAAATTCCCATGCATATGGGAAGAAAGAATAAAATCTTCCTTGGAATCATGTACTACGCATTTATCATTCCTAAAATTGACAAGGTAACCTTCATCACATAATTTGTTTATAAAAATTTGGTTTTTCTTAACACAATACAAAAATAAAAAATTTGAAATCAATTTTTTTCATTAAGAACAATGTTACCTATTCCAACAATTTCTCAGAGATCATTTTCTCTGAAATTTACTTCTCCTCCTTTTGTAATGATAATATATTCAAATAAGTTTTTGATACCAATCATATGCCTAGAACATACACAATCCATGTACCGTGTATTATTGATGTTACTTTCATTATTTTCTGGAAAAATAATATAGTTAGTCTTTTAGAATCCAAACAATCTTGGATCCAGAAATTTCAGAAAGTAAAATATTTGTAATCCACATTTTCAGTGAAAAATAAGCTTTATGAATTTTGTCAAATTCTTTCTTTTCCATAATAAAATTGGATAAAATTTTTTAAGTAAAAATAATTATATTTTAGTCTGATGTCAAATTATTATCCTCATATTCATTAGTAATAAAGATTGAGTTATAATAAAAAACATATTTCTAGGAAAAATATTTTTCAATATCCTTAGTAATTTTATCTTTCTAATGATTAACTTACTTATGTTTTTTAAAATATTTTCTAAATCAAGATTTTTTTATCATGATCCTTAGAAAGATCTGATAATTACATTTTTCAAATAGAAATTCTAGAATTTTCATTGTATAAAGTTTTTTTATCATAAAATATTCATTTTGGAGTATTTTATAAAATATGAAGACATCGTTAAATGATGGTAAATAATTATCTTTTCATGAGGAAGATTCATCATCGGAATATTTATAATATTCTTCATTAAAAAAAATAGCATTTAAAGACATATTGGATAGAGATTAATCATTATGAACCTTATCTAGAAGACAATTATTTTTAATAGGTACTCTGGTTAAAAGACCAATATTCTTCTAACCAGAAGATTCGTATTCTAAAGATTCATCAGAAGAGTAACTACCACTGGCACTCTCGGTGTTATTTACTTTCAAGATTTTCTTTGCCTAAACATTTAGTAATTATTTCTATTTCATTTTTAATGATTTTCCTTCCAATATTTTCTCTCAAGTATAGGACAATCAGTTTTGATATGTCCTGTCCTTTTACATTCATAAAATGTTAATTCTGAATATTTCAAGTCCTTTCTATATTTAATCCTATATTTTTACTAAAAATCCTTCTTTCCCAAAATATTTTTCATCTTTCAAGAAATATTGTCTAATTCATTATCATATTGTTTGATATCACTTGATTCAGATATAAAAATTGAATTTTTTTCTTAAGATCTAGTACTTCATTCAATATTCATCGATTTTGATGTAGTAGTGAAATCTACACTTCCATTTCCATTATTCTTTTTGATGAAATCATAATATCTCCTAATTTTTGTTTTAGTCTATAAGAGAGTACCAAATAAGTCATTAATAGTGATTTGAGTAACATTCCTATTCTCACCAATATTTTTCTTTTTTTGACACCCACTAAATTGGAATTATGTAAATTATCATGCCCACAAGTGCTTCATCATCAAGACCTTTCTCTCCCATAGATTTAATATTGATGAAAATGGTCATTAATCTTTGTTTTACTTTTTGAATAGGTTCTCCATAAAGAAATATTAATACATGATATTCCATTATCAACATAGCTCTTATAGTTTCAATCATTTTTTAAGTCCCAAATTTAGTAACTTCAAGATAGTTTCTGAAGTAGATGGTAGATTTACAAGAATATGTTTGGCTATATATATTCCTGGTCATAGAACACAATAATATATTTCATACCCTGTTGTTTAGTTGATATTCTTGTTTCTCTTGGTTGTTAAAGGTTCTAATTTCTTTTTCGGGAATTTTTTAATTCCCAGTGAGCATTAACAATTTTTCTACTATAGTGTTAATGAAAAAATGACTTCATTCCATATCTCCAGTACTCATAGTCATTACCATAAATTATAGGTGGTCATGTTGGATTAAGGTTACCAATAAAACTTACATTTATTCTTGCCATTTTCAAAGAAGTTATCTTATCCAAAAAAATATGTTAATAGTAAATGAATTTTTTTTTATCAAAACATGAAA
Organism: Viscum album; assembly: GCA_963277665.1. NCBI lineage: Eukaryota > Viridiplantae > Streptophyta > Magnoliopsida > Santalales > Viscaceae > Viscum > Viscum album. Next base: position 1,422,114,824 of record OY728137.1, read on the forward strand.
AATAAAAGTTATGCAAGAAAATTTAGAACAAGGAAAACTTCTGAAAGAAAACTTATATGTGGGTATAAGTGTTTCTAAGACCTTCCTATGATACCAATTGTAGGATTTAAATAGTATATGTAGACGATCAATTAATATAGGCGTGTGAATTGTATGTTTGAAAATATTGGTAAATTCACAAACCCTCTTTGGTTTTTATCTATACAATAAACTTGTATAGGGACTCGAAATATGAATCCTTAAAACAAACTTAAGAAAAGTTTTATTAGAGAAACATTATACCTCAAAGCATGTAAAATCTTATTTATCAAATTAAATACAAGTTAGAGAAAGTATAAGAAAGTTATAAATTCTTTAATTATCAAAATATAGTAGAAGTAAAACATGAATCAAGAATAAGTAACAAGTAAGAAATAATTTAACCCGAAGAGTACGGTATCCAACATCCTTGGATAAAGGTCTCTTAATTCATACTTTCATGAAAGTATGTCTTATCCACACCGGGTTATGCCCTCGATAGGGATTTTGGAATCTTTCTTGATATCCCTGCAAGCCATCAATCATTAAGTTCATCGACACCTCTTTATTTTTTTCCTCGGAAGCCCTTGATTTTACTCAGCAACAATTGGAGTTGCACAAAGAAAGATGTAAAAGATGTTCATAAATAAAGAAGATTTTCATGAAATGTACAAGGAACGAGAGACTTTATCTCTCTAGAAATCACTTCATAGCATCACATAATGTAATCTCACATCATATATTGAGCCCATTCAAATAGGATCCTATTTATTGGAAAGGATTTTAATGGAGGGCTCCCTCCTCTAATGTTCATATTTTTCCTTCAATTATAATGGGGCTTGTACACATGTCACTCTGAAAATAGTTAGAAAAAAATAGTATGACATCATTTTATAGTTATGAAAGCATGAGTATGTAAAATGAAATATCTTGACTAAATCTGAATAATCAATGTAAAATGGAAAATAGAGTTCGTAGCATAAACATATTAAAAGTTGAATTATTTAAACATGGATATTCAGAATCTTTTTTTAAGGAGTTCGGAATCTTATTTATATTGATTCTGGAGAATCAATTCCAAACTCTTTAGTGGATGAATTATGAGGAATTCAGATTATGAATTATGAGGAATTCAGATTATGAATTATGAATTCTGAGGAATTCAGATTATGAATTATGAGGAATTCATAGTGTGAATTCTTAGGAATTAAGAGTCTGAATTCGAAGGAATTTGGAGTCCAAATTCTGTGGAATTCAGTGTCTGAATTATGGGAAATTTAGATTCTAAATTTTGATAATTTAGAATCTGATTTTTAGATAATTCAGATTCTGAATTGAAAAAAAAATTGGAGTCTGAATTGCATTAAATTCGATGTCTGAATTTCAAAAAATTCATATTCTGAATTTTAGAGAATTCGGAGTCTGAAAAAAAGAATTGTTATCCAATGAATTATAAGATTTAGATGTTTTAGGAAAGGATCTATACATTTTAAATAGTTATAAAATGAACATGGATTTGGGAGGACAATGAAAAATAGAGTAAGGATAAAAATTTTCCTTAGGGAAAGGAAGTTTTCTTTAAGAAAATAATTCTTAGAGAATGCAATTTTTTCTTAAGATAAATTGTGTGTGATTTTAATAAAAATTGATAAATAGAAAAGTCACATGGAAACCTTATTGACCAAATATCCTCTAAAATCCATGTTCCTAATAGGGAACTTTAAATACCTTCTTATAATTTTCCACATTCATGACATAATTAACAACCATCACCAAATCCATAATTTCCACACATAAAAATCCAAAGGAGATCCTAATTTTAAGGTGCATGTAGAGGGTCCATGCCATACTATATTTATTTCACCAAGGTAGTAACAAAAAATATTGTATTCCATTTTATTATCAAAAAAATTATTTCAAATATTACTCTATATAGACTTAGTAGAAGTTCAAAAAAAATTAAATATATCTAATGTCATTATGCCTTTCTTAAATCCTAAGAGTTCACAATCTCAATTCCCTCACACATTTTTTAACCCCCATCATCTATGTTCATTACATCATCAAACACTCATGAATAAGATCCTTCTATCTCCTAGGTTCCCATGACCGGGAGAAGCCCCATGTATTCCTAGATTCATTCATGGGAACTAGAGTAGTTATAAGATTTTACCATGAATGGTTGGGTGCCCAAAACAATTTATATAATAAAATGACCCAAAATATTCTATTTCCAATTCATGGTCATACTAAAAAGCACAAACTGAAGATTCATATCACCAGAGTGCATAGAATACATGCTCAATATTTATAAAACATTCCCCCCATGTGATTTATCAATAAAGAAAATGATAATTGTAGAAACATGGTGTATTTGGATCTTTTGATGGTTTTGATATGAAACCAATTATTATAGGACACTTTATCCATTATTACTCCGAGGCTATAGTAAATCACCTATTTTTATAATATCTCACCAGAAAAAAGATAAATTATTCTAGTACCCATGATTTCCTAATATAGGGTTATTTCATTCCCTTCATTAGTTAAATGGGAACCTAATAGCCCATTCCTTCAATTTGAATATATTACCAACCTTCAAGGGTAATATACCCTAGTTCATACCCTCTTCAATTATCCTTGAGAACATCTTTAGAGAAAAGGTCATGGTATTTTGATGAGACTATGTAATGTTAGACATGGGGGACGGTATTGAGATGATAATTTATTATAATTTATACATGTCTCAAATCTTGAGATTTATGAGGAAAAGTGGTGGTGATGGGATGAATTAATATTGGAGGAGAGGTGTGTTTTATCATTATATTCTTCATTGTTTTATTAATTAGTTTATTATTTTTCTCACAAGATAAAAACGAGTAATGATTCTATTAATATATATAGTAAAAATAGAAGAATAATTCTAGATAATGATTCTTACATCATCCATGACTCAATTAAGAGTGTATTTAACTTATAATGTATATATACCGTATACTACTGTATTTTACATTTCCCAAAAAAATCTAGTATTTTAGAAAATTACCAAAAAGAAATCATAATCATTTATCGATGTGTAGAAATAAAAAATTAACACCACTTAATGAAATAATTTTATAAATATGATAACTTAAATTATTAATTTAAATCATCTTTTACTAGAGAAATATAGATTTTAAAATTAAAATTGATTTTCTAACACTTTGAAAAATTAATTAAGGCCTAAAAAATTATTTTATAATAATAATATAAAAAATTTATTCTATGAATAGAATTTATAAATTTATATTTCCTTTTCAATTATTAAATTGATTATAAAATTGTAATTAGATCTTTATGAATTAAAAAAAATACCAGGACATAATGTATAATTTTTAAAACATTTATATAATTATGAAATGAAATAAAAATATCATATTTTATTATATTATATACCTATTTTTTACATTCAAAGGGTAAGATATTATTCTATTGGATTGTTTACTATTCATAAGGGTCGGATTACTATTCTAAAGGCCATGTTACTATTCCAATGGTATAGGTTTCTTAATTTTTTAGATAACTCTTATTTCAATCATTATTCATCTATAATGTTTGTATTGTGTTGTTTATCAGATTTTATGTGATTTATATTTTATGAAATTTATATAGGAAGGATAAAATTATATTAATAAAATTTTGGGTCAGTACAGTCAAAATCAAATCTAAATGGAAAAAATATGGTATTTCTAAATTTTGGATAATAATAGAATAAATAAGCTCACAAAAAATAATGTAATTTTTTTGAATGAATTTTATTTCTTATCATTTTAGTTTTAACCGTAATTAAAACATTTTACTATTTTTGTGGAAACAAAAATTTATTATGGTTACTATTCAGAAAAACAAAAAGTTATGATGATCTTAAAAGATAATATTATTTATGATAATTGATTGTATTTTATCAATTGTATCAAATTTAATTCACATAAGTTTCATTTTTTATTTTAAAACTAATCTCATTAAACATGATGAAAAGCGATATCCAAATTTTTTTTTTTAATTATAAAAAATATATACCAAAATAATATATAATGTTCATTCCAATAAAATTTATGTGAGTCTATTTAATTTTTAGTTTGTAACAATAACATTAAAAATTTATTGTTTATCTGTGGTTGGTATTGTGTCTTTTATACGTTAGAAAAAATAGTGCTCAGTTAAAATCTCAAGATGTTATATTCTCCTCCACTTTAATCAATTTTTACCTTTCAATTCGAACATTATCTCATAGTCAAGGGTTTTATTATTGAAAATAGCTCTTTTTAAAACCCACAAGATAAAAAATGATAAATAAACAAACTGTTGAAAATATGGAAGGGACAGTATGAAGTTCATCAAGAATGACACATAACTAGGTTATAAAATAAGTGATAATTTGTGCAAATTGAAAACATAGACATGGGGGAATATTTAAAATCCATGTAATTATGTTGATTGAAAAGGACCATTGATCATAAAAATGTTAATGATCATGATAAAGTTAATAACAACAAAACCATAAACCATTGAGATGTGAAGAAACCCGTTGATTCATTATAAATAAATTCAATATGACAACATTTATGTTTCAAGATCCTTTTACTAATGTTTAATAATTACTTTACCAAACAGACTTATAAAAAATTGAGATATACTTACATGAAAAGTATAATTTAATCCTTTAATTAATTTCCACATCAAACTCATCTTATTCTCCAAATAATGAGTATTGAAGATGCATTTTTCATTCCTGGACACCTATAATAAACATCAATTAAACTTTATAATCCACTTACTAAAAAGAGTATATTTATCCAATATTTAGTTATTAATCAAAATTGAAAGGGTTATTAAAAGGTAACATAATATACAATATTTATAAACATTTATATGATGGAATAATACAATTGAATCTAAAATTACCATTACAAAACAGAAGGATACCCAAAGATGATTCCATAAATAAATGTCTCTACATCCCCATTAACCTCAATAACCTCAACATTAATTAATTCTTGAACCTCAACGGTGATCTCATACCTTTAATCAGACATCCTAAAAAATATATTATCATTATTCTAAAATAATACTTCAAATTAAACCTAGGGGTAACTTATATCTCCACCAAATAAATCATCTCCCAAAATATCATTACTCGCCAAAAAATATCATCACATAAAACACCAAACGGGGGTCTGCGACTTTGAACATATGATAAATCTTATACATATAAACACACGATGGTATAATAACTTATAATATAACCTCACATGGAATCATCCTAATCTAAAAAAATTTAAACCATGATTTGATAATAACTATAATATTTCAGAAATAAAATTTCATGGTTTCTTTAAGTTTGGTGTTGCAAGTCATATATGCTATCAAACATAGTTTTCATATAAAATATCAGGATATTTCAACCTTGGTCACCACCATTCATAAAAACCATTACTTAGTGGACCTATTAAGGGATAAAAACATCACACATTCCTTTTATAAACCTCCAAACGTCATTTTAAAACCTAGAACACCAAAGAATCACAATGTAAGTGGTCGTGAAGATCTTGAACATTCCAAAAAGTGTTTTAGAGTTTATCCAAATGAATTAAAGAATGTTATTTCATATGACGTGATACAAAATTAAATTTATGATATAATTAAAAATGTTTTTTGGATGATATCCCAATTTATTTTAGTATATAGTCTCACATATTTTAATATATTATATAATGTAAGTTGAATTGTAAGAAAGTGTGTGAGGATTTAGTGAAACTGGTTTATTGATTGAGATATTCCCTAAATCCTAAAATTTATCTTATATACATTAACTTATATCATATTATATTATATAGGGTTATCATGTGATATGATATCTTTGTTTTAAAAACAATTTTCTTATCTTTTTAGGTATATAATATCATACATCATCATGGCATCAAAAAGAACATCTACCCAACCAAATCATATTGTCTAATTGGATTATTCCATATGGAGGTATTATGTATAGAATAATATTGTATAATTTACTCGATCACACTATGAATTATATATGAATTAAAACATTATGTGTTCATTTTTTTGGAGTCTTCTACATTGGATATCATCAATAGTAATATATAATAGGATTAAACTAATGGGAGAAGTATTGGTCATAGTTTACACATGTCGTAACCATGTGACATTTACTATTACATTATAAATTTAGAAGTAAATGATGGATAATTATAAGGAATTGCATGAGGCATATGTAAAGAGTTGGTTCCTTTGGATATGGATGGTTTAGTAATTTTGTAGACACCTACCGATTCTCTATTGACTTAATTACTCTTTCTTCCATTTCCATAAAGAGGTACCATTATACAATGGGAGATATGGGGAATCCTACCCAAGGATTGGGTAGTTTATTTCAATACCTGGATACACGTTGTAGGAAATAGAATTCGGGTGTCTCCTTAGTGATTTTCATTGATCAATGTAATTGGATAATGAGGAGTATTTTCCATAATCAATGAAATATATGTGTTTTATTAATTTTATATTAATACATGATGTTAGTTTCATAAAAGGTGATCTTGATGTTTTAGTTTCTTAATAATTTCCAATTTCATGATAAATAATGTATTGTTAAATATAAATACATTACACACTAATAATGATATAAGGATTTATAAAATGATTTTGGTTTTTATAAGAAATACCTTCTTCACCCTCTATCTTGATGTATCCTATTAAAGTAAAAATACTTATTCATTACATGGATGTTATGGAAATATCACTTATTAATATTAATTCTCAGAAAAATAATACAAGAAAAGAAAAAGGACTTTATTACCTTCGACATAAAATTTTATAATCTAAGAATTGATATATTATTGTCAAAAAGAACATCTTTACTATGATATATTTGATACAGAAGTTTCAACACAATAGATCTACTCAAATATATCCACATTCATCCTGCATTCAATGGATGATAATCAATATGGGTAGAGATTATTTGGAAATTTATTGTTTATTTTATCTCGTAAAATTTAACCATATATGATGTATTATAAAACTTCCTAGAAGTAAATCCTTATTTGGAGGAATCCTTATTCAACATGGAACTACCTGATGAGGAGGTTTTCACTATCTATTGAAATTATAATTCTTGGTAAAAATACTTTTATATTGATTCAAAAAAACCTACTAGAATTTTGATAAAGAACCTAAGGATCAACCATGTTAGTTTATAGATTGTATTATTTTTCTAAAATTAAATTACACTTACCAAATTGTTTCATCAATTTATAATGATACACTAATTATGATTTATAAGACCAATACAAAATTAGAAGTTTCAAGGTTGAATTTTAGATGTCAATAATCTGGTTAAACATCAAAAGGGACTTAGAGATAATGATAAAATAGATCAATAAATAGTATGAAACAAGTAAAAATTTTGTTAGTTCATTTAATTAATTAAATCTATGAATGAATGTATTAGTTTCTCTCAAATCAATTCTTGTGTCACATTTTTAATTCACAGAATAATCGGCTGAATGTGGTGGATAATTCATCCATATCTCTTGATGCTCTATATTAAATGATGCAATCATCCATATTAGATAATAAAGAGTTTTATTACCTGTTTTTTGGAAATTATGTAGAATATATCAATTAATTTTATTACACTTTATCTCAAGCATGTTCTTATCCTTTCCAACTAATATAAAAATTGGTAGGATGTCTCTTATGGTAAAATACCTATAAAGCAGTAATTCTTTTTAGGAGTTGTCTATCATGGGATAGGTTCAATAATGATTTGTTAATTCTATTATTGATAATGAAATGAATCTCTAAAATTTTCTTTATTTGTGAGACTTTTATAGGGATAATTATTATATATATTTAAATAATAAATATCATCATTTTCATATAGAAATCACATGATTTGAAGAAGCAGAGACCCTCTCGATCATGAAATAATCCATAGAATTGGTTCTTATTAAGTAGAATGGGTTTTGTACTTAAGTAAAACCTTGATTTTCTTTAGAAAAATGTTATATACAATGTAAACAAATAGTTTTACCTCTGGTCATTTATCTAAGGATATTTTGAGTTAGTCGTAAAGGAACAAATAAAATATTATAATAAAAATAGAAATTTGAACAAAATGGTAAGAAAAATACATCATAAACCATGTCTACTCTAGCTTAGCATACTCCTTGATTATAATAGATGGAGATTATATTTTTTCCTCCTGCCAATGTGACATTTACCAAGAATATATTTTCATAAATTACAAGAGATTTCATATAATCCTTATCGCATGGCTCTAACTACAAAATATAAAATTCTTACAGCATGACTCAAAAATTCATGATATATATCCCATGGCACATGGATCAAACTGTACAACATAAATTACTTATCACATGACTCAAAACTATAAAATATATATTTCTTATCATATAACATAAAATTTTATGATATCTATTCCATTTTATATGAGCCTAAACATCATGTAATAAGTTCTTGACCACATGAATTTATTCTATATGGTGTTGATAACATCATGTAATACCATAAACTTCAAATGGGGGTACATTATAAGTGGATTACTCCTCTAGAAAAAGATTCATTTCTACACAAGAGTTTCTAATAAATAGTCTCCAAATTCACAGTGGGTTCCTTTTGAAAAGTTTCGTACCCTTGAAGCTTATAGCCTATGGATATATTATTAAATTGGAACTAGACAGAAGGAATAATTTCTCTAAGTAATAAATATTTGATAAGTCTTTGTTAATTACATACATAATTAAATCTCACATAATATTTAAAAACATAAAATAATTAATATAGTGAATGTAAATATTTTTCATCCTAAAATTCATTCGAATAATCCTTATTTATTTCCTACATAAAGGGAATAAAATAATATTTAGCTCATATTATCAACATGGGTTACATACGATGGAATATATTATGAATCAATAAGGAATAATCAAAATGGAAAGGTAAATAATTGAAATGACATTACCTATAATCAATAACCATAGAATGAAATATATCCATGGATTATATTAATGGAGTAATCTCATTAATAATAATAACTAAATTCTCAGTGAAAGAAAGTATTAATATTAGACATTATGATCACATACATATTGATATATATACCATCATGAACATACACTAATATGGTTTAATTGATTGATGGGTATACACTAGAAACTAATTTAATGCTATATTACCCATTTTCCCCATGATACTTCTTGAATCCTCAAGGGGCTATATATAACTCGGATCCACCCAATGCTTCATTTACAATGCATTCTTCATATATTGAATGATCAATTCTAGTCATAAACTTGATGTCTTATCAATAAATATATATATTGATTAAATAAAAAGGAATACCAATGCTTCCATAGAAAATCAAATAAAAATCATAATAAAACACTATATGTTGAAATGATATATGTTTTATTCAATAAGAACATCCATGATAATGAATTTTTAAATTTATGGAAAATTTAAATTCTCGTAATCATAGTAAGGTGATTTCTTTAAGCGGTAGTTAAATGTTATAAAATTAATCAATAAAGTTAATTTAAATATTTTATCTTTTCAATATAATTATAAAACATCCAAATAAAGGATAGTTATTTTATAATTGAAACATATATAAGGTCTATTATAAGTAAAATAAAGGGTTTTTGTTTTTAATGAATATAAATTCAATATAAATATCATTTTAATCATTTTTGAAGAAAATAAACTATTCACATTGAAATCAATTTTAATAACTAAAAATTTATATAATATTAAGAAATTTTTTTATTGAAAATAACATTATAAACTGATAGTGTATGAATTAATTAAATAAGTAGTCATAGTGGCATAATAATTCTTCTCATATGAAGTATTTTAAAACAATAATTCATTTTACATTTTTGGAAAAAATTTAAAAACTAACTTGTTCAGAAAATGAAAAGTATATTCATTTTAATAAATTAATATGGAAAGAATGGGTTAAAATATCATTAAATGATCATATTATGATATTAAAAACATAAATGAAAATATTTTTATAAATAATTGATGTGGAAGAAAATCAGTTTCGACTAAAAAAACAAATAATGTTAACTTTTCTAAAAAAACATTTTCTTAGAACATTTAAGAACCAAAGAGTGGAAAATGTTAATATTACTTGAAAATTTAATGAATAAATAAGGGAGAATAAAATTAAATTGTTTTATTAGACAATTATAAAATAAATTTCTTTAATGGAAATTCAACGATAAACAATCTTGATTAAGATAAGATTGAGTCATAAACCCTTAATAATTTAATAAAATTTGAATCATAACCCCAATGGAAGAAATAACATAGAATAAAAAATTAACTACTATGAATATAAATATATTCAAGATATACAAAATGAAAGGGGTAGTATATATAACATCCCATTACCAATCTCTCAGGTATGTCTTTAACCTCATTGTGGGTTTCCTTTTTCATTATTTGTTTAGGGCTGAGAAGAAATTGGATGGATTCCGGTAATAGTGAAGACATGTATTTTTAGGACCCTCAACTTTAACTAGTTATTTCTACATGCTCAAGAATAATTTCATTATAAGTAAATAGGTTTCACTATGTGTAATGGTTGTTGGGCGCAAGCAGTGAAAGGGATTCACACTATTAACGGTTACATGATGTGAGGAGTTGTTACATATGATGATTTACATAAAGTTAATATTTTAATCCGAGTTGATTAATTTTTTTCTGTAGTTAAACACATTTGATTTCATGACATATAAAGCAATTACACATATTTTAATTCCCCGATCAGGGAAAATTTTTTGTGCCATTTGGGTTTTGGGTATGCATTCGACCACATTTTCTCCACTTATCTCGAACCAATTTTCATCTCAAATGATTTCTTGATATGTTATTACATCCTAATCATTCCATTAAGAATTCAATATTCATTTTGTTTTTTGTGAATCTCTATGGGTGACTGATCATTTTTCTTCTTCATTTTTATTGACTGTGGCAACTCTATAGAGTTTTGTTATCAGATTCAGTGGCCTAAATTGGTGTTTCTTCATGTCTTCAATTAGATTCAGAGTACAATATCATTCTAGAGGTCATTCCATTATTGGTTATCTTAGGGTTTCTATTATTTAGGTATGTGGGTTTTATCCATTCAACTAACAATTATTTTTAATTCAAAAAATATTGAGATGTGGATTATATTTTAGGGTGTTCATTGATGTTGTTTGGTTTTCATTGTTGGTGGATCTCATTTCAGGTATGCGCAATCTGAGTTTTGAGTCAGGTTTTTATGTCTCAAGACATTTCTTGATAAATTGTATTGTTATTCTTTTATAAATTTATTAATAAATAAATTGATATGAAATTAGAATGTTTTTGTGTGTGTGTTGGTATGATATTTTGAATAAATTTGGGTTTTCCATGGTTTTTTTTCAAATTAAAATAAGGAATATTTTCAAATAATTTGATGAATATTGACAATGAAGTGTGTATGGTTACCCTATTAACAGTGTAATTTCATAAATCGTTTTGAAATGGTTTTTGAAACATTGAGATTATTATAAAAAGGGGTGCATGGGTTACCTTGGGTATTAGGTTGAAGATTTAGCTTGAGACCATCGTCCATTGTGGGGGTTCAATTTTGAGTGTTCCTCTAATACAAGACTATAGATTATTTGATATATGAATGTGTATCATATTGGGGTTTCATACATTGGGGTGTCTCCCTAGTCATGGAGTGTATATAATGGGATTCAGGTACCACAGTGCATAGATCATATATTTTTGGGTATGTGTATTCTACAGTATAACCTTTGGTATTCCATGGTGTTGTGATACCTATGATTCTACTATTATATTGTATTTCTTGAATTTGTACTGTTTGAGCCTTAATATGCATGTTTATTCTTATGAATGATGATATGGAAGGTTTTCTTGAAAATTTATATACCAACTATTGATTTATAACTATGATAAAAAGGAATGGATTACTATGTTTTCTATAAAACTGCTTTACTACATATGATGCCTTATTTTATTTAAAATGATCATACAACGATTTTTATACAGAGCATTTGTATTGATCTCTTGGATGGGATCCTACTAAACCTATTATGTCACACTATATGAACCACTTCAGTGGGGTACATACCTATGTATGAATTCCAATGTAAGGAAAGGAAAGGAACCATAATGAGGTAGCAAGGTTTCATGTCAGTTGAGTTGGGTAGCTAGTGGTGATATTGTATAATTTCATCCCACCATCACATGGTGTAGCTGTTGGGTTCTAGTTCATTGTAGTTGGACTTATGTCTTGGAGTTTTGGACCCATTTACAGTTATTTTGTTTTCATTATTTTCTTTCAGATATGGAATATACATTATTAGCTTTCCATTATTCCATCCCGCTTCATGTGCACAAATTCCACGTGTTTTTTAATGATTGGAAAAACCAGTCCCATTTTTTATTCCTCAATTATTATCCCTACCCTTGGAGATAAAGAACACCATTTGGGTACGTGATATGTCAGGTCAGGTGCCAGGTTTGAGGGTAACCCATGTCAGTTCGTTACAAAATGGTATAAGAGGAGGTTTGTCCCCAATATTCCTTACCATGGGAAATCAATTAGACTAGAGATGTTATTTTCATTACTAGAGAGTAACGTTGTGATAAGTTCCTTGATATATCTTTTCGTGAAAAGACTCAAGATTCTATGGGATGCTGGGATATGTGTCTCTAGTGTGTAGAGACCCATATCTTGACGTACATGGACATTACATTACATTTGCGGAATACTTAGTATATAACAAAAACACACACTAAAGGATCGTAATAGTTTAGTGTCTTTGGAAACTCGGAACGTAATCTTCTAATCGTGGTGAAAGTTCTTCAATATCTCCCATAAAGGTCATCCCTTTTTTCTACCTAAAACCTTTCTTTATATCCTGGGGAAAAGAAAACATAAAAGGGTGAGCTCAAATGCTCAGTAAGGGTAAACAAAGGAAATATCAATCACATAATTTTCATAAGGACATAACATTTTTGGAAATCTTAACCTGCAAAAGAGAGCATAATTTCATAACATGGGATAAATCATAGTAGTGAAATGAAATCATAACATAAAACATTACTCATTGTGGCATACACACATAATCATAGAGAATCATTTCTTGTTAGTCAAGACTCATTGCCAAGACTATCTTAGTGGGCAAAGTCCCTTTCTGAATCGAGTAATCCTCGTTTCAGTCCTGTTTCACTGAACCGGTATAACCTACCATTCCAGCCATGTCTATCTCATGAGATATAAAATCTTTACCCAATGCATTGGAGGGAGATATAGGTCCCACCCATCTCTTAATGAATCCTTTCTTATGTGTGCCACAAAATCATAAATCATACATCATTGCATAACCCATGTAATAAAAATTGGATTCTTAAACAACATGACATCATAAAACCATTCATATAAGATAAAGAAATTCACAAACATAATTCCATCACAACATAGTCAAATAAATTTAAAAATATTGATCGAAACAGAACCCTTTATTATCTTAGATGGAAAATAATTTTGATAATACACTTAAATTGAATTCTTGAGGAAAATATCCTTTCTTCTTCAAAATCAATTTCTTTTCACAAAACATCATGCAATTTTAAAAGAAAGAGATTTTATTGAAAATAGTCATGAAATCTTTTAGAGGAAGCTTCATGAAAATAAGGCTTTATAAAATAGTAAAAATACGTTCGTGCCGTATAAGTTAAAAAAAACATTCTTCGTACTTTTGTCGGAAAAGTCAAAAAGTAACTCGTACGAAAAATGACAAAAGATTCCTTTCATTTCTTTTACTAAAAACTTCCCGAAGGGTAAAAATGGATTTAAACAATTGTAGGTGGAAGGAAATAATATTACACATTTATGAAACATGGATGTGGATGATAAAATACACCCCAGTAAATACTTACGAATAAACAATCTCGGATAAAAATGAGATTGTGATATTTCCCTTACCTTAGGTCCAATTTGCTTCGTATGTGTCCGAACCTCCTGTATAATTATTTAAATAATGTCATTGACTTATTACAGAATCATATTCATTGTTATTATATCATATATGGTTCACTTATGACATTATATTACCCGTTCTTTTGTAAATTCCATGTTAAAGAAGCGTTTTGGGTAAAATCGTTTCATTTATCGTAGGTGTTTTGACTTGTTGTTCTTGACATCATTATTACTTATATCATGATTTACTTACTTCCAGAATATAAAATATGATTTATATATCATATATATTCAGTATATATATATATATAATAGATAGATAAATAAAATGAAAAACACCGTTCATGGAGACGGTAGTCCGTACGTACGCATGAACGCTGTTTTTCTTTCCTTATTGTCTTGAAATGGAAGTAAGTAGATGACATACATATGTATATATATATACATAAATCCAGTAGCTTTATAATGTCATGTATTTCATTATTATTTCTTATATATACATTATAATCATTCTTAAATGGTTAACATGGAGAATGAATCTCATCGCGTCGTGGAGACGGTATTCCGTACGTACGCACGAGCGATGATATCATTTCTATAAATATTGAATTGAATTGGAGTGGATTATAAAATATATCAGAATCATTATGATGTTGTAATAACTATGTATAGTTATTATTTACACCATTATACCCATCCATGTAAGGTGGTGGTGGAAAATAGATTACACCACGGCGTGGAGACGGTATTCCGTACGTACGCACGCGCGGTGATTTCTTTTTCCGTAGGATGGATAGATGGTGAAATAGGGTTGTTTCATACTTATAATAACATATCAGTGTATGAGTGATACTGATGTTATTACTTCATAATGAAACAACCTAAGAAGAAGAAGTGGAAGAAGAAATAAAGATGAAAGAATTGGTAACGGTAATTACCTCTTCTTTGAAGTGCCTCTTTGAGACCTCCTCTTAGGGCACTAGAATTGGTCTTTGAGGAAGACCAGAACCTCTAGGATGTTGCTAGGGAAGTGGAGAAGGGATTTTGGCAGGGGTTGGCCGAGCTTGAGTGCTCAAATTGGTGTGAGGAGGAGGGGGAGGAGGTGTCCTTTTATAAGGGAGGAGAGGGGCACCTTAGGAATTCTTAAAAATATTAATTTATAATAAATATAACCCCACTTAAAAACCTCCAAAAATGACTCATATTCGAAGCTTAGATGAGATAGGGTTGTAATCTCATCAACCAATCAAATTTATACATGTTTGGATCTTATTTTAAACCTTATCAATTAGATTTAACTCTAAGTTAAATAATTTAACTTTTACCGTGTCTTTTTGTTTTCTTTCACTATATGGTTAATACACTTACTATAACATGCCAAACGAACCCAAAATTGTATATAATTAATAAATATATCCTTATCTAAGTCATTTGGCCGAACCTTAGATTTTTAGGAATAAAATAACAATTAATAATATAATATTTGATTTAAAAACTATTTTGTGTCAATTTTGACACTATTTGATATATGATTTTTTTGAAAGTCATAACAGAATTATATATTCGAACCAAGTTGATTAAATCAACACTAATATATCATAGTAACCTAGAAAATTAGTGTAATTCATAAAAAGTCTTAAATTACATTTATTTTGGTATTTATATTATCAATTATGTCAATATTTCATTAATAAGATAATTACTGCATCATCTTTGTGTCATAAATAAATTATATTATATGCTGTCTAAAAATTACAAATAAAATACCATCATGTAGGAAATATTTTTAGCTTTCTAATGAATATTTATAGTCGAATTTAGCTTATGTATAACCCCATATTAAAAATGATTTACTTATTAAACTTTGATTTTAACTATTTTAACCCTTCTTTAAATAAATTAATAATAAATGTCCTAATCTAATCCAAGTGGGCCTAAATGGTCATATTTTATTCCTAAGTTTGTTTTTGGTCGAATTACACTTGTCCAATAGAATTAGGACATGTGTTAGGGTAATATTAATATCATATTTACCCTTAGTTACCCTATTTACTATTAACCGTGGTAAAAAAAGTAAAAAGTTACTATTCACCAAAAAATTATTTTCATCTCATTGAACCACATTTTAGTCCTTGATATTAACCGTGTCTCTCGGATTTTCGAAATTCCATTCACAGAAGCGGTAAAATTAAGTTTTATGCAAAATTCCGTTTTTAACCTACCACTTAGTGGTTTCACTATTCATCAAAAATTGAAAGTTTTCAGAAAAATGCCAAAATTTCATCCTAAGCTATATTTCATATTCCGAATTCAAAAATGAAGTCTATTTTACCAAATTCATAACATAGAAGTTGCATTAATTAATTTTATAATTAAATCCCGCTGTTAAAATAAATAGCGTGTTTTTAGGAAACAATATATATCAAAAGATTGACACTTGATTATGTCTGGTTTAAATGTGAAATTACAACCAATGACCAACATTGTATTAAATTGTAAAAATATATTCTAAATATACTTTAAAACCACTCAAATTAATAATTTATCACTATTAATTATTTCGATTAAAAAAGTTGTTTTTAATTATAATTTAGTAATTTTTCACTATTCATCAGAATATGAAAGTTATCCGAAAAGTACCAAAATTTCACCTTAGGCTAAATTCGATACTCCGAATAAAAAAATGAATTCCATTTTGAAAAATAAAATTTACAAAATTTCCAAAAAGTGGTTATTACTATTCATAACGGCTAGTTTTAATAATATTTTAATAGCATATCGTTGTTTCGTGAAACTCAGTATTGCGTACTACACACGCTATCGAGGAAGGTCGCGATTGCGTGTAACGGAAGGAAAGTCAAGGATGCGTATTGTGAAAGCTTCTTTTGTTGTAGCGTACAACACAAGACATTAATGAAATTAAAAAGAATATTTTTCATAAAATCTTGGGGCGTTACATTCTACCCCCCTTAAAATGAATTTCGCCCTCGAAATTCGTTGGGGTTATAAATGGTTTACTATTCGAAAGTTTCTTTAATAGAAACCCACATCGTAAAAAGGAATACCAAAACTTGGCTTTAAAAACTAAAGTATGAAATGTAACGATTACCCAAATAAACTAATCACTGGGTTTCCACATAGGTGAAAATATGGATATGGAAGAGAAATCAAACCATCATGTTCTGATGGAGAGTGGTAGAGAACATGGCTATGGAAAATCCAGTAATCACAAATCCATAGATTTGTGATGATATAAGGTACCATCTGATTCATCAGGTATAAGATTACTAGGACAACATTTTTGGTTTTCAAGATCATTTCCCCTAAAGTTGAAAATTTGAATTAGAATAAATACTTACTTTATTTTGGTACAATCTCACTGTTGTTCGTGCTTTGAACAATTTCCACTTCATCTCTTAAATAAATGAAGTTGAATTTGTTATTCGTGAAGTGTTAGCAGATCATGTGATAGAATGACAGGTCATTCCATCTGTCTCAAACAAAAGGTTAGCCAAACTTATATACATAAGTCGATCTATAGTGAGATTAATCATATATGGTTCCTAAAATGGACTTATACTTCATATATCATACTGCTTAATATAATAAAACTAGTTTCTACTAAACAGGGACTTCCTGTAGGTCAGTGGTAGGCGATAAAGGCCAGTCGCACTTCGGTTGTGGGTTCGATTCCTACAGCCTTGTCCGAAGCGATGGGCTGTCGCCCGTCCTACAGGTTGTCCTTTTTCCAAAACTATATTACTATAACATCCCATCAATAATATCGAAAAAAAATTTCTATCCTTAAACAATACTAACTTACGTCTAACACAATCCATTCCAATCTTTAGGCTTATCCATAATACTGCAGTCCACTCTCATAACATAGTGAAAACAATTACCAGAGATTTAATATCATCGTTGAACCCCATATATCATAAGATATGTTTTGTTGGTCACATTCCAAACATTCAAAGTCCTTAATCATGTATACTCTTGAATACCCATTGAACCTTAGTGAAAACTTGAATGCAGTTAAAAGTTAACACTTTACACATACCAAAATCCTCAAAATTATTTATACTCAAACCATGATATCACTTAGTCCTTATATCAATCATGAGCTCATGAATACAATCAAACATCTCATTGTCTTCTTATCCTTTCATTATGCACTTATCATCTACTTTCCAAAAGTATCTGAATAACCTTTCATGGTTACTGGTACCATTCATCATACACTTAAGGAAAGACAACAATGTAACAATCCTTAGATGTCTCCTTATTCCAACACTACACATGATAAACATGTAATCATTCCACTACATTCTTAGACCATTGACCGAGCTTCAACATTTCTTTCATATCACATATCATTTGTAGTTTCTTCATCATCGTCAACATAAATACTTCCCATACGACCATACTGATTCTCTTCATGAGACTTTCCCTTAGGGCATTGGTTTGCATAATGCCCGTATATTCCACATTTAAAGCATTTTACCATTGTTGATGTCGTAGCAATACCATTATCCTCATCCATGGTGTTAATTGAACCTTTTCCTTTTCACTTACTTGCTTTGTGTCCTTCTTTTCCACACCCAAAACATCTTCTAGTTCCTTTGAAACATTCTCCTTGATGCCTCTTCCCACATGAATTACATAGGGGAAATTGAACTTTCTTTCCTCTATGATCTTCATGAAACTCCATCTTCTCTTATTAGCCGAGTCAGGAAACTTACCAAATTTTACTTTATTGATCATATTATGAGATTTCTGATTCAGCATAATAATGATGTTTGGACTTCCAAATCCCATTTCATTTTGTTTCTCATGAAAAATATCATTCCATTGTCCGTCATATCCTCCATTATCGTTAATCACCTTGTTTCCAGCCATTTTCTAAAACCCAAAAAGAATAGTGTGAGAGGCAAAAATCATTCTAGGGAAAACAACATAATAAAGGGGGAGTACCTTCAATATCTAACATCTTAGGTTTAATTCTATGACCATTAGCGTAATTCTAGTACTATAACCTATACGTATACTTAACCTTAAGGACATCCCTAGACATACCTTAGAAATATCTCTAGGGATCTCACTAAAGTTCTCGCATCCTAGTTTCCAAAGGTTGACTAAACCTTTCCTCTGATACCAACTGTAAAGACCCGTATCTTGACGTACATGGACATTACATTACATTTGCGGAATACTTAGTATATAACAAAAACACACACTAAAGGATCGTAATAGTTTAGTGTCTTTGGAAACTCAGAACGTAATCTTCTAATCGTGGTGAAAGTTCTTCAATATCTCCCATAAAGGTCATCCCTTTTTTCTACCTAAAACCTTTCTTTATATCCTGGGGAAAAGAAGACATAAAAGGGTGAGCTCAAATGCTCAGTAAGGGTAAACAAAGGAAATATCAATCACATAATTTTCATAAGGACATAACATTTTTGGAAATCTTAACCTGCAAAAGAGAGCATAATTTCATAACATGGGATAAATCATAGTAGTGAAATGAAATCATAACTTAAAACATTACTCATTGTGGCATACACACATAATAATAGAGAATCATTTCTTGTTAGTCAAGACTCATTGCCAAGACTATCTTAGTGGACAAAGTCCCTTTCTGAATCGAGTAATCCTCGTTTCAGTCCTGTTTCACTGAACCGGTATAACCTACCATTCCAGCCATGTCTATCTCATGAGATATAAAATCTTTACCCAATGCATTGGAGGGAGATATAGGTCCCACCCATCTCTTAATGAATCCTTTCTTATGTGTGCCACAAAATCATAAATCATACATCATTGCATAACCCATGTAATAAAAATGGGATTCTTAAACAACATGACATCATAAAACCATTCATATAAGATAAAGAAATTCATAAACATAATTCCATCACAACATAGTCAAATAAATGTAAAAATATGGATAGAAACAGAACCCTTTATTATCTTAGATGGAAAATAATTTTGATAATACACTTAAATTGAATTCTTGAGGAAAATATCCTTTCTTCTTCAAAATCAATTTCTTTTCACAAAACATCATGCAATTTTAAAAGAAAGAGATTTTATTGAAAATAGTCATGAAATATTTTATAGGAAGCTTCATGAAAATAAGGCTTTATAAAATAGTAAAAATACGTTCGTGCCGTATAAGTTAAAAAAAACATTCTTCGTACTTTTGTCGGAAAAGTCAAAAAGTACCTCGTACGAAAAACGACAAAAGATTCCTTTCATTTCTTTTACTAAAAACTTCCCGAAGGGTAAAAATGGATTTAAACAATTGTAGGTGGAAGGAAATAATATTACACATTTATGAAACATGGATGTGGATGATAAAATACACCCCAGTAAATACTTACGAATAAACAATCTCGGATAAAAATGAGATTGTGATATTTCCCTTACCTTAGGTCCAATTTGCTTCGTATGTGTCCGAACCTCCTGTATAATGATTTAAATAATGTCATTGACTTATTACAGAATCATATTCATTGTTATTATATCATATATGGTTCACTTATGACATTATATTACCCGTTCTTTTGTAAATTCCATGTTAAAGAAGCGTTTTGGGTAAAATCGTTTCATTTATCGTAGGTGTTTTGACTTGTTGTTCTTGACATCATTATTACTTATATCATGATTTACTTACTTCCAGAATATAAAATATGATTTATATATCATATATATTCAGTATATATATATATATAATAGATAGATAAATAAAATGAAAAACACCGTTCATGGAGACGGTAGTCCGTACGTACGCATGAACGCTGTTTTTCTTTCCTTATTGTCTTGAAATGGAAGTAAGTAGATGACATACATATGTATATATATATACATAAATCCAGTAGCTTTATAATGTCATGTATTTCATTATTATTTCTTATATATACATTATAATCATTCTTAAATGGTTAACATGGAGAATGAATCTCATCGCGTCGTGGAGACGGTATTCCGTACGTACGCACGAGCGATGATATCATTTCTATAAATATTGAATTGAATTGGAGTGGATTATAAAATATATCAGAATCATTATGATGTTGTAATAACTATGTATAGTTATTATTTACACCATTATACCCATCCATGTAAGGTGGTGGTGGAAAATAGATTACACCACGGCGTGGAGAAGGTATTCCGTACGTACGCACGCGCGGTGATTTCTTTTTCCGTAGGATGGATAGATGGTGAAATAGGGTTGTTTCATACTTATAATAACATATCAGTCTATGAGTGATACTGATGTTATTACTTCATAATGAAACAA
Organism: Viscum album; assembly: GCA_963277665.1. NCBI lineage: Eukaryota > Viridiplantae > Streptophyta > Magnoliopsida > Santalales > Viscaceae > Viscum > Viscum album. The sequence goes on from OY728137.1 coordinate 1,422,136,216, forward strand.
CCTAAGAAGAAGAAGTGGAAGAAGAAATAAAGATGAAAGAATTGGTAACGGTAATTACCTCTTCTTTGAAGTGCCTCTTTGAGACCTCCTCTTAGGGCACTAGAATTGGTCTTTGAGGAAGACCGGAACCTCTAGGATGTTGCTAGGGAAGTGGAGAAGGGATTTTGGCAGGGGTTGGCCGAGCTTGAGTGCTCAAATTGGTGTGAGGAGGAGGGGGAGGAGGTGTCCTTTTATAAGGGAGGAGAGGGGCACCTTAGGAATTCTTAAAAATATTAATTTATAATAAATATAACCCCACTTAAAAACCTCCAAAAATGACTCATATTCGAAGATTAGATGAGATAGGGTTGTAATCTCATCAACCAATCAAATTTATACATGTTTGGATCTTATTTTAAACCTTATCAATTAGATTTAACTCTAAGTTAAATAATTTAACTTTTACCGTGTCTTTTTGTTTTCTTTCACTATATGGTTAATACACTTACTATAACATGCCAAACAAACCCAAAATTGTATATTATTAATAAATATATCCTTATCTAAGTCATTTGGCCGAACCTTAGATTTTTAGGAATAAAATAACAATTAATAATATAATATTTGATTTAAAAACTATTTTGTGTCAATTTTGACACTATTTGATATATGATTTTTTTGAAAGTCATAACAGAATTATATATTCGAACCAAGTTGATTAAATCAACACTAATATATCATAGTAACCTAGAAAATTAGTGGAATTCATAAAAAGTCTTAAATTACATTTATTTTGGTATTTATATTATCAATTATGTCAATATTTCATTAATAAGATAATTACTGCATCATCTTTGTGTCATAAATAAATTATATTATATGCTGTCTAAAAATTACAAATAAAATATCATCATGTAGGAAATCTTTTTAGCTTTCTAATGAATATTTATAGTCGAATTTAGCTTATGTATAACCCCATATTAAAAATGATTTACTTATTAAACTTTGATTTTAACTATTTTAACCCTTCTTTAAATAAATTAATAATAAATGTCCTAATCTAATCCAAGTGGGCCTAAATGGTCATATTATATTCCTAAGTTTGTTTTTGGTCGAATTACACTTGTCCAATAGAATTAGGACATGTGTTAGGGTAATATTAATATCATATTTACCCTTAGTTACCCTATTTACTATTAACCGTGGTAAAAAAAGTAAAAAGTTACTATTCACCAAAAAATTATTTTCATCTCATTGAACCACATTTTAGTCCTTGATATTAACCGTGTCTCTCGGATTTTCGAAATTCCATTCACAGAAGCGGTAAAATTAAGTTTTATGCAAAATTCCGTTTTTAACCTACCACTTAGTGGTTTCACTATTCATCAAAAATTGAAAGTTTTCAGAAAAATGCCAAAATTTCATCCTAAGCTATATTTCATATTCCGAATTCAAAAATGAAGTCTATTTTACCAAATTCATAACATAGAAGTTGCGTTAATTAATTTTATAATTAAATCCCGCTGTTAAAATAAATAGCGTGTTTTTAGGAAACAATATATATCAAAAGATTGACACTTGATTATGTCTGGTTTAAATGTGAAATTACAACCAATGACCAACATTGTATTAAATTGTAAAAATATATTCTAAATATACTTTAAAACCACTCAAATTAATAATTTATCACTATTAATTATTTCGATTAAAAAAGTTGTTTTTAATTATAATTTAGTAATTTTTTACTATTCATCAGAATATGAAAGTTATCCGAAAAGTACCAAAATTTCACCTTAGGCTAAATTCGATACTCCGAATCCAAAAATGAATTCCATTTTGAAAAATAAAATTTACAAAATTTCCAAAAAGTGGTTATTACTATTCATAACGGCTAGTTTTAATAATATTTTAATAGCATATCGTTGTTTCGTGAAACTCAGTATTGCGTACTACACACGCTATCGAGGAAGGTCGCGATTGCGTGTAACGGAAGGAAAGTCAAGGATGCGTATTGTGAAAGCTTCTTTTGTTGTGGCGTACAACACAAGACATTAATGAAATTAAAAGGAATATTTTTCATAAAATCTTGGGGCGTTACATAGTGTGTGTTTTGTCTTAAATATAAGTTTTGGATTTTGGAATTTCTGGTTGAACTAGTATTCTTTCTGTTATCTGATCATTCTTATGCATTGTTTAGTAGTAGTATGCCTCAACGACATCTTATATGAGTTCCTTGTTACAGTGAAGCCGATGATCTTCAATGGAATACTCCAATAGATCATAATCTCATTTATAATATTGTGTGAACAATTTCTGTTTTTTATTTTGATATACCATGAGTTCATAACGTAGTTTTTGACGTATATCTAAGAGTAGGAGGAGAGAGAGAGAGATCATAGGAATTTATGCATGAGAAGTCACCATCCTTTAAAATAATTAATGAGCCTCAACAAGTGGATGACTGACTAGATATGATTAATCAAATCTTCAACTTCTTAGAGAAATATGATAATATCATGGTGATTATTGCAACGTTCAGTCTCAAGGGTTCTAGAAAATGATAGTGGGATTCAATGGTCTAGGGAGACAGACATGTGGAATTAGATTGGAAGGGTTTCAAAACAATGTTCATGTAGTATTTTTTCCTAGAGTTCCAAATATTGGAAATGTATCCACAGTTCTTATCCTTGCAACATGAAGAGAATTTTTGTAAGAACCCCGTTATTCCTTTGAGGTATTGGTATTCGTTTTCTTTTTATTTTAACACAGTTTTTGAGAAAAAAGGGGGGAAAACTGGGCAGTTCTGGAAATTTATAGGGTACACACCATGTACTCCCAAGTACACACCATGTGTATGTTAGGCATGTATTGACTGTCTATTGACCAAGAACATGTCATGTGGTGAAAATGTAAAAATAACCTACAACAAGGCGTGTAGTGTTACAAAACACACCATTTATTTTTCATTCTATATACCTGCTGAGTCCTAGAAGTGTGCTAACTTTTGTGATGCATCTAAGTCAAGTGACGACTAGGAAACCTATATTAGTCATAGTATAGAACAGACACTACATGTCATGTAGTCATTAATACACAGGGTGTATTTTTATTTTTATTCATTTATATGGGAGAATGTCAGGTCTCATTTACCGAAATATTTTCCTCTTCCCCTATTTTTTATTAGTGATGCTATGAGAGGAAGTGAACGTTTCTCCTATTATATTATTCATCTAACATCCGCTATTCAATTTTTCTGTGGCTATGATATTGTATCAGAAAGGATAAACCTATGCACCTTATTCCATTCTTGTTCATTTTCCTCACATGATTTTGTATCCATCCGAGTATAATTATAGGAATTTGACAAAAACATAGATCAGTGAAGATCAGCTTTGAATTGGTTCTCAATATTAGACATGCATATGAATACGAGTCTAAGATAGGTGGTGCATACCTTGTTTTCTATTTTTTTAGAAATTTGGGGGTTGTGTCTTTTTATCCCAACATCAGGTATTGACAAATACCCATGTTTCTTTTTATTGAACTAACTTTATGCCTACGAGGTGCAGTTGGGAATTCTTATACCTTGATATGCTTGAGCGAGGCTATGTTAGAGGTCGTAGATCATTTGGGGCATTTTTTTAGGGTTTCCAAAATGGTAATAATTGAATTTCATTGATTAAACTACTGAGTTTAAACTATTTAAGCATTATTATGATTATTAGAGTCATTCATGACCTCAGTGATTGTTTGGGACAGCACATTGGCGTGTTCAAATAACCAATTTAAATTGTTTCACCGGTTTAAAGTGATTATTTTTCTTATATATATATATATATTGCTTGATATAACAGATTCATTAACCCTTATGGTTGTGTTGGTCATGGCCCAAATATTATTTAGTGATGTTGATCATAATTTTTCCTTGGACCGGATTACATGAGTAGTTTGACCATAGGATTGCGAATCATGGATGTCGGTTTGAGGCAGTGTAACCGTTAGGTTGGGAATCGCCCAAGATACCACTTGAGCGACATGGTCACAAAGACATGAGGGGTTAGAGATATTGTGACTTGGGTTTTTTCTTTGGGGATTACCCCTTACTTGTGATTTGATTCATGTGCACACTGGTTGACTCCATGATGAGGTGGTTTTTACCACTCGTGTGCGTAGATTCCCCTGACAGTTGTGGTTTAGGTACTATTTGTTTGGTGGTGCTTACTATATGAAGAAATGTGGAAGGAGAGAAGCCTACATTTAGTGGAAATAAGGAGATCAAGTTATGAGATTGAGGGTAGATATCGTTGTTTCCTCCAGTTAATTATTTGAGTAAAGACCTCGCTATTTCTCAGATTATTGTTTAATTATAGGCATCATTATTCCACATATTATTGTTCCATGGGAAGACATGAGCATTCGAGCAAGGGTTAATTTATTTGGGCATGCCATTATGATGTTGGTACAAGAGACATGAGTTGTAAGGAGGCACATAGTGTCAGGTAATATGATTGAGATTTTGGCATTGGCCAAAGCAGGTGACACACCATGGGGGATGGTGAGAACCAGTGGGAATTTTGTTTACATCGTGCATCATAATTTTTAATTTTATTATAGATGTATTCTTTCCTAAAACCCTATACTACGTACGCACCATTGGTTGGTATAATAATGAGATTCTTCAAACACTATACATGGGCCCTTCAAGACACATGAAGACATTATGGATTTACATGAGGGAAATAGATCAGCTTTAAGAGATGGATCATACTAGCTGTTGCATGTAGATGGCATAGACCTTGAGTTCATTCCAAGATGCAGTTTACATTGTTTTGATACCATTCCTCTATCAACATTCTTACTTTATTTGGTATATACTGTTAGATAGTCATGGGATATATTGTTTATTGATATATATGAATGACATAGGATGAATGTTATGTTGTTAAATTGTTATTATAAGTGTTGTTCAACATGTTTTTCAGTTTACATTTTGTTTTACTTGTTTATATATATTTATTCTGATATTTCTTCAGCTTTTGGATATACTTCGGCTATGAGGGTCTATTTTGAGTCTGCTATGTATTTATTTCCACTGCATGTTTTATTATCATACTCAGACGATTACATTTATTTTACTTCTTCTCAATGGTTATAGCCTCCCATTAAACCCATTACACCCTCACATCTAGTCGGAAGCCTTTGGTGTTCAGGGAGGTTCCTCTATGGTTAGTAACAACCAACATATTTAGCACTGTTTGTGATGTTAAAAAGTAGTATCATAGGATATTGTTCTTGTCAATAATTTTCAGAATATATTGACTAATTACTAATGAGATTAAGAATGCCTTTTTATTTTTTATGGTTTTACTATTTTGTATATGGTTGACTAGAGATATGGTGTTATTAGAACCAGGTTTCTAGCTTGTTTTTGTGTTCCTATATCCCGATGTACGAGGTACAAACCAATTTTCCTTGGGTGGGAATTGTTAATTTTCTAATTCTCATATTACAATTAATATAATTTCCACCTTTGTGGGTCACTTGGTTTATGATAATTATTTGATCTGATATTTGACCCTTATCCTGGTGAGATAAAGTAAAAATTGGACCTTCTCTCGGTATGGAAAGGCTTGGTTAGATGGTTGTTGATAGGAACATTATTAGGGTATCTCAATTTTATATCTGCATATATGCTTTTTGAAGTAATAATTCTATGTGAATAATTTTAGTTGCCCTGTTGTATATGCATTTGAAATGTGAATGGAGAAATTACTTATAGAATTCCTTGTTTAATAGAATAAAATATGCCATGATTTAAATTATATGAAATTTCATGTGGTATGTGTTGTTTCTAGATCGTATATGAGTAAGTAGATACTAGGACTGAGGTGATGTTGATCACCAGGATTAGGATTCTCGGTCATCTATTTGAGGCAACGATGGTTCTCGGTGTGGTCGTGGCTCAAGGATAAGAGGATAATTGGTTCTTTTAGGGATGGGAAAGGAGGCATTGAGGCTAGGATGTCGTGGGTTTGGTTACGGTGGGGGAGAGTAAGCGTAGTTGTTATATTCTACCTCTTTACTACTTTCCTAATCTACAAAATATATATATTGTTATATATCAGGGTTGTCTGACCATTTATGGGTTTCAACGGGTTCCCTATAGGCAGATCAATGGAACGTCCGAAGGGTGATGGTATAGAGACACAAGAGTTTGATCAGGTTTAAACACCTATGGGACATGCAGAGCATGAGTGGTAGATACAACGCTAGGGGAAGGATCATGTTTATGAACTAGTGGTGGAAGAAAAATAGTTGGGTTTTGCAGTATTCAAATCGTGGCTCGACGAGCAACTCTGGTCTTGTCTGGTATGTGTCTTGTAAGGTATTGAGAGTGGCATGCGGGGTATAGAGACCTCTATGTAATATCATCCACAGATGTTACGATCGAAATACCTGCCACTTTTTCAGGGTGAGTGTGGTCCACAGGTGGATGAAAACTGGATAAAGAGAATCTAGATGATCTTTGAGGAGCTCGAGATGCCTCCAGGGTAGAGGGTCAAGCTAGAAACATATTTTCTAAGAGAATAGGTGCAGAATTGGATGTATGTTCATGTTCAAGCTCACATAATTGATGTATTGGCGTAGAAGAAATATGAATATAGTTTTTTGGAGTAATTTTTTGCAGAGACTCTAGGGGAAGAGAGTGCTTAAGTGTTCTTCAGCAGGGTGACATGTCCCTAATAGACTATGTAGCTTCTTTCACTGAGCTATCTAATATTGCACCAGGTATGGCTAGCGATGACACCTTAAGTGTGAGTCACTTCGAGGATGGATTAAGGAATGCCATTATGGTGCATGTAAATATCTTCATGATGACCTCATTCTCAGAAGAGGTGAATCAAGCACTCAAAGATGAGGGAAACATTACGAAAAATACAGTTTGAGTCGGTTGGTGGCTTTAGGTGGTGGTTTAGATTGAAGGAAGTGTGGTCAAGATGTGTTTCAGCATGTCAGTCAGGCCATGGACTCAACTAGGACACCTCATGGTAGTTCATAAGTTGGTTGATTTCTATGTGGGTAGAATAGTCTTGTTGGAACATAGTGTGATAGGCCTCCAGAGGTGTTTCAGGCATGTGATCTGGTCGAAAAACTGGTTGGGTTGTCTAAGAAGCCTTCCCAGATAAAATATATTCATAGACCAGGATAGAAGGTGGTGTCCAGGGTCTATTTAGGATTGGTACCAGGTGAGGGTAGTCAAGGCTCACTTTCTTGCAGAGGATGTGGCAGAGATAGCAGGACTCAGCAGACTGGTCAATGGCCTGTGACTGGGGTAGCACCACAGGGAGGTCAGGAATTAGTCAGCTTTTCATTATTCTAGGTTTACACCATGATGCTTCTAGAGGTTTAGTAGACTGGTGAGCCGACAACAGTCAGAGGTACACCATGGGAGTGGCCATTAATTTTCATGTTTTCATTTTGGCATGGCCTGTTAAGGCATGTCTGGCTTGAGTGTATGAGGTGCACAAGATATATTTGTTCTAACTAGACAATGGTTAGTGGGATTGCACCATTTTAAATGATTGGTATATTTATTTATATGTATGATATGCATTGAAACTAAATCATTGAGGATGCATGTTACATGAGTTTCATGTCATAGAGTTTTGCAATGAGTATCCAATGATGCTGGACCTCATAGAGGCCGACACTGATGTTATGTTGAATATGTTTTAGTGTCAGGAATGACACAAGAGCACCTGATGTGGTCCAGGGTTGACATTGCATCATGGGAGGACCCCAAGTATGGATCTAGGTCATTTTAAATTTGTATGATTTTATTTTGGGCTAGATTGATCTAGAGTTTTTTCCACCACCTTTGGAAGGTAAATGCAAGGACTAATTTCATTAAGGGTTGACATTTGTAAGAACATTTTTCTACATTTGAGGTATGGGTATTCTTTTTTCCTTTTATTTTATGCTGTTTTTGAGAAAAGAAGGGAAAACTGGGCTATTCTGGAAATTTCCAGGGTACATGCTATATACTCTAATGTGCACGCCATGTGTATGTTAGGTGTGTACTAACCACATGTTTAACAAGTACTTTACCTATGGTCAATGTGTAAGAATAACCAACTACATGACATGTAATGTTACATAACATACTGTGCATTTTCTTTTACACGTTCCAGCTGATTCCTTTCCATGCATTGACCTTTGTGATGCATCTAAGGCATGTGATGACCTGGATACCCACGTTACATAGAGTACAGACAAGATATTACATGGTGTGTAGTACTTAATACACTCTGTGTATTTTTTATTTTAATTCACTTATATGGGAGAGCATCATGTCTTGTTTTTAGAACTACTTTTATCTTCCCTGTTCTTGGGTTGTGATGCTCTGGGAGGCCAAGAATGTTTCTCCTCCTAGATTCTTCATCTGACATCCATTCTTCAATTAGATAGTGGATGTGGGATCAAATAATCAAGTCTAATTTTTCACACCCTATTATGTTATTATTCTTTTTCCTCACATGACACTGTTTCAATCTAATTAGAATTGTTGGGATTTGATGGAAACATGGATCTAAAAAGATCAAATTCGAATTGGATCTTGATATCAGACGTGCATGTGTTTATGAGACTAAGTTAGGTGGTTCATACCATTTTGTTTGTTTTGTAGAAATTTGGGGGTTTCGTCCTTTTAGTGCAACATCAGATATGAAGCAAGACCCACATTTCATTATATTGAATTGACTGTATGCCTTATTGGATGTTGTTGGGTATTCCCTTACCTTCTATGCTTGAGCGAGACTGAGTTACATGCCATTGATCATTTGGTGAATTTTTTATGGGGGTTCCAAAATGGTTATAATTGAATTTCTTTGATTAAGCTGCTGTGTTTAAACTATTTAAGCATGATTTCATTTATTAGAGGCTTTCAAGACCTCAATTCTAGTTTTAGATAGCACATGGATAGTCCAAATCGATTATTTAAATTGTTTTGCCTATTTAAGGTGATTCATATTTATGTGTGTGTGTAATCATTTACATTTAAAATGATTGAACCCTTGGAATTGTTTTTGGGATTGCTAAGATATTCATGAGTGATGATGATCACAGGTTGATCTTGGCCTGAATTACTTGAGTTGTTTGACCCTAGGATTGGGCTTCATGGAGGTCACTTTGATGTAGTGTAACTGTTATGTAGGGTATGGACCGAGATACATGGATAGAAATTCCATGAGACTTGATATACATGGTCGTAGGGACATGAGGTTTTAGAGATGTTGTGGCTTAGGTTCTTTATTTTATGATTACTGCTCACCTATGATTTGAGTCATGACCATAATGGTTGACTCAGTGATGAGGTGGTTTTGACCACTCATGTGGGTAGAGGCCCTTGATAGTTTCGGTTTAGGTACTATTGGTTTAGGGGTGATTGTTGGATGAAGCCATGTGGAAGGCACGGATCATTCGGCTGTTGCAGATAAGGGTAGTGGTTTATGATATTGAGGGAAGATATTGATATTTTATTTGATTAATTATTTGAGGATATATATTGTTATTAATCAAATTATTATTTAAGGATAGGCATCGCTATTCCTCAAATTGTTTTTCCATGGGCAGACATGAGCTTTCAAGAATGGGTCACTATCGTTGGGTGTGCCATTAGAATGCCAGTACTAGGGACACAAGGTGTCGGGAAGAACATGGTGTCGGGTTGTATGAATATGTTTTCTGCATTGGTCAAAGAATGTGACACTCTGTGGAGGTTTCTAAGAAACTGTTGGAATTGTGTTTACATCATGCATCTTATTATTTACTTTTCTTAATGATGCATTCTTTCTTAAACACCTATACTAGGTATGCACCATTAGGTGATATCCTACCGAGATTCATCTCATATCCTATACGAGACCTTCGGGATGCATGTAGACAATATGGATTTATGCGCATTAAAGAGATCAACATCAGGTTATGGATCATACTAGTTGTTTCATGGAGGTGGCATGGATCTTGAGGTTGTTCCTAGCTAGAATTTACTGAGTTGTTCATTCATTCCAGTTACAACAAGGTAACATTATTTTTTTGTGATTGTTTATTATCCTTGGGCTCCATTTTTTTGATACATACGAATTAGTGAGGATGCATGTTTTGTTTTTTCAATAGTTGTTATAAGTGGTGTTTATAATGTTGTTTTGTTTTCATTCTGTTGCACTTTTTTATATAAATTTCATCCTCTGTTTCTTCAATTTTGGATATGCTTCCATTATATGGGTCTGGTTTGTGTCTTCTGAGTACTTATTTACACTGCTTGTTTTATTATAATACTCATACCAGTAACTTTATTTTCCTCCTTCCCAGAGGTTATAGCCTCCACACTATACTTATTACACCCTCACTACTATCTGGCAGCCTTTTACATTCAGGGAGGTTCACCTAAGGTTAGAAACACCCAACCCATTTAGCACTGTTCGAGGCATTTCAATTTGGTATCGGCACACACCAATTGATTTTCTATGCTTGCCCATTTTTCTCTGGATGTGGTGAAGAATTACTAGTTGAAGGCAGAAAAGAACCAGCAGTGTTTGCAACTCAATATTAGATTGTAGGTATTTATGTTTTTACTTTAAACGTATGTGGATTCGGTAGATAGGGCTATGATGGATAAGATGGATATATTGGGAATGTTTGGTTTTCCAACCCCATCTTATCCATTTAGTGGCAGTTTTAGTGGCGTGCATGGGAAGAAAATTAAGTGGAAATTACATTGTAGAATTGTTGGAGGTGGGTCTCTGTGGTGATATTCCTCTATATCGTCGTCTACAGAAATTATTGTGCTTGAGAGATGCTATCATTATAGAATGTTCGGGCACACCTGGTTATTTTTCTTCCCATGAATATGTTCAATAGATGAAGATGTTTTTGATATTTATATTTTATTTCTTAGGATAGGACTAAACCTCATTATGTTAGGTGTTTTCATCTCTAAAATACATTTTGGTGGAGTCATAATCATTAAAGACTATAGGGATCAATCCATAGGCCTAAGTAGTGATACACTTTCACAGAATAGATGAGTGTCTAGTAGAAGTCGAGTTAGGTCCAGCAATAGTGGGTGGTATTATCCTTAATGCATCTTTAATATAAATTGTTTTATTTGATGTTTGTTCCTCCAACTCATTTATATCTGCATGTTTTTTTGATATTCTTAAACATCCTATAGAAATTATGCCCATTTTAATGTAGTTGGAGACAACTCTTGGTATGAAGATAGAGTAGTGGTTTTATTTTTATTCTTGTTCATTAAAAATAACCGATACATAGTTAGATTATAATTTTATCATTCTTGATCATATTCTATTTGATGTCATCGGTGCAATATATTATCTTATCACTCATCGATAATAGGTAGATTGTTATCATCAACATGTTTTGTTTCATGTTTTTCATGGGTTATCTAAAATGATTTAGGGGGAGTGGGACCCAAGGTTTGGTCTTATAGGACCATCCCACCCAGATCTCAGCAGATTTATGTATAATTATGTGAGTGATTATAGTGAAATTCATTCTATTTTTTATCTTTCCATTGTTTTTTGGGGCCTTTATGATGTTTTCCTATATGATTTAATCATTCTTCCACTTGAGAGAGAGTTAGAGTTTGTGACTGAAATGGTTCTAGGTACATAGCCAATATAGATACCTATTTTTTGTATGGGACTAGTGGAGCTAAAATATATAATTATTCAGTTGGATGGCCTATTATAAAAAGTTTTTGTCGCCCTTGAATTTTACCTTTGGTGGCCACTATGCTCTCTTCCAAGAAGGCAGATGGTTCACTTTAATAGTGTATGGACTTTGGGATTTTAAACCTAGTAATTGTTAAGAAAAATATACTTTTCCTCATGTGGACTATTATTTTATTAGTTAAGGAAGGAGATGTAGTTTTCAAAGATTAATCGTTGGTCAGGTTATCATTAGCTCAGTATTCAATAGTTAGATATACAAAAGACTACATCAAGAAGATGGTATATCCATTAAAAATATCTTGTGATGCCTTTTGGTATGAATAATTCAACTATATTTTTAATGGATTTGATGAATCAGGTATTCCATCCATATCATGACATTGTTTGGAGGTGTTCATTAATGTCATTCTGGTTTATTTGAAATTTGAGAATTAGCATGTGCACCCTATGATATTGGGTCTATATATTTTTATATGATTAATTGTTTATGGATAACATTCCAAAAGTAGTTTCGATATTCAGGAAGTGATTTTATTATGGCACTTGATTTCTAAACATAGCTTATCAGTTGATCCTAAAAAGAATAATGGTGTCTTGCCTTGGAAGGAACAACATAATGTGTTTGAGATATGTGGATTCTATGGTCTTGTTGGATATTACCAACAGTTTGTTAAGTATTTATCTAAATTAGGATCACTAATAACTACTCTTACCAGGAATGAAGTGAAATTACCATGGTATGTGAACTATTAGTCTTCTTTCAAAGAAACTGATATAACTTATAAAATCATATCCTATTCTGATATTACCTGAGACCACTAAGGTTTATGTCAAGTTTTTTAATGCTTCTAGTGTTTGTTTAGGATATGAATTTTAAAGGGTGACTATGTGAAAGCATATGGATCTCATCAGATTTGGTCTCATGAGAATAATTACACCAATCATGATATAGAGCTTTCTACTATTACTCATGCACATAAATGTTGGTGGCACTATCCTTTTGGGGATAGGTTCATGGTATTCTATGATCTTAAAATTTATAGTTATATCATTTCTCATAAATTCGTGAATCTTCGATAAGGTTAATAGGTAGAATACCTTCATATGATTGACTTCGATTTTTCCTACACCATGAGGAAGGAAAATTTCAATGTAAACACTCTAAAAGGGAAATTACTGTAAGATGTTTTTTTGGAATCGAAGGAGGAGGAGACTCTTATGGTAATTATTTCTTAATTTCACCTAGATACTCAAGATAATGTTTTAGTTATGGTTATGACTGGTGTTAAGTTAACATCATCACTCTTATAGTCAATTATTTAGAGTCAATAGCAGGACGATGAGTTTATTAAAGTTAGAAAAAAGACTTTATTATGGGGAGACTGTTTCTAGTTGGTGTGTTTCTTTAGATGGTATTATCAATTTTGAGAAGTAGATTATCATCCCAATTTATGTGAGGAGTTTAGTCTTGTTTAATTATCATATCCCTTATATGCATTTCATCTAGGCACTATGAATATGTATTATGTTACAAGACAATGATTATGGTGGATAGGTATGAAGCATGATATTATAGATTATGTGTCTGACTATTAAACATAACAATGGATAAAGGCATAGCACATGAAACACTTTGGTTTGCCTCAACCTCATTTAGTGATGGTCATGAAATGGGATGAGGTATGCATGGATTTTCGTGTTATATTACCATGGACTCCCTGATGGTTGAATTCCATCTGGGGATTTATTGATTAGTTTATGAATTCATCTCAGTTTATTCTGATCAAGGATACCACTAAGGTTAAAAATCTTGGTACGTTTTATATATAGGATATTGTGAGGTTCCAGGGAATTCCATATAACATTATTTTCTTATAGGGATCCTAGGTTTACCTCACAGTTCTCGAGTATTCAACAATGGGTGATGTGAACTCATGTCAATTTGAAAATTGCTTACCATCCACAAATATATGGTCAAACAGAGTGAGTAATTTTGATCCTAGAGGTTATAATTTATTCCCGAGTCTTGGATTATGGTGTATCATGGAATAGCCATCTGGGACTAGTTGATATATTTATAAAAAAAGTTATCATTCTTAAATCATAATGGATCCCATTGAGGACGTGTGTGGTCACTTATGCAGCTCAACTAATTGATTTGATAACGTTGGTCAAGTAGAATTGGTTGGACCAATTTTGGTTCAGGAGACATCCACAAAGATTCATCATGTGCATCAATTTCTAGTTACCAACCAATGTTGATAGAAATTATATGTGGACCAGTTTTGTAGTACTCTAGAGTTTTCCATCAGTTACTAGGTTATCTTGATTGATTCTCTTCAGTTGGGTCATCAACATATTGAATAAATGGACAGTTTTCTATAAGATACATTGGACAGTTTTAGTTCACAGAGTGGAAAATATGGTATTCATATTAGTATGAATTTCCAGTTCAGTTGATCGGTATTCAGAATTTTATCCACAAGTGTCAGCTCAAGAAGTATCATCTTAATCATTCATAGGTTTTATGTTAGGAATAAATTGATTTAGAAATATCCATTTTTGTTTTGGAGGAACCAGTTGTGATATTAGACTCTCAATTGAAATTCTTGTGTGTAAATCGGTTTTGATTGGTCAATGTTCTGTTGAAATACATATCAGATTCTCATTAAACGTGGGAACAAGATTCATTGATTTAGTTGTAGGGGCCTCCATTTTTTCTAGGGATTTCATCTTCCACATGACTCCTAGGAATGGAAAGACTGTAGGGTGTGGATTTTGTAACATCTCATTACTGATCTATCGGGTTTGTTTTTAAACTCATAATGGTTTTTTTGTTGTCTATACTCGCCCAAGAAGAAATTGGGACATTAATTATAACGTTGAAGTCAAAAAAGGGACTGTCAACTTTAACTTATGGTTTCCTCGTGATATAGAAGAATTTCACATCATGTTACTAGGTTACTAAACATTTAATGTTTGTTGGGTGGATTTTGTGAAAAGGATTCATGTTGTTAAAGGTTGCATGATGTGATGAATAGTTACCTGTCATGAGTTATTTTGATGTCAGATTTCAGTCTGAGGTGACTATTTTTATATACCAAAACACTTTGGATTTCATGACAAGTAAAGGAAATACATGTCGTGTAATTCATTGAGCATGTATGTTTTAGGGAATCATCCAGGGTTTTGGTTCCCATTCGACCATCGTTTCTCCTTTTCACTCGAACCAAATTTCATATTTGATGATCTTCAAAGAATTCATTCAATTCAGATCATTATATTTTAATGTTTGACTTTTGTTTCAACTGTGGAGAATTTCTCTGAGTGAATGATTTTTCTGCTTCTTAATTTTAATTTATCGTGGTTATTACCTAGAGTTTATTTATAAGATTCATTTGTCTGAATTGGTGTATCTTCATGTATTCATGTAGATTTGGGGAGCAGTCTCATTATAGAGGTCGTTCCTTTGATGGTTGTGTTATGGTGAGTGGTATTTATTATCTTTTGTGGGTTTTATCATTTCCTCTTACCCCATTTTCTGTAAATTGGATCAATCTTTAGATGTGGATTGGATTATAGGGCCTTCATTAATTTCATTGGGTTTTGGTTGTTGGTGGATCCCATTGTGGATGTGTGCAACCCATGTTTTGAGTTAGGTGGTTCTGTCTCTAGCCTATATTTGATAAACCTTATTGTTTCATTTTTATTAATTGATTCATAAATAAATTGGTAGGAAATTATATTGATTTATTGTATTTCATGGAATGATATTTAGAATAAAAGTACTTTTTCTTTAGTTTTTGATAAATTGAGAGAAAAGGTGTGTTTTCAAATCATTGAATAAATGGGGAAAATAAGTGGATATGGTTACCCTATTAAATATTGGGATTCATAAATTGTTTTGAATTTGTTTTAAAAACATTAAGATGAATATGAAAACAAGCACATTGGTTACCTTGGGTACTATGTATAACGATTAAATAGAGGCCATCATCCATTGCGGGGTTCAATTTCTAGGTGTTCCTCTTCTCCTTTAGTATATATGATTATATCTAGGTACGTAAATGATATTTGGGTTTCACACATTGGGATGTATACCAGGTTCTAGAGTATAGATAATTGGCTTCATGAACTACAATGAACTGATCATAGATTTTTGGGTCGACTAGTCTTCTACCAAACCTGTTGTATTCCATTTTTTTGTAATTCATGTGCTACAACTATTGATTTTTATTTCTTGAAATTGAACTATTTTAGACCTGATAGTTATGTTTACTCTTGTGAAATATGATATGGAAAATATTCATGAAATTGATATACATACATTTGTGTTTAGAAATTAGATAAAAAGGAAATGTTTACAATTTTTTCTATAAAAGTGCACAAATTCTTATCATGATATGTTTTATTTGAAATGATAATACAAGAATTGTTATATGTATACCTATTATGGAATCCTAGTTGGGATCCTATTGATCTTGTTAGCTCACACCCACCAAACATCTTCGATGTTGTGGAAACCTATATTTGTCATTCAATGTAGGAATATTCAAGGTGTTGTGGTGAGGCAGTGAGTTTTTGTATTAGTCTAGTTGGTTAAATGGTGGTGATATAGTGGGATTATTCAATGTCATCACATTCAAGAGGATTTTGGTTCCACTCAATTGTAGTTGGACTTTTCTCTTTGAGTTTTGGTGAATTTTATTGATTTTGGTTTCCATTTTTTTCTTATATTTATGGCATATAATTTTTTATATTTCATTTGTATCTTATTTACCTATGTGTACATATTCCATCTGTTTGTTCATGTGAGGAAAAATCGTTCCCATGGGTTTTTTGCTTGATACCCAGCTGCTTGTTGTCAGCCCGTGGAGATCGAGAATTCCCTTCAATTGTGTGACGTATCACTTCAGGTGTTAGGTTTTTGGGTTACCTGGGTTATTTCATTATATTATATTTACCTCATAAAATTAAATAGTTTCATAATACCAAATATATCTTAATGGAGTAGAAATTGAGATGAAATATTATACAAATGTCATAGCATTGAAGTGAGGATTAATCAATTTATTGATTATGTGTATCAAATATAACACCATGAAATTAAAGTGGAAATAAAATAATAATAATAATTAATTACATACATATTCTTAAAATATCATAGAAAAAAAAGAAGTAATATATTCCCAAAAAAAGAAATTGATTGTTGAAACCCCTTATAACATGGTAACTTTTATGTCAAATCCCCCAGGATGAAATAAATTGAATTGAAACATAAAACACCATGATGCATGTGGGATTCATGATATAATATGTAAAATATAATTATATAAAACATATAAAATAAATTGGAGCATAACAATAAAATATTCCTTAGTAAAGAAAAATAGAAACAAAATCCCAAATAGTAGGTCTGACTCATCACGTATGTTCATTATATTACTAAGTAATAAACATATGTAAATTAATTATATTATTAAGAAATATTTTTTCCTTTATTACTAATTTTATTTTATTTAAAACCATGTTATATTTAATTACTAAACAAATTATGTTCTTATAGAATGTTTTGATGATATTTTGCCCACATGACCAAAATGAATTTTCTATTTAGACTAAGGAAAATGATGTCACTATTCCAACTTCTCCATAATAATAATAATTTCAGAATTATCATTTTTATACATAAAATATATTTTTTAAACCAATTAAGAAATATGGTTTTGAAAATAATAAATGTTACAATCCTGGAGATGGTAAGGCGTACGTATGCATGAGTAATGTTTCGATTTTTCAGTGATCATGATAGAAAAAACGAAAGTATTATGTAATATTTAAATAATTATAAAAATATCAATAATAACATAATATTTCTTTAAATAACCATACATATATCGTTCTTGTGATGTGGTTGTGAAAAGAAAATAATATCACGTCATGGAGGTGGAAATTTACATGTACGCACTAATGAAATTTTCATTTTTAAATGAATGGATAGGTAAAAATATATATGATATATAAAATTAATATAATGATAAATATAAAAAACATTATATAAATATATAAATTAAATTCTTCAAAAAAACTAGACATTAGTGGTGGGGATGGAAAATGAATTAAATTGGGTCTATTATACACATGAATGACTGTTTTGTTTCCAATTTTATGGTGGAGGATATGGATATAGGGTATTCCAATATCATTAAAAATTATAATTATATTTTATATACATACTTTTTCATATTATAATTACTGAATAATATTTTATTGAGGTATAAGAAGGAATAAAATAATAATTCTTGGTTATGAATTACACCTATACTTCAGAAAACCTATTTATGTTTACCCCAAAACTGTAATGGCTCAGACCTACCCGGTCCATTCCTTTGTGAAAATGTGGGGCTAGAAGTTTTTTGGGAAATCAAGGTGACTTGGGGGGTGCGTTTGGGTGGAATTTTAAGGAGATCTAAAGGGAAATTGCTTTCGCATAGTTAGCGCACTGTTTGGCTAAACCATGCGGCCAAACCGTGCATGGTTGGCGTTGGAGGAAGTGGCTAACACACAGTTAGCGAACAGTTTGGCTAACCGTGCAGAGTAACCATGCGAGGAGTGTTTGGTGAGGCAGAAGCTAACACACGGTTAGCTCACGGTTTGCTAAACCTTGCGGACTAACCATGCGGGCACTTAAAGTTAGATCCTAAAATTGAGGATCTAAACTATTTTGCCTCTAAATGGTTCGTTTAATCCCTTAAGCAGCCATAACTCGGGATTACCCTTCCTTGGAGGTAGAAGAACCTCTCCAAAGTGTTTTGGTGGCGATCCGGAGGCTTCTCTCTGTAAATCAATGTCGGTTTCTCAAGGTATGTGATCGTTTTTGTTTCTTTCATAGATCTTCTTATATCTACTCCTCCTCTTCCCTTAGTTTCTTAAATCTACATCCGTTATGGGTAGATCTATGTGTGTAGATATCGAATATGATGAGTCTTGGTCTTGATCTTTCTAGGATGAGAGATCTAAGGTGGGGTTTTTGAGAATCGACATGGGTTCCTTGAGCATTCCTTGACCGTCATGGTTTCCATCAAAAACATTTGAGGTAGTGGTCTTACCTTCGTCTCTCTCTCTTTTGTGCATCATGCGGGGTCGGTATCCTCTTATTTTCATGAGATACGGTTGAAATAATAAACAAAGATAATTACCGATTAATGAATGGGTTTAGGGAAATTCTGTTGATATAGTTGTTTTATTTTCCATCAATGCTTCTCCTTTGTTATGTTGTGAATTGAATAGGCTTATGCCTACTGAAAATCACGGTCATTAGGGGCCTTTGATTACACAATTAAATATTGCCCTATCTTTCTAGACCTTTTTTATGGAAACTTTGTAGAATATGTAAATTGGTTAATCCCATAATGTTGGGTGATTAAATGAATATCTCGAACCCTTGTGTGATCACCCCAGTTGAACAAAATTGAATAATGAACATGCGGGTGTTGCTTTGGTTACATGGTCTGTGAAAGGGGGGGTGAATCCTGGGTTATTACAAATTGGAAGGGTAGTGGGGCCATGTTAAATTATATTAATGGGGCAATGATGTGGCACGAGCCTTGTTTTGTGATACGGTTGTGGAGATGTGGTTACAGTGGCAGCAGGGCTGCAGTAAAGAGTTGTGATATTAAAAGAAATTGGAATGTTGATAAATGAACTGTGGGGAACGATAATGAATTAAATGCGGGAAACAATAAATGGGGATTGATTGATGATAAAAGGGTTGGTTTTGTGTTTCTAGTGTTCAATCTAACTTGATTTGTTTTTTCCAGGGTTTTTCTATAGAACTCTTGATATGGTATGGTTTTGGTTAGTTTCCCAGTAGTTAAAGAACAAATAAACTAATATTGTTGAAACATTAAAACCTAAATGTGGTTGGGTTTATTTGTTGAATGCATGCATTGTAGTAGCTATGCTGAGGCATGTGATCAGGTTCTCTATTCAGAAGCCACAAGTTGGGCTGTTTGTTTAGTATACTTATATGTATATGTATCATTGTGTTTTGTCGCACCCCACCCATGTTTAGAACCTCATTCCGAACACTCCCATTTCTTGGGAGAGGGTGTTTTATCCTTATTTACTAGCTCCTTCCCACTACCTCTTCCATAGTCTATGATGGATTGAGGTGACCTTACACCCAGGACTATTCTGGTAGGTTTTGATTGGTGAGATTTTATCCCAAGATAGTTTGGGAAAGTTTACTATTCTCAAGAATCTTCGGGATGAGAACCAGGTGTTTTCGGGCGGGGATGTGATTGTGGTTTGTGAGGAACAGGTGTGTGTGGGCGGGATATGTGGATTGTGAGGCCCATGTGTGTGCGGCCAGGAAGAGTGTGGCAGCGTTATGACGTTCGCCGTTAGGAAAAGCTGCTAGGTAGTGGGGGGAAATGGTGCGGGGTACCCAATACTCTTGTTCTTATATAATACTACCTGTTGTTTTGTGTTTTTGGTGAGCATGGCTGGTGAGGTTGGGTGGCTAGAATTCCTTTCTATGTTTTGGTTTCTTCTGTTGTTCTGACGGGACATTAGGATGTCTCCCCACCTGTGCACGAGAGCTTTAGGTTTCCTAACTAAGTATACTTGTACGCTCACCCTACGTTTACTTTCAGGTTTCCATGAGGACTACCAGGGCCGTGCGGGACCATACTAGTCGGGGCAGTTGGAGTTGTTGCAGTTTATATTCTTTTTTTTCTTTTGGTATGGCAATTTTGAGTTTTTGTGGTACTTGTACTGTGTTTCAGAATTGATTAAACATGCATGTAGGATTGGTTTGGGTTTATTTTCATTTACTTGTTCTTTTTTATTTTAGTGTTTGACTCATCATATTTCCTGATCATAAATAATAAAAGGGTAATGCCTCCCGAATTTTTTAAAACTCATACCCTTGGTGCTAGTCGCCACTCAGGGGCCTACTGGAGGCGGGACTCAGGGGTCATTATCTCCCTTTCACCATTGTCAGCTCAGTGGGGGCATCTTTTGTAGGAGGGCGTCATGACAGAATGGTATCAAAGCGGATGGTTGAGAGATAGGATTGAGTCTCGAGTTAGGCACAGTGATGATTTCATGGGATGGTAGGGCAACAGTGTTAGGTGATCTTGGTGTGTGACCGAGGCCAGGGAAAACCGGCTAGGACACGAGATTTTAGGGCACCCCATGATCCGATGCAAGGACTCCGAGGTTACTGAACGACCAAGTGAGACTACATTGATTTCAGGGTAGAGACCCAATGGATGGTACATGCATCTCATGTTTTGTTTTACTTGATTTGGATGTTTTGGAAATGAAATTGAAATAAAGTGATAAAATGAAACATTGAGGAATTTTCTTACAACTTGGGCTTAGGCGATCTTTTTTTACCATACAGTTGTGGCCCCTAGACGTCATCCTCGGGTGACTTAGACAGTCAAGGCCCAACAGATTCCATTGGTCGATCAGTTGATGACTAACCGAGAGTAGGAATATGATTAGTGGCAGACATCTCTTCGTTCATCACAACGAAAACCCCTCAAAAAGTAAGAGGGTAGTACTTCGGATATAGAGACAGAGGGGTGGCTTGATTAGCTAGGGATCGCTTTTACATTGATTCTTACTCCGAGGGCATAGTAGGTTCCCCTAGGAGTTAGTCAGCTAAGAGGTGCGGCGCGTCAGTGGTGGACGCTCTACCTCGGGGAGAGGTCAGAGGCAGAGGTTCCGTGGGCTAACATTGAGAAGGAGTTCGAAGAGGAATTCCTTTCTTCCATGATCAAGGCGGAGAAGCGGCATGAGTTACTCTCCCTCCATCAGGGGAGTATGTTAGTACGAGAATAGGGGATCAAGTTCAAGGGTCTCCTATGATTTTCTTCGGATGTCTTTCCAGATGAACTGTCTCAGGTGAGACGTTTGGAGGAGGCGCTTCGTCCTTTGCTATAGTATGATGTCACCCCCTTCACCCTTCCAATGTACTTGGCAGTACAGAAGAAGGAATAGGAGTTGGAGAGGATGCACTCGCAGGGAGGTGCACCACAAGAGGGGATCTAGACGAGTTCGTCGAAGGGGAAGGCAGTTAGCAGCACGTCTCATGCGACATGACCTTCTAGATTTAGGCCAGTAGGGAGAAGGCCCCAGCATTTCAAGTTCATATCTTCAAGTCCTCTTCCCTTTTTCAAAAGACCAGGACTGATGTGTTTCTCTTGCAGAGTTCTCGGGAACATTCGGAGTCAGTGCCCGACCGGAGCTCAGTATGGTGGAGGTGGGCAGGTTCAGCGCCCGCCTCAGCAGCACCATTTGCCGGCGAGGCCCTTCCAGCAGTAGCTGGACCCTACTCCTCTAAGGGAAGACTTTGTAGGAGGAGGTCGACCTCAGGGTTCTCCTCAGGGACCCCGACTAGGGCATGGCCAGGGAGGTGGTCGACATCAGAGAGGTAGAGGAGATGGGTGTGGACAGTTGCACGCAGCAGATCAGGCAGCTCAGGCAGGACCAGAGTTGGTGCGAGGTACGATTTGTTTGTTCAGCACTCTCTAATCTACTTTGTTTGATTTGGCAGCTTCTCACTCCTTTGTTGCACCCAGTCTAGCCCATCCTTTGGGTCTAGATATAGAGATACTTTCCATACCCCTGGTGCTTAGTACACCAGTTGGAGGTCAGACCATCGTATCTTGTGTTTTCCGGGGATGTCGGCTGATGTTGGGACCGCATAGATCTAGTGGGGATCTTCTTTTTCTACAGATACAGCCATAAGATGTCATCCAATGCATCAACTGGATGTTTTTAGTTAGTGTCGTTGTCGACTGCTTCCAAAGAAGGGTCATTTTCTCCGACATGGATAGGAAGCGTGTAGCTTTTGTTGGTGAGAGGAGCTATCAGGTGGTAATCCGACATGTGAAGCCACTCCTTTCCTTATTTGGTAGGTTATCAGTGGTTTCAGCTGATACAGAGATGGTGGATGTTCCAGAGGTTGTTGGGGAGTTCCTTGATGTTTTTCCCGAGGAGGTTGTGAATCTACCCCCCCCCCTGACGTGACGTTGAGTTTGGGATAGACTTACAGCCTGACGCCCGTCCGATTTTGATATCCCCTTATCGGATGGCACCTTCGGTGTTGTGGGAGTTGCGATTTCCGATTGACGATCTGATGGAGAAGGGTTTCTTTCGATCCAGTGTGTCTCCATGGGGTGCTCCAGTTTTGTTCGTGAAGAAGGAATATGGTGTCCTCTGGCTATGCAAAGACTACTGAAGGTTGAATCAGGAAACAGTGAAAAACAGTTACCCCCTTCCAAGGATAGATGATCTTTTCGACCAGCTGAGGGGAGAAGGATGGTTTTCTAAGATTGATCTATGATCTGGATATCATCAGTTGAGGGTAAAGGCTAGTGACATCTCGAAGACGGCTTTCAGGTGTAGGTATGTGGAGTTTGAGTTTGTAGTGATGCCGTTTGGAGTTACAAATGCACCAGCTGTGTTCATGGGACTTATGAACTTTGTCTTCCGAGAGTTTCTGGACCAGTTCGTCATTGTGTTTATCGATGAAATCCTGATCTACTCAAGATCATAGGAGGAGCACGGTGAGCATCTTAGGGTTGTCTTGGAAGTACATTGGCACCACCAGCTTTATGGGAAACTATTGAAGCGTAAGTTCTTGACGAAAGAACTACACTTCCTTGGCCACATGGTGTATCAGAATGGAGTTTCAGTGGACCCATCGACGGTGGAGGCAGTTGTTTCTTGGGTGGCACCCAAGAGCGTGGTAGAAGTTCGTAGTTTCATGGGGTTGGCATGTTATTATCGGAGGTTCGTTTCGCACTTCTCTCGAGTTTCTACTCCATTGATAGCTTTGAATAGAAAGATCCCGGTCTTCTTATCGAGCGATCAGTGCCATAAATCTTTCGACTAACTGAAGGAGAAGTTGGTTAGTTCTCTAGTACATAGATTTCCAGATGAAGGGTTGTTGAATGAGGTGTTTTGTGATGCTTCTGGACTTGGTTTGGGGTGCGTACTAATGTAGAAGAAGGGTGTGATATGTAATGGGTCCATGTAGTTGCGCCCTCATGAGCGTAACTATGCCACCCATGACCTATAGCTTGTCACAATAGTGTTTGTACTAAAGTGGTGGTGACATTACCTCTTTCAGGAGCGATTCGTGGTCTTCTCAGATCACAAGAGCTTATGTTATATCTTCTCCCAGTGTGACATGAACATACGACAGTGGAGATGGGTTGAGATTCTCCAAGAGTATTACTTCGATATCTCTTACACTGAAGGTAAGGGCAATGTTGTGGCTGATGCCCTATGAAGGAAGTCGCATAAGGATGTCATTCAGGAATTCGCTGATGCCTGGAAAGCGATGGGAGAGTTGGATACCTTGCACTTGGATGCAAGGGTAGAGGGTGTTAGATACTGTTTGCTTCAGATGACATTGCAGTCCTCCATGTTGTATAATGTGGAAGAGTCATAGTGGAGAGAATCTGAGGTGGAAGTAATGCGGGATCATATCGATCCGGGAAACACTTCAGAAGGATGGTCAGAGGACAACCGACATCAGATGCATTTTCATTTATGTTTGTCTGTTCTAGAGGTGATGCGTGAGGGAGTTCTCCATGAGTTCCATGGATCATCCTTTGCGGTACATCCGGGAGTTTCAAAAATGTTCCGAGGCCTAAGGGAACAGTTCTGGTGGCCCAGGGAGAAATGGGTAGTGGCATAGTTTGTGGCTAAGTGCCTAGTGTGTCAGCAAGTAAAGGTTGAACACTGTTTTCCTTGTCGTTTTTTCCATCCTTTAGATGTCCCTGAGTGGAAGTGGGATGACATCTCAATGGACTTCGTCACAGGACTACCTAGAGCTAAGGGTGGTTATGATGCTATCTAGGTATTGGTGGATCGACTAAAGAAATCAGCTCACTTCTTATCAATTAAGGATTCTGGCTCGGGGAGTACCTTAGCACAGAGGTATGTAGACGAGGTGGTACGTTTTCATGGAGTTACAAAGACGATCGTCTCATATCGTTATACTCGGTTTACCTCACGAGTCTGCAATGGGCTACAAAATGATTTTGGCACCCAGCTATGCCTTATCACTGCTTTCCACCCCCAGACTGATGGGCAGATAGAGCAGAAATTCAAGACGTTGGAAGACATGATGCGAGCATGCGTTCTAGAATTCAGAGGCTCATGGGTGCGACACTTGCATTAAGTAGAGTTTGCCTACAACAACATCTTCCACTCTACTATTGGCATGGAACCGTTTGAGGATTAGTATGGAAGACCATGTCGTTCACCCATTTGTTGGGCAGAGATTGGTGAGACAGGTGCACTTGGGCTAGAGGTGGTACAGAGCACCATAGAGAAAGTCCAGCATGTGTGTGAGAGAATGAAAGTGGATCAGGACCAATAGAAGTCTTATGCTAAACATCGGAGGAGACACTTGGAGTTCATGGTTGGGGACAATGTATTCCTGAAGGTCTCCCCTCGGCGTGGGTAGTGGAGGTTCGACAGAGGGAGTAAGCATTCCCCTAGGTTTTTCCGACCTTTAGAGGTGCAGAAGCGAGTCAGCGAGGTGGCATATCCGCTGGCCCAACCACCTTAGTTGACGAAAGTTCATGACGGCTTCCACATCTCCCAGCTTCGTCGGTACTTACACGATGACCCTAACATTATTGACTAGGGAGAGTTAGATATGGGAGAAAACACGACGTTCTTGGAGCGTCCTGTGATGATCACAGGTTGTGAAGCGAAGGTGCTTCGTGGACGAAAAATTTCTTTGGTTCATGTGTTGTGAAGACATGGTGGGCTTGAAGAAATTACCTGGGAGCGAGAGATGCAGATGTGCACCTAGTACACAAAGTTATTTGAAATTTTGTTCTGGTTTGTTCATACTTGTTTTCTGTAATACTTAACTTTCTAATAATGGAAGGTGCAATTTTCCTTTTTTCTGGATGTGAATGAGAAATCCTAAAATATGGGGGTGGGATGACCTAATCCCTAATCGAGACACAATAATTTGTATGCGATTAAACCCGTTCAGGCGAGTTAGTGTTGCCTAAAGAAGATAGTATCTCGACATGGGGGAAGGAATTCCCCGACTGATATAATGAGGATAGTGGTTAGATTCCTATTATGAAGAGAGCCCTGATAGGTATCTTGAGGGGTGGTTGTTCAGAACATTCCCCTTTTCATGGGTTGGATTTAATTCTCAAGGATGCTAATGTTTTGAGAGGTATCTGATGTAATGGCTCAGACCTCTCCAGTCCATTCCTTTGTGAAAATGTGGGGCTAGAGGTGTTTTTGGGAAATCAAGGTGACATGGGGGGTGCGTTTGGGTGGACTTTTAAGGAGAGAAAAATAGAAATATATTTCGCACAGTTAGCGCACGGTTTAGCTAAACCGTGCAGCCAAACCATAAAAGTTTGTTGTTGGAGGCAGTGGCTAATGCACAGTTAGAGCACGATTTGGCTAACCATGCGGACTAACCATGCGAGGAGTGTTTGGCGAGGCAGAAGCTAACACACAGTTAGAGCACGATTTGCTAAACCATGCGGACTAACCATGCGGGTACTTAATGTGAGATCCTAAAATTTGGGATCTGAACTATTTTGCCTCTAAATGGTTCATTTAAGCTCCTAAGCGGTCATAACTCGGTATTACCCTTCCATGGAGGTAGAAGAACCTCTCCCATGCATTTTGGAGGCGATCTGAAGGCTTCTCTTCGCAAATCAAAGCCGGTTTCTCAACGTATGTGATCATTTTGGTGGGTTCTTATATATTCATAGATCTACTCCTCCTCTTCCCTGGGTTTCTTAAATATACGCCCGTTATGGGTAGATATTAGTGTGTGGATGTCAAATATGTTGAGTCTTGGTCTTGATCTTTCTAGGAGGATATATCAAATACGGGGTTTAGGAGAATCGTCCCGGGCTCCTTGATCGTTCCTTGACTGTTGTGGTTTCCATCAAGAACCTTTGATTTGAGGATCTTACCTTCCTCTCTCTCTATTTTTTTTCATCATGTGGTGTGGGTATCCTCTTTTTTCATGAGATATAGTTGAACAAATAAATAAAGATAATAACTGGTTAAGGAACGGTTTTGGGGAAATTCTGTTGATATTGTTGTCTTATTTTCCATCATTACTTATCCTTTGTTATGTTGTGAATTGAATAGGCTTACGCCTACTGAAAATCACGGTTGTTGGGGGACTTTTCTTGCATAACTAAATATTTTCCTATATTTATAGACCGTTTTGTGGATGGAAACTTTTTTCAATATTGAAATTGGTTAATCACATAAAGTTGGCTGATTAAATGAATATCTGGAACCCTTGTGTGATCACCCAGGTTAAACAAAATGGAATAATGAACATGTGGGTGTTTGTTTGGTTACGTGGTCTGTGAAAAGGGGGGGTGAATCCTAGGTTATTAAGAATAGGATGGGAAGCGGGGCTATGGTAAATGATATTAATGGGGAATGTTGTGGCACGAGACTTGTTTTGTGGTACAGTTGTGGAAATGTGGTTATAGTGGCAGCAGGGCTGTAGTAATGAGTTGTGATATTAAAAGAAAGTATAAAGTTGATAAATTAACTATGGGGAACATTAATGATTTAATGCGGGAAATAATCATTGAGGATTGATTGATGATAAAAGGGTTGGTTTTGTGTTTCTTTTGTTCAATCTAACTTGATTTGTGGTTGGAAGGATTTTTCTATGAAACGCTTGATATAGTTTGGTTGTGGTTAGTTTCCCAGTTGTTAAGGAACAAAAAAACTAATACTGTTGAAAAATGAAAACCTAAATGGGGTTGGGTTTGTTTGTCGTATGCATTGTTTGTAGTAGAAGTGCCAAGGCACGTGCTCAGGCTCCCTGTTTGGAAGCCATAGGTTAGGTTGTGTGTTTGGTATACTTATATGTATCTGTATCTTTGTGTTTTGTCGCACCCCACAAATTTTGAGCACCTAGTGCCAAGCACTCCCAGTACACGGGAGATGGTGTTTTCCCCTTAGTTAATAGCTCCTTCCCTCTCCTTCTTCCATAGGCTATGATGGCTTGAGGCGGACATACACCCAAGACTCTTCGAGTAGGTTTTTATTAGTGTGTTGTTATCCCAAGACTCTTCAGGCAGGTTTACTGTTCCCAATAATCTTCGGGATGAGGCCCAGGTGTGTTCGAGTGGGTATGTGATTGTGGTTTGTGAGGCCCTGGTGTGTACAGGTGGGATATGTGGCTTGTGAGGCCCTGGTGTGTGTGAGTGGGATATTTGGTTTGTGAGGCCCAGGTGTGTCCGGGCGGGATATGCGGTTTGTGAGGCCCAAGTGTGTGCGGGCGGGATATGTGGTTTATGATGCCTAGGTGTGTGTGGGTAGGAAGAGTGTGGTAGTATCAGGACGTTCGTCGTTAGGAAGAGAAGCTAGCTAGTGGGGGGAAATGGTGTGGGGTACCCAATACTCTTATTCTTATATACTACTACCAGTTATTTTGTGTTTTTGGTGAGCATGGTTGGTGAGGTTGGGTGGATATAATTCCTTGATAGGTTTTGGTTTCTTCTGTTGTTCTCACGGGACATTAGGATGTCTCCCCACCTATGCATGAAAGATTTAGGTTTCCTTACTGAGTATACTTTTATTCTCACCCTACGTTTACTTTCAGGTTTCTAGGAGGACTACCAGGGCCGTGCGGGACTCTACTAGTCGGGATAGTTGGAGTTGTTTCCATTTCAATACTTTTGTTTTTTTGGTATTGAACTTTTTAGTTTTTCTTGTACTTGTACATTGTTTCAGAATTGTTTAAACATGCATGTGGGATTGGTTTTGGTTTAGTTTCATTTACTTGTTTGTTTTTCTTTTGGTGTCTGACTCATCCTATTTCCCGATCTTAAATAATAAAGGGGTAATGCCTACCATATTTGTCAAAACTCATACCCTTATGCTAGTCTCCACTCTGGGACCTACTGGATGCAGGACTTGAGGGTCATTATCTCCCTTTCACAATTGCCAGCTCAGTAGGGGAATCTTTGGTAAGAGGGGGTCGTGACAAAAACCATTCCTATAAGTTTTTCATAATAAAAAAACTCTATAAAATTTAAAAATAATTAATAAAGTTATTTGAGTAAGGATTTTATAGACCAAGTTCTTCATTAATGGTGAAGAAAATTGGATTGAAGGTTCTTTTTATAAGCGAGGGGAGGAAAACTTTTGGAATTTCATAAAAATATTAAATTATAATAAGGTCATATTCAATTAAATTTTTAAAAATATAGAGGAATTAATAATTTGGATATGATAATGTATAAATACGTCCATATAATAATTTTTATATATATATATTTAGAAACTAACTCTTATCTCTTGGTTTAACCTCTCAGTTAACTCATTTTAACATTAACCATGGTAACAACCTTTTCAAAACGAATGTGTTGTAATTTTTCTGATAAGAAAAAATTTGAACATAAGTGGAATATGTATGAAACTATATACCACTTAATTTAATAATTTTTATCTTTCTTGGTCACTTATTTATTTTTAAATAAATTAATAAAATATCATTTCACATAAAATATCATTAATGTCATTTTGGACATTATTCATTTAAGTTGACATTAATGATATGAAGATAATAATTAATTTCTCATATAATCTATTTAACCATAAATAATAAATTATTATTAACTTTGAAATTGTTTTTTAACTACATGAATTTCCAAATACAACATTTTTATTGTTTTTAAGATAATTTTCCTTGAATTTTCCACTATTTTCAAAAGAGTCATTTCAAATTTTTATAAGATTTAAGGAAACCATACAATCACTAAAAATAAGAGATAAATTACCATAATGATAATAATTTAATTATAATAAAAATAAATTTTAATATTCCTTCACTACTTATTTTTATACCAATGTAAACATGTAAGTGTTACATAATGGTAAGAGAGTGACATTTTGTATATTTATTTATAGAAATTATTATATTTGAAACATTCAATGAAAAATCTCTCATAAATAATAAAATATCATGAATAACGTGATAAGTGTATAAATATTTTTTTAGTAATAATTATGATGACTTTTTTTGGCCTTATAACTTATAATTAATATAGTTTAACCAGATTTTCCCTTTACTGTGGAGAGGAATATTTACTACATGTACTATTCATTATGAACAAAAAATAAGTTCACCTTATTAAATAATATTAGATATTTTGATTAAAAATATGGAATCCATTTTATCAAATTCAATATATATAAGTGGTATAAATATATTTTTTTACGTTTCCTGCAAAGAGGGGCAAAAGGTGGATTTTCTAGAAAATTCATTTTTTAGGGTGAAGATGATTTTACATTAACTATATGACTCTTAATGACCATTATATGAATTTAAATTAAAATATATATATGTAATCTATAAATTTTACATAAATATTTTCCTCAATTTTTTAATTTTAATTAATTATAATGGGGAAACAATATGCACTTAAAATAGTTTTCGTGAAAAGAACTCATTTAAAAAAAATAACTATTTCCAAAATCCAATATGAATATAAATAAAATGAAATTAATTAGATTAGATGTATATAAATATTACTTATTTTAATTTTAAATAAAGTTCAAAACATTATTGTAATTCTAAAATAATTATTTCTTTAAAGGAAATGAAAATAAAAAAAGATTTATTTTTTACTATTTGCTGAAAATCATGTTTTTTTAAAAAATACAAAAAAATCATCCTATTTTATTTTTTATGATATAGTTTTAAAAATTGAATTATTTTTATAATATAACAATACGAAAATTTTCAGAAATCGATTATATTATCTCTGTACAACAAGCAATAAAAATCATTTTTGAAGATAACGTATTTTTCAAACATGAAATTACATTATATAATATTGTGTGCTTATTTACTAAGAGTTTACAAATAATTTTTTATTTATTATAGTCCTAATATATATATATATATATATCATAATGAGGTTAATTCTATTTGTACCTGCCAATTCAATTTCTAGGTAATAATAATCATATTTGAATAATATATTTCAGGGTTGTTTATGTTCAGTGTTATGTGTCAGATATGATATCAAACATAATGTTCTTATTTTAAAATCTCAAAGTGCTAATCTCTCACAAAAATTAATAGTTTTATCCCAATAAATTTTAACTACTTCTCGAAAATCAATTGTTTGTCATATGAAAATTCCTTTGAGAAAACCCTACATTGTAAAAGGGTTATCAAAATATCATAAAAAATGTGGGAAAATGATATTATATGGTCATTTAAAATAAGAGAAAATGATATTTCAAAATAGGAAAACATTAATTAGAAGTGAAATAATGGACATTGAGGATAAATCTAACTCCCAAAGACTCATAGAGAGTAATAGAGTATATGTCCAAGAGAAATATAACTACCAAAAAACCATAGAACAGTGATGGGTTAAAGGTACATCAATTCATAAAAAAAATATGTTCATTAGATAATGTTAATGTTTCAAGAAAATTTTCCTAGAGTTGCGTAATTCATTTAACATCTTGAATAATAATATATGGAAATATATATTAACTTGGTAATTTTCTATTTCATATGCACAATTTCATACTTTGGTTATGCTTTGATCAATTTCAACTTCATCTCTTACTATAATAAATGAATATCCAATATGATTTTTATGCCCAAAACACTAAAATAAAATTTTAACATATCATTATATCCCTAAAATAATAATAATATATTTCTCATATATTTATATATTAACCAAAACATAATTGGTTACCATATGGTAGTATGATAACAAAAATTTATAAAACATAAAATTGAGAAATAATACATTTTACTTCAATATTATCACTAATGTGTCAACTTTGATCATTCCATAAATAATCAACCATAAATCCCTATTGAAAAAATATCATAATTAAATAATGTTTTCACCTCAAATGTTATCTCATATCTATTAACTTAAATCCTCATGAATTTAATTTCATTATTCCCAAATAAAAGATTATATTAATCTAATAGGTTTAATATATATTGATGAAATAAAATGTGCCGAAAAATATACATAATCACTTCAAAATCATAAAAATTCCAAAATTTTCGATCCTATAATATGTTTATGTCACAACCTGTCCCCCAGGACCCATGATGTGACAACCCCAAGCCACCTCTGATAGGCCAAGGACTAACAACTAGTGATGAGTAGGTATATTTGAATAATGAGAGTCATTTTCAATAGAACCTATACACATGCACCCAACACAAAGCCAAATATAGAGAGAGTGAAACAACTATGTAAAGAAAATGCTTGCATACCACTACAAACCAACAATAGAGTATAATAGAAAGTAATGTAGCAAAGTATAAGTGGGATGAAATACATGCCCACTAAATGAAATGAAACTGCAAAGTCCGACACCAAAACAAGGCTAATGAAGTTGTTATAAGAAGCTTTTAGAAACACCTCAGCTCGTCTAATATCACAAGGCATCGCCTGGTCCTAGTCCTGGTCCCTCTTGGTCTATGACTCCAACAATGTGTCGGTCGTCTTCACAAGACAAACATGTGCTGGAGATGCCCGTGAAGTGGTGAGTAAAACAATACTTAGTAGGGGACCCCAAAACCCAAAAAAGAAAAGACCACTAATGAAAACACCCGCAAGAAGGTATAATCATCTCAACACAGGTATATGTCATCAACACATATAATAAGAAAATATAGGTATGCTCATAATGGATTCCAAGATGCAACATCTCATCTACTTCCAGCCATATGGTTATGTGCACAACACACTCAATTCATGGAGATCTCACTCCTCGAGTTGTCTAACAATGACCAGGTAGAGAATGTATATGAAAATTATCCAATAGAATATCTAGACTTGATACATCATGATGTTTCATTGAGATGTCTTATCTCACTGAGATAATAATTCTTGATATCATAGTGAATCCTTCATCATATGATTATACTCAATGCATTCTCATCCAGGGAGGACTCAATCCTTGAGACATCTAGTCTTCAGAGAATTATGTAAAGAGTTCCCAATTCATTGGGCCCTTCCCAAAGAGAATTCACTAAGAACTACCCAATTTACACTATTTTAGTCATAACATTGAACATCTTGCACTGTTGAAGCACGCATCCCTAATGAGTTCATAGGAAAACAGGATCACCAAGACCTTCTCTTGACATGGGTCATTTGGATCACATAGACCAACTCATCTATTGGGCCAGCAAGATCACATTGACCCACTCATATCTTAGGGTAGCTATATTACTAAGATTCGCTCGTCTCTTTGTCCAGATTGATCACAAAGACCCAATCATCTCTTGGGTCTGCTTAATCACATAGACTAGTATGTCACATGAGCCAGATAAATCACATAGACTATCTCATCACATAAGCTGCCTGGATATCTTAGACCTGCTCATCTCTTGGGCTAGCTAGACCCCTTAGACCCACTCATCATAGTCTTCTTGATACAACCTGCTGCACGATTCCTGCTCATAGCACACTTTATTGTGGGAGAATACCCTCCTCAAGCCATCATTCGTATATCAACTTCCACAGAATCTCAATCGATGTATTTCAAAAGGACCCACTTTTCACAAGAGTCCTAATACTGGAAATGGCTCATCAATTGGACATATAGTTTCCATGTTATGAATGTTTGATGAAAAAGGAGTTGATTGGGTAAGGGTCCAGTTGTGTCCCATCAGACCGATTTGACCCGACTTTGGTTTAACCCAAACTTGTCTAGGTCTGGCCCAGACTGACTTGACCATGGGACCAGCCCACAGTGAGCGGGCCGGTTTAGCTTGCCCATATGTGGAAATGATCAATACGTCCGCCCCTAGACAGCCCCATAGTTTCTCTACGAGATTACCTAGTGACGTGACGTGGGGCCCTCTTTTCGTGATCCTATTGGACCGCGTCCCTCCATCCACGAGACATGGTGTCGTTGTCGTGGAATGCGACATACTTTTTGTGGGACGTGGAATGTTTTCCATGGGTTTCCCCACCACCATAGAGAGCTGCCAACGCGCCACCCTCCACACCACTGTTACCCACTAAACATAGCCTTCTCCGCCCAACACGGCACCCTGCTGGCGCCGTGTTCCCCAACCGTCTTGGCATCCATCACTACGACACACCATTGGCCCTTCGAGCTGGAATCCCCATGTCGCTACGGACTCTTGTAGTAATATTCGTCTTTGGTGGTTGAGATCATTGAGTTTTTGTTGAAACAAAGACTAGAGGAACAATGTATGGTGGATGAATATTCTCACATAAACACCCATTGTGGATGGACAAGGCATTGTTTGTGTCGTGCTTGATCCGTCTATTTAATAAATTTATCACTGTCTAAACTATGATTTAAATCAAAATGATGATTTATATTGAATGTATTTTCCTAATTTTTATCCCAAAATCAAACTCATCCCAGAAGAACAAACGAACCATGGATCAACCTATTGGTTGGTTGATCTGAACTCGTTTTTTTTAAAATAATCTATGGGAAATAAATTCATAATGAATAAACACATACCTCGAGGTTTTATCGTTTGATGGAGAACACGGGTGTCACGCCGCCAACATTCCTCATTCCTTGATCCTTAATCTGTAATGATTAGAGATTCTTTGTTCATCGTCATTCGTCGCTCACCAATAGAAAGTATTTCTCGGGTATTCTCTTCTCCTCCAGAGATAACATGAAAAAACCATCCTCCTCCTAAAACCCAATGATTTTAGACGGTTTTCAGGGACAAATGCATTTAATTATTTATGTTTCATTTTGAAATTGAGTCTCCACCTTGAGTCAATAATGTATTACATTAATGAGTTTCAGCATCACCGTGTCGCCTTATTGAAGCGATGTAGTGTCACTAAAAAAAGTTAAATGAAATAAACTAAAACTTTGTAATGTTTATTTTATTTTACATTAAAATGTAAAAAAAATACACATTCATCCTCAACCCACGTCGGTTGAGATTAGGCCTCACTTAAAAACAACATATCATTAAAAAATAAATTGTACTCTTGAGATTCTAACCCGAGTATCTTTTTTTGAGTTATAATGATTTGAATATAAAATAATATTTATTCATTAATTTTATTTATGTCCAAAAAATAACCTTCCATTATTGCCATGCACTAGCCTATGTTAGGATATGCTTACGGAATGATCACCCTCACGAGAACAATGGTGGACTCAAATTTTCAATCTATGTAACTGTTCATGAGTTATAAGGATTTGAAAAATAAATTTTTTTTATTTAAATATTTTATTTACGGTTATTCACTTTTTTGGTTTTCCCACTGGTGTCTCATTCTGACTAAACATATGACACACCTAGGTAAACCCACCATCTAAAACGTTGTGGTGCCCGTTGATTTCTGATCTGGGAACTCATTTAAGATTTATTCTACTTTTATAGGAAAACTACTCACACGTTCTATATAAAACATAACTTTTTTATGGGCCATTCTGGGCACCACAGTTCAAGGAATCTCACATCGTTTCAACATCTGGTCTCAAAATAATCGCATATAATTTTTTTTAAAAAAAATACTTTAAATTATGAGATTTTACATTACTCCCACAAATATGGATTTTAATTAATGTATTCCAAAACATGGGCTAAACAAACAAATTGGGGTCTTGAGCTCAGTCCTGAGCCTCCCACTCCCATTAGCTCTCATTAAGATTCCAATGTTTCCACTGAATTCTCACTATTGGAATCGATCACCCATGAAGGGTCCCCTCCTCGTGATCCTAAATCTCTACCAGAATCTCTAAAAAATATGCTCCATCGCTAGCGTCCATCTCACCCCAGTCAAATATCCAGCAAGTAGAGGCATTTTGAGACCTCTCTTAATCTCTCCTCTTAGGTAGTTAGGAAGTGGGTCAACTCATTGAGTCATTCTATTATCACCCAAATGGTATTGTTTCTCTTGTTTGTACATGGTAATATAGTCATGAAGACCATTGATATCCCCTCCCACTTCCTTCCTAGTAACCCTCTAAAGAGAAAAAACAACCCATGAAACTTTTTTATACAAGTGTTTAGCTTTTTACCTCAACAGGTAAACCTAGATTTGACCCATTCTTTCATCACCATTGTCGACCTAGACACCCAAAAACAAACATTGATTCATTTCACCACTATAGGCATCACTTATACTAATACTGATACTCTGGAAAGAACAATGTGCTCCCAACCTTTTGAATTTTCATCAAGGGTATTCCCTGTGGAAAACTGACCACGTAAAGACTCATAGTCGATTTCACTAAGTTGTGCCTCCATGACTCATTTAAGAGTGGATGGATACCAAACAATGACTAGAGATAAAATAAATTTTCCCCATCCATGAAGGATAGTTTTACCGAGGACAACTACTATGTTTCCCCATTTAGTAACTACTAACTAGATGTCCTACTAATAGCATTCATTGCAATGTTCCATTTACCTTGAGTATAGACTACCTCAAAGCTATGGTCCTAGAGGAACCCGAGCCGTCATCTTTTTATCAAGTTTTAATTCGTTCTGAGAGAATATTTCCTTGAGTCTTTTTTGGTAAGAGTAGATTGTAAGAAGATTTCCATGGATGTAGTGTCCCCACATCACAGATGAAAAGAATACCACTACCAACTCAAGATTGGGGACTCAACAAACTCTATATTAAATGATGAAAATCTTACGAGCACCATTCTAGACACGCAAAAGGCTTCCCATTTCAACTGATCGATGCTTTCATCATCAAATTTGTAGTGGGTACACGTTCTCTCTGGGCTCTTGGGTAAAGGGTACAATAATCCACACATCACCATGAACATTGGGTCTTACTAATACCTTCCTCTACAAGTCTCCCACCTATACCCTAAACTCATGAAGTTCTGTGAAATACATCTGATATACTGATGATGATATTGGTACCATCTCAGGGAGTAGAATGATGTAGAAGTATGTCTCCCTATAGGAAGGTTAACCTAGAAATGTCATTTGGAAAGTCGTCCCCATACTCTTCCACTACTACTGGGAACTGAAAACTAAAAACATCCACTATCACATGGTTAAGGACGGACACATGAAGCTACCCACTTCCCATGTCCTCTATCACCCTGAGCCTAGAGTGGACCACATTGGGGTGGCGATTCTAACATGTAGAAATTTATACCACCTCTTGCTACTCTCCCATATCCTCTTCCACGTCTACCACCCTACAGATTAATATGTTTCCACCACTATCTCTTCCCCAGTGGCCCATCAACAGATTCACTATCAGCATAATGGGCTAGAAAATCTCTAGAAATATGTCCCCTATCATCACTTGAAATGAATTACATCTTTTAGACTGGCTGTACTCACCCTATAATCCATTAGCTATATATCCATTGCCTTGGGACCTCTTCTCAGAAAGTATCACGCATCCACATCTCTAAGACTGTTGTCAGCTTCCTGATTTCCTACTACTGACATCCACCAACTGTATCTGCTTAGTAAAAGGACATTCAACTACAGGGGTTCTCTCTAGCACACTAGAATAAGCAGAATGCATAGATGAATAGTGCTGGATTGGAGGACCCTAAACACATCTCCCTCAGAGTTCTAATCCCAGAAACACGAGATGTATCATATTTATTGTGTTCCTGGAATTGTTGGTTTGCCTCGATAAATACTCATCTACCGACATGCCATCCTGCCAAAACTATATAAGCTCTTGGGAATGAATATCCTTTAGATTTTATGGAAATAACCCATTATCTGAGAAAGGTTATCATGCTCTGAGTAACGAAAAGTCACCTCATTGTAAGATCGGGTAATCCAAAGAACTTCATCACCATGATGAGCCATGTAGAAGGCTCACTGCTCAAACTTCCATATGATCTAATAGTTCCCTTACTAGTGGATCTCTCATCCACCACCTTAATCAAGTTCATAGCCACTTGTGAGTATGGTTCACCTTGTAACCTAAGGGGTCTCTGTAATTGAAACTCATGAATTGTGATAAACCCACACATCTCATTCGCTGGTACTACAAGTACTCTGTGCTACTCCATTGGTGGTGGTATAGCAGGTACACCACCTAGTTGTGTTGTCTCTGATATGAACCCTTGAACCCATCTTTTCACCCCATAGATCATCCCTGTGATCATGTTGTTGAATCATAACTAACTATCTACATGTAATTACCATGAAACAAAAAAATATTTACCCTGATCAATAGAGTATACCTCTTGAACTAATTCATGAAGGACATCGAAAACTCAACCAATTATTATAGGTTGCATGTACCATCCTTTTTTCTGTTACTAGTGTTTTCATGTATCTAGCTGAAAATAAAAAAAATATGGTCATGGTGTATGGATACATCAAACACCAAACTAATGTTGGATTCCCTGTCCTGAAAGCCAAACTTGAAACACATAACATTAATTCCCCAAACCAAAATCGTAGTCTCTAGTTCTTAAGGTAAAACCAAGATCATCTGATATCACTCTATCATGAATCATCCCCAGAGTACATGTTGTGATTCCCACAAGCCAACCTCTAATTGGCTAGGGGCTAGAAACTAGCACTTAGTAGGCATACCCCACAAATGTGAGGAATTTTACTAAAAAAATTTCACAAGAAACCAACACAATTCCACTGGGATGGAGATTGAAAACAATACATAATTAAATTTATGGATACCACTAAAACCCAACAATAGAGTATGACCGAATGTATTGAATCAATGTACAATCGGCCTAGAATGCATGCCCACAAAAAAATACAACTGAAAAGTCTGACTCACAAATAATATTACTAAAGCTGCTATAAGAAGATTCTGGAAACACCTCAGCTCATCTGATCTCACAAGGCACTACCTAGTCTTAGTCCTAGTCCTGCTCCATCTAAGACTCCAACAAAGCATTGGTCATCTTCACAATACACAACACATGTATGAAAATCCCTTGTAGGTGTGAATAAACTAATACTCAGTAGGGAACCCCTAAAACCACAATGAAAAAGACCAGAAATGAAAACCCCACCAAGAAGGTATAGCCAACTCAACATATGTATATTTCATCAACACATATAACATGAATAACTTGGTATGCTCATAAATGATTCCATGAAGCAATGTCTCATCTATTTTTATCCATATTGTCCCATGCATATCACACTCAATCCCTGGAGATCACACTCATCAAGATATATGATAGTGACCAGGTAGAGCATGTCTACAAAAATTTACCTTGAGAAAATATAGTCTTGTAAAATCACGATGTTTCCTTGAGACATATAGTCTCACTAAGATAAGAAATCTAGATATCATAGTCAATCCATCATCATATGATTCTTCTCAAGGAACACTCGTCTCAGGAGGACCATCTCCTTGATCCATCAAATCATTGGAGACCTATGAAAAAGTGGATCAACTTCTTTGTTCCCTACCCAACATGAAGGAAATGAGAACTACACAATGTACACTAGTTGAGTCATAACCCTGAACATCTTGCAATGAGGATGCACTCATCCCTGATGGGTGCTTGGGGCTACAGGAATACCTAGACCCACTCTTCACCTGGGCCATCTAGATCACCCAGACCAATTTATCTCATGGGCCTAAAGGATTACTTAGAATCACTAATCTTTTGGGCCCGTAGGATAACATAAACCCACTCATCTCTTGGTCTTGATAGATCTCTTAGACCCACTAATCTCTTGGGACAGTTTGATCAATTACTTTGGCACATCTCTTGGGCTAGCTGGATAAGATAGACCTACTCATCTCATGGGACATCTGGATCACTTATACCCACTAATATCTTGGGATAACTAGATCACATATACCCACTCATCTCTTGGGATAATTGGATCACTTAGACCCACTCATCATAGTATTCTCGATACAATCAGTCACATGATTCTTCTTATAGTGCACTTGATTATTGGAGAATCTACTCCTCGAGCCTTAATTCATATCTTAACCGCCATAGAAAATCACATGTAGTATGTCAAAGGAACCTCTTGTCTCAAGTGTCCCAACGCCACAAATAACTCCTCAATTGGACATCTAGTTTTCTTGTTAATCTTGTTTTACTAAAAAGGGGATTGTTGGGTCGGGGTCCGGTCTGACCTGGTAAGAAGGACCTGACCTGACCCATCCCGGGACCCATAGACTAGACCCGTTCAGGGTCTATCCTGGACCAACTGGTCTGTGCATCCACTCAGCTGGCCGCAGGTCTTTCCCTCTAGGGCGGGAGAGCTCAGCTACCCCGGACAAGACGGTGGTCACTGTGTCCTCGTCCGGTTAGCACAGTAGTTTCGACCCTTAACTAGCTTGTGGTTTTTCATGGGTCCCTCCTTTTTTGGTCCCATTAGACTATGGATCTTCTACTTATAGATGTAGAATGGTGCCACATCCACTAATTCCCAACTACTGGAAGTTTCCAGTGGCTCTTATCGTCAACCCATGACAGTTGTTGCAGTGTTCTCCACCGTCATGGAACACCACCAGTGCACCACCCTCTACACCACTGTGGCCTCCCCCACCGAATGTGGTTCCCTTTTGTCACTATGGTCCTACACCACCATGGAATGATGGTAGAGACCTCCTCTGCTATGGCCTACCTCCGGCATGTGCTACCTCCCTCATACGGCTGCTGACGTATGTCACCTCCACTATCAGCCCTTCGAACTTGTGTCCCCATGTAATTGTGGTATCCTTCCTTTGTATTTCCGATCATTGAGTTTTTTCAGCAATGGAGATAGGAGGAACAAAGAATGTGGGTGGAAGAGGCTCACATGAATACCCATGATGAATAGATTTGGCCTTGTTCGTGTCGTACTTGATCTATCCATGTATGAAATTTTCAGGTGGTAAATGATGATATAAATAAAAAACACAAATCAATATGGATATATTTTTCCAATGTTTATCCCAAAACCAAAATCATATTGAATGATAAAACAACCCTTATATCAGAATACTTGTTGGTTGATCCTCATACGTTGTGTTAGAAAGATGGAACGGGAAATAAATTCTAAATGAATAAAACCCTACCTCAAGGATGGATCATTCTATTGTGAACACTGTTGTCATACTGCCGATGATACCCACTCCTTGATATTCAACCCATAATCATTTGTCATTCGACATTCTCATTTTTCATCACATGCCAGTGAAAAATATTTCATCGGTGTCTTCTTCTCTTCCAGAGATTGCATGAAAAAACCATCATCCTTCTGATACCCAATGATTTAAGATTATTTTTAATGACAAATAGGTTTCCTTGTTTCTGTTTATTTTTGAAATATTGTCGACACCTTTATTCATTAATTTATTTCATTAATGAGTTTCAGTGTTGTTGTGTCACCACATTGGAGTGATTATTTGTCACTATAAAAAGTTAAGTGAAATAAAATAATCCTTTTTAATTTTATTTTATTTCCCTTTAAAACTTCCAAAAATTATCTTTTACCCTTGACTGATGGTAGTCAGGATTATGCCCCACTTAAAGAAAAGATCTCATTATGAACTCATTGATGATCTTGGATTTCAAATTTGAGTTACCATTTCTGAGTTATAAGGGTTTGAAAATAAAATAATCTTTATTCAATTATTTTATTTATGGCCAGAAACTACTTTCCACTATTGGCCCGCATCAACCAATGTTTGGATCTGCCTAAGGAAAGAACACCCTCACGATCTCAATAGTGGTCTCAAATTTTAAATCCAAGCCACTATTAATATTTTATAAGGATGTGAAAAATAGAATAATTGTATTTAATTATTTTATTCATGGTTATTTCTTTTTCTAGGTTTTCCCACTGGAGGCAAGCACCGATAAAACATAAGTCTCCCCTACAGTAAACCTGTCATCCTAAACTTAGGGGTGCCCCTGGATTTTTTATCTAGGAAACAATTTAATAGTTTTTCAAAATTATCTGGAAAAAATATCACAAGTGATATTTAAAACATAACAATTTTTGACAAGTTGTTCTGATCACACCGGGTCATTTAATCGCACACTATCTCAGCGCCTGGTCTCAGAATAATCTCACATAATTTTAAAAAATACATGAAATTATGGCATATTAATTTTTTCCATAATCTACTTAATAGTCATTCATAAAACTGTTTGACTAAAAAATGATGTATTATTAACCAATAACTCGCATTGGTCAGTGTTGGGAACTATATTTTTATTACCCTTCAGTATTGGGTTCAAGCCATATGGCCTTTCTATATGTGATGGGTTGTCATCCTATATGTGTTTCATAATTTTTGTAAAACAATATTAATACAATTCCTATGAAATTCTCAAAAATATGATTAACATCCCAAAAAATAGCATCAGTCATCAAATCACTTTTTAACCAAATTTGTTTTTTATACGACTTATTTTTCACAAAAAATATTTATTTATTATCACAATAACATAAATATTAATATTAACCAAAAAGTATACCAATAACATTAAACTTATTTATGGAAAACATAAACTTATTATTCCTCAAATAATGTTCTCACCAAAATAAATGTTATACCTATGGGTTACATATACCTATAATATCTATTAGAACTCAATAAATGTCTCCAAGGTAATTCCATCACATATATCCTCATAAGTGGTGTACATTGACATAAAATTATAATCAATGTTAGACTTATTAACGAATTATGGAACCTAAAAATATTGAACTATCTTCATCTAAATCGTAAACATTCTATTTTTGAGGAATTCCCTCAAGGTATTTCAATGGGTTGTGTTCGTTAATCAATGATTTTTTAAATCTCATTCCCAAAGTCTCTAATAAACCTATATCTAATACCAAATATAAAAACACCAACCCCAGTAACCCATATCCATTGGTTACTTTATTATATTGATACTAGATAAAATATTTTACATCCTCGTGTACCAAATAGTATAATAGTCTATTAAAATAGAAACATTATTTAGTCTCATATTATATTAGAAATAATTAAATTCAAAACATATTGTTAGTATTATTCTACATCCTAGAATTCATTAAAATATTACTTATTCATATCTCGAGGAATGGAAACAATATAAGGGTGAGATCAGATACTCGGTAAGTGTTACATATAATAGATGATATCCTGAATCAAAAAAGTAATAATCAATATAGAAAGGTAAAAAATTGAAAACACAATCCATTTAATTAATAACATGAGAAATAAATGAATCCTTGGAAAATTTCAATGCATTAATCTCATTAATTGTAATAACTAAATTACCAATTATGTAAATTCCTAATATTTCATTCCATGATCTCTAAAATCATTATATTTGTATTGTCAAAACATTACACAGAAAATAATCATCTATGGGTTGGTATACACTAAAAAAACTATTTAATTCTATCTTTTTAATTTGTGTCATGAGACTTATTAATGCATCGTGGGGATATCGATAACCAAGACCCAACCATCACTACATGGACAATTCATTAGTCATATATTTAATGATCAATTCAATTCATAAAAAATATTCATTATCAATAAATATTTTTATTTAGTAAAGAATTCAGAATATCAATATTTCCCCATGCAATGAAATAACAATCTTTATAGAACACCATTTGTTTAAATTATGTATATTTTTAGTTATAAAAATATCCCCAAAAACTAATATGGGTATTTAAGTATAATGGATTTCTTGTGATCATATGAAGATGAATGATTCAAGGGAAAGTCAATGTTAAAAAATTTAATCCAGAAAGTGAATGATAATAATTTCATTGATTAAAGTGATAATAAGACATCCAGATAAAGGATAATTATTATATCATTAAAATATATCAACATTTTATTATAGTTAAAATAAAGGGTTGTTATTTTTGACGAATATAAGTTCCATTAAAGGATAATTAAAAATTTCATCATCAAAATAACATTTTTTACTTAGAACATCACTTTAAAAATAATGAATTTGTAGAATATTTGGAAAAAAATTCTATGAAATGAACCATGAAACCCAATAGTTGAATCGTCAAATCAATGAGCGGTCATGATTGTTGGAAGATTTTACTCATGCTGAGTAAGTTAAAATAACGATTAATTTCAAATTTTTTGGTAAATAGACAAAAAGTTCC
This sequence comes from Viscum album, assembly GCA_963277665.1. NCBI lineage: Eukaryota > Viridiplantae > Streptophyta > Magnoliopsida > Santalales > Viscaceae > Viscum > Viscum album. The sequence continues at coordinate 1,422,180,070 of OY728137.1, forward strand.
TTGTTTAAAAAATGATTGTACGATTAATTGTAAACAATTATATAAAATTTATAATGTGGGAAAATAATTATAGGAAGTATCCAAATGATAAGATTTAAAAAAAATCTGGAAAAAAATTCGAAAATATGTATATAGTAATAAATCATTTTTGATTGATAAAAAATAAAGAATGTTATTTCTTAAAAAAAATCTATCAATCAATTTAAGTATCAAATAAAGGAAAAAGGTACTATTACATGAAAATTTCAATAATAGATAGATCAGATGAAAATAAAATGGGTTTAGTATAAAATTATCAAATTATGTATAATCAATCTAAATTCAATCATAAATAATAATAATTAAGATGATATTTTATCGTAAACCCTTACATCTTTGTTAAATGTTGAACCATAATACCTTTGTAAGAAAAAAACATAAAATGAAACATTAAAAAATAATTATAAAATCTGATTCCTGATATCACATATCATAGGATTTTAAGATACACCACATTAAAATAAATAGGTGTATAATACAAAATATATCTTAATGGAGTTGAAATTGATACCAAATCTATTACAAATATCTTATCATTAATGTGAGGACTAGTCCATAAAATTCATATATGTGTCAAACATAAATCAATAAAAAATAATAGGAAACAAAATATAAAATATAAAAATTCATTTCATGCATAATCTTATAATACATATAAAATGAAGAAGTAATATAACCCAAAGAAAATAAATTGTGTTATGAAGCCCCATTCTTCATGGTAACTTTTATGTAAAATCACCTTGGATAAAATAATTTTAGTTGAATATTAAAATACAATAATTTATGTTGGATTCATTATTTAATATATAAATGTAAATTATATACACCATATAAAATAATTTGTTGTGTAACATTAAAAATGTGCCTCAATGAATGGAAAAGGAGACAAAATACCTTATCTCGGGTCTGACTTGTCATATTCATTCTTTATCATACCTAACAATAATCTTATGTAAATTATTTACATCATTAACATCATTTTTAAATTTTATTTTTATTTTTATTTTTTATCAAATTTTTTTATTTAATTACATAATCAATCATGTTCACTTCGGACGTTTTGATGTTATTCTGTTCATATGTCCAAAATGACTTCAGTAGTTTTAGTATGGTATAAAGGGCCATTATTCCATCATCTCCAAAATAATAATCATGAAATTATTATAATTTTTCAAAATAAATTTTATTTTTTAAAAAAATATGAATTATAGTTATGAAAAATGAACTATGTTACTTTCATGGAGACAGAAAGACATACATACACATGAGTAACATTTCAATTTTTAAAAAATTAGGGTTGAATGAATATAAGTATTATAATATATTTTTAGAATTATAATTATAACAAATATATAATATTATTTCTTAAAATAAACTTATATATATAAATCATGCGATGTGGCAATGAAAAACTATTCACAGCATTTTATGGAGGTGGAAATCTGCCTCAATGCCCGAATGTCTATATCATTTATAAATGAATGTAATGTTATGAACTGAAAATTAATTTTATTATTATTAAAAGAATACCCTTTTATGGGTTGAGGGGGAACCCATGACATCATCAACAAAGAAAAAACTAATAGTCCCAACACACCTAAATCTAGAGACCAAAAGCAATCAACACTATAAGAGATATGCTCTTCCAAAGAACAAAAATCATTAAAATAAACTTCCTCTTTCCCACTAATGATCACTAGATGTCCCAAGAAAAAATGTACAGGACTATAACTAAAGCCCTAATCCATACCCACTTAAGCTTCTAATTCAAAATATCCAAGGAACCTTGAATTCCATTGATTCATTAGCGCATGCCATGAGTAGTTGGGAAGGAAAATTAATTACATCAGTTAGTGAGAAGGTAGTTTATTGTACACATAAAGGACATTTTCATGTCCCATTTGATGGAAAAGTTGATCTATATAGGTTATTTGATTTATATAAAATATATAAGTATTTGTTATATAAAAATTCTGTTATATTATCATGGTTTAATAAAATTGTATGGAGGTGTAAGGATAAAAAACAGAAATGATGGGTTAATAACGAGGCCTCTTCATCAGAAAACCACTTTAGGTTTACTTAAAAATACTTCTTATAAGCTTTTTATAATAAAAAACAATATTAAATGGTAAGTTATATAAGGATGGCATTTTGGTAGTGATTGGAAAAATGGTTCTATATATGTGAAGAAATGAGGAGAGGACGTTCAATTTTATATGTGAGGGGAGGGGCAGATTGGGAATGTCTTCAAATATAAAATTATAATAAGGTTATCTTAAATTAAAATAGTAAAAAATGGTATCTGATTTTAATTTTTCATATAATAAGGTCAAATATATTTCTACAAAATATGATTTAGACATGTATAATTCGAAACTAACCCTTATCAATTAGTTTAATCTCCCGATAAACATGTTTTATCTTTAACAACAGTAACAACTTTTTCAAGCTAAATTTGTTATATTTTTACATCTAAGAAAATAATTGGATATTTAATAGAAATGGGGTTAATTTTTAGACCATTTATCATCCAAATATTCCTCCTAAATTATTTTTAGTATCTCAAAATAATTTAATAAAATCTTACTTAATAGTAAATTTCATTAATGTCATTTTGATACTATTCATTAAACTCGACTTTAATGACATGAAGATAAAAAATGAATTTTTAATATAATCCTTATGACCATAAATAATATATAATTATTGACTATAATATTATTTTTGAAACTTTAATCATCCATAATACAATACTTTTAATGTTATCAAACTTATTTACGTATATTTTATCATTATTTCCATTAGTGTTGTGTGAGTGTTGCATATGTATTTAATGTCACAACAAAATCTATGAAAATTAAAAATAAATTAACATTATAAAAATAAATTAATTATAGTAAAAGTGATATCTAATTTTCATTAAACACATATTTTTATTCATATGGGAATGTATCAGGTGTATTTAAAATAAATTGGATGACATTTTGTCTTTTTTAATTTATTTATTATTTTAGTCAATTTCATGGAAAGAGTACCATAAATAACTGAATATTTAACATAATGTTATAGGTTTAGACATAAATTAATCCTATATAAATTAGGAGTAAAAATGGTGTCCTTTTCACTTAGTTTTAACCTTGTTTAACATGATTTACCATTTTACCAGAGTGATGGATTTTAAATGTATTTATTATTAATAAGGGGAAAAATTAATTTCAAATTATGAGATGAATTTTATAACAGTGACTAAAAATATACAATAAAATTTTCCAAATTCAATCTCTATTAGTGGTAGAAATTCAATTTATAAGTATTCCTCAAACCATGATGAATATCATTTTTTTAGAAAATTCATTTTTCAGGCCAAAAATGATTTTACATTAACATGATGAATACTAGTATGCGTTATATAAATTTAAATTAATATATATAGACATATAATATATGAATTTTACATAAATAAATCATTATTACGTGTTATTTAAGTAAATTCAAATGGAGAATCATTACGCACTTGAAAACTAGTTTGAGAAAAAAATATCCTAAAAATATACTTATAATATAATATTATAAGAAGATATAATTAATTTGATTATTTATAATTAAATAATAATTATTTCAGTTATAAATAAAATTCTAAACATAATGGTACATTTAAATTACAAAATTTATATAAATGAAATGGTATTTTTTTTAAAAGTGGAATTTTCACTATTCATTGAAAAATCACTCTATTCAAAAATATTCTAAAATTTCACCCTTGTTTTATTTTGATACAAATATTTAAAAACTAATATTATGTTTTAAAAAATTATATTTCTAAAAGTGGTAAAAATTGATTATATTATCGATGTGCAACAAGAAATAAAAATAATTTTGGAAAAAAAGTTCTTTTAAAGAATAATGTGACCTTATTGAAAATTGTGTACTTGTTTCCTAATAATTAATCAATATTTTTTTTATTATAACTTATATATATATATTACATTATTTGATTAATCCTATTTATACCCACCATTTTAATGGATGGGTTATAGTGGACCTATTTAAATAATATATTTCATGGGTAATTTAAATTTTTTTTATCGTATACTTTATCAAACATAATGTTCCTGTTTTAAAATATATGGGTGACACATTCATATAAACTATAGCAAATGTTTTCCTCTCAATAATAGAATTTTCTCAGAAATAATGGTTTTGACATTTGCAAATTTCTTTTGTGAAAAACCAACATCATAAAAGGGTTGACAAATCATCCTCATAAAAAGGGGGAATGAGAAATATGATCGATGTCTAGAATAAAAAAACTATGTTTCAAAATAGTGGAAAATCAATGTGAAGTGAAAATATATACATAGAGAAAAACCCATGAAATATAAGGTAGTGATAGAGAACATGGTTAGGGTAAAGTTAACAACCTCAAAAACAAAAATATATGATAGGTGAAAAGTCAATCAATACATTAGAAATTATTATAATAAGATGATATTTGTGTTTCAAGATCCTTTACATAGATTTCAGTAATTAATTTACCCAATTGACTAAGAACATAAGGAAATATAGTTAATTGATATATTTCTATTTCATAAGAAAAATTTCATCTTATGGTTATACTTCAGTCAACTTCTACTTCATCTCATACTATCATAAATCATTATCCAATGTGAATTATTTATTTATGAAAGAAACACTAAAATTAAATTTTAACATATCATAATATCCATATAATAAAAATAATATATTTTTACTATCTTTAAAAATGGACTAAAATAGAAATGGTTTTTATAATGCAGGATAATAACAAAAAAAGTTTAAACCATCATATAAAAAATTATACATTTTACTTCAAATTTTCAACCAATGTTTCAACATACATTATACATAAAAAAATTCCCCAACATCCCAATTGAAATCTATATTTTTAATAATAAATTATGTTTTCCCCTCATGGTTTATCTAATATATTTTAACTTATATCTTCAAGAATTTAATTTCATTCTTACCAAATAATCCTTTACATTATACCTAATGCTTTTATACATATCATCATAATAAAATGTATCCCAAAAGAGTATTAATCTTCAAAAAGCATCAAAAATAAAAATTATTTGATCCTATAATATGTTACCCAAAATCTAATTAAAATTTATCCATCAAAATGTTTGAGTGAAAAATTATGTCACATTAACCAGTACATCACATAGGTAAGTTGTAGGTACTGCCCCTTGTTTCTCTACATTTGTGGGTTCAAGAGACATATCTTTTCTATATTCGACAGGTTTTCATTTTATATGTAGGTTATTCTTTTTATAAAACAATATTACTATAATTCATATAAAATTCAAAAAAATATGAAGAACATACTAAAAAATGAGATTAATCTTTAAATAACTTTTTCACCACAAACATTTTCTATAGGATTAATTTTTTCAGAAAAAATAATATTCTTAATTGACTATTATAACCATATTTTCAATGATATAATAAACCCTAATGGTTATTAATAAAATTAAAATAATTTATAAAAGATATAAAATCATTATTCCTCAAAAAATATTCTCACTAAAAAATTTTTTATACAAAAGGGTTACATATAACTCAAATATTTATTAATACTAAATAAATGTCTCCTTGGAACTTCTATCCCATATAATATTTGAAGGGGTATTTCATCCCTTAAACATATAATGAACTTTATTATTATTATCCAATGATGGTAGCTAAAAATATTAATCTATCCTTACCTAAATCATAAACATAGTATCATTGGGGAATATAATCAATGTATGTCATAAAATAATGTTCGTTAATATATATTTTTCTAATCATAGTTCCCTAGGTTTTTACTAAACCTAGCTCAAATATATACTGTTAAAACCCCAAACCCAATCTCTTACAGCCTCTAGTTACATAATTTCATTATTAAAAGATATTATAGATTATGTCCCCATTTACCAAATAGATTATTAGTCTTAGTAAAATTGAAACATACCTAAATCTCATTTTACATTTTAAATTATTAAATAATAATCATAGTGAATATAAATATAATTCATCCATAAATTCATTCAAATATTCCTTCTTAATATCATGAGGAAAGGAAACCAAATAATAGTGAGCTCAGATACTCAGTTAGTGGTATGTACAATGGAATAAATCATGAATGAATAAGGAATAATCAATATAGCAAGGTAAATAATATAAAAAATTAATTTATCATTAAATTAAGAATGAAGTAAATCCCTGGATAATATCAATGCATTACTCTCATAAATAATAATGAATAAATTCTCAATAAAAGAAATTATTAATATTTTACATCCATATCTCATATGTTATGATATTTATAACATCAAGACCTTAAAGTTAGAGAGTTTAACTGATGTGATGATATACACTAGAAACCCATTTAATGTTATCATACTTATTAGTCCCATGATCAATTTCTATATTTCTAATGTATTCCACAAATATTGAATGATCAATTCAATTTGTAAATAATATTCCTTATTAATAAATATTATTAATCATTAAAGAATATGGAATATCACTATTTTTCTAGCCAATAATATAGCATTCATAGAAAAATAATCTTTATAAAAATTATATACAATGTAAGTAATAATAATAGGCATGAAATAAAATATTTATATTTAAGGTAAATCTAACTTACAATGATCAAAAGAAGACTAATTTTTTATGTGAAATTTAACCACTAAAAAATAAACCAAGAAAGAGAATAACAATACATTCGAAAAATAAACATGTCATAAACAATCCAAAGAATTGATAAGTATGGTATCTTTATACAAATATCCCTAGTTGATTATAATTAAAATAAAATTTCATATGAATATAAAATACATAAAAATACCATTAATAGTTAACTGAGAAAAGACCCTTTTACATAAAAAATAATTTTTAAAAACTAGAAATTAACCGAATATTTAGAAAACAAATTCGGTGAAAATTATTTTTAAAAAATTTAGAAGAATATTAAATTCAATGAGAGGTCATGATGGTAGGAAAATTCAATTCGTGTTGATAACATTGAAATGAATATTGCTTTTAATTTTTTGTAAAAAGTCAAAAAAGAACATTGTTCAAAATAAGACAAGAACATTCATTTTTTAAAAATATGACAAAATATTAAAAAGGAAAAAGAGAATTTAAAAAATCATAGAATAATATAAAAAATTATTCATTGAAACGTTATAAAACTTGTATATTGAATAAAATATTTTTTGACCCAAAAAAATAAATAAAGTTAGCTTTTCAAAAAAACAATTTCACAATAATTTTAAGTACCAAAATGATGGAATTCTACTATTACATGAAAATTTCATCAATATATAGAGAATAATTAAATTAAAAGGGTTTATTATAATATGATCATACAATTTACTCTAATGGAAATTAAATCCTAAACAACCATGATTAAAATGATGTTGAATCATAATCCCTTATTATTTTGGTATATTTTGAACGAAAACCCACATAAAATAAATAACATCGAATAAAAAATTAAATATACTGAATATAAAGATTTTTATGAAATAACATATTAATGTGGAGGAATATACACCTCAAAAAATGAATATTTGTATAATACCAAATATATCCCAATGGAGTTGAAATTGGGAAAAAATCTCTCATAATGTTCTTATCATCAAATTGGGGATTAATAAATTAATTGATTGTGTCCATTTAATTTAAATCCATATTAAATGACAGTAACTAAAATATAATCTAATACAAATTAATTACATTAATAATCATTTAATATCTAATACAATGAAAAAGTAATATAACATAATGAAAAGAAATTGAGTTATGAAACCTCTTACCACATAGTAACTTTCAAGACAAATAACCTTACATAAAATAATTTTAATTGAAACACAAAAACTATTATTTATGTGAGACTCATGAAATAATATGAAAAATGGAATTATATAAACCATATAAAATAAATTTCTAAAAATCATTAAAAAACTCCTTAATGAAAAGAAATTGGGATTGGATCTCTTACCTCAGGTATAAATCATCATATATGATCTTTATCATCTTGAATAATAATCATATGTTAATAATTTATATTATTAATAAATTTTTATATATCATTATTATTTTTTTAATCCATGTTAAATATAATTATTTAATATATAATGTTCATATCAAATTTTTTAATGATATTCAGTTCATTTTTCAAAAATGACTTCGATTGTTTTATTTTATTAATTGGGTCCATTTTTTAAAAATATCTAGAATAATAATAGTGAAATAATTATAATTTTACATAAAAAATATAATTCTTCATATTACTATGATATTTTGTAATGAAAAATGAGAAACATTACAATCATAGAGATGGTACGTCATGCATACACATGAGTAATGTTTCCATTTTTTAAATTTATAATGGAAAAAACATAAGTATTATATTATCATTAGATAATAATAATAATTATAACATAAATATATTTTTATTTCGTTAAATACAACTATATATATCTATCATATGATGTGGTTATAAAAAATGAGTCACATTACATTGAGGAGGTGGTACTCCACATGTACGAACGAACGAAATAATCATTTATATAAAATAGAAAGGTAATAAATTATATGATATATTAATTTTATGGAATTTTAATTATTTAATTATTGTATTATTTATACATTTCAAATCCATCATTAAATAAATCTATGAGTGGTTGTGATGGAAAAATATTTATATCAGATCGTGAGGCGGCAGTCAGTCGTACACACGAAAGACAGTTTCATTTTCAATTTTATTAAAGTGGAGATGAATATAGGGTTTAATATTAACATAAAAAAATTATTATATGTTAGATAATTATTTTATTATATTATCATGGTTAAATAATATTTTAAGGATGTGTAATGATAAATAAAACTATAAAGTTTTCTTAATAGTGATACCTCTTCTTCGAACACCTTCTTTAGGTTTACATAAAAGCCTACCTATGTGGATTTATAATAAAAAAATATTTTAAATATTATGGAACGTAAAGAGATTATTTAGGTATGTATTTTACAAAAAAAAAATTTCTAGGAGTTTGGATGAAATAGTAGAGGATGATCACTTTTATAAGTGAGGGTAGGAAAAATTTTAAAATTTCATAAAATATTATATTATATTAATATCATATTCTATTCAAATAACTAAAAATGGAAATTAATGTTTATAATGTATAGTTAAATGTAAAAATAATTCCATAATATATGATTAATAAATCTTTTATTAGAATATATTACTTATATCTTAGTTTTACAACCCAGTAGACTCATTTTGCCTTTTACTAGAGTATCAACTTTTTTATACTTAAAGGGTTATAATTTTACATATTAGATAAAAATTGGATATTTAATAGAAATGGGTGGAAATTTTAGACAAATTTCCATCTATTTTTTACACCTTAATGATTTTTATAATTTTTAAATAATTTAATAATATATTATATATTATAATTTATAATTAATACTTTTTTTCATTCTATTAAATTTATATCACTTTAAATACATGAAGCGAAAAATTAATTTATAATATAATCCATTTCCCCATCAATATACAATAATTTTTAACTATATATTACACGAGAACTATGATTCATCCAAAATAAATTATGTTTAATTTATTTAAAATTATTTACCATGATTTTTTAACTAATTGACATGCGCGGTATCAGTATTATATAAGCATTTAAGGTAAATATATAATCAATAATCATTAAAAATAAACTACCATCATGAAAATAATATCATTATTCTAAAAATAAGCATTAATATTCACTAACAAATTACTTTTATACCTATAATAACCTATAATCTAAATTTAAAGGAAAGAAGGAGAAATTCGGTCTTTTTCTTTACATAAATTAATTTATAGGTCACTTTTATGGACACAAGTCCAATTAATTATTGAATATATATACTAGGGTTATAAGGGAATAAATAAATTCATACCATATGAATTATTATAGAAAATGGTCGTCTTTTCACTTAGTTCTAACCTAGGTCATCTCGATTAACTAGTTTACTGTTGTGATGACTTTTTACTATTCTTAGTATTTATTATGAAAATAATATGTTAAACATATTAAATAATATTAATTGGTTGGGTCCAAAATATATAATACATTTTAACTTATTAAATATCTTAAATTGGAAAAAAAATTCATTTTATAAGTATTTAACAAAGTTGGATGAGAAGTGGGTTTTCAAGAAAATGCATTCTTTAAGGTAGAGATGACTTCATATTAACACAATGTATTGTAATATTAATTATATGAATTTAAATTAAAATAGATATATATATAATCAATAAATATACATTTTATCAACACTAATTACTTTTTAATTTAGTTAATTAAAATTATTAAATATTATGCACTTAAAAATAGTTTTCAGATTAATGCATTTTTAACCTAAAAATAAACTTATATCAAAATCTCATATAAAGATGATTAAAATGATATTATTTAAATTAAATATAATTAAATAATAATTAGTAAAGTATTATATAAAATTAATATCATAATGATAAATTTAAATTATTTAATTTATTGAATATTAATGATTGGTTTACAAAAAATAGTATTTTCACTATTTGCTAAAAAGTAACTCTTTTCAGAAAAAATACTAAAATTTACCATATGTTGATTTTGAAATTATTATTTAAAAAATTATAAACATTTTATAAAGTACCATTCATCATATTTTAACAAATTATTTATATTATTTGTGTGAATTTTGTTTTGAAGAAAACATCTTTCTAAAGAATAAAATAACTTTACTGAAAATTCTGTGCATATTTAATAAGAATTAATTTATAAACTTTTATTGAATAGGAAAATTATATATATCATGGATAACATATCATATACCTAACCCTAAATCCTTATCAACTTACCCCCCCCCCCAATCACATTTGTCTATCCTATTAGAAAATATTTTAATTGGAATATTCTAACTACCTTTTAAAATTACTATTCCATAGACCACACTCCGTATTTTTAGTGTTTAAACTACTAAAAAAATTTAATTATTATTGTCAATTATTAAATATGATCCCAAGGAGTCCAGTATTTGTCATGGTGAATGAACATGTTGTAAAAACCCAAACCCCAAAAACCAAGTGCGAGAGTTTACATTATTACTTTGGTACTAGATACCATATACCACATACCAATGGTCCAAATAGATTACTAGTCCTAGTAAACATGATAAATACCTAAATCTCATAATATATTCAAAATTATAAAATATAAATAATAGTTAATGTAAATATTATATATCCTTAAACTCAATCATGGATTCCTTCTTCATGTCATAGGGAAGGGAAACAAAAAAACAGGTAAGATCAGATAATGGGTAAGGGTTATGTATAGAAGAAGTTATAATGAGTAAAAAGGCATTTTCAATATTTGAATGTAAATAATTGAATAAACATACCATTTAATCAATAAATTGAGCACAACATAAATATATGTAAAATAACAATGTAATAATCACATGGATAATAATAATTGAAATGTCAAAAAATGAAATACATAATATTGGTTGACATTATTTTAGACATCATGATATATACACCATTAAACCCTTATGACAAGACAATTTTATAATGAGAGCTTATCGATTAGTTTCAGGAGGCACATTGATGCATCATGGTGCTAACTATTATCCGGACCCACATTTCAAGTCAAGTCTAAATAGTTCATCATATATTGAATAACCCGTTCAATTAAAAAATAATATGACTTATCAATAAATATCAATGTTATGTAAACAATATTGATTTAACAATATTTTCCATTGTCCACCATTATTTTTCATAGTTGAAAATCATATGTAAAAGTGGTATATGGTTTAGGAATGAATTTTATCAATTTTAAAAATATTTTTGATATTTATGATAATGGTAATGTCCAATGTCCAAAATAAATTTAATGTATCAAGTGAAAGTTAAATATGAAAAATGAATTAGGAATGAGAATATCAATACTTTCAATTGTGAAAATTATCATAAACTATGTAGATAAATATAACGATTGTATCATTAAAACGTATCTCTAATGTAGTATAATTATAAGGGGTTGAAGTCCTTACTAAATAGAAATACCAAAAAAATGATGAAAACGTTCTTGAGAAAAATATCCTTTTCACTTTTAAAAATTTGATTTTTAAATAAAAAATTTCATAATATTACAAAAAAAATTTCTTTCCAAAGATCCTTGTTAAAATATTAGGTAAATAATAGATAAATTTTTGGTCATGGTGGTACAAAAATTCCATTAATGATGGGTATGTCAAAATAACGATTCCTTTCACATTTTTATTAAAAAGTCAAAAAGTTTCATTTGATAAAATGACAAGATACTTCCATTTAAAACATTTTATAAAAATTCCATAATGGGTAAAAATTAAATGAAACAAATCATTGTAGAATATTAAAATTATTATTTAATACTTTTTTTGAATGTATAGACTTAAGAGGAAAAGATCACTACCTAAGTATAAAAAAAGTTGGTATTCCATAAATAAATTCTTTTGGTATCATGTGTTTTTTAATGATTAAAATTAAATTAAAACATAACATTTTAATAAATAATCATATTATAATAAAATATATTTGGCTTAATTTTGGAAAAAACAAATAATTCTCTTAGTGGAGACATAAAAATAAATAATCCCAAATAATTCTAATATTGTGAAATTAATGAATAACACTTTAGGAAATTTGTTATCACAAACCCTATGAAAGAAATAACCTCAAATGAAACATTAAATACCATTAATATAAAAATATTAACTATATAACATATGAAATTTGTATTATATAAACCTCATATAAATAAATAGGTGCATAATACCAAATATTTCTCAATAAAGTAGAAATTGAGATGAAATATCATACAAAGATTAAACCATTGAAGGTAGAATTAATCAATTAATTTATTATTTATATAAATGTAAATATATGTATATAAATTATAAATAAACCATAATGCAATAAAAATTCCATACACAAATAATCTTATAATATCAAATACAATGAAGATGTAATATAACCCAATGAAAAAAATGTGTTATGAAACCCCTTACAACATAGAAACGTTCAATTAAAATCCAATTGGATGAAATAATATTAATTAGAACATAAAATACCAATAATTATGAATTATTAATTATATAATAAATAATATTTCATTATATACACTATATTAAATAAATTGGTCCATAAAATTAAAATATTATTCAATAATGAAAATTGAGGTATAATATCTTATCATGGGTTATACTCATCATGTACATCCCATATCTTCATAAAAAATAAAATTATGTTAATTATTTATATTATAAATTAAATTTTTAATTTCGTTATACCATTTATTTCATTTATTAACATGTTATATTTTATTACTAGATCATTAAACATCACCCTAGAGGTTTTGACAATACTCATTCCACATGTCCAAAATGAATTTGTTTGTTTTATTATGGTAAAAGGGGAAATTATCTCATAATATATAGAATACTAAAAATTTAAAATAACTATCTTTCTAAACATAGAATAAAATTTTTAAACCAAACATGAATTATGGATATAAAAAATGAACTATGTTACAATCATCGAGATGCTATGTTTAAACTACGCGGGAGTAGCATTTCCATTATTTAACAATCATTATTTAAATAACATAATTAGTATTTTATATTTATAGAATTATAGTTATAAAATAAATATCATTTTATTTCCTTAAATACACTTATTTATATCACTCGTGCGATGTGGTTATAAAAAATGAATCACAAGGCTTTGTGGTGGTTGTAATCCACATGTACACCCAAAGAACAATATCATATTTAAATGAATGGAAGGGAAACAAATATATTATATATTGTCTTTAAATAATGATAAATGTTTGATGAATATTATATATATATATGGTGGATACATCAACAAAACTATCTATGAGTGGTGGTGATGGAAAATGAATTACATATGTTCGCATGGTGGTAGTGGGGCGTACACACGAATGGAATTTTTGTTTCCCATTTGATGGAAGAATAGATTGATATATGGTTTTATATGAATATTACAACATATCAATTTTTTTAATATAATTAGGTTCAATTGTCACCATTTTTAATAATTTTAGAGGAGGTGGAAGAATAAATATAAAAAAACTCTTAGTTAAAAACACTACATCTTCTTCAATAACCTATTTCGGATTACACCAATAGCCTTCCTATGATGATGTACAATCCATACATGACCTATATGAAATTTTACGGTAATTAATGGGTATTATTTGGTATTGGATGAACTAAATGGTTCATGATGTTTGATGAAAAGAGGAAATGAGGTGCTGTTTTATAATTCAGGGGAAAAGTTCTTTTGGAATTTTGAAAAATATTAAATTATAATATGGTCATATTCTTTTAAAATACTACAAATTTCTAGGGATAAATATTTTTTATAAGATAAGGTATAAATATGGATATGAAATATGATTTCTAGATGTTCAACTAACTCTTATATAAAAGTTTCATGCCTCAAAAACTCATTTTAACCTTAACCGTGGAAACTAATTTTTCAAAATGATAGGGAAATAATCTTACTCATAAGATAAATATAAAATAATTAGTGAAAAAGTTATTAAATTATCTAAATATTTCATCAAAATCTTTATCTTTAATTTTTTAAGAAGTTTACATAATTTAATAAATTATTATTTTACATAAAATATCATTAATATGATTTTTTACCATGTTCATCTAATTTCATTTTAAAGACATAAAGGTAATAATTAATTTATAATATAATACATTTAAACATAAATAATAATTAATTAATTTCGAAAACAATTATTTTGGAACCATAACTCTTCCCAAATACGTTACTTTTTACATTTTTAAAATCATTTTCCATGAGTTATATATTATTTTCCAAAGCATTCTGTCAGAGCTATATAAGACATTATGGTAACCATATATTCCCTAAAAATTAAAAATAAAATATAATTATGAATAATTTTCATTATAATGAAAATAATTTTTAATATTAATTCACCGATTATTTTTTTCCCTCTGTGAACATATAAAATATATTTAAGGGAACGAAAGTGACCTTTGTCATTTTATTCCCATAAATTAAAAAATAGGACACATTACTTGAAAATTATCCAATAAAATATTAAATCTAGAGAACATGATGATAAGATTAGAAATAAATTCATCTAATAAGAATTAATATTTAAAATTGTGGCATTATCACATATTATTATCCTAGTTTAACCGAATTTACCCATTGACAATTGTTAAATTTTATTACTTTTTTTACTATTCATTATAACAAAAAAATATGTTTAAATTAAAAAATTATATTAATTATTATTACTAAAAACATAGAATCCATTTTCTCAAATTAAATTTAATTTGGAGAACTTAATTTAAAAATGAACCCATAAAATATGTCAAAAAAATGTTTTTTATGAAATCTACTTTTCAAGCATAAGATGGCCATTTATTAACTCTTTGACAATTAAGAATGATTATATAAATTTTAAATAATATATATATAATTAATAATTCGATTTATATCATTACCCATTAGTGTTTATTTCAATTATTCAAAATGGAGAAACATTAGGCACTTAAAAAAGTTTTTAGAAAAATTTATTTTCAAATCTAAAAATAATCTTATACTAAAATATAGTATAAGGGTGATTAAAAATTAATTAATTAGATGAAATATAAATAAATAATACTTATTTTAATTTTATTTGATATTATAAAAAATAATAGAACTTTCATATGACATAATTTGTTTAGACGAAATGAATGTTTTACAAGAAGAATTTTTCACTATTCACTGAAAAACTCAAAAATTTCACCTTAATTTAACATTCACGTAATGATTTAAAAAATAAATTTCATTTTATAAAATAAATTTCTTAACGTTGTTAAAAATTATTTATTTTATTTGATCAAAAAACAATAAATTTTTTTAGTGAAAATATATTTATTTTTTAAAAATGTAATGACATTACTAAAAATTGTGTAGTTATTTACGAATTTATTTCTTTCTTCTAAAATATGTCTACACAATTTCAAAATTTTCGTTATTCATATTCATACCACAAATTTTGAATAGCTGGTTTAAAACTGTCACTTTTAAACCGTAATATTTTATTAATATTTTGATATTCTTTAAAACCCATTGATCTATGTGACGCAAGCAATCAAAAATTATGATCTTATTTTAAAATATTGTGTTGTAACAAATTTGTTACATGTACTTCCCACTTATAATCAACCAAGGGAATATTATTATCCTCATAAAATACACTCTAATAATATATACCTTTAATGGTATTAAAATAGAACCCATTATTTAAATGTATTTAGTTGTCATCCACAATATTCCCATATAATAGTACAGAATTAGATCTATCATTCGTATGTGATAAATTATTATTCTAGATTATATGTTACCATTCCATTATTTCTAACTAAAATACCTCAACTTATAATTTATATTAAACATTGTCCTTTGTTTGATGATATAAAAGTTATTTTTTATCATAAACATACAATTGGTTTGCGACATTACACTCTATTTAATCATTTGAAAAAAATTCACATAAATTTGTATTGATTGAATCATATCAGATTACTAGATGACCCCCTATTCCAAGATTAATCCATGTTCTATGACCTGGAAAACAAGACCGTGGGAAATAAATCTTAAGGAGGGCTTAGGATAAGGTGGATTTTAAAAAAACACATTTATAAACGGTATATGTGGATAGGATACATATAAAGTCAACCCATGCATGTTAAACTACATGGATTTAGGATAACAATTGTATTTTAAATTTCTTTTAAAAATCTCATGATATCTTGGTCACTGAATAAGTTTTCCTACCACGTGTTGATGTAACATGTTGTTCACCCCACATCACATCCACTAGGAACACCTCCCCCAGATTTTTCAAGGTATCATTCCATTTAATTGAATATTTTATTATATCCTACCTCCCTCCATTCACCCTCCCTCACCTTTTTCTAACAATCAAATGAGGTGATGAACTATATTCATATTGACATTGATCCCTATATTTTGAATAGTATCAGTTTTCACACTCATCTTCTCATACACACATTTAGACATCATCCAAATGCACCAGACTCCCATTATCCCCAACCTTAACACCCTTTTCCTCACCTATTCTTGTTATACAGACACCCCACCATCCTACTCAACATTCCCCTTCCGTCATCCATGGTCACCACAATTTCACAATTTTTTTCCCTTCCCCTCTTTTGTCCACCCAACTCTTTCTATATATACCAGATGAAAAAGTTCCCCATGTTGTTCATTAGAAACATATAATCTCTTCCACTAGAATATAATTTCCTATACCTAGCTAGAATGGAATTATTTTTCTACCCTTATCCCTTTCATACACACACCATATTTCGCTAGCCATCTATTGGCCCTGTATCTACAATTCCCCTCATCGATCCATCCTCCACCTCTATCATCCCCCATCCACAAAACTACCCCTACAATAAAATAGAATGACAGGAAAAGATAAAATAAGTGATTTCAAATCCTTATTAATGAATTTAATTCAATATAAAAAATATTTTGATCCACCCCCACTTTTTGGTGTAGGGTTCTTGATGTAATTTTCCCACAAGTATTTTTCCATGATTTTGGGAATTATAAACTCCAAATTCATACATACCACGACATAGATATTGGGAAAATATATTTAGAGAATTTTGAATTATAGAGTTTAATCATGTCTGATCTCACCATCCCATTACCAATATGTAGAAATAGGTGTCATTCACACTGATTTGACCACACCATTTCTGTCAAATAATAATTTTATTTGATCAAAAAAAAATGAAAACCTTTGAGGGAGGAAACTGGTCGGGTCTTAAAATTTTGAAATCCCTACATTATAAGTAATCTCATCATTATTTAGTTTTTATAAAGGAATTTATTTTAATTTATTTTATTTGAATATATATATATATTATGTTTATATTTATCTAAACATTTACTGAAAATTTAAATCGTAAAATAAATTATATTGTTTTTGATAAATATATTTCTCATGAAAAATACTTCCCAAGGTCCTATTTTATAATTTAGGTGATTAATATATTTTATCCTAGTTTCTAATTTTTTATTCCACATGTTTTTCCATATTATCAATCAAAACCCAAAATTCTGGGGCTGATATTTATTTATTTTTTTTGGAATAAATCATTTTCAATCCCCTAGATTTTGATTCATAAATATTAACACTCTAGATTATAAGGGAATCATTATACCTAATAAAAGAACCATTTTATTTAAACCATTACATAGTATCGATATCTCAATTTATTATCATATATACATGGTTTCGAAATGTTAAAATTGTTTATATTTATGATAACCCATATATATCATAAATAGAATTAACTTTACATCCAAGGTATCATTTTTTCACTTTATGGATTTGTTCTGATATCCATTTTATGAACTCTCTAAGGAATAAACCTATTAACAATGGTAATAAGCGAAACAACTTCTATGAATGGATAGGAAATTTATAAAAATTTTATTCCATTATTAAAACACATAAATCATATAGTATTAATATTATGTTAAGAGTTTATAACTAAACATCTAGTCCTAATAGATTATATAGACACGATGTTGTTGCAACATAATTATCAAAGTAAAAAAACACCTTCATAACTTGTTTTTTTACCATTAAATGCATTTATTTGGATCAACATATAGAAAATGTTGGGTATACATTACAAATATTTTTTATTATATCAGTTTTAACCCGATGAATTTATTATTTATATTAATTATCTCTCTAATTATATATTTTGTAAATGGATCTGTAAGGTTTTTACATGATCAAACAATAATTGTTCTTATGATACCATCTTTTTACAATTTTCTCACAAAATCATGTCTGAAAATTATATGATTATACATTGATTATACATGAAACTATTTTCTTCTGATAGAGTTGATTGACAATCAAAATTGATAAATATAGTATGAATCTATCTAGGCAGCAATATAATATCAAATAATATATTAGTAATCTATCCATATTCGTTTCCACATGCTACTAAGTCGATAAACATTGACTCTGTGGTCTAATGTAAAATACATGTTCTTTTTTTACTCACCCAATAAATAACACTATATCTAAGATTAAACAATCATCTAGATGTGGATTTACTATACTCAATACCGGTAATTTAACATGCACTAGTGTACCCTTCTAATACAACTGGATAATCATTGTTTTATAAACATAAATCATTGGTCTTTCTCATGTACCAAGATATTTACATTATTCAAATCTAAATATCCACTCCATTATTTATAATATATCTACTAATTTTATGTACTTCAAATTCAATATCTGGTCTAGAATAATGCTTTTCTTATATGAAAGAACCAAAAACTTTATTACACAAGTTGTTTCATGGAACTAATTCTATTCATTAGTAATTTAACACTAAAATAAAAAAGATTATAAGAATTCTTAAAACCAAGAAGATCAATTATTTAAAAAAAATGTGTAAAGAGACTGACTTGAAGAATAAACCCCACTATGTTTTGTGACATTAATACCTAAAATAGTATTGATTATTCTAGGATCAATCATTTAAAACATTGGGGAGAAACAATTAATTTTCTCATACGAACATATCATATTGGCTCCAAAAATTAATATTTCATCAATATATATTCTTTTATTAACATTAAATAAATAAATTTATCCAAATTTTTATGAGTAAATAAATTAGATAATATAAAAAAATAAAATTTCTCATTCCACTGTATTGGAGCATCATTATGCCCACAAATTTATTTAACTACTTTATATATATTCTTTTCATTACCCAGTAAAACAAACCTTTATGGTTGTTCTATATAAATATCTTCATTAAAGAATCCATTTATAAAGGAATTTTTAACGTCAATTTTATGGAAATACAAATTATTAATTAAATAAAATTAAAATAAAATCCTTATTGATGCAATACATGTTATAGGAGAATAGGTATCAAAATAATCAATCCCTTATTTTTATCTAAAATATTTGGAAACTAATATAGGTTGAGGAGATTTAATGGTAATATCAGAATCATACATCTTTTTGAAAACCTGTTTATGCCCAATAGGTTTTGATCCTATTATTAAACCGTGATGAACTATGTATTACTCAACATAATTGAATATATTTCATCATTAATCACCTCTTTCTAGAAATTGATATCTCTTGATTTCATAGATTCTTTATATGTAATTTGGTCATCTTATATACTCAATACCATAGGAAATGTATTTAAATGATTATTATTTTTATCTCCGTCAACATGTAAAACTATGGAATCGTGATAAATGATATCTAGATATAGATAATTCTCCTTCCAAAGTCATGTAATCTATTTAGAATCAACTCGAGAATCATCATTATTATCTACTGTTATATTTCAACTATATTAAGTGATAGATATAGGGTTTTGAGTACTAACCTCATATATAACATATTCATAAATAAAAAAATCAAACAAATCTTTATATCCTAATTCAATAATGTAATTATTTTACAAATCCATTACTATATATTCGTTTCTATTTTATGTATATCAAATAATAATAATGTAATCTACCAATGACCAATTTTAGTTCATTGGGATAAAGAAATATATACTAATCTAGACCCCCCAAATCATTCAATATTAATATTTAGTTTTTCTACCTTTTCATATTTTATAAGGGTATAACATAATTTTTCTAAAAGTAATCCTAGTATAAATACGAAAAGAATCTAATAAAGCTTCACCCCATTAATTTAATAGTAACATTGATTTATTGATCATGAAATTTATTATATCAAATAAACTATGAATTTTCCTTTCCATTAATCCTTTATTCTGAGGTGTGTTAAAATATTTTTTTTTAGTTTTACCATTTTTTTATTGAACTCATTATTTCATTCATAAAGAATTCACCACAAATATCTGATAAATACATGTAAATCCTTTAGTTAAATTATTTTACAACTTCCTCACTATACTTATTAAACATCCTAAATGATTAATATTTTGTTCTAATAGGATATATATTTAAAAATATACTAAAATCATCAACAAAAGTAATAAAATACATTTTTCCTCCATGACTTAACAAACTATTTAATTCAGAAATATTACAATGTACTAGTTCTAATATATCCAATGTTTTTTCAACACTTTGAAATTGTTTTTAACTATTTTCAATTATACACATGTTTCACATTTATAAATTTATGTTTAATATAAATTCTATTGAACTTCTTCATTCATTTAAATGAGATATAATTAACATGTTCTAAAATATCATGTCCTAAATTAGAGAACTCAGTCAATTAAGAATAAGATTCAATCATACTATTAATATATGGTTGACACATGATATCATTTGAGTACCCATCCCTATAAAAATTACTACCTTTGATATGATAAACATTTTGGATTAATGTGAAACCATAAATAACGTTTTACATAGAAGGTCAATAGAGACTAAATTCATTCAAATCTTGGGTACATACAACTCATTTAAAAGAGTCATATTCATCATACAAGTAAATTGATGTTCAATTCTTCCTTGTCCAATGACCTTTATACATGAATTTATTAAAAGGTGTAATTTTTCCATTACAGTAGAATCATCAAATGTTTTGGAAATAAAATTATCATTTCACACATGAAATGTCATCCTAGAATCAATCCACCATACTATATTTATCAATGTAACATTGCTTTAGGATATCATTGCCACTAGATTCTCTTCAATCAGCATATTTGGATGGATTTTTTGACCTTATTTCAATAGTGTAATTCCCATTCCAAATGACCTAGTTTTCTATACAAAAAGCATTCGACTTACTTATTGGAATAATTACCTTTATTCTTTATATATTTAATTTGTATCTTAACATGTTTGGAAGAGTTTGGTTGTGTCTTTACCCCAATTATATTTTCCTTCATATCATGTTATGAATACATACCCACATATCTCAAAATGGATTCTTTATCAATAAAAATAATATTTTAAAATAATTCCATGGAAATTTCCTCCCTTTTTAATGTGTAATTATCCAATTTCTTTCTACATAGGTGGACACTTAGCAATAATTTCACCAACTAAGAATGTTTCTGGTTATTAATCTAAGGGGAAAGTTGTTTGTGTTCTATAAAGTAAGGATCATGAACTTTCTTTGACACTGATTTGTTATCAACTATCTTGATGTAAATATACATTTTAATAATAAATTTATTGGTACCTTATTCCTCAGCTTTGTACATGAATTAGAGAACATCTCATCTCTCAAAAGTGGACTTAATTTTCATAAAATATTCATAAAGATTATTTGATAATGTGATGAGAATATTTCTGCGACACAAAATCTAATCCTCTTCTTATTTCTTCCCCATTTCCGGAATTTCATTATCTTGAATCATATTATTGGGTTCCCCATCAAGATTTAAAATAGGCACATATGAAATGGTAGGAAGGTTTAGTTCTAGGATGTAAAAAATATTCACCAATGTAAGAAGAAATTCCATACTGTTCTCCCTCTAATTGAAGTTATTTCTATAATACTTGTAATGTATTACCATGTATTGGTTTATCAATATAATGGATTCATAATCCATCATTGAGTTTCTACCTTATAAAAAACCCTTTTGATTTATGGAGAATATAAAAGAGGACGGAGAAGATTTCATGTATTTGAAATCATGGTGCATGAATTTAATTCACTATCCGAAAGGGTTTGATCCACCCCCACTTATTTGTGAAGGGTTCTTAGTGGAATTTTATCTCAGGGATTTGACCAAGATGTTGGGAATCATAATCAATAAATTTTGATAGATTTGAAAAATCAATATTGGTTGTAATTATCTTGTGAATTTGTAATCGAAGAGATTAATCATGGCTGATCTAACCATCCCTTTAATTATAGATCAAAACCAGTGTGATTCACACAAATTTGATCTCATTGTTTTGAAAAATGGATACATTGATTCAACTAAAACAAGGAGGCCTTTGGGGGGAGGAAACTAATCATATTTAGACATTTCTAAATCCAAATGTTATGACTAATCTCATAATTAGTCATTTTTTATAAAATATATTTTTTACTTTTTTGTTTTATATATACAGAAAATATATATATATATATTTATAAATATAGATATTAAAATACATTAAAATAGTTTTTGGTATTTATTTTTCTTATGAAAACCAATTTCTAAGAACCCCTTTTATAAGGAATTATTTTTTAGAATTTTATCCATGTTTCCAATGTGGGGTTCCTTAGGTTTTCCCACCTCATCAATAAATACCAAAAAATGTGGTACCAACTATTATTTATATATTTTAGGAATAACATTATAACACCCATACCCCCATACTAGCCTTACTGATATAATCATCAGCCTCTCCTACATCATAACTCTTCATCGCACAATACATTTGTCATAGTGTGTCAGCTATTTTTTTAATTTTTACTATTTTGATTTAGTTTTTATCAAAATACATCAAAATTTATTATGAAATTTTAATTTAATAATAAAAATTTTATGTCACTCAACATTCTTATCACACAAATATTTTTAAATTTGAAATATAAATATTTTAATTACATATTTATGTAATTTTCTAATTTAAAGTCAATAAATATTAACATTTATTTTTCTAAAAATAAATTATTCATAATTAATTGAAATTATTAACAAATAATTAAAAATTTACATAATAAAATAAATATATTCACAACCAAATAAATTATTATATCAGATAATAAAAATTTATAATTATTATCCAACATATTTCTATAACCAAGAACAATAATTATAAAATCAATATCCTTAATTTTAGAAAGTTAAGGAACTTTAATATTTATAACTTCATAATCTTACCCAAAAAATTCAGTTTTTCAAATTAGGAAATTTTTTTAATTAAAATTATAAATAATAACATTTTATAATTTATAAATTTGATTATTCAAATTATTTATCAAATAACATTATATGTAAAATAAGATTTTAAATATGATAATGAAATTATGAATAATTAAATTATTCATTTTTATAGAATGTGATTATCAAAATAAGTTATTAGATATAATTGAAAATATTTAAAACATAATTTCATAATGTTTTATTAAAATATTTTTTTTATAATAAAATTATATAATCATTAATATTTATAAAATTTATTTTTTGAAATAAGAAATTTTAGTCAACTAATTTTATTAAAAATGTAACATATTATATTAGTACTTTAATATTTTATAATATTTAATTAGATAATCATATATTATCAAAGTTACTTGTAATAATACATTAATTTATTATTTAATTTTGAATTCCATATTTGATTTTAAATTTATTTTCAATTTACTTATATATGATCTTATGGAAACAATAAAGAGGTTAAGGGTGAAAGCTTTGTTGGAGGTGAATCAGTATAAATTTGTCAGAAATTCTCTATTTTTTATTATGGTTTGTATTCTAATTTTGTTTTTTCTAATTTTATTTTTAACACTTGTACTATTTTTATATTAATCAATGAAGATTTTATAATGTTTTTAATTTTGAATTAATATATTTCCATCATTTTTTATAATATTTTCTATATTTTTTAACCTTTCATTTCAATTCATGGGATTTACAACCATTATATTCAGTTCAATACTTTTAAAAGTTAAATAATATATATAAACTAAAAATTTTGGTTTTCATATATGATTCCCCATATCCATTATTGGGAGGTGATTGGTCAATCAAATTCACATGTTTTACAATGGGGCCTTTTCAAGCCTATTAAAATTTTATAAATTATAAATACAAAAACATGTGGGTCCCCTAATTTCTCTACTACATCCCTTAAAAGGTGGGGTGGATTTGATAAATCCCCTCATTTTACTTGTAGTATTTTTTTGGGATTTTTTCTTCAAAAGCTCTCACGCCAGCTTGGCCCACCCTGTCCCACCGCACATATTTTGAATTTCTAGTTTTGGTCCACATTTCATTAGTATAAACTATATGAATATCTGGTATTAACTCTAAAACATTAGGCTATAACAAAAATTATGCTCGAATTAGTACAACAATTTACAAAATTTCTCTAGTTCTCCTTATAAACGTCTTAAATTGGAATTGAGATTACCATTTCATGATGGGTCTATTGTACCATCATCAATAAACTGGGAATACAACATTTAATAAATATTTTAATACTATAACTATCAGTTACCATATAATACAAGTTTTATAACCCTAACCTATAAGAACAAGATAATGTTTTGACTTATAAGACCATAAATTTTCTAGGGAAAACGTCACAAATGTTATCACGTTGGAAAGATTCCAAGTGAGTATTGAGTAAGATCCAAGTATCTACTTGAATATCCATTATAATAATGGTTTATATGAAAATATGAGTATAAATGAGAAAAAAATAATGCTTAAAGCAATCAATATTTTTCTGTATAAGAATTAAAGTCATTTTTATTAGGTCTATAGAACTAGGAAAATTTTAGAGAAACATTATATTTTTTATTTATGTTATCATAAATAATATTCACAAATCCCAAAATAATTTAATTTTTTGGTTAATAGAAACCATATTAAACATTAACTCATTTCCCATAAAACCCGTTCATGATTTTGATTATACAATTTTATTTTATCTCTCATGTCTTAATGGACTATCCTGGTGTATAGTGATGCAGAAATCACACATAACATGTTGATAACCAACACAGAGAACATATCTAAGAGGAAAATAAAACATCTTCTATCCATTATCTAAAAAGATAGCCTCTTTTCATGATGATGGTGTAAGTGCACCTGATCATCCAATACCTATCTAAGAGTATATGCCTTAGAAGATAATGTACTGATCTAATATTTTATCATCAACTCGACTAATTAAAATCTTGATTTAAAAGAATAAATTTTCAACTAATGTTCAAATATATTTAAACACCTAGATGTTTCTCTTTGTATATGTTTTTATGTTTTCAAGGGTTAAGATTTTTAGAAATGAAAATTTATGAAAATGTTTATAAAATTAGAATATTTTGAATGGGAAAAATATTTAATGATTTATTAAAAAAATCGGGGCAAACAACGACAATTTTGTCTCTCTTCCATATAGTTAACCAAATTTAGGATAATGTCATCAACATAGGAAATATTAAAATTCAGGTTCAATTGATACCATAAGTTGATCTATTAACTACTTTGAATCATTGTCATCATGGTGGAGTTTATTTAATTTGTATTCCTCAACTTCTCCATCTGGATTTGGTTTTTCTGCCAAGGTAGTAGTATCCTATTTGGCCCTCTTTCTATTTTCAAGAAGTTTTATTGGCCCAATAATTTCTCCTCGTTTATAGCCATCTCTTGATGATGGTTTATTGTAAAGGTAATTTGAATAATAGTTAGATAATTTCTCTCTATTTCCACTGCATTGTGGGGGGATTTAGATTAGAGATTCATACCATTGAGATCTACAAAGTGGATCATAGATTCATCCATGAAGAAGTTTGACTGTAAATCATAGGTCAGATCTTGTTCATTAATTAATTAATTAATTCTATTATGAATATCATGGTAGTTAAATTCTATATATCATAATGTAGTAAAAATGAGATGGATTACATAGAGATTCTAGCTCAGATTATTCATAGGGGTTTCAAAAATCAGCATCTTGATATAACACCACACCTACTCTCTCATATTATATTGAAATAAAATTTACTAAGAATCAAAATATAAGTCCTAAAAAGATACAAAGATATAATATAGCACTAGTTCAACCAAAATAAACCATTAATTAAATGTTACCCAAACATTATGACACCTAAAGGGTTATATTGTTTATGCCTTCAGGTGATTAGAATGCCCAATAAAAGAATTCCTATACTCATTGATTTATTTTTTATAGTAATTACATTATAATAAACCTCAAAAATATATGTCAGTTGATATTTATGAGACATAATAGAGAAGAAAAACAAAATTTTATCTCCACCCCTAATGTTCTAACATTTACCAATATTGTTTCTTTCTTAGGCGGTATGATAGAGGAACCTTATTTATCATTCTCTACCTCATAAATTATTTTCAAATGGGTTAAAAAACACATTTTCACCCACTATGGTTAGGTCTTCGGTTTTCAAAAAAATATCATACCATGTCAAAGACAGATTACCATAAGGCTCCTTAGACTGACAATACCATTAGTTTATCTAGAAACACATAATTTAATCTTTGATTTTGATACCATGTGAGGAATCTCATGCCAAAGATATCTGTATTTATAAAATATAAACATTATATATCACAAATGTTCATTTAATCGTAGAATCCAAAAGATTGTTGTCTTTGAATAATAAAATCATAAAAATTTATTTCAAAATTTTTGAACATTTATCCCTAATAACACCATACTAGATTCCATATTACAAATCTCATAGATTATACACAAATAAATAACTTAGGGAATAGAAAACATAATAAATTTGTCTTCTTAAATTCTTAGTTAGGGAAAATATATCAACAAATCATAACGGGTTAGAGTATAAGCATACAATTAAACATGACCATGAGAGTAATAAATGAAGAAAAGGAACATAAGATGATATGGTTTTTCCACAAGGAATAATATAAGGACATGTAATCTCTAATGATAAAACATAAAATATGGAATAAGATTGTGGAAACATATTATAATAAATATAATACCGCGAGAATAATATATGATTATAGAAATGTGGCATAAGTATAAGAATGAGAAATAATACCACAGTGGGTTAGAAATTTACATTGTTGTCTCTCATAAAAAAACGGGTTAGGAATCAACATCCATGTTTCCGATAACATAGTGGGTTAATAATTGACGTCCTTCTCACCCATAACATTGCGGGTCAATAATTCACTTCCCTATCTACGATAATTATCTCATGAGAAATAAAACACTACAAAATGAATTAGGAGGATAAACATGACCCCAATTGTCTAATAATGATAATCCATATGATTTGTTTCTACACATAAATCCCATCATATATCCTAGACTAAACAATCTATATAAATAAAAAAATCATTACATTTTTAATGGTATGACATAAACTGACCTCAAGAGTTATATCGTTTGATACCCATCATTAAATCACCCAAAAAGTGTATGTTATAAGAAAATTTAAAGGTTTTTTATGAATCATTACTCCACTAGAGATATATATTTTTGTACATAAATAGGAAGATTTATGTAAAATCACAAAAAGATTTCATAAAATATTTTTAACATTATCTTAAAACAATGATGTGTTGAGTAACATTCAAATGTTTCTATCGAGAAGATTACATGGGAAAAAATGAAAAATAATTTTCAAAGGAATATCAATAATGGAGCATTAAAAATACATAATTCTTTTCAAATTAATTTTGGAGTGCAAGATAAAGCATATGATCATGAAAGAAAACCACTCTAATATTTTAAAATATATTTGTTCAATCCTAAACCTAATAAAGGATAATAAAACATTATTTTAAAAAGTGA
Organism: Viscum album; assembly: GCA_963277665.1. Taxonomy (NCBI): domain Eukaryota; kingdom Viridiplantae; phylum Streptophyta; class Magnoliopsida; order Santalales; family Viscaceae; genus Viscum; species Viscum album. The sequence goes on from OY728137.1 coordinate 1,422,208,808, forward strand.
TAAAGAGAAATAAGAAGATCTCATGAGATAGTACATATTTTATTTTCAAAACAACGCATTAATTCATTTTCTAAAAAAATTACAGGGAATATAAATTTTCAACAAATGGGATGAGTTATATTCTTGACAACATTGTATTTTTATAAAGAAATATATCCATCAATGAAGAATTGAGGTAACAATAATTTGAAAAGTAATTCATTATAATGAAATGTAAATACATAAAAAATTATATTATATAAAATATAATTCGATAATAAGGTAGATTTATCCCAATATATAAGAATAAATTTTGATAAGAATGATCATAAGTCATTGAGGGGAAATTGAGTTACCAAAACCCTAATGTATTTGGTAACATTTCAATCAAAAGTATTTGAATGAAAAAATATTATATAGATCCCCAAATAAATTTAATTTTATGGTAATTATGATATAAATACCTTCATGGGATGTATATATATGATATAGATTAAAATATGTGTATGACACACAAAAATCTCTAGTGGGAGGAAAACTGAGATGAGAACCCATGTATTTACTCTCAAATTAAGTGAAATTTATTTAAACTTTTGTATAATAAAAATAACCATCTTATTAACTTAATTTATAACCTTATTTAATATATTAGTTATTCTATAATTTATTTTTAGTCATTCATTATACTATTTTTTATTATTTATTGTTTACTTTCATCATCAGATTCAGTTATTTTGAATTTTTTATCACATGCTTTGTAATATCAATATAGATCCGTTTACTTTGATGAAAATATAATCTTTACTATATTAATTATGTTAATTTAACATATTTTATATGATAATTTATAACATTATAATTTCATTCCATTATATTTATTTTTTTGATTCAGTAAGATTAAATCAATGGTGAGCTTGTTACGGTAAATTTTTATGAATAAAAGGAAAAATATTAATAATGATTTAAATATAAATATTAAAATTATAGAATAAAATAAAATTTCTACATATTAATATCATATCATAAATTTAATTATGTTTATATATTCAATCATGATATAAATTTATAGCATCAATCATATAAGTGGTTAAACCGAATAAAACATGAAAATATTATAATCAATGGATTAATATGATTTCAAAGAAATTATAAAATTATATTTTAAAATGGTATTACCAAAATTTTATTAAACCTATAAATCATTAGTGTTATTATCTAAAGGATGAATAGAAGATAATATTTTACCAGTAACAAAGATAAAATCATTTTTTTATTGGTATGCTCATTTTAGGCGGTTAAATTTACAATGATCAGTTATAATTAATATTATATTAATAAGTTATATTTTATCAATAAATAATATTAATATCATCAAAAACCCTATTTATCCATAAAATTAATTTTATAATCATCCATGAAATGTAATGATGAAAAATGAAACACATCGCCCATTGAAGTGGCAGTCCGCAGGTACGTACGAGCAACATTTATTTAGGTGGAATATTATTTCTCATTATATAATAATAATTATTTCATAAATATCATATTTAGTCAGTAAATAAATCATTATAATCATCAATGTTTTTTTGTGATGAAAAATAATGTATGTCATTCTTAAAAGTGATAGTTTTCACATAACACAAGTGATTTTTTCATTTTTCAAATGGATTAGATGGGAATAGATAATGTTTATTACATTTATATAATAAAATATAAACACAATAATGATATTTAGGATATTAATTTGATATTTTTATAATATGTTTTTAGGACAACAGATGATAAAAATAGAGAAGTGAAATATAGGGAGTGTAAAATACTCACATTGAGAGCTTGAGTATTCTCATGAAAGACAACTTATAAATAGAGTAATTGGAGATTTTTTTGTTACATTATATTATAATAATTATTGTTAGATCAATTATAGGATATTAATAACCCAAATATAATGATCTCACATTTAAGATAAATTAAACCTATGATAAACCCAGAAATAAAGAAGCAATTAAACAGTGTCACTTACACCAAAGAACCATTATATCATTAAAAATCTCATTTATATGATTTTTAGAGAGATTGATGAGGGGAAAAAATTATTCCAAATCCATAGTGTATCCATGGGTTTCAACTAAATCATCCAATGATTGTTTGGGATCTGTCTTCTCTCCAAAATATGTCATTACTTATAATTTAAAGGGGAAGATGAATGTGAGCTACGGTTCTTGGAGAGTTTTGGCCATGAATGAGGATCTCAATATATCCCACACATACATCGTCATTTGCTAGTAGGGTTCATAAATTCCCTGAGCATCGATTATGAAATAATTAATTCATATAATTATAACCCATGTATTAATTCCCCATATAATTCACTCATCATATGTATAAATTACTTTAACTCCCATTTTTTCGTCATAAGAAATATTTTATCTTAATTATTGTTTTTTGGTAAAATAAAATGATAAAAATCATTTTTTTCAATCACATGTTTTATATAATAATATTCCCTTATTTTCTTGAAAATCATATTTTTTATAAAATTTAATATATATATATATATATATATATATTTATAAGGATTTAGGTCATATATCTATTCATCTAAAAGTTTCACTAAAGCATAATAAACTTTCTTCCATTTCACCATTTATTTTATAATATGTAATAAATTGTGAAATAATATATAAATCTCTTTTAGCATATATTTAAAAATAATTATTGAAATCTACCATCTATTTCACTTTGTATCACTCCACATGTAATACCTTGTTAATACACTTCCAATATAATTATGGATTAATTATAAAATAATAGTATATTGGATATCTAAGTGAAAATAAATCCCTATTTAGTCAGCCACTAAATGTGACCCCACAGTCGTTCGTATAACTGAAAATAAATATGAGTCATTGGTTCCATATGTGTAAGAAAAGAGTGTCCTATAGAAAATTTTCAATTCTATTAAAAATAATAAAGGGTATGGAATAAACTTTATCAAAAAATCAATCTAAATACTTATACCCAATAGTATACATTAAATGATAACAAGTGTTCTCATATTGTTTCCTTTTTTAAGGAATTGGGTGACCATGGGATATAGAGTCGGTCAATTTCAAATATCTGACCGGTCTATTCTTGTATCTCTAAGAATATACTGATCTATTTGATTAATAGATCATGTGTTATTCTTCCTTCTAGATAAGCACACCACGTTTAATTTTTCTATATTGATGTATAATATCTACGTTTCTCAACACACTACCACAATCTATCTTAATCAATGGCCCAAATGTCATACTCATCATATGAGAGGAAAAATGGAATCTTTTTAAGCTATAATCAAGGACATGGAAAAAAAACTCAACTACCCGTATTATAAAATCAAATATGTGGACTTACATAAGTAGGGTATCAAATTATAGAGGATATTATTCTTGGTTTTTCTCTAATGTTGTGTATTGAGGACTAAAATATTATCTATCCACCTAAGTGTACCAAAGATATTTGCATGATACTCCATGAGGTATACATAGTGGTTTATCGAGTGCATGAAAATAATATTCTATTCATTTTCATATGCCTCGTGATTTTATTTTGTATCTTTATTCATGAATCCTACTCACACTAATTATAATATATCTTCATAAAATATAATACTCCATGAAGAACATCAGAGGGATAAACTCAGAGTCATAATTTGAGATGTCAATAATCATTACACTTCACAAAATTTATATGTACAAATAAATTTTCATAGAAAATATGAATTAATGATAAATGGTTGTTTAATTTAATATTATAAAATTTAATATTGTTAAAATATTTATGAATATTTAATAAAACCATCATAAGTACCTTTTTATTTAATCATATATTGTATACAACTATATGATAATTTTGTTTTCTACACATTTTTGATATTGTTAACAAATTATATCATATAAAATCTAAATCACATCTCTATATGAAAATCTCATAAAACACTCCTTCTAACCCTATATTGAGAATCATTTGTGATGTAATCTAGTTTGAATAATGTTGAGATATAGGTATTATATTCCTAATATTTCAACATCTTAAACATTATAAAACCTCTTATATTCAGAACATAAAAAGTTATGATTTATACTTTTGTAGTATACTTAGATTTATTTTTATGTTTATCATGATCATCCTTGGAATCCTATTTCATCAGGATTTTTCATTTACATATTGAGACTACATAAAATTTTATTTTACTATTATATCCTAAATATCATTAGATATTAATTAAAATTTACTTTAGAAATATATTGGGGTAATTGTTTTTTACCTTTGAACTTCTCTATGTCCATATACACTCTCACTAGCCACTTACAAATTATATATATTTTTAAATATATTTCTATGACACAAAAACCCCATTGTGTTAGGAAATAACTTGTATTCATTTAGTATAAATATAAAACAAATAATCTATTATTTGTAAATCATATATTTTATTCAATGTGATTGGAATATTTCTATTTAGAGAGGATTATTTTATTAAAATATATCATTGACGGATGTTGGTAACATATTCCCTCATATTTTAATAAAAAACAGGATAAAACATTTAACCAAATATTCTTCTCCAAAATTTTTATAAAAATGTATGAATCTGGAACAATGTGTATACAGTAAATCATCTCTAACTTTTTAACAATAAATCATTATAATCAAGAAACTTCTCTATTCACATAAGATAAATCATATGAAGATATAAATAATTTATATAGTTTCATTTGTATGGGATACAAGCCCACTGGGCCTTCGGACTATGTTATGGGTCTCCCTCTACCCAGTGAAAAGAGGTCTTTTCTTAGATTTAATAATAAAATGTGGCTTCGGCCACAACCTTTCAAAAAAAAAATATGATCATGATAATTAATTATTCATTCATATGTATGTACTCTTTACTTAATGAATGTAAACTTCATTATCAAACAATTATTCATTTGATTTTAAACTTTTAGATATATGAAAAATATATAAAACATATATTTGGAATTATATAACATTCAATATTTAATAACTAATTTCTATAGCATCCATGATATATCGGAAAATTTTATGTATTTATACTAACTCTAATAGGTATTCCAAATAATCCCATCATAGGGAATTATTATTCTTCCTTCTTAATAAAACTTGTTTTTATGATCTTGATTAGCTTTTTGAAGATATGTTTTTAATTTTTTCAACAAAATTTTATTCTTGTACTTTGATATTTTACCCACATGTACAATCAAAATGATAATTTAGTTCCTAAAAAAATATTCCAAGTTCATGTACATACCCAACACTCTGATAATATTAGGTAAATGGGTTTTGAAACTTATCATATTATCAAAACATTTCCTTATATGACAATATGAAAAGTTTCCTCACCAGAATAATCCATTTTTCATATAATCCCATTGAATTGTTAAATTAATCACTTTATGCTTCTACAAGAATCTATATTCACTTATTGGAAAACATAAAAACTTTTTTATTAAGGAAGAATCTATTCTGAATCATGGAATTTTATTTAAGAACATTCATTAAATTTCTAATCATTCTTAGGAACTTTTCTTACGTTATTATACATTAGGGTTATCTTGAATTAAGTTTTTTCTTATTAAGGATTCTATCAAAACCTTTGTCTAGAGGATTATGATGATATTTATCTATAATAAGTGTCTATATTATTTGATTATCATGTATCATTTACATTTAATAAGGACTCTAATTAAATGGGATCCCACTAAAATGATTACCCCTTTTGAAAATCCATCATAACCATTAGTGTTCTAAGATCAATATTTCACTAAATATTGACTCCAAATTTGTATTAATGATTCCATGTAGTTATTTAGGTTGGTAATTATCCCAATAATATCATATAATACTCTTGTATAGCTTTGTATAAAACCCTCTATCAAATCTATTATATGGACATGGTCACCTTTATTCCTCTAGTATCCCATCCCTTGTGGTTTCCCAACATTTGTAACCCAAATAAAATGATTGAATATATTAACAAAAGATAACCCATAGAAACCCAAATCTATTATAACCCACCTAAGGAAGATCAACTATTACTCGTTAAATTCTTACTATAAAAAATAATTCAGGGGAACAATTATTTAGTAAAACCTACGCAATTGAATGATCGATTTCTTGACAAGTGTCGTGTTGGGAAGAATCTCACACATCGAATATGAAGGGGATTTTAATCTCAAAATAATATATCATGTTAATACATTTTATATACAAAAGATTTTAGTAGTTTAGTATGGAATTAAATTTCCTCCACAAAATCAATATGTCCAATCTGTATTGATGTGTAACTCTTTACACAACCAACATATTGGTTAACCATAACCAATAATATATGTAATAAAAATTCACAAATATAAAGCTACAAAATATGTATAAGGTACATGAGATCGTCATGTATATATTTAGAGTTATATTAGATTCAAAATGCCCACAAGAGTTTTCAAAGAGTGAAAGATAGACAACCCCATCCACATTCATAGTCATGGATAGCCTCCGAGAAAACAGGTAGTCTAGCCCCATGTCCTTCTACCCATGGATACTTTAATCAAGAGAGAATTTAGTTCCTCAAAACTATAAGACATGGAATGAACAAAAAATATTCAACAACTGAATTAAAGTTAATAACTATAATTAAAAAATGAGGTCAATGTATATGAAAAACTAAATTAATTAGAGTCAACACTATCATGTAGCGAAACGGTTATTCCAATATTTTGTTTAAAATTTTAAACAAATACATACACAATTTTCACATTTCATAAACAATTTACTAAACATGAATATAGTAGAGAATAACATTTAAATAAATTTATAATTCAAATATTTAAACATGTTATAAATATTTATAAATTGTTTATAAAAAATGAAAATTGTAAACCCTTTTATAATTGTCATTTATAATATTATAGACATTCTATAATTTTTAATATAAAAAATATATATTCATTTCAGTATAAATTCTTGAATATTTTTAATTATATACCATTTACAATATAAATATTTTATATTTTACCAAATATAAACTATTTATAATCCAATTTCTATGATATAAACATTTTACATAATCTAAATATCATATACATATTGATTTTTTAAACTATGATCATATCAATCATAAAAAAAATTACGTAGCACAAATTTGTTCCAAATAATGACAATTTTAATTTATAAACAATTAAAAATAATTAATTATGAACAATTCCTAAATTGAATATTTTATATTTTTTCATTATTTCATAATTTATAACCATTTATAAATTATCACTGATTATATTTAAATGAAAAAATATATTTCTATATTTAATATAATTTCAATATAATTTAAATGATATTTAAATATTAAAATTTAATATTTTTGGATAAAATTTTTCATATAAATTTATTTATTTAGTTATAAATAATTTATAATTTATTAATTTATAGAACTTTTATAAATTAAAATATTCCCAAAATAACTTTAATAATGATTTAGACACATTTAATAAATCATAAAATCCATTTAAGAATTTAAATTAATTTTTAAAAAACTTTTCTCTTTAACCTTATGTATAATCCTTATTCTAGATAAGGGTAAACTCCTTCTACCCTTAGACAAAGACTCTGCATAAGGGGAAAGTAGTTCTAGGGCCCTTACATAAAGGTATCACTCCATGACCTATACACAGTACAATTGTGTAAAGGTAAGACCCTTATGTGAAAACATCATGTAAGTTTAATTCATGATATACCATTACATAGCCTTTTGGAACTACTGCATAATGGAAATACCATTAATTATCCCTTTAAAAAATTGCGTGACCTTTACACATAAAGGTAATCACATTTACAGAAACCATTTGCAACAGGGTAATCCTCGGGTGTCCTTACATTTATTAGGGTATTATTTTGTCACCCAAAAAAATTTTATTTTAATTAGGGAAAGGTCTTGGATACCTTTAAGCATCCAAACTACATAAGGGTAAACCTTGGTGTACATTTATGTAGACCAATATATAAGGGTAAACCGTTTTCGGGATTTTCAAGAAACATGTTAAATAATGCCATTTTTTCAATTTCTTCTTCATTTAAATACATAGTTTAATAAATATAATTCATTAGTAACACTTTTTACAACAATTGGGTTTCATTAGAGATGAATATTGATTATTATATCTAGAACAAGCGACTAAAAACACAAATAAAATGATCTTTTATGAACGATAAATGAAACCTATGATGAAAATTGAAATGAAGAAGCTATAAAACGTGGAATAAATTGCACTAAAGAATCATTTCATCATTTTAAATATCATTTGGATGAGTTATCACTAAGAGGATAAAAAATAATCCCACCAGTATTGTGTATCCATGGGTTACACTTGAATAAATGACATTTGGATGGAATCCATCTTCACCCCACAGTATGTTCGTACCTCTAATGAAAAGGAGGAAGATAATTGAAATCTATTAGTTTTAGAGATTTTACAAAAGAATTAGGATCTCTATCTATCCCAGACTTCCATCATTATATGAAAGTATTCAATATAAATTCCTCAGGCAAACTTCTAGACAGTGGAATCACTAATACAAGTGTTTTTAATGCATTTATCAATGCCTTGACTAATTTTTTCATTATATGGATGAAGTCATTTAACTCCCATAAGATTCATATTATAGAAAAGAAACTTTATATGACATATTATGTGGGAAAAATGATATCAATTTATCATTTTTCTATAATCACAAATTGTATAAAAAATTATACCCTTATGAGTATCAAAATAATAATTTGAATATAATATATATATATATATCATACATATAGATATATAAGCTTTTAAGGAACATTTCAATCAATTTTTGGAATCCAATGTCTACTAAATTAGTCTGCGGATTCAAGTAGATGAAAAATCAATTGGGTTTCAAGGGTCTTTCTAAGGCTATGTGTGGCTTAAAGAAGGTTGAATTGAGATCCTATTGTAGGGGAAAAACGAATACATTTTCCATGCAATTCAGTAAAAGGTGTTGGGTAAAGATGGATAAACATGGAATTTAGGTGAGTTAGGTGAAGAATGTCTGGTGGCATATGTGGGTATGACTTTTAATCATAAAAAAGTCATATATATGGTCTATAATTCAAATAAACATAATAAAATTCAATCTATTATAAGTTTCCCTTATTAAACATAATTAAATTTAAACCATGTTATTTATTTTTCACTAAAAATATAAGGTGTCCCCTCTTAAAAACCATTACATGATGAATAATATTTCTCAATTCATTTAATATTATTCAATTATTAAATATTATTAAATTAAATTTTAAATTAAATCATATGATATATAGAAAACAATTATTTTCAAGATAAATTATTTTATATACAATAATTATATTTACTAATATTGTTGAAATGTTAAATGAGTATTAATATATTTTTTTATTATTAAACAAAATATTTAAATTAGTACATAAAATAAATTTATTTAATTTATTTTTATAAAAATTATAAAATTATTCATTTTAAATAACTCATTTATCTTACCGTGGCAATTAACATTAACCATAGTAAATTAGTTCTATGAATAAAATTAAAATTAAACATAGAAAATAGTTCTAAAATGATAATTAAAATATTAAAACCATTTATCATATTAAATTTCAATATGTGATCAAAGTTAATAATTATAAAACTGTTCAAAATGCATAAAAATATTATTTAAAAAATGCATTTTTATACCCAAAATAAAATTCTTCATACTACTTTCCTAATAATAACTATGAGAATATTGTTAATTTATTTCATTGTGTATGTTGTCAATAAATTTCCTTAAAATAATTTTTTATTAGTGAATAATTTTGTTAACATAAAAATACACATCACTTTTTGTAAAATATTTCATTAAAAATACCAATTTTATAATACATGAATGTATCCCAAATGTAATTAATATTAATTATTTATATTACAATAAATTTATTTTATCAATATATTAATATTAAAATATTCCCTTAAATGTTATCATATAATAATATTTTAATGCACAAAAATATTTATAATTAAATATTCTAATTAAATATTATATTTATGTTTTGTTATTTATTATTTTTATGATATATTAATTGAATTTTTTACTAAAAATAAAAAACATCAGAATACTTATTGGTTACATGTTTATCTAATTATTGTATATCCAATGACCAAATTTAGAAAGAACATATTTCTAATAACCATATTTATAATAGTTAGGTTGGTTCCTATATTAATAATTACTAAAATTATTCACATCATCCATTATCTATTCTCAAAGAACACCTGTCATTCTATATTATGGATTTTTCATAATGCTCTCACCTTTCATGATTTTCATTCTCATTGTAGGTTTAGTTCATTTCATGGTGATTCTCAATGGTGAAGATGATCTTGGGGATTTCTAAATTGTGAAAATATTATTCTTTTCAATTTATTGACTTCTTTTAATTTATGTACTTTTAAGGGATTTCATCATCTATAGTATAGAGTAATCCATGGAATGAATTTCTTAGTTTCAAATACTTTTGTAGTCATTTACAATTATCAATGAATATGGTGTTTTTAGTTTTGTTGGATCAAATTATACTAAATAATCACAAGAGGGGGGTGAATTGTGTCTTTTCAAAAATCATTGTGAGATCATGTTTTGTCCTTTATCATCATTCAGATAGATTAATGCAGTGGAAATATGATGTACAAGGACACACAATGTATAGCGGTTTGGGGAACAGAAGTCCAATAGTCTACTCCACCAACGCTCTACTCCGTGAGCTTGGTGACTTTCACAATCTGGTCATCGTTTCAACAGACTTTTCAACAACAGAGTATAGACAACGACAACTTTACAATCTAAGGAAAAACAAAGACTTCTAGTTCACTTATAGAACCTAAAAAGCTTAGTACGAGAAGTTGTTCACTCAAAAATTGAAAAGAAATATTTTTATACTTTGAAAATACTTTCCAGATGTTGTTCACTATTGCAACAACATGCAATTGATAGTAGATAGATCATTTCCTTCAGAAATAATGAACTTCAAAAAAGAGTCATTCTGAGTCGATCCTATTTTAGTAAATATAGAAATATAATCCACAACTTTAATAGTAGTAGATTCCTAGTAGATCATCGATGTATAACGAGTGAATCTTCTATCGTGATTCTTCTTCTTCAATAAACATAGCATTGTCTCTCCTTTAAATCATCAGGTCTATGTTTTTTATAGTCTCTGTTTTTCTTCCTTTTTTATGAATGATCAATTTTTTACAAACCTTCTCCCCCTTTATTGAGTTCAGAAAATATCATATATAATAATGACGAGCACTTCTCCTGCAAATTTAGATCCAAAAAAGTCACCTTTTCACTCGTGATATTCAAAAATTTGAATTTAATGAGTAGTCGTAATTTCCCTGAAGACTCGGAAAAAAATTTTAATTTTAATTTGATCATTAAACCATTGATAAATGGATTTAAATCTGTCAAATTAGCGTAAAAAATAGCTTTAAATATGGCTTCAAATCAGCCTAATAATCATCTTGTTGGTCGTTGCAAAATAATATAGACTTTAAAATATCTAACGCCAAACATAAGGCTAAGTTTTATAGTATGCATCCTCTAAACGTAACTTAGATCATAAACGTAAGATTGATGACGTAGCCTTCACACGTAAGGTTTTCAACGTATGGTTGATCATAAAATTAAGGTTCATGTCACTTTCTTCAAACATAAGGTTGAAATATCCATAATTTTATAATCTTCCAAATGATAGATACTTGATCATACTTTTCAAAAAATGTATGGTTGTTTAAAAAAGTAAGGTTGATGAACCGTACATTTGAGAAACAAACATAACATTTAACACTTACACATGGTTCTACTTCAATACTTTTCTTATATCCCAACATAGATTTCCTTCCTAACGTAGGGTTATTTTTCGTAATTTTCCTATAACGTAAGGATTATTTGACATACATTTCTCTTATCTTATAAATTATACACCTCATTTCATCCTTAGACTAAGTCTCTCTATGTAGGGTATGAACTGTGTTTCTAGAATGTGCTAATGTAGATTCTAAATATAAAGAGCATGAATTGTGTTACCAGAATGTGCTAAATGCGAATACCATAGAAATTAATTATCATTGATCAAGAATCTAAATATTTATTTCAAAAATAAAAATATAATGAATAATAAATTCCTAAAATATTCATAAAAAATAAAATCATTTGAAAAAAATTAAGGGTATTTGTGAGTATCAAAATTATCATAAATAGATAGAGTATTGGTCTCAAAAATCCCCCCTTTATAAAACAACATTATTTATTGTTGAAAACAACACTTTCTCAAAAATCTACCCCTTTTTGATGATAAAAAAACCATAAAATAACCAATGAAATTAACTTAAAATAATTAATTACATATTGTTTTGAATTTTGAAAAGATAAATAAAATATTAGATTTAACTTAATTTCTCCCTTTAATTTATTCATTTTAATTTCTCCCCCAATAAAAAAATTAAAAAGACCAAAAAAATGTTGTGTTTATCCAAATTTATCCACCTTTTGTGATATCAAAAAGAATTAAAATAAATAGAACATAACACATATTAATATAGCACTGAATGTAAGTAAATTCTATAAGTAATTGTTTATAAATTTGTGAATCTAGATTACTGGCTTAGCTAAACAAGGATAGTAAAACAAAATAAATATAATGATACAAATTTTCATTAAAAGTAAAAAATTGATAAATACAGGAATCAAGGTTTGGTCAGGGTTCAGATAGAGTCTATCTAATTCGAACGACTTCCTAGATTTCTAATAGCTACTCCCTGAGTCTTCTCATTATTCCATCACTAATCCTTACAATAATATCCTTGCTATCTTGAGTCATAAGAATGACTTCTATGAGGTTGACTATGAAAAACTCATGTAGTATTTCTTTCTTATCCAAAAATAAAGACAACTTCTATGTGAATTTATTTAAGATAGATCTTATTCTAGGTTCATATGAGGTGAGCTGATCAACCAAAAATTTCTAATTGTCAAACTGGACTGATAAAGGGGCACTATTGCATTGAAGATCTTGCAATCTATCATTCATGTTGCTCATTGCAACTGTGATATCCTGAAACCCTCTGATTAAATCATTAGAATTAAATGATCCACTAGCTTTACTAGTCCAGACAGATACAAATTTTTTCTCCATTAATAATTTTAGATCTAAAAAATATGACTTCATAAAAATTTCATACTTTAATTTTCAAACCCATTTAGCATATCCTTCTTAAAAAATCCATCTTCTTGCTTGGAAATTGGACTATTTTGTAGCCTCTGGAATTTCAGTTGTTCCTTTCACAATGTTCTCCTTAGAGCAACATTCTCTTTCTCCATCCTCTACAATTTCGGGTACATTTCTTCATCTTTATTAGTTTTTATTTCAGGGATACTTTGTGCTTGATTCTCCTTTTCAGAATGAAAGCGATGTACCAACACTAGGGGTAAGGATTCAGAATCTTCTTTGTCTATAGATTCTTTAACAAGTAGGTCCACAGTTTTTTCTTTTTAGTCTTTTCCAGACTCTTCAACAAAAAAACCATCTTGAAGAACCTTTGTTTATAATTCTGGAAGATTTTCATCCTGTATATTAGTAATCACTTCTTCTATTTGAATCTCTTGAAGAATTTCACCAATAGCTAATTGTGGACAGGTCACTTCAACTCCAGGCACTTCTTCTTGTTCAATGTCAACATCAGCTTCTGGTTCTATTCTTTCAACTTCAATTCTTTTAGGATCATCTTCTGTAATAGCCACATAATATTCCTGAGTCTCTCTTTCAGCTTCTTCTTGAATTATAGATTTAATCTGAGGTTCTTCCACTATTTTTGACCACTCATAAATAGCTTCCATTGATTTTTCAATAGAATCTTCTCTTAAAAAACTGTAAGAGAGTAAATCCCTTGTTGTCAGTACAGGGGAAACAAGTTCCTCATTAAAAGTTATTTTTCATTAAGTATAAATTACCTCATTACCTATTTGTTCTTGAGTGTATTTAGTTTCAAATATTATTCTTCTTACAGCAGTGATTACTCTCGATTCAGCCTATCTCTCTTTGGACTTAGCAGACTGAGCTTGAGCACTATCATCTTCTCCAACTGCTCCTTCTGGCAAAAGATTCACTTTTAATGTGATCTAAAAATAGAAATTTTTTTGTAAAGTTCCACCATTGAAATCATTACTATAATGAAATCTTACTCTGGCATCCACCAGTCTCACCATATCCTTTTTATACAAAAGATTGGAAATGAAATTATCAAAAGTGTATAAATTAATTCTAGCTTCACTATGACAACAATAACTCAGGTACCCGAACATGTGCCTAGGAAAATTTAGTTTTATATTACTGAGAAAAAGATACATTATTTAAATATCAGTATACAATATCTTCTCCATCTCTAAAATTCTTTGGGTTATCCCTGTTTGAACAAACTTCACTAGAATCTTCAGATCTAGTTCCAAATCCTTAACGAACATTTTCCTTATATTAGTAGATCCAAACATAAAAGACATAATGTCTTTATATTTATGCACATAATCTCCTATATTTTTAAAATCAAAATGAAACACTCCCTCATGAGGGAAGTTTAGTATCTGACTAATTTCAACGGAAGAGATCAAAACATCTCTATCTGCTATCTTAGACATCATGGTGTCAGAATGATCTCCCAAACTGAAGTGAACTTTTTTAAAGAAATATCGAAGTTCTACCTCATACAAAAATTTGTATTCTCACTATTGAAGGTCTTTTCGAGATTCTAAAACAACAGTTCTCGTTTTAACCATAAGTTCTTCTGAAATAGACATTCTAAATCAACTACCTTTCCCTGTAAGATTTTCCATCCTTCTGAGCACTGTTTCTTGGCATTGCGGGTCTCAGCCTCATCATCTCTCTTTGTCTTTTCCATTTATGTGATAATATATGAAGGATTTAAGGTTAATGTTTTAGAGGTTCTATGATTTGGGTTGACAAGTAGTGGTGTAGTCTCGTGGGTTTGAAAGGGTTTTAGTGGAAATGAATTGGTTCAGAATTTGAAATTTTTTTGACAGCCTTCATTCCCATGTTTTCATTAATCATTACATATATTTTAAATATAAATAAAATTGATTACATGGGGCAAAGAAAGAAAAACATATTATTTTTGAAAACAAATAACTAAATTATTTTAAAAATTATTAAAATAATGAAACAATATAGTAAAATAAAATGTTATTTAAAATTAAATAAACATAGATCCCCCATAATAAAATCAAACATTGCAGTGGGAAGTGGTTTAAAAAAACATCAGATAATTTAATTTTAGTACTTAAAAGTTCCAAATATATATCCTTTTTAAGAAAATGATATCTTAAAAAATTATGTCTGATATCAAGATGCTTAGTTTTAGAATGATTAATAGGATTTTTTGAAATATTTATAGCACTAGTTTTTTCACATAAAATAGGTGTATTATTAAAATTTAGTCCAAAGTACATAAGAGTGTTTTTCATCCACAACACTTGTGCATAGTAACTAACAGCAGAAACATATTCTGCCCCAGCTATTGACAAGGGAACTGAATGTTGTTTCTTACATTACCATGAATGTTTGGATTTCCCTAAAAAGTGACAAGTACCCAAAGTGCTTTTCCAATATAATCTACAAATCCCAAAGTCTTCATCTGAATTTGAAATAAAATTAAAATCATATGTTTTGGGATAAAGACGAGATTGAAAAATAGTTCTTTTTAAATATCTAAAAATTCTTTTAACAACAGTTATATGAGATTATTTAGGATTTAAATGAAATCTTGCACAAAGACATACTGAATATATTATATCTGGACTGCTAGTAGTTGATATAATAAACTACCAATCATGCATTTATATAACTTGTTGTCAACTGACTTTCCATTTTCATCTAAATCAAGTTTTATATAATTACACAAAGTAGTAGTATATGTCTTGTTGTTTTCAAGTCCAATTTTTTTTAATAAATTAGTAATGTATTTGGTTTGATTCAAAACATTTCCCAAATCTTTTTGACAAATTTGAAGTCCAAAAAAGAAATTTAATTCTCCCATCATGCTCATTTCAAATAATTTTAACATTATCTTTGAAAACTCATGACATAGGGACTTATAAGTTGATCCAAAAATTACATCACCAAAATAAATTTGAACCAATAAAATATTTTTATTTACAGTTTTCTTAAAAAGTGTTGGATCTGCAATTCCAACAGTAAAATCATTTTTCAATAGAAAAGAGCTTAATCATTCATACGAAGATCTAGGTACTTGTTTAAGGCAATAATGATATTTAGTATGTTTAAAAACATAATCTGGTTTTTGATAATTTTCAAAACCAGGAGGTTTCTCAACATTTAATTCCTCCATTAATTAACCATTTAGAAAGGCAGGCTTATCTTCCAACTGAAAT
This sequence comes from Viscum album, assembly GCA_963277665.1. Classification (NCBI taxonomy): domain Eukaryota; kingdom Viridiplantae; phylum Streptophyta; class Magnoliopsida; order Santalales; family Viscaceae; genus Viscum; species Viscum album. The sequence continues at coordinate 1,422,225,332 of OY728137.1, forward strand.
ATTTTAAATTTCATATGAGATTCATATGATAAAAGGATTCTAATGGCTTTTAATCTAGCTACAAGTGCAAAGGTCTCACCAAAATCTATACCTTCTTCCTAATTATATCCTTTTTCTACAAGTCTTTCTTTATTTCATGTTATTATTCCTTGATCAACTTGCTTATTTCTAAAGACCCATTCAGTTCCTATCACTGGATAATTCTGCTGTCTTTCAACCAATTCCCAAACATCATTTCTTTTGAACTGGTTTAATTTTTCTTGCTTTTCTATCATCCATATTTCATCATCTAAAGCATCTTCTATAGACATGAATTCTAATTGGGATAGAAAGGCATAAAATTCTACAACATTCCCTATATTTCTTCTGGTATTTATTTCTATGTCTATGTCACCTATTATATATTCTAAAGTGTGATTTTTTAGGGTTCTAGTCTGTCTAGGTAGTACACTCATAGATTCTTCAGTATCTTGTTCTTCTGAACTAGACATAATTTCATTTATATCTTTTTCAAAATCATTTTTCATGTTCTCAAGTCTCATGTTATCATTAGAGTCAGATTCATCCATTTGATCTGTCCTTTTCTAAAAGAGATCAGATTCATCAAATTTCACATGAAATTATTTTTCAACAATCCTTGACTTCTTATTATAGACTCTATAAGATCTGGAGGTAGCTGAATATCCTATGAAAATTCCTTCATCTAATTTGGGATCAAACTTACCAAGATTGTTCTTGGTGTTCTAGATGTAAACCTTGCATCCAAAAACATTAATGTAATTTACATTACGATTTATGTTATTCCAATGTTCATTGGGGGTATTTTTCAAAAGAGGTCTAATTGAAAATCTATTCATTATATAGCAGGTTATGCTTACAGCTTCGGCCCAAAAATAGGTAAGAAGACTGTATTAATTTAGCATAGTCCTTGCCATTTTCTGAATAGTCCTATTTTTTCTTTCAACAATTCCATTTTGTTGTGGTGTTATTGGTGTAGAGAAGGTGTGTTTAATACCCATATTTGAGAGGAATGAATTAAATTCCTAATTCTCAAATTCTCTACTAGGATCACTTCTTGATGAAATTATTTTAAAACATTTGTCATTTTGAATAGTTTTACAGAATCTTTCAAAAAAATGTAAAAGATTAATTTTTAAATTTTAAAAACACAATCCATGTAAATCTTGAATAGTAATCAACTAAAACATATACATATAATTTACCAGCCGTGCTTTCTACTCATGAAGGTCCCAACAATTCCATATGGATACGTTCTAGAGGTTTAGATGTAGCAATTTTGTTAACAGATATGAAGGTTGATTTGTGTTTCTTTCCAAGATGACATGCATTACAGAATCTGTTACATTCAAATCTGAGACTATGCAAATCAAAAACTAATTGTTTCTTAGATAATTTATGTAAAACATATACATCAAAATTTCCAAGTCTCCTATACCAGATCCAAGATTCTTTCACTTTAGCAGCTAATCATTTTACCTATTTTTTACACAAGGAATTTAAATCCAGGGTTTACACCTTGCTGGTTTGAGGTGCTCTAAATTTAAGAGGATTATTTTTGGAAATAGAACAACAATTGTTAGAAAAATCAACATCATAATAATCATCACACAGTTGAGAGATAATTATCAGATTATGTTTTAATATTTATACATAAAGTACTTTGTCGATTGAGATACCTTCTGGATATTAAAATGTTCCAATACCAATGATCTTCCATTTGGAATTGTCACCAAATGTAACTAGTCCACCATATTTTTGTTTCAGTGTAGTGATGTTCGATGAGTGTCCACTCATATGTCTTGAGAAGCCACTGTCTATATACCATGTGTACTTTTTGTTTTTGTGACCTACTTCTAGCAAATGCATTTACACAATTTTCTTTGGTACCCATATTCTGTTCGGTCATGGGGTGTTAGCCGACAGAGAGTTGGGAATCCAGACATTCTTTGTTTTTCTAATTTCACAAGAGTCAAATAAATCATTTGATACAAAATTCTTCTTAATACCAATTATTTCGGGTTGTCATAAGAAACCGTTTTTAGATATATGTCCCCTTGTTTCATAATAATTACAATTTAGTCTTTTTTCAGTTAGAATAAAATAATTCTTGTACATATGGGGGTTTTCACCTTTACTGCCAATTCCAAATCATTCCATTTTAATGAAATTTTTCCCAGAAATTTAATTTAAAGTATTTTCTCCTTTAATAAAAACAAGGGCATCAATTTTATAAGTTTTCAATTCATTTTACAGTGATTTTATCTTTAATTCATAATGTGTATTGTTAGTGTTAATTGAGTCAAACTTATCAGTTAACTCCATATATTGTTTCAGCATTGTATAACATTAATTAGAAACAACCTTATAAATTTTCTTTAAAGACTTATGCTTTTTAAATAGAGAATCATATTTTTCTTTATGCATATTACAGTAGGTTGCATGTTTTTTATTTGAGTAAGTAGATTTAGAAGCAGAGTCAGAAGAGAAATAAGATTGTACCTCATCTATTTCTGCCATGAAACACTTGTTGGATTTCATATTTAGTTCTTCCTTCTCTGATTATAATTCATAAGTGCTACTGGAGTCTACAGATATATTCCATGTATCTTTCATTGCATTCTTGCCCTTATGCTAATAATCATTTATTTTGAAGAATTTATTTTTTATGTCTTCGTTTAGGTGAGGACATGCAGGTCTGATGTGCCCCATTTTCTTGCATTCACAACATCTATCTTCCTTGTCATCATTTTTGAAGGTTTTTATAAATCCCTTCTTCTTGATAAAGAATTTATTGAATTTTCTAGCTAGGTGATCCAATTCCACATCAGAATTTGATAAATTAGATCTTTCTGATTTCACATTTACACTTTTCATCATATTTCTGTTTTTGCTCTGTGATGACACATTCAAGGCAGTTCCATCTTTCTTGAGAAACACTTTATGCTCATTAGCTTCATCTTTCATCTCATATTCATACATCATTAGTGTTCCAATCAGTTCTCTCATGGTTGAGTCTTTGACTAGTGTCCACTGTCTGATTGCAGTAGAGATTCCATTCAATCTTGTAGGTAGTACCCATAGTAATTTTTAAGCGTGATCATCTTGTTTAATGGGATCTCCCAAAGAGATTATGTTATTTCAAATCTTTTTCAATATTCCATTCATTTGATTATTACTTTCACCTTCAACCGTTCTGAATGTATCATATTTAATTTTAGCAGTAGCATATCTCATTTCTCTGATATTGTCAGTTCCTTCCTAAGAAACAACAATCGTTTTTCACGTCTCATAGGCTGGCGGTCCTTGAGATACTCTATTGAATTCACTAGGTCCTAGACCACATATAATAGCCTTCATTCCCTTTGAGTTCATATCATATTCTACTTTAGTAGCTGCACTCCATCTTTCATGTTTTTCTGGTATTTCATATGGATTTAGAACTTTAGAATATACTCTGTATCCAGGGTTTTTAAGATAGATAATCATTCACGACATCCAACATCCATAGTTTTCTCTATTGAAGTATGATGCTCTGACTATAGACATTACCTCTCTTGTATCAATCATCTTATTCTGGGTATAATCACTTTTATCTTGTTAAGGCTTTATCATAAATCCCAACCTCTGATGCTAATTGTTGGATCGGATTATACTAAATATACACAAGAGGGGGGTGAATTGTGTCCTTCCAAAAATCTTCGTGAGATTGTGTTCTGTCCATTATCATTAATCAGATAGATTAATGCAGCAGAAATATGAAGTCTTGAGACACACGATGTGTAGTGGTTCGGGGAACAGAAGGCTCCAAGTCCACTCCACTAACACTCTACTCCACGAGCTTGGATACTTTTACTATCTGGTCCTCGTTTCAACAGACCTTTCAACAACTGAGTACATGAACTTGACACCTTTACAATTGAAGGCAAAACAAATCCTTCTGGTTCACTCACAGAACCTACACATCTTATTACTTGAATCCGAACACTCAAGAATATAAAAGAAATATTTTTGTACTTTGAAAATACTTTCCATATGTTCTTCATAATTTAAATAGAATGCAATTGACATTAGATGGGTCGTCACCTTCAAAAATAAGGATCTTCACAAAGGAGTCATTCTGAGTCAATCATGTTGTAGTAAATATAGGAATATAATCCACAACATTAGCAGTAGCAGATTCACAGTAGATCTTCGATGTAGAATGAGGGAGTATTCTATCGTGAGTCTTATTCTTCAACTAAAAGAGCTTTGTTGCTCATTTGAATTAGCAGGTCTATATTTTTATAGTCTCTGTTTTTCTTTATTTTTATGAATGATCGATTTTTTACAGACCTTCTCTCCCTTTTTTCTATTTATAAAAGCAGATATATAATAATGAAGAGTTCTTCTTTTTCAAATTTAGATCCAAAAAAGTCGCGGTTTGACTCGTGATATTCAAACATTTGAATTTACAGAGTAGTAGTAACTTCCCTAAATAATTGGCATAAAAATATTATTTTATTTCAATTCATAAACCATTGATAAAAAAGGCATTGAATAAGTCAAAGAAGCACATAAAAAACAGCTTGAAATCTGGCTTGAAATCATCCAAATAATAATTTTGCTGATCGTTGCAAAATAATATCGACTTTAAACTCTCTGAAGCCAAACATAAGGTTTAGTTGTACAATTTTCATCCTCTGGACGTAACGTAGATCATAAATGTAATGTTGATGCCATATCCTTCACATGTAAGGTTGTCAACAATGGTTGATCAAAAATGTAAGGTCTGTGTCATATTCTTCGAACATATGGTTGAAAGATCCATACTTTTATAAGCTTCCAAACAAAATATACTTGATCCATACTTTTCTAAGAACGTATGGTTGGTTAAAAAATTAAGTTTTATGAACCATACTTTTGAGAAACAAACGTAACGTTTAACACTTACGTATAGTTCTCCTTCCATACTTTTCTAATATCCCAAACATAGGGTTCCTTTTTAACATAGGGTTTTTTTCATACATTGCCAATAATGTATGGTTGATTATCCATACTTTTCTCTTATCTCATAATGTATACACCGCATTTCATCCTTGCACCATATTTCTCTACGTAGGTTATGAACAGTGTCTCCCTAACGCGCTAAAGTAGATCATGAATATGTAGAGCATGAATAGTGTTTGCAGAACGTGCTAAATGCGAATACCTTAGAATTTAATTCTCTTTGTTCAAGAATCTAAATATTTCGTCCTGAAATAAAAATATAATTTATAATAAATTCCTACACTATTCTTTAAAATAATATCATTAGAAAATAATTAAGGCTATTTGTGAGCATCAAAATTATCATAAATATATAGAGTATTGTTCTCAACAATCTCCCCCTTTAAATAAAAACATTATGTATTGTGGAAAACAACACTAGCTCAACAAGTTTTATCCATATCTCATGTGACATACATTCTACATAAGTAAAATGTTATTGAATTTTTGAAAAAACATATTTAATAATTACATGTTTATAATTTAATGAAATAAAATGTTTTCCCAAATCAAGGGGTGTTACATAGAATTTCCCATAATTGTTCCTAGAAAAATTAATAGGTATACCCATGAACATAATTATTGACTAAAAGAAAACTCATCAAGTATGGGTGTGGGAGATATGGCTTCTCCCTCAAGGTTTTTTCAATGAACATATTCTATAATCTATGTTTTATAATATTTAAATACATGTCTGTATATAATATGACAGAGTAACAGAGATATCATTGATAAAGAAAAATTAAATAATTATATTTATTTTTTAAAATATTGAAACTACCTAAGGGATGTTGAGTGGTCTTTGATTGTTTTTTTCATGATTTCCCCTATATATTTCTCAATCATTATGAGTTTTCTTAATTCCATAATGCATATTATAGAAAAGATGTTATAATTATTAAAACACATTATTATAGAATTTTAAAATTCACCAAGAGGATGTTCCCCATGATCAGTGGAAGTGTAAATTTTAACAATCGTTGATTATTTCGTCATTATAGTCGTAGAATATAATCATTTTTCCGAAACATCCACACTTAATGTAGGATCATTTACTATCACTCTTGGTATTTCCCATTTAAATTACTGGTATACATTAATGATAACATGGGTGTCAAATTATGATTTAATAACCATATCCTGAGTAGTAAAAAATTCGATGTTGGGTGCTGTAATTACCCTTTTAATGATTGTTTAAGTTCATACTCTAGTCTTGTTCATAATTTCACTATTAATTTCAATCATTCTCTCTCAATTGAAATCACAACAATATGTAAGGAAATAAAATATCATAAGAGAATTACATAATTTAGTTGGATGACCTAATTCCATAGGGAAAGAATCTTATTATTTTAGTCGAATGTGATACTATATATTACAATATTTTCCAAAGATTAGTATTGATATTCATAGAATGAGTAACAAGAAATAATTAAATGATTGATATATTTTATTCCCCTCTAAATGATCAATAAATTTATAATAGTCACACACTATGAGTAGGTATTTTTTATCAATAATCATCAATATCAACCTTGATGAAAAATATCACCAAAAGATACTGCTCAGAATGTTCTTAATACTACCTTGATGATGCCTTTAGGTGTCTCAAGTATAAGAGATATTGATGAAGTCCCAAATTTTTTGGAACATGATCCTTATAACCACCTTCATAAACATTTCTATTATGTTATTTATTATTATCTTCTTTTACAATGAGATACACTTCTCATTTATTATGTCCCAGATGAAATGATACCAACCATAATTTTTTTTGGTTAAACTGAGATAAACTAGATTCTTCAAAATACAAGTAATAATATATATATATATATATATGAAAAAATACATAGACGATCTCTTAGATAATCCCAATGTCTTTAGATTTCTCATGTAACTAGATACCATCAAGGAATTCTTATTTCACTATCATATACTCCACCTTTATAGTTGAAAAATATATTGTTGACTATAAATTAAATCTCTAACTCATTGGACATACTCCCATAGTGAAAAAATATCCATCAATTGTTCATCAATTGTCTAGGTTTTTTGTATAATCAGAATCAATATATCAGACAAGAAATCTCACAAAATTTTTATCCCTTATCAACATCAAAACAATATCTATTTTAACTATGATATATTGTAAAATATATCTAATATCCAACCAATGGAATTTATGAGGGTCATGTATGTACTGACATAACCATTTCACTACATGAGACATATCTGGTATTTTACACACCATAAAATACATCAAGCCTCATGATACACTTATATATGGAACATGATCTATCTATTTCCTCTCTACATATTTCATTATAGATAATGATTAACTATTTTTAATAATATATAATTGTGGTATTGATAACTGGTTCAGATTTTTCATCATTGTAAAAACATTTGATAAGTTATATAAATATTTTTTCAAGGTAAGGGTAATAATATCATATTCTCTATATCATCTGAACTCAATCCCATGAATCTTTTTGGTTTTTCCAAGACAATTATTCTCAACTATTGAGTTGATATGTTCTTTTTAATCTAAGAATATCCACCCCAATTTAAAATGAAATAAACATATCAGAAATATATAAAATCTATTAGATAAACATACCATCATGATGTCAATTTAAGTAATAATAGCGGTCAAACTAACAATGGACATGTTTTTGATTCAACATAAATTTTAAAACCTTTATGAAAAAATATCAGGGTTTGATTTATTCAATGTAATTTGTTTTCAATCTACTCACCCAATTCTCACATCTTATTACATGAAACACATCAGGTTTCTTTATGTATATATCTTCCTCTAATGATCAATGAATAAATATTATCTTAATGTCATGTTGATCTAATTGTAGGTCACACTATTCAACCAATCTAAATAAAATTATGATAGAACCCTTTTAGAAATATGAGATAATACCACATTGTAGTCTATCCCTCACCTATGCTTATAACCCATATAAAAATATAGAGTCCTATACCTAAAACTATTCTTGAAATTGATATATTCGTTCTTCAAAAACACCAATTATCGCCAAACTGATTTGTTGTTCTTTTCAGGAGAAAAAAAATCACATGTCTAATTCTGATACAGATAACTCATTTCTACTTCAATATATTTTTTCAACAAAAACAATAAATTATTTTGTAAAACATATTGATAATTTTATATATAATCATCTTATATTACTAAAATATCATAACAAACCATAAAATCAACCTTTAATGTCTCTATATGGCTCTTTCTGATCTACCGATTGGAATATTATCCAAGATGTTGATTATAAAACATTATGGGAAATTCTTCTAAAAATGATTGACAGGAAATGTGAATATATTTTTTTTGAAAATTTAAAATAAAAACAATGAAACTAAAAAAAAATTCTGGTGGATAAGAGTGATGAAGCTAGAGATTATCACTAAAAATGAAATATTTGAAATATTTAGTGGGAGTTCCAATGCACAGATAAGTAATCAACACCACCTCCTAAATTCCTTCAGGATTTAATAATTTTTGGAATAATTCCCCTCAATAATAGTGTAAATAATCTACACACCTTTGTGGATTAAGTATTTATTGGCTCAGATACTGTAGGATATGCTCTAGAGGCAAGCGTGGATCCTCAACAGATAATGTAATAAAAGAATTGAATCCACATTGATTATAGATAAAAAAATTTCTTTGTTAATAAATAAGTAAAGATAGTAAATATAGAGTATGATACTGGGATAAGGGAATTATTATCACCAATGTAAGCCCATAATTCTTGGATCATAGATCCTCTATAATCCAAAATGATGCCACAATCTACACATAATGTCATTAATCATGGACCATCCAAGTTAATATTTAATCCCTTGCACGGATATTTCCAACAAACTCAATGACTTAACCTTCATTAGACCTAAATGTATTCAAACATGTATGGGAGGAATCCAAATCTTGATTAATAATGGTATATCATAGCTCTCAGATAACATAAAGGTCGATGCATTGGATTAATAAAATAATTATTTAATGTGTATTTCTAATTACTTTATTTTATTATAGTGTGTATCATTGTAGAGAAAAAAAATCACTAAAAAGACAAAAAATGTATATTATTTTATACTAAACAACTTAAGGCACAACTAGAACAGTTTAAAAATGTAATCAAATAAAATTATTGATGAAAAGGAAATCTTTATCAGCCTCCATGGAACCTCAGATCCAAATTCAAATATAGAAATCCCACTCCCCTTTAATAAACAAGTGACAAATATATTTCCTATTGGGAAACTCCAAATCCATGAATTTAAAAGAAATATTGATTTATTTCTTTTTCACTACAATATCCATAGGTGATTCATAATTTTGAATTTTCAAAACAAGGAAATTCATCTTTCCATGGATGAATTTTTATGATAACCGGCTAGCCTAGAAATCCTGACTATTTTTCATACGGGTAATACTATGAAAATTAGAGAGTTTAAATAAACTCAAAGGAGCTTGAGTTGAGAAATAATCATTAATATATTTAGTAAACTACATACAAGAAATCATGATTCTTTTATCAATGTCCAATACAACATCCCAAAACATAGGTTTTATACATTCTTGGTTGGAGTTGATGTTAGAAACTGAGAAACTTACGAATAATAGAGTATTAGTATCCCAATAATCATTCTAAAATATGATTTCACCCCTACCAATGATCCAAATCAGATTATCATTCATGATGTAAATATAGTTGTGGAGACTATTCTCTTGATGTAATCATTTCAAATAATGTTTTAGCAAGCTAACTGAAGAGGGTTCATACTTTTTGTGAATGAATCGTTCCTATTTACTATCATCAGAGAGAAAATTACAAGCAAGTGTAGTTTATATGAACTATATGGTATCATCATTTTTATATATTAATTCAATCATCCTCATAAGGATCGGCTGGAACAAACCAATTTTCTTAGTGATATCTACCATTCTGTTTAGCATCCCAATTGAAAGTATTTTCGATTTTTTCAATTCCTCTAATAATAGACTTTGGGGCCCAAATAACTACAATTATGTGCATTGGGATGGATGATAGGTCATTATTTGTGAGGATTATACTACCTCTAAAAGGTAGTAATTAAAATTTCCATTTTGTTATTTTTCTATAATTCTATCAAGGATACCATAAAAACTTGATTTAAAACTCTTTTTTCAACAATGGAGATCCCATATAATCCATTGGAATATTTCTTATAACAATACCAAGCCTATCATACATGGATATTTCTTGTCTTCACAATCATTTTTTTAATATATATAATGTCCATTCTAATATAAATTCATTGGTCACACTATTGAAAAACTCAATTCAAATATATTTATATATTTTAATTTAGATTCTTCTACCCCTAACGAAGAAAACCGTGTCATCCAGGAAAATAAAATGATATATCCAATGAAACCATACCTTAATTTTATAGTGTACAAAAATTACTTGAAATTTTAGATTTAAAGATCATACTATGCATATATTGTGCCACGATACAAAAGACTATGAAGGATTAGGTCTCTGTAGTGTAGGTCCCAGAATAATTTTAAAAAACCAAACATTCCATAAATAAGTTAGTTCATACACCAAGATGAAAATAATCAATGAAATAGGATTTCATTATCCCGTTTTAACAATCAATCCCACATTATAACTTTGAGAGTGTATTTTTTTCAATTATATCATAATCTTTCTTCATTCAATATTGACCATGGAATTATAATCTACCACTTTTCTATAAAACTATGATAAAATTTCTTTATCCAAGCCAAGAAACCCCAATGTTATCCTACATTTTTTTTAAAAAATTATTCTTATTTGAATGTTATAGAGGAAATGGATTATATAACCTATTATTGATAATTTTTGCAATCCCCTTGTATTGAAAATCACATTAACATATGGGTTAGAATTCACTAAAGCTACTATAATGGTCCTCCATGAGGATGAGAATAAAAATAATCTAAGTGGTTACCTGAGGAAGACGACCACAAAGTCCATAATCATAAAGTCACCCAATTAGATATTTCATTATATAACCCTAGTTTTTAATGTAGAATGATCTTGTAAATACTTCAAGGATAAAAAAACCATCAATTTTGTGGTATTTAACAGTAGTATGGATTTTGTCCTCCTATATCCTGGAATTTAAAAAATTCTTGTCATTATCCCTCACTGAAAGTGGGAGTTTATGAATATGATGATTATCATCTTATTCAGGTTATTTCACCTCTCTCAGTCAATGATGAGGACTAAATAAGGGATCTAAGAAATTGGTGGTCTCATATGGGCCTATGGTCTCAACACCATAGTTAAAAGAACAAACATAAAGTTGTAAGTATGCCTTCTCAAAGAATTTATTTTTCCCTTATGAGTGCATCCAAATACATTGTTTTTTGATCACCTTACTCTATACAACTAATGTGAATTAATTTACACAAGTCCCACTATTCGTAAATCCAACATTCTTCCAAGAGTATACAATTAATGCATTGATGAATAAAAATATCATCATACCATCATTCATGAATACTTCAATATAGGTAACTAATATCTTATTGAATCTCTTCCAATGAGTAGTTAGTGGGTGGATGTATATTCATCCATTCTAAAATAGAACCCTTTAAACTATTTAATTTTTTATAGAACATAATCCATGAATTCAATATTAATGTGGAATTATTTGAATTTCATATCAATTTGAGGTGGAATTTGAGTATAATTTCATTACTCTGTCACTTTTGCCTCCGAATAATTCAAGGGTGGAAATTTCTACACTACAATCGTGACTATAATTTATCCATATATCAATATTATAGAATCATTTATCTTTAAAATTATTTGTTCATCAAATGTATCATCAAAAACATGAAAGATATTATTTTCTTATCAATATCATAGTTTGAAAGCAATCACACCATTTCAAATGAAAAATAACAAAGGTTTCTTGACATTATATTTAATATTGATTTTATGACATTAAAATAAGTAGTAAAACCAAACATATGAAATCTATGCTAATAAGAAAAATTTATAGAAGACCAATACTCTATAATAAGTTTATTATAAACCATATATTCATGTAATCAATTAGAAAATGATCTTCATACATCAAATATTCCTACCAAAATAATTTTTTCAATGAAGACAAAGATAACATACATTATACCTTTTCAAAAAATTTATGGTTCATATGTTCTACCACTTCATTATAATTTATAATTATATTATTTATAACTTTACTCACAATAACATCATCTTGAAATACCTACTTAAATGGATATGATTTTTATTCTTCACAATTACCTGATCTCAGTACTCTCGTTTTTAATCCATATTAATTTTAAATCATCTTATTTCATTTATGGAAGACATATAGAACTTTAGCCTCTTATTTCATACAATACACAATAACATATCATGAGTAATCATATATAAATATGAAAACTTAATGAATCCATCTAAATAAATAATTCTAAAATGGTCTCTAGACATTGGTATGGATATAGTAAATTGTTCCCTTTATGTGATAAGTTATAGTGCCAAAACTAACAATATTTTTTCCTATAAAGAAATTCTCAAATATTTATCATTTTCTTATGTTGGATATTTTTAAAACAAATCTCATCACTATTTAATGTAAATATTTTTCTATAGTATTTTCAAGTATCATATTCCACAATTTGGAGGTGTCTAGATTGATCCTCTATGATATTTCTACTCCACCTATAATTGTCTCAGAATTAAAATAATAAAAACCACATTTTCAATTACATTTTAGTATATGAATTATACAATGGATTTTTATCACTAATATAACTGAAATATTTATCTTTTAACCAAGAATATCCAATAATCCTAAGGAAATGATGTTGTTCTCTATTTTTGGTGTGTATCTCATGTTTTTAGGGTATCGAACTATACCATCATGTCTAATAAAATATATTATTATAATACCTTTCTTATCGTAGGTATAATTATTTACCACAATTACCACACCTTTATATGAATCATTGAGGCTTGAAAACAAATATTAATTCCTCCACATATTGACTGAATAACATGACTAAAAATTATACCCTTCTTAATGGTAAAACATAGTGAAAACAAGGAAAATGAATCTTTATTATCCCTAGTTTCATATACACCATTCACCTTTTGATTCCAAATACTAGGAAGATCCTTTTTCTATTTACCTATTTGATGTTAATAAGAATGCTCATATTTTTTTCACTTAAAGGTAGACTCACCTCATGATTTCAATCTTCATTTACTATTTTGAATCATTCTAGATTCCTGCTATAATATCTTTATCTAGTTTTCATGAATTCCTCTATTGTGCAATATATATTGTCATAATTGTTATTTTTCATGTATGTATTATTAATCAAGGAATTTAATAAACCAAATAATTTTACCTCATCCTTACCAAACTACAATGTAATTGTTGAATGATCATAACTCTCAATTAGAGAGTTAATAAATACAATGGCCTTATCGTTATCATGGATAAATACTTATAAACTCTATCAATATTATAGGTTTTTATTATGATTTTCTAGATGTTCAATAAATAATATACAATTATTTTATTGAAATTGAAATATTTTCCATTTCATGTAAATAGTATTTTTAACGATTTTCCCTGTATTCATTTACTAAAATCCTCTACAATATCTTTAAAGACATATCTCACATAAATATGTATTTTTAATCTTTTCAAAACAATGTTGAATGATGCCACAATTACGGTGATTGTGTCTCCTCTAAAAGTATCTAATATGTCAGTAGAATTTTAGTCCAATGTAATATCATACTCTTGTAGAGTTATCATATCATGATCATTGAAATACAAATTTTTATGTTTATTCATCCAATTAAATTCTTCAATCTTAAATTTTTTTTTGGAAACCAAGAGTCTATGTCTGTATGTACTTTTCATTTTGGTATGTTCTTTTAGAATTTACTCCATGGGTGGTACAGGTGGAAATATAATAATTTTAATTTGGATATCGATAAAAAAATTGATGTATCCTCATGTGAGTACAACACTATTTGTCCAAAAAAAGAAGTGGATAGATTATATACATTAGAATAAGGCTCATGGATTCTTAGACTATAGTGATGAAGTTATGGTCAACATCATTAATGAGAGGATAAATATGTAGAGAAAAAATCAGGGTCAGATTCTGATCAACGGTCCACCATATTAGAAATCAGATGGGTTTTTCAATTCCTTTGTCATATATATAACTTTACCTTAATACCAATTGTTTCGTAATATTTCCCTCAATTCAAATAATACTTTATTGATATCACACATACACATATACAAGTAAATAAATTAACTCTTGATAATTACATGGTTCATTCCCATAACCTATATCCATAGGTAAGGTAGAACTTTATTTTATTCAAATTTGATACACCACATTACAATCATTTCCCAGGATTAGAACCCAAATTTATCGAATTTTCATCTAGAAAACAAATAAAGAAATGCTATAATTATTTCTTCCTTTCATTTAGTCATGCCATTTATGGTGGTCATACACCATGGGTAGTGATTATTTATTATTAATAATCAATAAATAACAGCATAAAGGGTTTAGTGTCCTCACATTCTTCTCCATTTTTTTCTTGAGAGACTATAATCGCATAAAAATTTAGTTTCATATCAAAATAATTTTTATTAATTAAAATTAAATACCAAAAAATATTTCCAAAATCAATGTGTTCCATTTTTGAAGTGCACTATTCCTATGATATTTAATAATGTGGTGGGAAATTGGACTAGGAATTAGGATCATATTCATCAATTTAGTTAACAAGAGGATATTGTTATATATCATCCATGTCCTTTGAGATTACTATAAAAGAGAATGTAATAACCAACCCATTTCCCTAATGTGATTTTTCATATAAAATATATGGGATTATTTATATTTTATATTGAGGTGTGGTTTTCTGTCAAGTTATATTTTTGACACAGACTATCCTAGAAGATAGTAAGTACAATATTGATCCTTTGTAAATTCTTCCATCAACACTATGCAGTCATGAAATAGATCATCTTCCTCTAGACCTCTCCATTTTCCCGTGCCACCAAGTGGGGTACAAGTCAACATATATTATGGATATGGAACAGGTTACCCCATAAAATTAACTCTCTATATGAATTTAAATGTAAAACATGTTATACACAATTAGAAATACTAGATCTAATATCTCAAAAGGGCCTATTGTCAGACATATCTGGGAACAATAATATAATCAAACTATTCATAAACTATTTGGTTAGTTACTAATTCAATGATTATAAGGTCCAACATCCCTTTCACACTTATTTTGGTGGTAAATATTTCACCAGTGGTATACAGTAAAATTTATAATTTGATGATCTGAATATCGATCTTAGCCAGATAATTCTTAAGATTTATGCTGGCAGGTTCTTTCAAATTACCAATATATGTAATGCACACATAATCTTGAAGAGAATCCAAAAAAATATTCAAGCTATTCTTTCATGAACCTATTTTCCAAAACATATTGGTGTTAAATATATATAATATAAATATTTTTTTGAATGATCCTCCTAAAAACATGAATAATTGGTAGTTTTTTTATCTTTACTTGGTTTCCTAGCCCCTAACCTTAAAAAAACGTCATATACCTGTGAAAATATTTCCCTTGTTCAGGCTTATTTTTTTAATCTCTTTAATCATGAGGTATAGAAAATAATATATCTATAACATTCCTAGATAATCAATCAAGTGATTTTTTAGGACCTGTTCCCCACGCCTCGCATCATGACTAACCCATGCCCACCTTCCATAGGCCAGGGGCTGGCGACTAGCACCAAAGGTGTAATTCCATGAAACTGGGAAGGCGTTGCCTTCATAAATCATAAACACACATAACCAGAGAATAAGAGGAAGCAAACACTAAGAAAAAATTGTGTAAAAGAGTAATAAAAATAAAGGGGGCCAGAATACACGCCCAAAAGTAATGTACAAATACAACTGAAAACTAGTACATCTGAAAAAGGGACAAATAGCTGAAAGGTTGAAGAAGCTCCTAGATCGTCCTCCGAGGTTCCTACCTAAAGGGTAGGTACAGATGGCCTCCTCAGCACTCCACATCATTCAAATTCCACCATGTACCGAATCATTGTAAGGTCCACCTCTGTGTACCATCCCGTCCTGGCGCTCTTGGCCTCCATCAGCATTGTCCGTCGTCTGCATCCAACACAACGAGGTGCAGGAATAACATGTTTAAGGGTGAGTATAATAATACTTAGTAGGGACCTTGATATGCTCAAGGTCTCACAAAATCCAACAAGGATAACCACAATGTAATATTTCAACGGATAACCATTAATTAGGTATATGCTCATACATATACCTATGTTATCAAGTAACCCATCTCAATAATGAGGAAAACACAATGGTCATTGACTCAGCTCAAACCATGATTTTCATTAATGAACCCAGGGCTACTGGATAACTCCTCCTCTATCTAGTAAAGAGGCCCTATCGTGACTTTGAGGCGCTACTCGCTAACCTTAGACTACTGAGGTACTCCTCATGTCGAGTACCGCGAGTCTACTGCCAAACCGGGTGCTCTGTCTACTGTGGGTCTGCCGCCAACCCGGGCGCACCCCCTAATAGTCGTTAGAGGTACCCCTCCTATCGAGTACTATGGGTTTGCTGCCAATCATGGATCTTCGTCCACCGTGGTTCTCACGCCAAATCGAGTGCTCCGTCTACTGGGCTAATCGAATCACTCTGGGTCGAATCAACCAAGGAGTCGTCAGGTCTACAACTACATGTCAGCACACAATGTATGCTCTTCTCTGGGAGGATATGCTCCATGAGCTACTGGTCGATACTCCATGTTTCATGAAGTCTCAGGTGGATGTATCTCAAAGGATGGCCATGTCATAGGGGTCTCAACGCAAAAGATGGTGCATCAATCGGACACCCAGTCTATGAGTAATTAGCATTTTCCTTTTGGGGGACCGTTTGGATTCGTGTACGAACCAACCTGACCGTGACTCAAATATATCTCTAACTCCAGTGGGGTATACTCAAAGAGATGAATATGCTCCAATAATAACAGCACCGTTGACGATTCCCCAAACAAACGTTTGGGGCCAATGATATGGTCTAAAAAGGTAAAGAGAGCCGTATGGGACCGAGTCCGGTCCGACCCAGTCGGACCGACTCAGCACAACCCAGTTTGGGTCAACCTGGTCTGGGTCGACCCGGACTGACTTTATGGGTCTGACCTGGCCTATTGGGTGGGCCAGTCCACTCATTTTGGCCCAGTCTGCTGGGCCCGGCCCAGCGGACTGTGTGGACATTTCGGGCCAATAGTCGCCACGTGGGTGACTCCGCCCGAAATCCAGTGGCAGGTTCAGCCGGTGCGACGAGGGGTGCGGGCTGGCCGCGGGTGCACCTGGTTGGGCGCGGGGGCATCGGTTAGGGCGCGCGGGTGTCGGCAAGGGAGTCGGGGCACGCAAGTCAGTGCGGCAATGCGGTAGTGCACCAAGCATCACGGCAGGGCACCGTGGGAGCACCGGCGTGCGCTTGGCAGTGTGGAAGCGCGCCAGGGGGGGTCCGTCGGACAGTGCGGGCAGGGCGCCGAGGGGCTCCGGGCAGTAGAGGCAAGGCACCGGGGGGATATGGCAGCACGGGCAGGGCACCGCAGGGGTCACCGGGGAGCATCGGGCAGGTCGGGGAGCGTGCCAGGGGGCACAGTTGGCTGAGTAGTGCACCATGGGGCGTGGGAAGGATGGGCAGCACGTCGGCGAGGAGCGGGCAGGCCGGGTAGCACGCCAGGGACATTCAGGAAGTACGTGGGGCGCGGGTCGGGTGCCGCTTGGCCAGCGGTGCGGTTCACAGTGGTCGCGGGTAGCGCAACCTTTGTTTTCCACCTTCGTCACTGACGCCTCTCTGCCGCTTCGAAGTACACCTCAAAGAAATCGACGGAGAGTGTCGAGCCATGTGAGGATGGCCCAAATCTTCATGTTTATAGTGATAACAAATTTCTCAAAATAGTAGAAGACGATCAATATAGATGTCCGCATCAAACCATTTATAACCATGGGTGATGTTAAGAAAAATTTATACAATATCAAAATGACAATAAACCCCCTACCTCGATTCAAGGTGCGTTGTCGTTGTTCCCGAAAATTGGTGTTGCGGATGATGGTATCATTCAATCAACATCGAAGAAAGAATCACTATCGTTGGCCATGTTCCTTGCGGGCGGTGCCTTCTCCCTTGACGCAGAGGAAGGTCGTTGAAGAAGTTCTTCATGTTCTTCGTGGGAAGAACACCTCCTCTCAAATCCTCCAAAGGCTCTCCAATGATTATGCCAACCCCAAATAATTGAAAGGATTCACTAATTTAAAGTTGGCACAATGTTTTCAAAATTCAAACACTTAGATTAATTAATTAATTGTGAAGTTATATTAATTAATTAATGGTGTTGGAATATTAATGACAACAATTAGGAGGTGGAGATTTCAACATTAAAAGAGGGGAGTTTTTAAATTAATTAAACGGAGTTTAAGGGGATGTTTAAGTGTTAGGGATCATGGGGGCCCCACCACCATTATCCTCTCATGGGAGGAAATGTGGGGTCTGGGCCCCACCTCCAACTCTTCTTTGATGGAAATAACCACCACCCTAAATATAACTATGTAACACATAATTTTTTTTGTTTAATAAAATTCCAAAAAATATACTTTCAACCAGCATAAAACACAACTACGGTAAAGGTCCCCTTAGGCGAATACTTGCGCTGTGAGTTCATCGGTGTCCTCAGATTTTGATTCTGAGCACCAGTTTAAATGATAGAAAAACTCGCACGTACGTTTACTGAACTGACCAGAACAATACTTCAGAAATTGTTTCTGGGCACACTAAGCCTCAAAATCAGGCGTCGTCAGAAACTGCAGAGTCGTAAAATTCCAAATAAATTAAGAACAAAATTTCCTTGAAATTTCAGGGTCTTTACATTACCCCCACCTCAGGTATTTACGTCCCCGTAAAGATACAACACACACAAGGGAAACAAAAAGGAGGTACTGAGCACACATATGAGCCTCCTGCTCCCATGTGCCCTCCTGGAGATTCCCATGCTGTCGGCGAATGCGCACCTGAGGAATCGACCGTCCCCATAGGATCCACTCTTGGTGATCCTCAATCTCCACTGGAACCTCCATGAATTTCGCCCCGTCATCGATGTCTAGCTCCCCATGGTTGATGATGTGGGATAGGTCATGCACGCATCTCCTCAGATGAGATACATGGAAGACGTCGTGCACCCGGTGCAACTGATGTGGAACAGTCAGGTAGTAAGCCACCTCGCCTACTCTGCTGATAAATATGAGGAGTGACTATAAGATACTGTAGATAGGATGCACTATCTCTATCCACAAAAGATATAAGGAAGCCAGCTACTCCGTCACCTCTCCTAAAATCTGAATAGAAGTCCTTCAGTTGAGTGCATCCGCAACAACATTCCCCTTCCTAAGAGTATAGACTATCTCAAGGTCATAGTTCCAGAGGAATTCAATCCATCACCACTATCTCAGGTTCCTATACTTCTGAAAGATGGCACACCATATACTATTCATATTAGAGTAAACAATAAACTGTTCACGCAACAAACTATGGTTGAGTCTATCCAATTGTAAGAACTCGACTTCATGCCTCTTTGACTACCTTCTACAAGAGCTTCTACGATTTCTCCTTTGCCGAAAAGGGAAATCTAGTCTCATACCCTATATAAACCATGTCCTTTTCTTAATATTGTCAATCCTGACATAAACGGTACTAATTAATGACATGTACGACATCGTAAGGCCTTGATGCTACTACCAAGAGATCCAACCCTTACTCTCACCCTTAAGGTTTGAGTCACACTATAAGCATCAGTGTGTGGTTACTGGGTCTCCTCCATTAGAAATATCAAAACCGTGGGTCAAGTCAACTGTTTTAACTAGAACCTCTTAGTATTAACCACTATAAAAGGTAGGAAAGAGAATTTCACAAGGACAAGTGTCTTTTATTACTACATCACAATGTAAAATGACACAAACAACCACAACAATGACATTAATGAAGCTATAAGCATCATGAACAATGGCCTCTATTCCTGGAACTAGTCCCTCTCTAGTCCACCTCCTTCCAGAGCTCTATGGTCGTACGCTTCAGCTGCCTGAAGTTGCGCTTTCCCCTGTCCACCAGTTCCCTGTGGTCGGGGTGGACCTCCTAGTGGTGGTGGTGGCAACACCTCGAAGCATCGTCCACCACCAGATGCACGACTAGCTCCTTTTCCACGGTCACCTTATCCTTGCAGACCATCATGATCGAACCTCTGCCTCTACCTGGGAGGTCCTTCATCTATCTGCTGATCGTCTTCACGGTGGGTCGTACAATCATGTGCCATGTGACCAAGCCCAACACAGGAGTAACACTATCTGTTCATGGTATCCCTAGCTCTGTCTCCACTCTAGGAGACCCGCCCAACTGATCATGAGTCGTGCGATCGGTCACCTATAGGTATGGTTATCTTGGACCTCTGCATCATCTGTTAACTGCCAGCTGTAGAAGACTCTATTACATGTCGTCTAGTGGTGGGTCTTGCTGCTGGAGACTGCTCACCAAGGAAACTCTCAATTAAGAGAGCTCGCTGCAACACCACTGTATGTGTCGGGTTGCTGTGAGAGATAATTGAATCTTTGATCTCTCACCTGAGCCCCTGCTCAAAGGTCTGGGCCATGATGAATGGGTCATATACCATATCATCGGTGTAGCACGAGAGGTCGGTGAACCTCGATGAGTATTATGCCACCGTCATGCTACCCTGTTATATATGCAATAACTCCTGTATTCGCACCGCTCGAAGGGTGGCTGGAACAAACTCTTCCCGGAACAGGATATTGAAGTCTGTCCATAGAAGTGATGCCTCAAAATGCATCTGGAGCATCAGGCTCCACCATCTGCCTGATGCTACCTGAAGGAGGCTGGCAGCAAGGATCACCATAATGTCTGCTGGTGTCTCTACCAGTCTTAAGACTCTCACCACAGCCTCCAGCCTATCCCCAGCTGCCTGTGGGTCCATCTCTGCCAAGAACCTAGGTGCCCTCTAGCACTAGAACTCGTGCAACATGCTCTACAGGCGTGCATCATTTGCTGCTAGGGATGGTGGTATCGGTGCCCCAATGTGAAGTGGTACCACTGGTTCCTCCGGTGGTTCCTCAACTGGTAGAGGGCCTAGTACTGAGGCCTCGTCGCTTAGTGAGATGTCAGTACGTACAACTATCAGGGCTCTAGATGGTCGTCCGCGGGGAGGCATCCTGAAAGAAAAATATGTGAAAATGTCAAAAGACTATACCTGGTGAGCTGACCTAGTTTGAGAAGACTTAAGGAAAACATTTGAAAACAATCAGACAATCAGTGCTTTCGTGCACTGAGTCTGAAATCAGAAGTCAGGCTCCTGGTGTACGGATACGTCGGCCACCCACACCAACACTGGACTCCTTATACTGAAAACCACACTTAGTACCTTTAACAATTTTTCTTTACAGAAAAGAAATATCATAGTCCTAATTTCTATGGTATAACCAACTCCTCTGATACCAATTTGTCACAACCCGTCCCCTAGGGCCTGCATCTTGACTACCCCACGCTCTCCTTCTATAGGCCCGGGGCTAGCGACTAGATCCAAAGGCATAATTCCCTAAAAATGGGATGGCATTGCCGTTATAAATCATAAACACACACAACCATAGAACAAGTGGAAGAAAACACTAAGAAAAAACTATATAACAAGAGTACTGAAAGTAAAGGGGGCTAGATTAAAAGCCCAACAGTAAAGTACAAATACAACTGAAAACTAGTAAAACTGAAAAAGGGACAAATAGCTGAAAGGTGGAAGCCGGTCCTATATCTTCCTCTGGGGTTCCTACCTGAAGGGTAGGTACAGATGGCCTCCTCATCACTCCATTCCCATCAGACTCCACTGTGTACTGAAACGTCGTAAGGTTCACGTTTGGGTACCGTCTCATCCTAGTGCTCTCGGCCTCCGTCAGTGTTGTTTGTCATCTCCATCCAACACAACAAGGTGTGGGTGTAGCCCGTGCATGGGTGAGTATAATGATACTCAATAAGGACCCCGAGACCCTCAAGATCTCAAAAAATCCAAAAAAGAGAACCACAAAGTAAGACTTCAATGTATAACCATTACTTAGGTATATTCCCATACATATACATACGTTATCATGTAACCCATCTCAATCATGAGGAAAACACAATGGTCATTGACTCCGCTCAAACCAGCATTTTCATTAATGAAACCATGGATTCTGGAAAACTCCTCTTCTAACGAGTACAGTGGCCATGTCGCGACTCCGAGGTGATACTCACTATCCTTAGACTACAGAGGTACTCCTCTTATCGATTACCGCAGGTCTGCTGCCAAACCGGGTGCTCCGTCTGTTGTGGGTCTGTCGCCAAACCGACCTCTCCCCCTAATAGCAGTCGAAGGTACTCCTCCTGTCGAGTACCTTGGGTCTGCTGCCAAACCAGGTGCTCCATCCAGTATGGGTCTGCCGCCAAAACGGGAACTCCCTCCAATGGCCTAATCGAATCACTGTGAGTCAAATAGGTCAATTAGTCGTTAGGGTTTACAGCTACTAGGTCTCTGCACGATGTATTCTCATCTCTAGGAGGATCCACTACATGAGCTACAGGTCGATAATACAAGTGTCACAATGTCTCAGGTGGAAGTATCTTAAAGTACCTCCACGTCATAGGGGTCTAAATGCAACAGACGGCGTGTCAATCAGACGCCCCGTCTGTGAGATATTATCATTTTAGTCCCGGGGTCCCGGTTGAATTCGTGTACGAACCAACCTGACTGTGACTCAACTATACCCTAAACACCAGTGGGGTACACTAAAAGGGACAGCTATGCTCTAAGGATACTGGCGCCACGGACGGTTCGTCAAACAGACTTCTAGTGCCAAAGATATAGCCCAAGAAGGTAAATGTAGTGGTATGGGCCCGTGTCTGGTCCGACCTAGTAGGAACGACATGGCCCAACGTAGTCTGGGTCAACCTGGTCTAGGTCGACCCGGACTAACTTGCTGGGTCTGACCCAGCCCATTGGGTGGGTCAGTCTACTCAGTTCGACCCAATCCGCTTGGCCCGGTCCAGCGGACTGCATGGACGATTCGGGCCGAAAGTCGCCACGTGGGCGACTCAGCCCAATGGAATGTCGTAGATTCGACCGGTTCCGTGAGGGGCGCGGCTCGGGCAGGGCGGCCTGTTGCTGGGAAGGATGCTGGGGTGCCGGACAGCGCACAGGGGCACACCGTGCAGTGTGGCAGTGGGTTGGGGGAGCACGGCAGGGCGCCGCGGGGGCTCCGGGTTGCGCGGAAGGGCGCCAGGGGGGTGCGTCGGGCAGCACAGGCAGGTGGCCGGGGGTCACTGGCAGTGCGGTCATGGCACCGCGGGGGGCGCCGGGGTGTGTCGGGCAGGACGAATCGCGCTGTAGGCCAGGAAGCGCGTCAAGGAGGTGCGGGCAGTGTGTGGGGCGAGGGTCAGGCACCGCTTGGCCGGGGGTGCGGTTCGCGGAGGCCGCCGGTAGTGAAACCTTTGTTTTCTGTCTTCGTCACTGAAACCTCTCTCCCTCTTCGAAGTACACCACAAGGAAATCGATGATGAGTGTTGAGCCGTATGAGGTTGGCCCAAACTCTCCGCGTTTATGGTGATAACAAATGGCTCAGAAAAGTAGAATATGGTCAATATAGACGACCACATTAAACCCTTTATAACCATAGGAGACGGTAAGAAAAAAGGGAAGAATATAAAAATGAATATAAACCCCCTACCTCGATTCAAGGTGCGTTGTCGTCGTTCGTAGAAATTAGCGTTGCGGATGACAGTGTCGTTCCGTCAACATCGGAGAAAGAGTCGCTGTCATTGGAAATGTTCCGTGAAGGTGGTGCCTTCTCCCATGATGTGTAGGAAGTTCATTGAAGAAGTTAATCATGTTCTTTGTGGGAAGAAAACCTCCTCTAAAATCCTCCAATGGCTCTCCAATGATTATCCCAAGCCCAAATAACAGAAAGACTTCACTTATTTAAAGTTGGAATAATGTTTTCAAAATTCAAACACATAAATTGATTAATTAATTGTGGATTTCAATTAATTAATTAAAGGTGTTGGCATATTAATAAAAACAAGTGGGAGGTGGAGAGTTCAACATTAAAAGAGTGGAGTTGTCAAATTAATTAAAGGGAGTTCAAGGAGAAGTAGAAGGGTTAGGGCTCGTGTGGGCCCCACCACCATTATCCTCTCATGGGAGGTTATGTGTGGTGTGGGCCCCACCTAAAACTGCTATTTGGAGGAAATAACCACCACCCTAAATAAAAATATGTTACACATAATTTTATTTAGTTTAATAAAATTCCCAAAAATTAACTTTCAACATGTATAAAATGCTACTACGATAAAGGTCCCCATAGGCGAATACCGGCACTGCGAGTTCATCCGTCACCTAGGATTTCAATTCTGAGCTCTGATTCAAAAGATAGAAAACCTGCACATATGTTTATTGAACGTACCTAAAAAAACTTCAGAAATTGATTCTAGGAACACTGGGCCTCCAAATCAGGCGCCGTTAGAAACCAAAGACTCGTAAAATTCCAAAGAAATTAAGAATAAAATTTCCTTGAAATTTCTGGGTCTTTGCATTTTCCACGACCCGCCCCCTAAGCCATGAACCTTGTCATATGACCCCATGGGTCTCCTGTAATACCTTGGTTGCCTTCACATCACACCATTGGCTATTACTCACTAGGGTCGCTAATAAGACTAATGATTGTCCCCATAGGCCAACACATGTTCTTTCAGTGTGTTTTGTCCTCACTCACAAACACCCTGGGAAACTTCCCAGAAGGTCACCCATCCTGATTACTACTCCAGGCCAAGCATACTAAACTGTGTAGTTCTAATCAAGTAGACTCCCAAAAAATATGCACCTTGTTGACATGGGTAGTAACATTTAGCCTTTTATGTCTCACTTTTCTAGGGGTGTTACATAATTATGGTTTTTTCATTTCAAATTTTCCTCGTTCCAATTGACCCATTATCAGTGGTCTATAAACATCAATCCTTAGAGACCTTCGTTGTTGATATGTCTTATATATAAGGGGATATCCTAGAATTTTCATAATCTATAATTTGTCAAAATATATTATTTTCGGAGGAAAATATAATTTTATAAGAATTATTATTCTCAGTCATTATATACCATAATTATCTGGACATCAAGGGATTCACATCCAACCTAATATAAATAAATAATATTAGTAACTTACTTCATTAACAAATTAATCAATGATAAATATTGCGGGGAGTGTATATTTTTGATATAATATCATAGTAAATTCATGCTGGAAGAAAACAATATCTCAAGTCCATCTTTAATGAACATCTTTCATATCCCTCAAGTCATCATCTATGGTTATCTTGGTTTGAACTATACAATGAGTAAATAATATTGACTCTGAGTATATCACTAGAGTCTTGTTGATCTATTCATCATTCATCAAGTGTGGTTGGATACTAGATATATCTGGAATAAATTTACATAAATTCCACATAGGAACATCGATGTGATTTTAAAATTCCCAGGTTTTAACTTGTGTTACAACAAATCCCCCCCAACAGATGGAATATCCCAAAAATAAAACATGGCCATTTATCTTAGTATATGTGTTATAAGAACTGATATATCTTATCCAATAATGGAACTATAGAAATTTATCCTCACTTTTACTAACCTCACCTCCAATACAATGTTTTTCACTTACATTAATTTTTTAATAATACATGGGAAACATGTATATGTTATGTAACATATATAATACTGAAAACAGGGTACCCTTTGGGTCCACTTTAGAGATTATTTTCCAACACCACCCCTTATATTCACCAATTTCTATGTTATGTGAAATAATTTCATGATTTTACCTTCTTCTGCATGTTGGGAAACACTTTCAGGAATTATGAGCTTCGACCCACTCTATGATTGACCAAAAGTATTTGCATCCATTTTTTAAAATTGATATTGATTCATGGATGAGTGTAAGATCCCATGTTTCATAAGTTGGAAATTTTAGAAGGAAATTGAATATTCAATTACTTGAAGGGTCAAATATTGATCAGATATTTCAAATAGAATTATAAATGATTTAATTCCTGAAAATGATGTTTATAGATGTGAAGTGGGGCTTGGATGATGAAATATTGGTTTCAAGATCATCCCATGGGTATATGGATCAGAGCATATGTTTTAGAAGCCTGAAGCATAGGGAGAATGGTTAGCACATTGTTAGTTCAAACCACATATCCTAATTCGTAATGGAACATAGTTTGAGAGACCATGTACAAAGATAGGGGAGACTGTGTCGATGTTTGAAATTAATTGGAATCATTTTTCATGGTTTGGAAAGGTTTATTAAACTAGTATCTATAATCATACAAGACGAAGGGTTCAGGATAGTTCCAACCAAAATTTTGGAACATTATTTGTTGAACTTTATGGATAACCATGTGTGGTGTGTTTTTTGTAGAAAGAGGAGTAACTCATTTGTCACATGGTTTAGAAATTCATGTATCCAAATTGTATAGGTCTTTAAGAATTGAAAAATGACTATTTTTTCCTCCGACCCTTAATGGTTTTCTCAACTCATCTCCCACATTTCTACGATAAGGTCCCCTATGCACTACCTTCTCTTCCAATATTCCACTATGAAGGATGTAATTCATTCTTAGTTGGAATATAACAATATATGATGCATTGAAATTCTTTTTTATGTATTAAACCCTATTATAATTATTTTTTTATTTCTCCTTCTTCATCTATTTTGGGATTCCTTAGTTGGGGTTTTAATTTTAGATTCCCCTAGAGCATGGTGGATTCCCCCATCCCTTCTTGGATGAAAGTCAACATTGACGTGGAAGATTTAGGTGCACATAGACCATTAGGTTTTGGTGGTGTCTTCCATACCTATCTGGGCTTCGTTAGAGGTTTTTTAAATCATTAAATCAGATAGGGATCTTCCATTGAATATGAGCTTCTGGATATGATCAAATACATCACTTATACAGTTCATCATGGATATAATTTTCTTGGGATTCAATTTTACATGGTGGTAGAAGTTGATATACTCAGGAGTCGGTCCATGAATGTCCCATAGAAGATGTTGTCACCTTGGGTTGAGTGTAATCATATTAAATGTGGTCAAAACAAGATTTGACACATGTCTATAGAAAGGATAATTAGGTTACAAATTCTTTCTCAAAGAAGGACACTACAGACTCGTGATCAGAATGGTCCTTTTTTGGCACTAATTTATATTCACACATTGTTAAAGTAGATGCATGTGGGAACATTTTTTACATAGAATATTAAACCACCATTTTAATGTCGTGAGTTTTATTTTGAGTAATAAAATAAATTAAGAATGGGTTCTCCTTGCTCCGAGACCCTTTGAATATTATGCCCGTTTTGTGTTTGATGATATGCCATAGGTTTTTTGTCAGCATAGGATGCAGTTTCATGGTGATGAGATTGAATAGTGAGGTTTTGGGAACTACGCCTTATTAATAAGTTTATTTAATTATTCATACCTTATTAATATTAATTAAAAACATATAATGTAATAATAATTAACTAATTTTTGGTGGTTTCATTGTGAGATAGGACCCACATATGTCTCATTTGTAGTTGGGTGGGCCATTAAATATTTTATCAGAACATGGTAAATAAATGGAGAGATTCCAAAATTTAGGTGTTCTATTATACCTACCCTATGGTATTGATTAATGTTTATTGTAGTATGTGTATGATTGGTCTCTCCCAAAAGGAATATTCCTCCTATTTAAATTCATTCTATTGAAATTTCTTATTAAATAAATAGGTACTTGTAATGGATAAAAATTATGGGTCCCTAACAACCCAGGTAATATAGTTCCATGTATTGGACCATTGAATGATTAATTATCATCCATATCATTGAGGAGGTGATACTGCACTCGGTAAGGAATGTTGGGCCTAGTTGGAAATTTCTTAGTCCAACTGAGGCCGATCTGGATGTGTAGACCCTCCCAAATGATATTAATCACTAAGATTGGCCATGATACATCACATGACTACTTCTATTGTGAAAAGACATCATATAGCACTAAATTCCACGATACCTTATTTCCAATACCGGGGAACAGGATTTTCTAGTTCCTTGATTGTTTCCTAAGACCAGAAATAGAATTATTGGATCCCAAGAGGGTTGACTTTCCATATATGTGGGCCTTGAGGACTTCATCATGGATTACTCTCCAAAGTATTATCCATGGGGACCCTAGTGGGTGTCTCAATGAATAAATTGGCCTAACGATGTGCAGTATGGTTTTGGGTAGAGAGGGTAGGAGGTGGAACCTAGAACCCATACCGAAAAGGTAATTCCAAGGGGTTATTTCCATATTTATGGGTTTGTTTTTCATCCAATCCAACTCCTTATGATTTCACCAGGTTACTCTCAGTGTAGATATTATTTCCAAAGTAAATTCTTTTTTCATGGACATTGATCTTAACATGATACGATTTTATGATACAGATATTTAGAGGTACATACAAGGATTCATATAGTGATCCCTACTAATTATATGTTATCTTATTAGGATGATAGATGTGTTTCTCGTCATCTATTATTGAAATTAGTGGGCATGAAATTCCATAGTTGATATGGTGTTCCAATATTATGATTACGATTTGTGGAAATGAAATTCCCTAATTGTGCTTTATATTAGTCAAAATGATGTTCCAAAATGACCATTGAATTCCATGGACAACAAATTCCATAGTTATAATGAGTTATATCATTATTTGCGATCTATATGGATTACTAATACAAAATTCCTAAGATGCAGTCATGGGATACATCGAATTTATTTTATGACTGAACTCCATTATACATGGATGGATTGGTTATATACCTTATAGTCATGTTCTATTTATATAAACTACAATGATTATAGATATTTTTGTATTGAATAAAGTAGGTATCAATGATCAGGATCATAAACCAAAGTTTCAACTATGGTTTCATTTATTTACTTATTATTTTTCTCAACATCACTGAGAAAACTCCATGAGCATTACCTTATGACCATAGACATTGGGATGACTTTTTTCTTTAGTTTTTCACAAATTTCAATTATTATTGTTGTTATTATCCTGATGGGTGGCTCACATATACCTACACTACATTTACTAGTTATGTTTGGAACCATGTTGGTGTATCCCTACTTATTTTGTTACTCACACCCTACCCAGAACACCATCTTCCTAGGGTACCTGAGATAATATTCACATGGTTATAAGAACATGATGAGTTGTGGTTTGCAACTGATCGAGCATGAAAAATCAGATTTAATTAAATAGATTAGGTATGTGGGTCATATCGGTGTTGTAAATAGAGCCTTTTACTTTTACTCATATATATGGTCATCCAAGTTAGTGACTAGTTATTTAGGAATGGCATGGATGTTCAGGTTTGTAATGAATTCCATTGATTATTATAGTATTGTCTATATTTATTTATTTCTCAATGTATTTAGTTTATACTACGGATTAATTTTTGGTTATTTATATTTGTTTCCTACTCTGATATGATTGTATAGTCTCCACACATGCACACCCTTGGCACTTTTTCCTAGTAAGTAGTCTCTATTATATGGGGAGGATCGGTTGAACCTTTATTCCAATCAACACAGTTTCTATTCATAGAGTGAACCGTTATAGGACATGAAAATGTTTTATCAAGGCTTTCCCATTCATTATGTTTTATTATCTAGGATATAATAGACAAGGGTATTAAGAATGTGTTATAATATCTGATTTATATAGAACATGTGTGTTAAGAACATTGGTTTTGGTAAGAATTCATTGTTTTTGGTGAAATGGGATTACTATTATTGATATACGATATTATATTTTTATATGACTTTTTTCATTGATTGATGCACATGTGGTATAGATTTTATTATTTATTATGTATTTTTTGGATCTAATCCCATTAGTGAGAGGCCAGTGACTACTTTGACTCTTGTTAGACAAATAAAAAAGGTGTCTCATGCACCATATTTTGAACATAAGGTCTTCATGGTATAGAAATTTTAGTGTCTAATTTTATTGTTGGCGATGAGTTCGACTATTTAAATTATCAACAACAATATAAATGGTTTTTTCCATATTGGATATTATTGGAATTATACTAAGTTATAAAAATATATCTATATATTTCCTTCCAATGGAGGGTTATGATAAATCAATAATGAGGTGTTTGATGTTGTGGATGATGACATAGTTCTCATGGATTATAGGTTCAATGACCTATATAAGTAGGTAGGTCATGTGTTGCCTAACTTCGGAAATCCACATAAGGTATGGTAAAATCGTTTTAGTAATTTAATGTGTCAGTAAAAATTAATATGTTGTTTTCCTGCATATCTTAGAATGTAATTACACATAACTGGGCCATGCTTAATCTACAAAATAGATTGTTTGAGATGATGTTTTGTTTGTACCATTGAACATTGTAGGTAATATTTTTAAGTTGATTTATTTTTAGTTGATATGTTATGGATGTTTTTTTAAGTGTGGAAAACTAAATATTCTTAACATCTTATATAGAGTTTTCCAATATAGTTTTCTTTGATATTTTTCCTAACATGACTTTATTTATGGTTATCTAGTAGAATCTTCCTGGGGGTTGTTGATAGGTACCTAAGTGGATAAAGTGAACAAAAAGCTTAAGGGGGCATTAACATATTTGAATATATGTTGAGCTTTAATTCTTTAATATTTTCAATTATATTGTATCCCTCTAGGGATCAATTCCTTATAATTATTTTTAGATAAGATTAGGTCTTGGTATCAAATTATAGGTAGTTGATTCCATAATGATTTAACATACAATATTCTTCCTTTGATTTAATAGTTTTTTGGGGGATTCAATTAAATTAGTTTCCAATTAGAACATAAAGGGTGTTTTCCTCAATAGATTTTAATTTGAACCCTATATAATTAAACCCATGTTGATTGTTTTTTACCCAAGTACATTGATATTTTCCTTACCTCCCTTTGTATGGGTTGTAAAGTGTGTTTGATTCTATTTGTTGACATGGGTGAATGGATGATGCCCGTTCTATGTGACCTTGGTGAGAGGTTGACCTATGGGCTTGGTGGTTGGACATACCAACCAAATTATGATACTTTATTAGTATGGATGGATGGGAAACCTAGAGGACCTTAGTTATGAATTAGACCCCTTTAAGTTTATGTTGGGATTGATTAAGGGAATCTTTTGAGAGGGTTTGGTTTGGGTTTAAGAATTCCATTTAAGGTAGTGATTTTGGTTGGATGATCATTTTGTGATAGATACGCAGTATTTTCTTGGTCTTGGTGATATTGGTGGGATATGGACTTTTTTTAGCAAGTCATTGTATATTGATACTAAATTAAAAAGAGTGGACCATTTATGTTCCCATCCACACTGAATAATTTTTGTATGGTTGATGCATTAATCTATGAAAAAAAATTGTGTGAGTGGCGGGCAAGGATAAAGAATCGAACATGTAGATTGCTTGATTGTGAAGTGGAGTTTCAAGGGATTATCTAAATTTTCTATACTTACATGATGTGTAGCATGGTCTTCATAGAATTTTTAATGTTTAGATCATGGGAGAGAGAATCGAGTGATCACCTATTGGTACAAGATTGAACACCTACAATGATGGGAGAGATGGTAATGGTACACATTAGTTACGCATGGTAATATTTAAATAATATATTAGTGAGTATCCATATGTGATCTGAGGATTGATAGTTTTAAAATAAATATTATTGGAATGGTTTCTTTATATTTGTGACAAAATGAGTAGTGTAGTGTCTTCGTAGAAGATATATTAAGAATAAATCGAGTTTTATAAGGTAGTTAACCTATCGGTGGGCCTTGACATGCAGAATTTGGAGATGTGGTTATAGGGTTTGGGTAAAGGAAAGTATAACCTTGTTTCATGTGGTTGTGGATGGGGGAGGGTGATATAAACCAATCAATGAAATCTAAGTGTACTCCTAGTCTGATATGATCGTGCCAAATATCATTAAATAATCACGAGTACACTTTGAGATCATCAAATATAAGCCAATATATTTAAATATAATTTATTTTTTTTGATGGATGGAATCCTTGGGAGTTAGGCTCAAGGATAATTATATGGTAAAAAATATGGTGGGGAATACACCATTTTTGTTCTGAGGATGGTGACCCACATTATGAGTTGAAATCCATCTAATGTTGTGGGAGTCATTTCCATTTGGTACAAAATGGGTGATTGGTGATGTTTGTGTTAATGATTAGGAATGATAGAGTTTTTTTCCTATGCCTATTCTTATTATTAATATAGATGGGGTATAATTTTCATTTATCAAGACCTTGTTTAATTGGTATAATGACAATTATAATACTAAGCTGTGGAAAAGGAAGTCAATCACTAGTATGTAAAACTAATTTGATAGGTGTCATGTGAGGATGATACTGGGCATTAGATGGTCATTTTTTATTTTCCATGCCATAAAAAAAGATGGTTTGGTTATGAGACATAACTGAACGTTGGGTGAGATCATTAGAGATTGTGAATGAAATGATCTTGGTGTTCCTTGGGATAAAGGCATCAGGATTAGTTTTTAGTGATGTGATAGTTTCTAAAGTGGATAATTTTCTAGAATATCTATTCAAAGGTTATTTGGCTTAATTTCTATTTAATAGTGTTAAGTGATCTGGGGTAACTATATCAGGAACACCTTTGGGATTTGGTGGGATCAGTTTAATGGTTGTCAGGTCTATTCGTGGAAAAACATGTGCAACCAGGTTGATCATGGTTGATCTAAAATTATACAATTAGAAGTCTTGTAATGATGGTATTTTCCTCATGTATGATGACATGAATTAAATTAATAAATGTCTTGAATCATTTTTAAGACTCTGGGGGTCAGTTTCATTAAAAAAAATTTAAAGGTAAATGTATTGTGTCTTAGAATTGACCATTAAAAGCAAGAACCTATGGTAGAGAGAACCATAGACTAGTTAATAAAAGATACAATGACATGATAATGTCTCTAGTTATACAGTCTTGTGTAAGATCCATAAGTATGTTTCTTCTTTATTAGTGACATTTTTCTCAATTTTTAGCAGTTTAATTGTTTTTTGTTTAAAGGGGTGTCGAATGTATTTTGGGAATTTAGAAATAAAAGGAGATCATTTTTGTGGCAATTCCCAATCGATATAGGTCATGATATTTAGTTTGATGCCCCCAAGTATTAATTAGGATAAATTGTTTTAAGGTGGGTAGTTTGTATGATCCCATATTTTTTCAAGATGGAATTATCAAAATTAATTTTAATGTTTCATTATAGATGGGCTAAATATTGATCAGTGATTCAGAATGGATTTAAATGGGTTATAATTCCTTAAAATGATGTTTCTAGAAGTGTAGTGAGGCTTGGAAGATGTCTTGGTGCATGGGGTCTATCTCAGGGGTTTGAGGCCAAAATCATAAGTTTTTGAAGTTTGTATCTTCGGGTTCATGGTTAGTGAAAACTGTATTACTCAACCGGGTTTCCAAATTTTTGTAGGTACACATTTTGCAAAATCATGTGGCTTTCTAGGGAGACCCTTTGGGAGTATAAAATTAACTTTATACATGTATCATGGTTATTAAAAGGTCTATGTACCATGTTTGGTAACTATGTGTGATGGAGGGGTCAATAGAGTGCAAACTGCACCATTGGTGCATGGTATATAGGACAATAAAGATGACTATGTGTGGTCTATTTTCCAATGAAATAAGAGGCTTATAGTTGGTTCATAGTTAAGAAATCCATAAGGATCATTAAAAAGGGTTAACTGGTCATTTTTTCTCTAAACGTTAAATTTTTCTACCTCCCACTTCTCCCTCATTTCACCTAGCAGTTTATCTATGCACAGCCTCCACATCCTCCCTTCCTCCTTGGTGGATCTCCCTTATTATTAGTCTGAATCAAACATCGTCAGATGTGTTGGATTCCTTGAGGCAAGCCATAAACATTATTATCCTTTTTTCTATTATTATCCTTCTTCTAATATTTTTATATTCCTATATTATGTTTTTTTTCAATTACATAGGATTATAGTGTTATCAAATATAGAAAAATAGAATTTTTTTTCTTCCTATGAAGCGGATGACCCAAGAGGTCGTTTTCACTTCAGCACATGATGTTTTATTGAGGTACATATAATTTGTAAATTTCAATGATTTAATTCATTAAAATAAAATTTTGGGTTGATTTTTTAACCTCATTTCATAAGGATTATTCTTGATTCAAGGTTCATGATTTTTTTTAATTAGGTCACAGTTCTGGTGTGATGGGAATGATCAGTGAGGTTTTGAGAAATATTCCATTTTTAATATGTTTTATTCATTATTTATTGTTTGTTATGTTTAGTGAATTAATTAAAATGATATTATAATTATTTTACTTCTAGTGGACTTGTTATGATATTGACCCACCATATTCCATAGAGGAGACTGGACGGGCCTTAGTAACCATTGTTGGTCTTTATAAAATAAAAGTAAACTTGAATAAAGTAAGGTGTCCTTTCATACTGTTCATATGGTACTGTTGCATGTTTGTGGTAGTATTTGTTTGAAAGGGCTAAACCTTGACGGTGGAATCTCCATTATAAATTTATACTAATGAACTATTTAATAGATTAAATGGGAAATTTTAATGGATGAATTTTAGGGATCACTGACAACCACTATGATTTATTTTCAAGGTTGGCCCCTTTGAGTGACCATGTTGCCTCCATACCTTCGAGAAGATGAGACTAAACTGAGTAAAGAAATTCATCCCACATACATGCATATGTGGATATGACATATGTAAATAGGTACTAGAATTGATGTTTTGACTAACCTAGAATTATCTCGAGTAGTGATATAATCCATGAGCCAACTCATGACCATTACCAGTGTTAAAAGACAAAATGTAGCTGACAAGTCTCTGCTACACCTTTTTTGATGTTAGGGTAAATGATGTCCATGTTCATTAGGTGTTCACCTAATACCATGACATGAATTACAGAATCCTAATATGGATTCCTACGATTATATGTGGATCATGAAGAACCCACCAAGAAAGTCTCAATATTATTGACCTAGGGGGCCTAGTGGGTGCCCTAATGATTGACCGACCATAACTAAGTTCATTATGGTTTTGGGTAGAGAGGGTACATGGTGGTAACTAGAACCCATACTGAATATGTAAACACTAGGGGATGTGGTAGTACCAATGGGTATGTAGTTCACAAACTCACTCCTTACATATGATTTCTCATGGTTTTTCTTAATGAATATATGATTAGAAAATGCACTTCCTGGTATTTTGTTCATAATTCTAACATGATGAGATATTATGATTAGGATTCTTATAGGTACATAATCATATCTAAATTATTTGCATTATTTATCCAATATTATCATTCATTAATCCCATAGGTACATCTTGGCATCAATATTTTAATACCAATTGATTAAATGTTCTCCCATCAGAATGATCGACATGGTCCTCCTCATCTAGGATTGACCTTAGTGGACATGTTATTCTATAGTGGACATATAATTACATAGTAATGAATGAGATTAGTTGGAATGGTGTTCCTTAGTTGGGGTTAAGATTATAGGACATGAAATTCTACTATGGACATGAAGAATCATAGATATGATTGAGATAGTGGAAAGGGTGTTCCATAGTGACTATGATGTTCTATGGTTATAATGAGTTATATTGTTTCTTGAGAGATTCTAATATCCCGGATATAGAATTCATTTTTTTAGCTCATAAGTTTAATGGAATTTTATTTATTAATTATGTCCAATATACATTAACTCTTAGGTTATGTTCCTCAGGAATATATTTATTTATATAAATTAAAATTCAAAGTGTTATTTTGGTGTTGTCCAAAGAAGGTATCATCGATCGGGATCACAGACTCGAGGACTAATTACGGTATTATTTATTTACATAAATTCTGCATCGGCCTCACTGATCATATTATTTGAGAATTCCATTATGATAGAACTAGTTTTCTTATTTTGTTTATTTAGTTATTTTAATCATTTAGGTATTATCATTATTTATACCCTAACAATTATCTCACATATACATTCACTCCATTTATTAGTTTTGTATGAAACTATTTTGGCGGTTACTTAATGAGTTTTATAATCACACCCTGATCATGTTACTATTACAATAGGGTATCCAAGTAGAAGTTAACTTGGTTATAGGTATAAGATCACCTGAGGTCTAGGACTGATCACGAAGGGTGGATTTGATGTGATTTTATAAATCAATTATGTGGTATGGCTCAATGTGTTATGTAGATCATTGTAATTTTATTTTGGTTTCATTTATTTACTCTTATATATGTGGATGTCTTAGTGGGTGACTATTTTTGTATGTATGAAATTTAAATTTGGAAGTTGACTACAATCCATTTATTATTACAACATTTTTTATGTTTATATATTCCATGCTCTATTTATTTTTCTACTATGGATAATGTATGGTTGTTTTTACTGGTTTCCTGCACTTATATGAGGGAATAGTCTCCCCCCAGACACACCCTAAAACAACATTTCCAGTTGAATGTCTCTAGTATATGGGGAGTTTTTCTTGAGGCCTTATCACCAAATTGTTTGATTACTATTAATAGAGTGAAGTGGGCCAAGATGTGTAATGAGGTTCCTTCCCCATGGCTTCCTCATCTTCCCTCAATAATTTAGTTGCTAAGGTTTATTTCATTAAGCATCCACTTAAAAATATTTTGGTTATAAGTAATTCATCCCACATTTATCATAGTAATAGTGCCTAAAAATCGTGTACGTATCTTTTAAACTAATCCCCGCATCACTATATAAATGGAGAAAGATTCTAATCTGGGGACTTTGATTGATTAAGAGATATAGAATAAAATATTACTTATTTGACACAGATACACACACACAGATATATATATATATATATATATATGATATTATTGTTAATTTATGTATCCCAAAAAACTTAAAATCTAATTATATAGACCCAATAATTTTAAAAAAAAATTATAATACATTTAATATAAATATCCAACAAATACAACCAAGATATGATGATTTATATCATCCTCAAGACACTAGATTCATAATACATCAATGTGAAAGTAGCATAAAATGATTTTATTTGAATCTCTCTTGTGAAATCTTAAATAATTTTACGATCCATGAAATACATATGATAACCTTGGTTATACATAAAAGAATGGAATAAGTTAAAAATATCAGTAACAGAATAAAAATAATAATGAAGCATAACATGTGAGTCAGTAGGAATTACATGTTATCATAAAACACAAGGGTCATGATTTTTCATATCAAGGAATAATATAACGAATCAAAAGATCATGGATACAAAGGACTTTAGGAACAACATATAACATTACATAAGCATTAATCAAGGATAACCTCAAGGACAACATCACATATTAAACAGAGTCATTAAGGTGGATTATGTTTACTTCCTAATCCCATACAAAACATCTCATAAGACAAAAACATTATCCAATACATTAGTAATATGTCTAGGGTCACCCATAATAACATTTACATTATTATTTGTTCCACAATTGGAAATAAATCATAAGGCAGAAACATAGGAATAACCCATGGAAAGAAATGGGTTGTATAATATAACCTCATTAAGGGGAACTTAATGAATCTGTTACCTCATCAAAAAATGGGAAAATAATATAGTTAGATATATAATATACATATATATAAAAATTTTAGTCATACCATATCATTAAAGAGAGATATAAAGCGACTTAGAGAGATAATGTTCATAACCTCAAGAAAAAGGGTGGTTCAAAGTGAACTTATACATTATGTTTCAGAATCACTCCATTGTTGAAATTAATATCCTAGAAAATAAAATCAAATTCAATAATTACATAATTTATAACATTCTCCATTTATAATTGTTTTACTATATTTTTATTATGTTATTTATATCAATTTATATGAGATATGAGGTCTAATTTAACTATTTTGAGGGCGTTCATTTCATGGATCTATGGATGGATCATCATGGATAATTATTGAGGTTATATTAAAATTTAAAAAAAAATCTAGAATTGAGATGGAATGGTATTAATGACAATAAAAATTTGAAATGATTCCATGTATCTATATGTTCTTCAAAATAGGGATAATCATTGAGCATAAACTTTGACGCTGCATGGTAAGTTCATTTAGGTGGTTTTACTGACCGCCAAAAACTGCATTTGTTTCAATTATAATTATAGACATATATTCATTGTAGAACATGAAATTTCTTATAATATACTTATATTGATATTATTTATAAATAATAATAATTTTTTTAGTATCCATGAAAGTTGTAGAGGGAAATGAGGTGTGTTGTTCATGGAGGTGGTTAACCAATGACATTGTAAACAATGATTTCATTCTAGAAATGAATAAAGGGAGACATTACGATGAATATTACATAATAATAATAACATAAAACTATATTTAAGAAATTAATTACACAATTTTTAATTTTATATGTGTCATATGGGGTGGTAGAAGAGCCATAAAATTAAAAAGAGGTTAGTCGATATTTTTACCTCTTTTAATTGTCGCCTCTGCTTAGGCCACCCATTAAAGCTATCTGAAATCATATTAGGATGAGACCAGTAGCACAAGGACGTGAGTGATAGGATTGGTAATGTAATTGGAAAAAAACATTGCAATATTGGATGCTTAGAAGTTAAAATTATAAGGGGAGGTGTGGGTGGTATTTATAAGGGACAGAAGGGATGTTTTCTATATTTTATATTCATTAGTTTATTATTATTACTCAATAATAACAATATCATTGATTCATATGACTATATAAAGTAAATTTTTAATTTTTTTTGAAATAATGGGTTCTTACATCACACATTACTCAAAAAGTCATGCATTTAGTTTATAATGATAAATACTGTATTGTACCATATTTCATTACTCACCAAAAAAAATAAACTATTTCAGAAAAATACCAAAAATTCTAAAATATAAATTTTTATATGTTTATGTACAAAAAATTTAATCCATTTAATTAAAATGGTTATCTAAATATTAAAAATATAATTTTTATATAAAATCATCATTTATTTGAAAAATACCAATTTTAATATTTTGAACAATTTTCTAAGCCATTAATAATTTACTTACGGTCTAATAAAATTATATTATCATTATAATAAAACATAATATTAATTTATAAATCCACTTTATGAAAATAATGTTTCTTTTAAATCATAATTTTTATTATTAAAATGTTAATAAAACTTTATTATTTTATTAATATACAAGAATTTATTTTATCATTTTTAAATCATTTATTTACTTGTATCATGATATAAATATTATATATTTTCATTTTATAAGATAACTTGATATTATGAAAATAATTCATAGGATAGGTTACTATTATAATGGTCTAGTTACTATATAAAATGGTCAGATTTCTATTCAAACGGTCATGATACTATTCAAATGGTCGAATTTGAAATCCAATTGTCAGGTTTGTAATGGTCATATGGGTTTCATACTCTCTATAAATTCCTCATATTTAATTCATTATTTATCACTTATATTTACAAAAAGTCTATTGAAATTATCTAAAATTATCATACATAAATATTACATCTTAGTAGATGGATATTCATTACATAACATAATTATCCATGCAATAATTTTTTAGGTCTAGAGCCTTTAGAATCATGGAAATAAAAACAACTAGTCCATATCTGAACAGCATCGTCTCCTACCATGTTCTTAAAAATTGTCACCCTTCTTTGATATATCGTACATATTACCATTCTTCATATCCTATGAAAATGAAACATAAAAAAGGGTGATTCCAAATACTAAGTAGGGTTAAACATGGGAGATATCAATGAATATTAAATAATAACATGAGAATAAGGGTATGATAACAAGATCTTAGTATTTGAAAATAATACCCTCCATATCATAGATCATAAACTTGAGTCATTTCATAAATCCTTCTAGTTTATTACACATGAATCATAATAGAATTAAAGAACATGAGCCAGGACAATCAAAAATTTTCATAAGGCATATATTTGTGTTATACACATAATCATGGAAAATAATTCCATTAGTAGTAAAGGTTCTTTGAAAAAACTATCAAATTGGATTCAGTTTACTCTATAAACCATCCTAGTAGTCAAGATTCTCAAACAATTATATCATTGTGGAGAAATTACCTTATTAACTAGGTTCACTACCCATTGTAGGAATATTAATCTCATGATATATAAATCTTTACCCAATAAATTGAATGGATATATAGGCCCCACCCATCTTGTTTAAAACAAAACCACAATCATTATTTATAACATAACCACTGTCACATAATGAAAATAATACATATGTGTCTCACAATATCATTAAACATTCACTATATCTTAACCCATGAAATATATGGTTTTCATAACCATTTGATCATGATATTACTTATATAAAAGAAACAAGATTCATAATAATTTCCTCATTTCATCAATGCATATCCCACAGAAAAAGAAGAGTTTTTATAATTATTTTATCATGTTATAACCCATTTAATATAAAATTATTTTATTTACATATTTTCATCATAAATATAAACTATCAAAAGAAATAATAGTAATTATATCCATGGATCATATCCCCAGTAAACCAAATGTTACATCAAAGGATATCATCTGAGATGAAAAATAACATTAAAAGTTATCTTGTAAAATTTCTTATAGAAAATAGACATTCCACTTGAAAAAAAATTAAACCTAAAAATGTTTCAAAATTCATATCATTAAAAATAAACTTGGAAACATGTAAGTAATGATTTAAAAATAATTTAAATCATTTCATGAAGAAAGGATACATTCTATTTTGAAAAACACATTTTAAAATATAATTTTCACAAAACATTTTAAAAAAACATTTATTTGAATATAACATTTTAAAACATGTAAAATAATATTTAAAAAATTACTAGTCCATGATGGAATAAAATACCATTAATTCCATACACATCAAAAAAAATGTTTGTTTCACATTTTAAGTAAAATCTAAAAATGAGTTTTTTGGAAAATGACATGAAGATTCCTCTCAAAACCATTTTAAAGATGTTTACATGTGTAAACATTTATTTAATATATAATAATGAAAATTTAAAAAACATTATTGACAAAAATAGAAAACATGATTTTGGAAGAAAATATATTTTCAACGATGGAGGGAAATGAATTCATATTTTCATAAAAAAGTTATTTTGTACTATTAAATATATAAATAAAGTTAAATAAAGTAAAAAACATTTATTATTAGGAAATAATTGTAATATAATGATTTCCTTGAGATATATATCCAAATATTCCATCATTGGAAGCATAGTCATGAAAATTATCATTAAACAATGGGATTGTATCATGAATCCCATAACACATTAGTTACATTGAATCATAAGACCCAAAAAATAAACATTAAATGAGACATAATATATCCTAATAATAAATTAATTTATAATATTAAATGTCAAAGTGGATAGATATACACCAAATAGAATAATAGAGGTTCATATATCTCAACGTTTGTAAATTGAGATAAAAATCACCTACAACTATAGTAATCTATTGAATTTTAAGAACCATTAAAAAATAAAATAAAAAATTAAATGTCATGAAAATATATATATTCATGATATAAAACGTTAATGGGATAGTATGTGCACCACACAAATTAAACGAGCTATTAATAAGGCGGATGTCTCCCAAAAATATAAGAGAGACTATAAATCACATACAATGATCATAACATTGATGTGAGAATTAATAAATGTATATTTTTTTTTGTATGAGATGTAAATATGAATAAAATAAAATCTCAATAAAACATAATATATTCATAATTCATTATAGGCATAATCAAAGACAATTAATAAGTAATATAACCAAATGAAAATAAATTGAGTTATGAAATTATGTACTACTTGGTTGTTTTCAATTCAAATCCAATTTTTCATAAAAAATGAAATTAAAAATGTTAAAACCATAAATTTTTAATTAATAATTATATTATATGTTAATTTGGTAATATATAGACCATATAAAATTAGTTGCTGGTGAATATGGCATGTGTCTCACACAAGTGAAAAGTGAGATGGAAATCAAAAAAAATAAGTGTCGACCTCCTTTATACATGTTCAAACCTCCTGTATAATAAATATGTGCTTATTAAATATATATAAATTTAAAATAAAAAATTACATCATACCATATATAATTTACTTATGATGTTTTATTACCTTTTTATTAATAATTCCTTAT
Organism: Viscum album; assembly: GCA_963277665.1. NCBI lineage: Eukaryota > Viridiplantae > Streptophyta > Magnoliopsida > Santalales > Viscaceae > Viscum > Viscum album. The sequence continues at coordinate 1,422,268,028 of OY728137.1, forward strand.
TAATATCATGTTTTGGGTAAGACTAATTTTTTCAAATATTTTATTATTATTTTTTATTTTTGGTTCTCCTATTTTGATCATGGTTTAATTATGTCAATAATTTTAAATGGGATATAAATATCATATGTATACATTATATATGTATTTCTATAAATACATAAAAGTATGAATATAAATGAAATTCAATGTTCATAGAGACGATAGACTGTATGTATGGATGAACATTGTTTCAATGTTTCTAGAATGATGAAATGAAAGAATGTTAATTAATATATCAACCATAAATAATAGTTTTTTTGTCAAATATATAACATATATTCATTAAATTTACCATAATTACCTTCCATTTAAAGTGTTAGTGAAAAATGAATCGCATCGCTTCGAGATGCGGTTGTCCACCATACACACAAGTGGAGGTATTGTATCCCCCACTTAATGGAATGATAAAATTTATAAGTGATATCATATTTCAATATTTATAAAAATACATTAAATATCACATATAGGTATTAAATCAGTTATTATAATCATCCTTTTATTGTGGTGACGGAAAATAAAAAACATCATTTCAAGAGGCAATATTTCGTTGTACATAAGAATGATGCTTTTGTATTCCATCTGGGGGAAGAGTATAAAAATTTATATTATAACATTTACATAAAAAATATCATTATATTTAAATTAATTAGTTTATTATATCATTATTTTTTAATAATAATTCATGCATGTGGAAGAAGAAATAAATTAAAACAGTGGATTAGGGACAATACCTCTTCTTTGGATAACTACTTTTAGTTTTAAGAAAAAGGATTCATATGATAGATTTAGGATAAAATAAGGATTATAAGTTGAGAGTATGGAATTAAGGATTTCATTTAAGTAGGTATTTTATAAACCAATTGGTTTTGTAGGTGTTAAGAGTAGATGAGATGGGGTGGCCATTTATAAGTGATGTGAGTGGCACACTTGTATTTTTTTGAAATGAAAAATATATAATTGGTATTTTTCACATTAAAAGAGGCCCCAAAATGAGATATTATCAAAACTTATATATGATAAGGTCTAAATAGGGAAATAAAATGGGTATTGAACAATAATTTGGTAATTTTTAACCCTTTTATTCTTATGATAACCCCTGTAAACCCATTTTTTCCTTTAACATTGAAATTAATTACTACTGTTTTTACTATTAATTATCTTAAAAAATTATTAACCTTATTAAATAATATAAATTATTATTATTTAAAATATATAATCCATTTTTAAAAATTTAATCCCCTATGGAGAAATGTTTAGTTTAGAATTAATATGCTATATGTAATCAGAATGTTCGTTTTCATATAGAAAAGTATCAAAAGATAAAAAAATTATGTAAATGATCAATATAAAATTGTTTCCAATTAACTAAATTGGATTAATATATCTATTTATATATTTTAATTTATTTTAATTTTAAATCCATATTAAAATTACTTTTATGTTTTAAAATACTTTAAATAAAATTATAAATCATAATAAAAATCAGTATTTTGTAATTTTTATCAAAAAATTTATATTTTAAAAATAATATATAAAATTCACTCCAAGAAAAATATGTATTTATGATATAAAAAATTATGTTTACTTTTTCAAATATTTTTTTTAATTTGAAAAAAAAATTATTTAAAAATATGTATGGTAGAGATGACAAAAGTGTTTTCTAGAAAAAAATATAGTTTTTAAGTATAAAATTAGATTTAGTATTTTCTCTTGAATAAAAAATACACAAGGTGAAATTTAAATATCTAATTGAATATATAATATAAAAATTTCATTAAAATAATTTTCAAAATGTGATTTTTTTAGTTTTTCAGTTAAAAGAGTTTGTGTATATAAAAATTAGTTCTTCCATAAAATATTTCCTTTATTTTAAAAAAGTTATTATTTTCATTTATAATTAATTGGTCACCAATGAGTTCATTTAATATTCTTGTGTAAAACATGTATTTTTATAATTTATGTAATACTATTCATACCCACCAATACAATGGTTGTGTCATAATTATTATATTAAATTATAATATTTTAGTAGAATGTTATATTTCATTTAAACTATTTGTTTTTTAAAATGCAATGTAAACGTAGTGTTTCATGTAAAAAAATATGTTAAAGAGTAAAATTATTTGAAATATATATATATTTCACAAAAATCTATAGGTTTTACATTATATTCCCCAGAAACTTCATTTCTCCATCAAATTTCATCATTTCTGTACCAACAACTAAGTATACTTCTACCTCATTACATCCTTCAGTTCCCATGTAACATCTTTAAGATAGCGATTTCACCACAAAACATTGGCTAGGTGAGTTGTATTTTATCACCGATCTTAATCTATATGATCAAGAAAATCCACTGGTTTTTCTTCATAAGAAAAATCATGCTCTCATGGTATAGAATCTCAGTTTAGTACATGTGATCGATCTGGTATGTAGATCCTTAGTAGGGATATGTGGAACACGTTGTCAACATGGGAGAGTGTTAGTGGAAGTTCTGATTGATAGGCTTCTATCCTGATAAGATCAAGAATTTCTAAGGGACTAATATGCCTAAGGATTATCTTTCCTTTGTACAACAATCACAATTTCATCATTTATTGTGCTTAAATAAATTTCCAATTGATCTATTAATCCATTAAATGAAGATGAATTTCTTATTTCGAAAACACTAATGGATCAATAGATCCATAATATAATTTTAATTCATTCCTTCTATCTCTAGTTATCATCATAATAAAATGTTTAGCACAAGATACCCAATATTCATAGACCATCATATGGTGAAGTAATACATTAATCTCAAAAACCACATCCAAAGTTCAACATAAACCATTCTATAAAATATTATCCTTTTCACCCTTCCAAAATTCAATATTAATAAAGAATGCCACTAAATTTCCTAAACTAAACATAACATTAGTCCTCCAAATATCATAAAGTATAACTTCATTGTTTCATTCCAAAAATTTCATTACCATGGTCATATATTCTCCAGAATCATGGAAATAAACCTAATTGCCATAAAACCATAATGCAAATGAGAATGCTTCATCATTACATGAATAAAACCACAGATTACTGAATATATTTTATAGATCTATCAATGTTTTAAATTGTATTTTTGATAACATAATCTACTTTTTAAGTGAATCATTAATCAGTTTTGGGTTCATAAATACTATCATGTTTACTTTTTCCCATATCAATAATATCATTTTCAAAACTAAACATGATTTTCCTCAACATTAGAAAAATATTAATGGGTTACCTTCACATAATCATGTGTTCTATTTAAAATATATGCATGACATTAAATCAATTTTCTAGTTCATCAGTATTATTCAACATATTGTTACATGTCCTTAATGAAAAACGTATATTAAACAATCCTTGAAAATTCCATGATTCATATGACTATATAATTATTCCAATTCATTCTTAAAACATTAACCATTGTTTTCAATATTTTTCCTTAATACATATTTCCTAAAAAATTGTATATGAATTTTGTCATAACATTCACAAAAAGTAATTTAATCATGATTAAAATGTTTTAAATAAAAATACTATTAGAATAGAACATACATTTTATATTTCATTTGTGGTATCTTAATGATTATCAGTATAACCATTACTCATACCACCTTTCTAATTCTCATCATGACATTTCCCCCTATGTAATTGATTCGCATAATTCCCAAATATTACAGATTTATAACATTAAACAATTGATGATTCCTTAGAGAAATCACGATTCTCATCAATTTCATTAATTGAACTTCTTTTTTTTTCTCAGAAATTGCTTACAATTTTCCCTTCATATCCATACATTAAAAATATTCTTTCTCTTTTGAGACATCTCTTGGAGTCTTTCCCACATTCTTGACATATAAGAAGTTTAATCTCCTTTCCTCTGTTTTCTATAGAATGTGAACATTCATAATATTTTATTTTACTCTAATTTAATGATTAAAGAATCTCACGTTAGTTCACATTATCAAAAAAATTCAAATAGTTGATTAAGTATAATAAAAATACATATCTCTCTAGTCCTAATAAAATTTGTTTGTTCATAGACACCAAAATTTCAATCAAATTCAATGTTAATATGATTCTCATTGTTTACATCCATTCACTAAAACTAAATAGTTATAATGTGAGAAACAACGACCATAGTGGGAAGCCACATAATCATGAAATTAGTTTATATGATGTCTAAATACAAACACCTTATATTAAATCTATGATGACTTCGTCTTACTCGAGGTCATTCATTATCATTATTTAAAATCAGAATTGATAATTCATAAATATTTTTTGAATTTTTAAAGATTATCCCCTAGAATATTAAAAATAGTTGTGCTATAGGGGCCATTATCAAGAACCAGGCGATGATTGAGTGTAGCTAAAATTTAACTTTTTATAGTTATTACCTCAAATTACCTCAATAAAAAAGCCACATCCCCTAGTAGTATCCAGACATGGATCTAATTGTTTGAAAACCACTCTCTCTATCCTTTACTAAATTTTTTGGTTATTTTAATATACTTTGGATCATTCTTAATATTATCATTATACATATCCATAAACATATCATTAGAAATATCACTAGGTGTCTAACTATAATTTTCACATCCTATTTTTTAATGTTTAACTAGTCCTTTATTTGATACAAACTATGAAGACCCTAACATATCATATATAAATATTACAATATAATATATTGATATTAATACATAACATAATGATCTATGATGTAATCATTAGTTACAGTGCCTTTGGAAAATTGGAAATAGAAAAAATGGACAATAAGGGAGTAATAACATCTCCCACTAAGTTCTTTGTAACGAGACCCCATCTTAAAAATATTATACAGAATACATTTCTTCATATCCTAGATAAAGGAAACCTAAGAAAGGGTGAGATAAAATTCTCAATAATAGTAGACTAGTAAGATATCAATAATTACATAAGAATAACATGAGCATAATGGTAGGAGTCTAATGACCTAGACGTTTTAAATGAAATTTTTTTCCTAATAAATTTGAGTTATATTTCATATTATACATGTAAAAAATACTGAGAAACTATAAAAAATATCATTAAAAATATTATTCTATTAGTCATATATGAAACTAATTAAAATGAAAAACATTACAACTGAAAAAATAATAGAAAATAGAAAATAGAAAATTGGGAAATAAGGATCACCCCAATCTTCAAGAATAATCCCTACCACATAAAATAAAATATAAATAAAAAATATATAATTAAACCAATCAAAATCTTATAAAAATAATAATATAACCTTAAATAGAATCGTAGATATTTTCTATTGAAATAATGAAGTGGTATATAAAGGGAATAAAGGTGGATGTAACCATTGCGATTCAATTGTTGGTCAAATATATCCACTGTTTAATATGATTGTTGGAATCTATAACCATGTTAGAAGATTATACCATTATAATTAGTGTTTATAGGTATTAATAACAATGGATAGTTGACACAAAAAAGAGAATTGATGGCCTCAACTAATAGAGACATGCTGTTTAAATCCCATTTGTCTAAACATGGGATGAGGATGGTGTCACATAGGTTTTCCCTTGACCAAGACCAAGTAGATCTCATATAAGTGAATGTTGAATTAAATTTACTATGGGATCATTTTATGTTAGTAGAGATTACCACTCGGTCAATGTTATATTAGCCACCCCATTATACTACATCCATCGCACACCATGCCCTTAAGGCATATCTGGGTGTAATAAAAGGTTATGTGTCTAGGCTTTAGATACCTTAAGTAAAATTCCCATTTTATAAATAAAACACTAATTCCATCAATTCATTTTAATAATATTTTTTCTTAATAATATATATATTTAATGAATATGAATTTGATAAATTTGTTTCTATACGTAAATAAAATATATTTTTATTTTTAATGAAAAAAAGATATATATTTTTTATAATAAACCATTTCTTTCAAAAGAATATTTATTTTAACGAAACATTAATTTGAAAAAAAAATTAAATAAAAATATTATAATAATTCAATAATTTCCAATGAAATCTTTATATGTGTCACAAATATGATTATACCTTAAAAACAAATATTTTTCAATGAATAAATATTTTTATATTTAAAAGTTAAAATTTTCATATTTAGAGAATTATTCTCATAAAAACATTATATTTTAAATTATCATGCCATAATTATGTTCGGGTTTATTTATGAGAATATTCTAAAATGCAATATTTTTCTATGGATAGTAAAAAACAGTTTTGGGATTTTGATATGTTTTATGACATCCTATTTATTTCGTAATTATTTTATAATTAATTAACCACAATAAAAGACCTAAAATATGTTATTTAACTAATAATATTTATTTTAATACTTTTTAATAAATTTCTAAAACTCTATGTGACTTTCCAAAGTCTAAAATGAATATTTTAGTTTTAAAAAACATTGCTTTGTGGAATAATAAATTTTCTATTCCATGGAAATTATTAAAAGATGGTGTTTGGTTAATTTGGATTTAAATATCTTATGTTATGTCTCAAATTTCCAAATCCATGATCAAAAATCATGATTTAGGCAATGGTATTCCATTTTCCACAACATTGATTTCCAAGACCTGTATTTTGAAATTATTAAACCATTCATACCCTTTTCCTATAAATACACACTCATGTCACCATTAAATTTAACTATCAATTCATTATCCAAGAAGTTATATATTTTTTCCCCCCATGTATTCCCACAAGGTTTCCCCAAAACACCTAGGTTTTATCCCCAAGTTTTAGTAGAAACTCTTCAATTTAAGTTAAATATCAACTTCTCTTTTCTATTCAAGTTCGTTTTTCTAGTAGGTTTTCTATTTATAAAACCAGCCCTATTTTCCCACATTTTATTGTCCTGTTAATCTAATAATTTTATTTTATCAATGTTATACACTGATCCATTATCATTTTACCATTTTATAATACCACATTTATACCTATCATGTGGCCTAATATATTTCTAAAATTTCTCTCTTTCAAAAGAAAAATTCTATTTTTCCTTTTAATTTGAATTCCCAAACAACATTTAACATCAAAAGGTTATAAAGAAGATGTATAAATTACTTATTTATTCAGGTATTTACATAAATTAAACCCACATTCCTTTTCTATTGTTTATAAATAATGTAATAGTCAAGCCTTTAAGAACTTTTTACACAATGATTTTGATATGAGACCTGTTATTTTTTTACGTGGGTTAAAAATGAAATTATTATGATCAATTTAGTTAATATTAAATTCATACAAATAAATGATTCACCCTAATAACACTCAAATTTATTGGGTAATGAATTTAGTAACTTTAGATGACATGTTTTACAATACCTTTGGAATAACATGGGTAATTTTTTTATTTCACCTTGGTGATAAACCATGGTGATATTATTATGAATGTTTCATTAAAATGTTTGATCCAAATTTAAAATTTATTGTTAATATTCATATTAATATGATATTTTTTTTGTTCATTCCTTTTTTATACATCATATTATTGTTGATTTATTTCATGAATACATGTTTTTTCCTCCTTTACTAATACTCTTAATGGGATTAATGCTATTTAAATAACTTTTATATATGTATTATGTGTATGATATGTAGTAAATGTAACTTAGGGTGAACCCATGAAGATTCATTTCAATTGGATTTAGATTAATTTTTTTGTTTTCATGATATATGTACCATGTTTCCAAGAAACAATACCAAAAATATCCTCAATTTTATCCCATGTAAAGAAATGTTGTTCAATAAAAGGGCATGATACCATAGTTTGTATCAAATTATAGTTAATTAATTTATCAAAAACAGGACCTGAAAATTTTATGACGAACCCCAGGGAAAATCATAAATATTGGATAACTTCATGGAATTTTTTTGAGTATTATGTATGTGGTTTTTGTGAAAATAAATATACATCTAGATAATAAAAGTGGATGTGGTTCTAGAAGAGATAAACTAAGGGGTAACACCCAAAAACAATGAATTGAGCTATACTTGATCGGGAACTATTGCATGATAGCGGGTATTGCTGCACAACTCGTTTGATATTCTCAGGGTATAAGTTTACGTAATCACGTGATTTTTGTGAACCATTATGAAATCTATATATAAAAAATAATTTTTAATATAGGATATTAATACCGTATTTAATCATGAAGTTTTATGACAAAAATTCCCTTTTTAATTATAATATTCAAAAATGTATCAGATTTCTTAATTAGGCTTTCTTAATTTATAAAAACAGAAGGAAAAAAGATGAATTTTGTAAATTATGATTGCAACAAATGATGCACTGATAGTGTTCTGATGGAAGCTAGAATGGAAGACTTTATAAATATGATGAATAAACTAATCCATGTTATGAACAATAACTGGAATCAACTCAACATAGGGAATTATCTGTGAAGGGAATAACTTTTCTTTGAGTACTTTATGTGCCAATGACAACCTTATTTCACTGGATCTACCAACTAATTAATTGATGAACAATAGAGAATCTCTATTGAAATGATATTTTATGTACTATATTGTTTGGAGCCCAAGAAAGTCACCCTGGTGATATACCATTTAGAATGATATGCTAATCAGTGGTGGGAACCGATTAAGAACAAAAATCCAAGAAGGAAGGTTAATACTATAGAGTGAAGAGAGTTCAGGGGAATCTTTTTTATTAAATATTTTCCATATTCAATATAGACAAAAATAGATAAATAATTCCTAGTGATGAAGTAGAAGGAAAATGAATTGTTTAGAAGATATGAGATGAACTTTACAAGACTTTCTCAATATACCTATAGTTTTGTTATGGAAGCTAAAAGAAATTTTGATTGATTTTTTGGTGGAATAAGATACCATATACAGATTTATTTGGAATATAACGAATATGAATGATATAAAGTGATAGTATGGAGTGATATAAAGGTTAAATTAGAATTCAATGAGATGAAATGGTCACATAGGTCAAATGAAAAGAAGAGATAAATGTATCCAAGCATATGGAATAACATAGATAATCGAACTGGAGGATTAAACATAAAACATCACACATGAATGAAATGTGGGATGAAGAATTCATGGAGAAAATTTTTTAATAGTGAAAATTGATATAAGTGGGGAAGAAAATGCCAAATAGATTAGAAATGTTGTGGTGTGGTGAAGCCTAAACTTATCAACACTAACAAAAAAGGGAAGATAGTTCTTTAAAAAATGGAAGTTCGATTATTCAAGTGTGGATAGTTTGGGATATTTTACAATTTTTGTAATAATTAGAAGATAATGGAGGGTAATCTCCATAAACAATATAATAGGAAAAGAGGGAAAGTTCTATCATCATCATATCAATTTTTATATACAGAAAAAAAAGCTACAAGAGATCCACCACCAGCCAGTATAGGCCAAAGGAACATGGTGATAATGAGACCTAAAATAATTGATACCAAGGGAATCCCTTATAATCAGATTGGACCCCTTAAGATTCACATTTTTCAAATTATGAAAACATAAGTTCTATGAACTTAGGATATCAAGCAAGTCCAGGTGTTCTGAAACATTTTATTCCACCTACCAAGTGTGAATCGCATTGATTTTGTTGCTAAGAATTCCATGACATTTCTTGATGGATTAAGAAATAGACAAATAGATAACACCTAATCCATGAAGGGAGTTATGAAATAACATTTAATCAGTTTCATCTTCTATGATGTCAAAAATCCTTAGGCTGCACAAACTATGGCAAGTGAACATTGTTGTATCCTATGCCTGGAGAGATTATCCCTAGATCAGCCAAGAAGGAAACTCCAAGATGACCAACCCATTGGCAACATGAACCCCCCATGTATGAATCCTAAGGTGAAAGACCCATCTGTGTTGAGATTCACGGCCTAGGGGGTTCTAAGAAACTCAGTTGTTCTATGAACAAATACTACCAGAATGGGCCCCATGGAACATTTCATTAAACCATTGTAGATAGGGGGCCTCCCTCTAGTTGTTAAAGATCCTAACCATTTAAATTAATAGGTTTTTGACCTTATAGTGACTGATATTCTCAATGGGAACACCTCCTCGTGTATCAATTTGTTCCTCACCCGCTAGAGGCCCCAACAACTAGCATGAAACACGAAAGTGTGGGCCATTAACTCTGGGCACCCATCTTCAAATACATGGTACCAATGATCTAGAAAGGATTGATAAAACATATTAGGAAATGAGAAAGCACTGAACTCATTGAACTAGTTCCACACCTCACACACCCCCATTCCCACAAATAATTGATGGGAAGTACTTTCCTCCCTATTATTCCTACAGAACATACATCTGGATATGTTGTTAATTCTACATTGCATAATGTTCTCATCTGTAGAGAAAACCGTGTACTAATCATTCAGGTGAAGAATTTGTAATTTTTTGGGATAATTTGGGCACATAGAACATCATTCCAAACATCTTCATGGTCCTGCACACTGATGGTCCTATGGAATTCCTTTGTCCGGAATTACACCAAGGGGGATGTGGGTAAAGACACACCTATCAAGGTTTGAGTTCATCTCAAGTAGGATAAACTATTCCTATTAGTACCTGTCTAGAACAAACGTAATGAAATATGGGTTAAGATTGTATTCACTGAAAGAAATGTAGATGTCAGGGAATCCTAGAATATTAATGATAACCCCACTCCAATTCTGGTTACAGAAGAAGATATCTCCTTTCTTGAAAAGCCAATGAGTATGGGGATTAAGGGTTGTGACTAGGGGAAAATCATATATTATAGTGTAGAATCCAAGATATCCAAAAAAGACAGATCCCCAAAAGAATTGATGTCCATGGTTATCCCCTAGACGTTATGTTGTTCCAGAACATCCCATTCCAATTTATCATGAATTAAGAGGATGGTGTCCTCAATAATATGGATGTTGATACCTCCTTCTTTAACTATCCTTCCCATCTTTCTCCAAGATACCTGGTGCAATTTTCCTTGGGAGATAGGATCCCATATGAAGCTGTCTAAGATCCTATCAATGTTCTTGATGATTCATTTCCAGACCTTGATAGGCAAGAGGGCATTTAGCAAAGTATCTAAGAGCAATATGTTAACTAGCACTATCTGAAATGCAATGGATAAAAACTTATTCTTCCAATTTAGTAAAAAATCTTTGATATTATAGATTTTGGGGTTATATTCAAGAATATGTATCATACCTGATGTTATGGGGGAACCCAGTTATTCCATAGTTTGGTCTCCTCTCTACATGTTTATATTGTATATATAGTAGATATTCTACTAGAGGTAAAACCATTGGTGATATATATGTTTCTTATGATCTTGTTAATAACCTGACCACACTAGTGAAAATAATCTTCCAACACCCTAATCAAACCTCATAATGATATATACATAGAATTCAAGAATATTATAATATCATTTACAAAAATGTGGTGGGACAAAGATGGAGTTCTCGTCCTTCTACAGTATGAGAGGAATTTTCCACTTCATAAAATTCTCTGGATAAGGAAGTTGAGGACAACCTAGGTGATAATAAATATGCTCAGATATATTGGGTCCCCCTACCTTTGGTTGTGGGTTTCCTTGAAGAATCCATATGTCTTACCCATGAAAATAACATTCATCCATGTGGAACTAAAGTAGAAAAAAAGAATATCAACATTCCAAGAGGAGAGACCCATACCTTCAAGCACATTTTTTATGAAACTAAATTCAATGTGGTCATAATGTTTGTTCATATCTAACTTTATGTCCATGTTAGAACCATGATTTTTGAATTTTATATCTTTGATCACTTCCTGCACCAACGTGATAGACCCTTGGATTGAGAGACCCTTCACAAAGTCCTATTGTTTTATAGATACCCACCAAGGGAGGTGAATAGATAGCCTAGAGTTAATGATGCTGGACATGATTTTATATGGGATGTAACACTTGCTCACTGGTCTATAATGAAATATATATAAAGGATTCATGGTTTTGGTGAGGATAAAAGATGGTGGTGGTGCAAGAAATGTGAGGTAAGAGGCCTCCATAGAAGAAGTTTAGGAAAACCACAATCAAATCTGCTTTCCCCATATCCCAAGAGGACCTATAAAAGGAGATACGGAAGCTTTTCAGACCAGCATCACTATTGGGGTTCAGGTTCATCATAGCATTGAGAATTTACTTCTCTTTATGTATATCTCGTATTCCATCAATGTCCTGGTAAAAAAAATTTAGAAACACATCAATGTGCCTTATATCCCCCCCTAGGGTACCCATTAATCATGCAGGTGTGGGGGCCAACAGAAAGATATTTAATGAAAGAGTTATAAAATCCTCCAACAACATCCAGGTCATTGGTATAAGTACTCTCATCCAACAAAATTTTTATTTTAATAATAATTTTACTCTCCATGATGTATGCATGGAAATATGTTGTTTTATTATCTCCCTCTTTAGTTCATTTAATTCTCACTCCCTCCCTAGCCAGGCATTCCTGTTTCAGAATCATGTTCGTGAGATATTTCTTCTTGCTTGTGAGTTGCTCAAAAACCAGGTCATTCAAATCTCCCTCCTTACTTCTTTTAACATATTCCACATCCTGTATAGCTGCCTCAATATCACTATCAATAGTAGGAACACCCATCATCCACGTCTGGAGCCTCATCTTGAGCCATCTCAGTTTGTTATGAAACGTAGTCCACATATGTCCCTTTTATGGATCATTTCAGGTTTCTTTAACTAGGTCATGGTACCCTTTTATGTTGTCTCGTTTCACATAGTATAAAAACCATTCATGGTGGTCCTACCCATAGGACAGGGAGACCAGAAGCGGAGAATTATCCAATATTCCATGAACCTGTTGATTCACCTTGGTGTTAGAGTACATTGATATGGGAATTCATGTTATCCAAGACTATAAACATGAAGATATTCCAAATAATTATTTTAAATTATATGGGATTATTAAGATTCTGTGAGAATTGAATACACATGATTCTGAGGTCAGGTATTCCTGGAACGGATTTTTTATCCTTTTTTAAATTATGTTCAGTAAATGTGTGGGCGGTGTTTTCTATCATTTAAACGGTTGCTCAGACTAAAAATATGACGACACCATTGAATCTAAAGTGCCGGGATTCTCTTAAAGGAGGTTTAATTTTGACCGCAGTAGGTTGAGTGGAAAAGTTAGTTTTTGCAATAAAAAAAGAAATAATAAATTAAAAAAAGTTGTTAATTTATTATCCTATCTCATGTTGAGCTGCATTAGTGGGACTGACGGGTTTTCAAGCCATTTAATGGGTTGAATGTTTAGTTGTTTAATCACACCATTTGGAATTAAGAGGTTCATTAATTAATAACGCATTAACGAACCACATTAATTTTTTGATGCGTCTCCCACCCCCCGCCTCTATTTAAATAGACCTCGGGATGGGGATTTTGAAACAACATCATTGAGCGAAGAACCACTGCCAAATTACTGTGGCATCTTCCACCGATTAAGAATGAAATCATAGGAAGAAAAAATCCGGGATCGTCGAACGCTGGAGACTTCATCCAACAAGGACTCTTCTCCCACCACAACTGCTACAACTCCAACAGTTCTCTAGGTAGGGGTTTTCTTTAATTCAAGTTAATAGTTTCTTCCCTCATTATTGATTGGAATGTTGAAACATGGAAGTAATATATTTTATTTATGTTGAATCAAATACTTCGGCTTATTAAAATGCTAATGCAGTGGGCACGAGAAAAAAAACAAGGCATGAACCTTCTACTGCTACAGCATTCTATTGTGTTCTTCGATGGCGGATTTCACAACATTATTGAACCCTGAACTAATAGGCACGTAGCAATGGTGGAATTCTAGGATGTTCGTAGGCATAGATAGGGTTGAAAATGGAGCACGAGAGAATCACCGAAGCCCTGCGGAAGAAGTGACGACACCGAAGACCGGCACCGGCGGGTGAATACAGCGACCCACGCTCGCTGGCCGTAGAAGGGGTGGCACAGCTGGGGACCGAAGGGTGATCGGCTCTTGAACGGCTACATTGATAGTGATTGGCGTGCCATCTCATGGCTCGGGAGGTGGCGGTGACTTCGAAGCCACGATAAAGGGGAACCATGCCTTATGGGTCCCACTACAAGCCGAGGGGGTTCCCCATGGAACCTCCGGTTTCATAAAATCAAAATGACTTTTATGTCATTCGGGAAGGGGGGAGCAACCCCCTCCATGTAGGTCACGGGGCTGGCAGACCGCGCCAGCCTTCGGGTAGGGCTGCCCAGTGGGTCATGCCTAGCCGAAGTTGGCTAGACCGGCCTATTTGGTTCGGGGCGAGCAATATCGGATCTGGTTCGGACCCATACCGGGTCGGGTCAACCTAAACTATGTCGGTCGGCCCAGGTTGGGGAGGGTTGGACTGATCTCGGACCCACTTTGGCCCAGATAAACTTAAAAGGCAGTATATCCTAAAGCAAATGTTTTCTTCATAAACCATCTGTGGTGAAAAAAATACTTGGAAAGATACGGTCCTTTTGAATCACTCCACCTGAGTTTTGGAAAATGTTGTAGTATGGATGGGATGGTTTATACCCAAATTCAATAGGGCCCTCAGCACTAAAATTCCTATAACTCTCAGATCGATCATCCGATTGATGCACCGTTTGTTGTTTTGGAACCCTTTTGACATGAAAAATCCTTGGGTTACTTCTTAATTAGACTTTATGCCATTTGAAGTATGACTAATGTCTCGAGGTGTGGATTCTCCAAGATTCAAGAGTACTATGTACGAGAATCTAGTTACCGGCTAAGACATGAAGAATGAATAGAAATCTTGTGTGAATTAGCACCTAGAAATCTAGTGTGGATCTGCACCTACCAATCCTGTATGGGTCAAATCCTGTGTGGTTCACCGCTCAGTGATCCTGTGTGGGTCAGCGCATACTAATCCTGTGAGGTTCATATCATGTGTGGGTTAGCGCTCAGTGATCCTATTTGGGTCAGCGCATACCGATCCTATGTGGGTTATATCCTGTGTGGGTCAGCACTCAACAATCTTGTGTGGGTTAGGGCATACCGATGTTATGTGGGTTCGATCCGGTGTGGGTCATTGGGGGTTAGTACCTATCAATTCTAGGTGGGTCGGATTCTCTGTGGGTCAGTGCGGGTTAGTACCTATCAATCCTAGGTGGGTCGGATCCTGTGCGGGGTAGTGAGGGTTAGTACCTATAGATTTAGTGTGGATCTGCAGTGGTTCCTCTTAACAAAATAAGATGATCTATCCTTACAACTAATCATCTGTACATTTGTACTTACGTTATACGTGGTTTGAGATAAGTCATTGCTTCATGCTTTGTGATTTAGATCATGATTTTTTGTTTTTCTTTGTGGAATTTTGTGAGACCTTCAGGGGTCCCGAGGTTACTACTGTGTATTTTTATACTCACCCATGTGTGGGCTTTCCCTGCACCTTGTTGTGTCTAGTGCAGACGATGGGAATCCTTGACTGAGACTTGCAGAGCTAGGACATGACAGTGGATGGTTGGGATAGTTGATGTGGAGAGCTGTGGAGATGAGTTGTACCTACCCTTCAGTAAGGATACATAGTAGATGATCCTAGAAGCTATTTACAATTTTCTATTGTAGTTGTATCTTTTAGTTGGGCTTGTATTCCTGCCCCTTTACTTTCAATACACACTTTTACTACTATAGTTTTACTTCGTGGCTACATCTTGTTGTGTTCTTGGACTATGTGTTTGTACATGATTAAAGGAAATGCCTTCCCAATTTAGGGATACACCTTTCCGGTGCAAGTCTCCATCCTCTGGCCTATGGAAGGTAGGCTTGGGGTAGTCACAGCATGGGCCCTGCGGGACGGTTCTTGACCAAGTGGTATTAGAGGAGTCAATTCTACTAAAGAAGTAGGACTCTAATATTTCTAATGGAACCATAGTGTTATGTGATTTGAGTGCTGGTTTTAGTTCGGAGAGTCTAGTGTTGGTGAGGCAACTGACGTTCCATACACTAGGACCCTGAATTCTGATTTTCGAATTGGGACACGAAAACACTAATTGCCTGTGATTTGGAAATGTTATTACTTTTAGTCTCTTTTGAGTCACCTCACCATGTATAAATTATTGATTGAGGCGCACCTATTTCATTTCATAATTCCTCCTCATAGACAGCTAGCTAGGATTCTATAGAGAGTACACGACGATGGACCAACGAGTGACGAGGCTTCGGTCCAGGGCCCTCTTACTATGTTGGCCCCTTCTTATGGTTTACCAGAAACACTACCACTCATAGGGTAGTAGTTTCCACCATCTCCAATGGAAGAATGTGCATGTCGGCTAAGAACATTGCAGGAGTTCTAGAGACAGAGTCCTTTAAGGTTTCAATGTGAGATAGATACACAGGATGCTAAGGACTGGATAGAGGCTATGGCACAGGTTTGTCACTTAGTTGAGACGCTAGTAGAGCATATGGCGACCCTAACTACTAGAATATTCTAGGGAACAATAGTGAGATGGTGGAGCCTGATGCTCCTGACGCAAGAAAAGTAGACACTTACCTGGTTGGACTATAAGACTCTCTTCAGGGTGGATTTCCTACCCGCAGCTTTACACTCAGTGTGTATCCAAGTGCTACATCACTTACAGTAGTGTAGCCTAAAAATGGCCCCACACACAGATATATTCACTGACCAATCACGCTACTCCACCAACATGGTATGATAACTTTTCTTTAGGTCCTGGACCTTGGATCAGGGACTCTGACAAGATATCAGAGCATCGATGATGTATCTCAATATCCTAACATATGCTGTAGTGATCAAGAAATCATTATTCATGGAGAGTTTCTTAGCTGACTATGCACTAACGGTGATAGCCACCATCAGACGATAGGTAGTTGAGTCATCTATATTAGGCATTAGGTAGATGACGCAAGGGTCCATGTGGGCCAGACCTTCCAAGGGAAGACCCTAGGATATAGGGTCAGAGGTGCAGAGCTCACGTGGTGGAGTAGGCCCGCAGAGGAGAAGACGGTGCTTCATGTGTGGTGGGCAAGTCCACATGGCTCGCGACTGTCCGACCTGTTGTACCGATGATCAATAGAAAAATGAGAGACCACTGAGGCAGCAGCCAAGGTTCATGTTAGGGTGTCTGTAGGGTGGTAGATTCAGTAGGTGAGTAGGTCATGGAGTTGGTGGTGTATGATGGTTTCATGTTCTACCACCTCCACCCCAAGGTGGTCCACCCCAACCACATGGAGTTGGGGGATAGAGGTGAGCTCAACTTCAGGTGGTAGAGGCATATGACCACGAAACACCATAGATTATTAGAGGTACAATATGTCTCTATTCAAACCAAGATGCAATTCTTATAGACACATGTTCCAATCAGTACATTATTTTCATGACAGACAATCAGAGAACAGAGATTCTGATGGAGCCATTGGCTAGATCTTTACTTTTAGAGACTCTTGCATGATAATATTCGATGATTTCACACTAGTTAAGATAGTGTGAGATCACTCTAGGAGGTGATAGTTTCAGAAAGGATCTCTCTGTAGAAAAATCAAGGCCTTATGACGTCATCTTGGGTATGGACTATCTATCCACATTCCGTGTTTAGATTGACTATTTTAGGAACAAAGTGCGTTGTGTATCTAAGGATTGGACCATGTTTTGATTTACCAGAAATAAGGGAACCTTTGAAGCATAGGATGAACTTACTCGAAGGATGGTACATCCAGACACTCATTAGTTGGCTAGCATCACCCTTGGAGTAGTTGGCATGAGGAGTCCGAGTTATCCAGTAGTTGTTGACGAGTTTGCGAATGTCTTTCCTGATGACGTACCAGGACTTCCTCATTGTAGGGAGGTAGACTTATACATAGATCTGTACCATGTGACGACACTGATATCTACAATAGCATATAGTGTGGATCCCACAGAGCTTCGTGAGTTTCATGTACTTTTGGAGGACTTGCAGGGGAAAGGGGTTCATAAAGCCCAGTTATTCCCCATGGGCTTCCCTGATTTTGTTTTCCAAGAAGGAAGATGGATGTCTTGGGAATTGTGTGTATTGTTGGCACCATAAATAGGTTACCATGAAGATAAAGTATCTACTCTCGAGGATTGATGAACTTTTTGACCAGATAAAGGGAGTTCGATGGTTTTTGAAAAGTACATCATATCAGGCTATCAAAAACTTAGTGTATTGGATGAGGACACAATGAAGACAACCTTCAGATGAAAATATGGCCATTACATGTTCTTGGGGATTTCTTTAAGTGTGACCAATGCTACGACAATGTTCATGAGGACCATGAACATGATCTTCCAGCCATACCTCAATCGCTCTATGGTGGTCTTCATTGATGTCATCTCGATATAATTGGCGTCAGAGGAGGAAGACACCACACACCTTCAAAATAGTTCTAGATACACTCCAGGAGCACTAGATTTATGGAAATCTCTCAAGGTGCCAGTTCTGGATACGGGAAGTCCACTTCCTAAGGCACGTTATCATGGAGGTTGCAGTTGCATTAGATCCGGCGAAGGCAATGGTAGTTCCTGTTTGGGAGCCACCACAGAGTGTGACTGAGGTGTGGAATGTCCTAGGATTGGTTGGTTACTAGCAGATATTAGTATATGAATATTTCATAGTTGTAACACACTTTTCATCTATTACAAAGAAGGGATATCCCTTCGTGGGGATAGAGAGATGCTAGGTGAGTTTTCATGTGCTGAACAGAGGTTGACGAGTGCCCCCGTCATGAGGCTACCAGAAGAGGGCATTGGGTATGTAGTCTACTGCGACACATCATGGACCAGACTAGTTTGTGTCTTGATGTAGGAGTTAGTATTGATCGCCTATGGCTCATGGAAGTTGACAAAGCAAGAGAAGAAATACACTACCCATGACCTAGATTTAGCATCAGTGGTCTTTGCGCTAATGATGTGGTGACAATACTTGATGGGTGAACGGTTCACTATTCACTCAAATCACAAGAGTCTCAGGTATATAATCTCTCAGAAGGGCAAGAACTAGAGACAGGGATGATGGCTGGAGATCCTCATGACATTGAGATAGTTTATAAACTTATGAAGGGGAACATAGTAGCAGACACACTCAGTTGGGGGTCTGTTCTACACTTGGTGAGTGTGGTGACCAAGCAGCTAGCCATGTTGTAGCTATCCTTTGTATATAGTGATGGAGAATATTACCTCTAGTCTATGATAATTACTCCTCCACTTTTTTAGTGACTCAGGGAGGCACAGCTTGAGGATGTATACTGTGTTGCCCGACGTTCATAGATATCCTCGGGACAAGATCCTGATGAATTTTCTAAAGGTGGGGAGCACGTCATCATCTTCAGAGGACATACCATGGTACCATTAACGTTAGGTGAGGATGTGTTGAGTGATTTCCACACATCCCCTTTGGTGGTTCATCCTATAGTGGTGAAGATGTACTAGGACCTCCAGCGTCAGTATAGGTGACAAAGGATCAAGAAAGTTGTGGTAGAGTTCATACCACGATTTCTCACATGTCAGCAAGTGAAGGCTGAGCATCTAGTACCATGAGGTTTAGCTCATCCACATGAGGTACCATAGATTAAGTGTTATGTCATCTCCATAGAATTCCTGACTAGGCTACCACTTACATGTATGTGCCATGATTCCTTTTGGGTTATCATTGAGAGAACCACAAATTAGGCCCACTTTATAAACATTCAAGAGAAGGGAACAGTTGATAGCCTGAGACACCTCTATGTACATGAAAGTTTATGGATTCATGGGGTTCCATCAGTGATTATGTCATATCATGATGCATGTTTTACTTACCATTTGTGGAAGGGATTGTGGGAGGATTTTAGGACTCAGTTATGCTTGAGCACCACCATTCAACCACAAACAGATGGTCAAACGGAGCAGAACATACAGACACTTGAGGACATGCTTCATGCTGGTGTCCTCGATTTTGGACTTAGTTGGGAGGACCACCTACCACTATTGGAGTTTACATACATCAACAGGTATCACGCCATGATCGAAATGGCTCCATTTGAGGTTCTTTATAGGAATCCATGTAGATCAGCACTATGTTGGACAAATCCAACGGAGATAGCCATTATGGCCCCAGAGTTTGAACAAGCTTACACATAGAAGTTGCAGATCATCCAGGAGAGGATGAAAACAACACAGATCCAACATAATTCTTACACTGACAAGAGACGAAGACCCCTAGAGTTTGAGGCGGGAGACCAGATATTCCTACAGGTCCCACCCCGATGAGTATTACGGTGGTTTGGCCGGGGCGGCGAGCTTTCTCTAAGGTACATCAGACCTTTCCAGATACTCAATTGAGTACGTGGTGTGGCTTACCATCTAGCTCTTCCCCTACAGATGCATTGGGTGTGTATTGTTTTCTATATGTCGCAACTGAGAAGGTACGTGCATCATATCATACATGTTATCAACTAGGGTGAGAAAGACATCGACGATGGGGAAATATTTTCATTGTTCATAGTAGAGATAGTGTATCGATAGGAGGGAGTCCTTCATGGGTGTTCTATTCCTCTAGTGTGAGTTCGATGGCAGCACAAGATCTTCCAAGAGAGCACCTGGAAGAGGGAGGCTTAGATACGAGCTCATTGCCCCCATTTTTCCTCTACTTTTTTCGTAGCTTTTGGGGAGGAATATCGTTAAGGTGGGGATAATGTAAAGAACATAAAATTCCATATAATTTTTTTAAAATTATTTTGTATAATTACATGTTTGTGAAAATTGGAGATGCTTGATTCTGATGACTGGTGTCCCTGAAATGGAATTTAAATTTTTTTAATCTATGTTCAGTAAATGCGTGGGTGGTCTTTTCAATCTTTTGAACCTTTTCTATGATTAAAAATATGAGGGCACAGTTGAATTCGCAGTAATAGGATTTTCATAAGGGAGTTTTATCTTTGACCACAGTAGGTCAAGTGAAAATGTTAGTTTTTTCAACTTGTAATGAAATAATAAAATAAAAAATTATATTATTATCCTACATGTTGTTGAGAAGTGGTGGTGGGATCTATAGGTTGTCAATCCATTTAATGGATCGAATCTTCAGTTGTGTAACCACACTATTGGGAACTAAGAGGTTAATTAGTTAAATACTCATTAATGAACCTCATTAATTCTTTCAATGCGTTACTCACCTTCCTCCTCTATTTAAATGGACCATTGGTTGGGGTTTTTGACAAGACTTCATCAAACAAGGAACCACTAGAAAACTACTATGAAATCTTCCTCTAATAAAGAATGGAAGCATGGGCTGCAACAATACGGGATCGATGAACATCGTTGACTTCAGCGAACAAGGACTCTTTTCCCACCACAACTGTGACACCTCCAACAATCGTCGAGGTAGGGGTTTTGATTAATTCAAGTGAGTTGTTTCATTCCCTCGTTCATGAATGGAATTTTGAAGTGAGAAATAAATATTGCTTAATTAGGTTTAATCAAATACTCATTATTATTGAAATGCTAATTTGAAGGGTGCGGGCCAAACAAACAAGTCCCAAAACCTCCACCACTTTGTAATTATGTTGCATTTTTCTGGGGTGAATTTATCAACTTAATGAAAACCGGAACCGGGAGGCACACAATGATGGTGGAATCCTAGGAGGCCCATAGGAGTAGACAAGACTAAAAAAAGAGGTATGGAGTGTCGTCAGAGCCCCATGAAAGAAGTGTCAGTGATATGATCCGTTGGGCGAAGGCGGCGGTTCGCAGTCACCGGACACAGAAGGGGGTGGCAACACGGCAGACCGTAGGGTGGTCGACTCTTGGCCGGCTGCGTTGGTAGTGGGTGGCGTGTCGTCGTGCCCTATGGGATGTGGTCACGACTTTGAAGAGGCAGAAAAGTGGACCCGTGCCTTCAGGGTCCCGCTGCTAGCGAGGTGGATCCAGGTAGCACGGCCGGTGACATAAAAGTTGAATGAATTTTATGTCATTTAGGGAGGGGGAGGAAACCCCTCCAGGTGGTTTTCCTGGCTAGGGGACCGTGCCAGCCTTCGGGCCAAGCCTCCCGGCAGGCCACACCCCACCAAAGCGGGCCAGGCCAATTCGCAGCCCAGTGGGTCAAACCCATGGCCTAGCCCCGTCGGGTTGTGTCAGTCCGATCGGGTTGGACCAGAATCAGACCCTCTTCGGCCGAGATACGCCTAAAAGGCTGTATCTCGCGAACCAGACATCTGTTTGACAAACCTTTTGCAACACTAGAATAATTGCAATGAGACGGTCAATTTTAGACACTCTGCCTCGGTTTTGGAGAAATTTATAGTATGGCTGGTTTGGATCGTACCCGAATCCAACCGACCCTCCGTACTAAAATTCTTATAACTCAGAGACCGGGTGTCCGATTGATGCACCTTCTGTTGCTTTGGACCCTTAAGACATGACCGATAATTGGGTTACTTATTTGTGGGACATAGTTTTGGTTGAATTATGACAAATTATTTGGGGATCAGATCCTCCCAGAATCAAGCGTACTATGAACGGGATTCTAGTGGCTTGTTGAGACGTAAAAGATGAATAGTAATCCTGTGTAGATCAGCATCTAGTGATCATGTGTGGATCCGCACCTACCAAACCTATGTGGGTTAGATTCTTTGTGGTTTAGCACTCTATGATCCAGTGTGGGTCAGCACATACCAATCTTGTGTGGGTCAGCGCTCAGCAATCTTGTGCGGATCTCCGCATACAAATCCTTTGTGGGTCAGATCCTCAGTGGGTCAACGCTCAGTCATTCTGTGTGGGTTAGCACATACCAATCCTATGTGGGTTCTCAGAGGTTAGTACATATAGATCATGGGTGGATCTGTTAATGTTTGGTTCAGTGAGGGTTAGTACCTATCGATCCAGGGCAGGTCAGATCATATGTGGGCCAGCAAGGTTTAGTACCTATCGATCCTGTGTGGGTCAACAACAATGTCTCTTAATAGAATAAGTCTATCTAGTCTTATAATGAATAATTTTTACATTTTTACTAAACTTATTCTTGGTTTGAGATGAGACCTTACATTTTTTTCTTTGTAATTGAGATCCTACTTTTTGGTTTTCCTTTGTGGAATTCTGAGAGACCATCAGGGGTCTCGAGGTACCTACTCAGTATTGTTATACTCACCCTTGCATGGGCTTCGCCCGCACCTTGTTATGTCTTGTGCAGTCGATGGGTAGCCTTGACTGAGACTCACGGAGTTGGGTCATGATGGTGTACAGTGGTGAAGGGTGAGGTTGAGAGATGTGGAGACGAGGTGTACCTACCCTTTAGGTAGGATCCTTAGTAGACGATACTAGGAGCTGTTTACTATTTTCTGTTATAGTTATATCTTTCAGTTGGTCTTGTATTCTGGCCCCTATACATTCGTTACACACATTTACTACTATAGTTTTAATTCATGGTTTCATCTTCTTGTATTCTTGGACTATGTGTTTGTATAGATTTAAAGGTAATTACTTCCCGATTTAGGGACATGCCTTTATGGTGCTAGTTTCCAACCCCTGGCCTATGGAAGGTGGGCTTGGGTTATCCACAGCATGGGCCTCGATGGATGGGCCATGACCCAAAAATTGGTCTAAATGATTTCGGGAACAACGGTTCCCTCGTTGGTTGTTGCACCAAGTAAACTGATCACCGAATAAGATGAGATCCATGATCCCCTTTCCCACGATGAATTGGACGAAGTCTAAGATGGATTTTCTTAGGAAATTCCATCTTCCCTTCCACTTCTCTAGATCAGCAACAACATTGAAGTCACCTTCAACTATCAAAATATGTTTGACGTAATAAAACATGTTGAGATATTTACACATGTCCTCTATTTGTTGGGGGTCATAGCTTCCACAAATGAAGGACATGAAGAAGCAATGGTTTCCTTGAGTGACCTTTGTTTTGATGAAATAGTCACCAGAGTGGACTAAATAAATAGTGTGATTAATATTCCATCTTATCCATATACTTCTGTTGGATGGATCTGCATGAATGTATCCATGTATCTCGATATTTCTATATAAATCACATATTTGGTTAGGATGATATTAATATCAGAGGATAAAAAATATACTGGACTTATTTTTGGTAATATTAGAAACCATGAAGTATATCATAAATCTGGAACTAATGCCACACAAATTCTATATGTGCAGGGGACTCATTGATGAAGGGGTGTTCTAGAACTGGCTCCAAAACTCGTATCCTTCTAAAAGTTTTAGGATGCCCCCACCCTTAGGATCTTAGATTTAGACCTCATGCATATTCCAGTACTAATTGATAGGTGCACAATTAGGGTTGTTGATGTATCATGAGGGTGTGGAGTTAGCTTACTTAAAATACCATGGAAGAATGTTTCACCCCACCTTATAGTACATGTATTCTGGGATAAAGATCCTTCTATAGACACCATGAGGGATTAGGTGGTAGTAGAAAAAGAGATCCCTTTAGATTGATAACCCATTGGTGATGAGGCCTCCTCATGAGTATTATAATAGTCATTAGAAAGACTTCAGGGTGGAACTTAGTAGTGAGTATCCAAGGCTCGAAAACCAGTGGGGAATAGAGGTGCGCCTTGAAAATCCTTGATCCTATAAACCACTAGAGGCTGCATGTTGTGGAGGAAAAATAAGGGAGATGTGTAACCATGAGAGGGGGAAACGAACATGGAACATGGGGAACTACAGCCCGATATTCTTCTTTATAACATTCTATACAATGAGAAATAGGATGATCAAGTTCTAGATCTGGGGGGAAAGGATCAGCACAATGGACTTGAATAGCCTCTATATTTTATTTTGAAGAAGCAACATTGAGTGGGGCCATATATTCGTCACTGTTTACAACTGCTTGGGGGTTGGTGATGCATGCTCTAGTGGCGATGAAGAAAAACCTTCAAGGAGTTAACCTAAATAATACAATGTGATTAGTATCTAGGGGAGACTGGGTAGGAAATTTCCAAATTCCAATATAATGAATCCTACACATAAACCACAATCTTATCTAGAATGGTATGAATGATATATATTTTCACGCAGATGCGGTCCCCTAAAGAATCTTCACAATTCCTAGTCTAATCATCTGAGAAATGGTAGCCTCCATGTGAATCACCAATAACCTGGAGTAATCCATCATTCTAGAAATGTAATGGTAACTCACGGAGGCTGATCCAAACTACAACTATCAGGATCTCATTTCCCCTGTGAACATCGACTAACTCTTGGGATGGGAAGAGGCTTTAGTGGCCCAAGGAGTGGGGTTCCATACACCACTAATGGATGAACTCTTCCTCCGAAGGGGAATGAGGAATAGTAGTTCCAATGTTTCATGGTGATTTTCACCAGAAGAAGTATCCCCCAAGATATTACAAAGCACATAAAAATGGGGGGACGGTGGATTTGTTGCATCAATGTAGGCTACCAGTGTCCATTTTAACTAGGTTTTCTCCACCTCAAAGGTAGACATGGGGACATCTATACAAATGTAGGTACCCACCATCAATGCTTTTTGTAGCTACCGAGAGACCTTCATGAAGCATGTTTGGGAGAAAAAAATGGATGAGCTATAGAGGGAATCCCCAAAGGAGAGGTGGGAGCCATGAGCTAAGTGGGAAGGGCTGGGGGGACCAAGGAGGTAGCAGTGGTGATAGGAATCTATGAGGCAGGAGGGACTATGCGATCATGAGATAAACTAGGGGTGTGGGATGTAGAAGAAAGAAGAGCCAATGAAGACCAGAGATTTGGAGTCCCTGAAAATGAGAAAGAGGAATCTATTGTGGAGGGTCTAGACAAAGATCCAGTTTCCATAATCCCCAGGGTTGAAAAAAGAGATGGACCCCAAGTGTCGAAGGGTGCAGCAGTCCAAAAAAATTGAAATTTTGAGGATGCACACATCATGTTCTCTCATGTGAGTGGAGCATCCATCAAGATCAAGAAATTGGGGAGAAATTTCTGTATTTTTCTAATATGATATCTGAATTAGAGGCTAAAAATGATTTTGTTGTAGGTCTTCTAATTGTTCTATCAAATCTAGAAAGTACATTTCTTGATTCTAGTACTATAAAATCCATTTTTTCAACTGTGTTTTCAATTAATATAGAATAAACCCTTGAACTTATAGAAGTATTGTTATTCACCAAGACTCCTGGAGGGATTATCCTAGCATAAATAGTGTATTTAAACTTTGTAATTAACTATGGTGATTAAAATATCATCACAAATATAATATTTATTCCTATTGTGGAAATTGATTTATGCTAGGGAAGGACTAGATCTTAAAGTGTAATTATATGATCAATTGTCTACGTAGAAAATTTATAGAATCCTTAAATGGAGAACCTATAGTTATTTTCAAAATAGAGCTATTCTAACCTGTGCTTTTCCAAGAATCACCTACCAGATCATTATTTATAGATATGATCTATGAATCCAAAGATGTGTATGAAAGTATAATAATAGATAATATCTGTATAATTTAGAGATACATTGAAATATTTTTTAAAGAGTTTTTGAGACCACCCCTAAAAATATATGTAGATTTATCCATTGAATTAATGTCAAGATCTAATAGGATATCCGTGACCAATTATATCGTGTAAATCATGGAGTTAGAGGAATATAAGAAAAAATGTCAATATCTTTGGGAGAATGGATTTATCTTACCCAGTTTGTCTCCTTGGGGAGAATATGTTATCATTGTAAAGAAGAAAGATGGTTCAATGTGATTATGCAATGATTATAGTGAAATTAATGGTATCACAATGATGAAAAAGTACCATAACCCAAGGGTTAATGATTTATTTTACCATCTTCTTGCAGCTCAATTATTATCCATGATTGATCTTTGATATGAGTATCATAAATTTTTGTTAAAGAAATATGATATTCCAAATACTATCTTCCAAAAAATATATAGGCATTGTGACTTTTTTTTATGACCTTCAGCTTAACCAATGATCTAACCATATTAATGGATTTGATGAATACAATCTTCATGGACTACTATGAAAAAATTATGGTATTTCTATTGATGATATTTGGATATACTCTAAAATTAACGATGATAATAAGGATCATCTAAGGGTTATATTGAAAACATTAAGGATGGGGAATATATTTGAAAATTTTGAAAAATGTCATTTCTAGTTAAAATAAGTTGAATTATTTGGTAATATTATATAAAATGAGGTAATATTAGTTGAAGTTATATGAAAGAGGTTGTAGAGTAGTGGCCTCATCTTATAAAAATAACAAAGATTCATAGATTCCGTGAGTGATTAGGATATTATAGGAGGTTTTTGAAAATGATTTAATGATATTAAAATCCAACAACCAAGTTAACTCAAAAAAGGTCTATGTTCATCAGGAAAAAAGAGTGTGAAGAAATTTTCCATGAACTAATAACTAAATTGGTTACTCTAACTATGTTAACACGAACCTCTTTCGGAGAAGGTTTTGTTATTTATAGTGACGCATCTACGAATGTGATTGGGTAACTCTTCATGAAAAATGACAAGGTTAATGCTTATGAATTTTGATTGTTAATACCTAATGAGAAGAATTGTACTACACATGACATGGATTTATATTCATTTATTTTTTATCTCAATATATGGAGGAACTATCTTTATGGGGAGAAATTTAATATATACACAAACCGCCAATGTTTGAAATATATATTCATGAAAAAGGAATTGAACAAGATCCAAATGAGATGGTTTGAAATTCCTAAAGACTATGAGTAGTCAATTCATTACCACCCTTGAAGGGAAAACAACGATATTGATGAATTAAGTAGGAATGTCCTTGTTCTGCTAGAAATGGTTAGTATTCAGGGAGATCCACTGATCAAGAACCTAGTAAGGTTGGACATGGGAATCATAAGGGATTGAAAATCATCAACCCTATTCCAAATTATTTATCAAACATCATTAACAGAAATGACCGGAATATCTCAATGAGAAGTTATTTTGATAGAAAAAAATATAGGGTATGTGTCAAATGGGAAGATTCCTGAGTTCAATATTGATCAAGAAGGTGTACTAAAATTTCAAAAAAATTATGTGTCTCATATTTCCCAGTGATAAACAAGGATATGGTGGATGAATCTCATTGTTTTATATTCATTACACATCCTAAAGAAACTAAAATTTATAGGTTCATTTGTGATCATTATTCGTGGGACAATATAAAGTGTGATATTTCTGAGCACACAACTAGGTGTTTGGTATGTCAACCAGTGAAGGAAGATAGACAACTTCCTAAAGGTTTATTGCATCCACTACCAATACCAACATGGAAGTCAGAAAATATCACTATAGAATTCAACATTGGCCTCCTAAGAACAGGAAAAGGAAATAATGAAAATGGGTTATCGGTAATCAACTCAGCAATACTTCCCATTTAATTTCTATTCAATAAGATTTTACCTTTTGACCAATTTTACAAAATATATGTTAATGAAATGGAGAGGATGTTGGGGGATAAAATTTCTCTCATTTATAATCATGGTCCAAGATTCCCATATTTATTTAGAATAATTCATAAACATGTTTGAAATGCAAGATTTAATTTTAGTACAGTCTATCACCACCAAACTGATGGCCAATATGAATGGACTATTTAGACACTCTAGGACATGTCGAGAACACGCTCAATAAAATTTAATGGTGGATGGGACCAAGACATTACATTATTTGGGTTCTTATATGACAACATATTTATATTGAGTATTCTTAATGTATTATATGAAGCTATAATTAGGGCGTGATGTAAAATCGATACTTGTTGGGATGAAGCTGTTGAGAAGAAGCTAGTTGGACCTGATCTTATGAAGGAGATGAAAAAATGTTTCATGCCATCCAAATATAAATAAAAGTTTCTCATAGTCATTAGAAAAGGTATGCTGATAACCATTGAAAGGACTTGATGCTTGATTCCAGAGAAAAAATTCATTCAGATATCACCATGGATGAGATTCATGCTATTTGGAAATAAAGGGAAGCTTATCCCTATGTAAATTGTCATATTTTAATTCCTTGACCACATAAGAGAAGTGGACGATATTCTAACACTTCCGCCAAATATACCTCAGGTTTATGATGTATTCTATGTATCTCTCTTGGGGATATACATACCTAATCCCTCACATGTACTAAATCTGAATGTGGTAAACCTGGAATATGACTTATCTTATGAGGATCACTCGGTAGAGATCATGAAACATGGGGACAATATTCTATGAAAAATACATCCCATATTGTCAAATTCTTGTGGAGAAACATTAAATTTGAAAGTGTTACATGGAACTATATGAGAAAATGATACAGAGGTACCATCATATTTTTTCAACTGAGAGAATGAATTGAAATTTTGAGAACAAAATTTTTTGAGGGGGGAACAATTTAACATTCTAAACATTTTAAATGATATTTGTTTCACAGATAAATATATGTTATATATTATATTATATAGATAAAAAATATATAGAAACTAGAAAAATTTATATCATTAATAAATATCATTACAATAGTTAGTAATAAAACAAATTAAAATACTAAACATTGCAACATGAAAAAAAAATATAAAATAGAAAAGATAAAATAGGGAAATAAGGATCGCCCAAATCTTCTAGAATCATCGCTCATATAGAAAATGCTATATAAATAGAAACAAAATTATTAAACCAATAAA
Source organism: Viscum album (assembly GCA_963277665.1). Taxonomy (NCBI): domain Eukaryota; kingdom Viridiplantae; phylum Streptophyta; class Magnoliopsida; order Santalales; family Viscaceae; genus Viscum; species Viscum album. Next base: position 1,422,297,851 of record OY728137.1, read on the forward strand.
AATATTATCTAAATGAAAATATAACCATAAGTTGAATCATAGAGATTTTCAAGTGAATGATTGAAGTGTTATTTATAAGGTATAAAGGAAAATTTGACTGTTAGGGTTTGATCAGTGTATAACCATTGGTCAAATATGACCATTTGTCAACATGATCATTAGTCAGTATTATCACTTGATACTATACACTTGGTTGATAATTTTATCATTATAATTAGTATTTATATGTAGTAAATCAAAATCATCAATGATACTAAAAGGATAATAGAAGTTCCCCACCAATAGAGTCATGTCAATTCAATCTCATTTTCTAGAACATGGGAGGGAGGTAGCATCATTTGGGTTTTACTTTGAAAAATACCAAGCATAGAATCAGAAAATGAATCCTAAATGAAATCACCTAAGGGAGATTTTCAAGGTTGTAGATATTACCACTTAGTTAATATTAGTTGTGTCACCCCATGAAGCTTTAATCATCGCACACCTTACCCTTAGGGTATATAAGGGTATAATATGAGTAAATATAAGGATTATTTCATAAATTATTTTTAATAATATTTTTTCTCTGTAAAATATATGTGTAATTGAGATGAATTTGAAAAATTCATTTCAAGACAAAAATAAAACATAATTGTATTTTTGAAAAGAAAAGGTTTATATTTTTTATAACAAAACAAGGCTGTCTGAATAATAATTGTTTTAATGAAATATTCTTTAAATTTTTTATTTAGAATTAATGAAAATATAATTCAATAAAAACATATAAAATTTTTATAAGTGTCAACATATTAAATTTTCAGCAAAAAGAGATATTTTTAAATAATTAACTAAATTTTTTATTTAAAAGGTAGAATTATCATATTTCTAAAATTATTCTTATAAAAAAAATATTTTAATGGAAAGTATAATATGAAATTAGGATACGGTGAATTTATGAGAATTTTCTAAAATATGAATTTTTCGTTTATAGTAAAAATAAAGGTTTATGTTTTTAGAATGTTTTATGAAATCATATTTATGTCATAATTATATAATAAATAATTAACCGAAATCCATGGAATAATATTTTCAATTTTATTAATGTTATTTATTTTAATATATTTTAATCAATTTTCAAAACTATAATTTATTTTCCAAATTATAAAAATAGAATTTTGATTTTTAAAAACATTAATTTGGAGATTATTTTATTTTCAATTCCAATATAAGTGTTAAGACTTCTTTTCTGTTATAGGGGGTTAAAATATAATAAATATTTACTCAAATTTCCACATCCATGAGAAAAAATCGTGGGTAATCCAATGGTTTTCATTTTCCATGACCTAGATTTCAAAGACCTATATTTGAATATTATTTAACAATTCATCCACTTTTCTTATAAATACCCACTTATTTAACCATTACCCTTCTCTTCTAGTCCACACTCAACACATTTATGGTGATTTTCCTCCCATGGAGTCCCCCCAAGGTTTCCTTAATCCCCCAAGTCTCAATCCTCATGTTTTTCGAACAAATCTTCAAGGTAAGTTGAATATCCACTTCTATTTTCTATCCATGTTCCCTTTTGTGCTATATATTATATTTCACAAAATAATTACCAATTCTCCAATTTCTATTATCCCATATCTATAATAATAGTATTTTTTCAATGGGAGACCCTTTCCCCCTCCCATTTTACCCTTTTCTATAACCAAATTTTATACCCATCATGCTGCCTAATTTATTTATAGAATTTATCAAATTTACGAGAGAAATTATAATTTCCTTTTTATTTGAATACCCAAACCTCTTTTATCAATAGTGGATAATAATATATATTTAAGCATGACTTATTTATTTTCAAATTTACATAAATGAAACTCTATTTCCCTTTCTATGGGTTAGAAATGAAGTAATAGTCAAGTCTTTACGAAATTATTATACAATGATTTTGATGTGAAACTCATTATTTATTTTCAAAAAGTTCAAAATGAAATTATTTTGATCAATATAGATCACTTTAAATTAATACATATGAATGGTGTTCCCTGTTATCTGTCCAATGTAGTGGGTAATGAAATTAATCTTTAGATATGACATTTTATTATGATACCATAGTGAATAAACTTGTTAATTTTCATGTATGACACCTTTGAGATAAGCCATGGTCATATATATATATGAATGTCTCATTAAAATTTCGTATCCACATTTCCATGTTTTGATTCATGTTATTATTATTATGATGTGCCACTTGTTCATTGCTTATTGTTTTGTCTCATGTTCTTATTGATATGTGTCATGATCACTTGCTTTTTGTCTCCCTTACTTATTCCCTTACTAGGCTTCATGCTCACACCATTAATTTTATGTACATCCCAAGGATACAAGATGTAGTAAAAGTAATTTTAGGTCAACCCATGAAGATCTATTTCAAGTGTATTGTAGAAGAATATTTTTTATTTTCATTTATTATGTACCTTAATTAGAAGAAACTAAATAAAAAATATCATCTATTTTGTCCTAGTTAATGAATAGTTTTGTAATAAATGGTATGATTTCATAGTTTGTACCGAATAATGATTTTAATAATTTTTCAAATTTGGAATCAAAAAATTAGGAATAACCCTAGGGAAAAGTCAATATATGGAAAAACATCATGATATTTTGGTGAGTAATAATTAAGTGGTTTCCAAGAAAATTCATCCATGTCTATGTACAACAAGCGGATGTGGCTCTATCACATATGTTCCTAGTGGTAACTCCTAAAAACACTACATAAATCTGGACTCAATCCAGAACTGGTGCATGATAATGGGCCTTGCGGCATACCTAGTTTGACCTTCCCTTGGAATATTTTAGGTTAATCACTAGATTTTATAAACCATTATGAAGGATATATAGAAAATGTTATTGTCTTTTGTGAATATTAATAATGTATTTAAGAATGATGATTAAAGACATAAACTACCTATATAAATATTAAACTCATAAAAGTAACATTTTTTCACTATTGTTTTACTCTTTTATAAAAATGGTGGAAAATTGGACAAACCATGTAAATGATGAGTGTAATGGATGAGGAAATGATAGTGTTTTGATGGAATCTGAAATGGAAAACTTCATGAGGATGATGAATCGACCAACACTAGTTTAGAACAATATATTGAATCATATCGAGAGACCAAATTCACCTTGAAGAAAACCATTTTCTTCCTTTATGTGTTAATGAACACCATATTTCAATTGATCAATTTAGCCATTGATTTTTAAAAATGGATAATATATATGGAAATTATATTTCCATTAATTAATTTTTTGGAGAAATATAATGACACCATGCTAGTATACCACTTTGAAAAATAAGTTGGTCAATAGTGGACACTGATATGAAAATCCAAGAAGGGATATTGATGATATAGAGTGGGAAGAGTTCATGGGAATATTTTTCAATAAATATATTTATCATTCAATTTGAACAAAAAATGATATTGAATTATTATATCATAAGTATAAATATAATGAATCGGTGGAAATATATGAGATGAAAATTCCATTGTTGGGGTTGAGAATAATTTATAAAATGATAATTTTATTGTTAAAAACTCTTCACCAAAATTTTCAAAAATTCTAACTAATGATCCAAAAATTGAAATTGGGAATGTATTAGTAGTGAACAAAATTCCCAAAATCATTGACTGTAATAATTTTAAAATTATTGGGAAATGTGATCTTCCTTCTTTTGAGGTTCTAAACCAAATAATAGTTGAAATAAATTTAAATGATGATGAAGTGGAAATGTTCTTTAAAAAAAGGTTAACTGATGAGTTTTCACTACCATGTTCTCACATTAATCTTCTTTCTATAACTTTGTTTAATGAAATGGAAAATAGTGGTAATATTAATATTGAAAATTGTTTAAATATAAAAAATTTGGAAATCATAATTTAATGAAGTTGAAATGAACAATTCACACATAAAACTAATTTTTAACACTCATCAAACAATGATTTCAAAAATGAACATTTAAAATATGAATATAAATGATAATTTGAACAAAATTTGATGATTTAAGTAGAGTAATTTTTTAGATTAATTTGATTATGATTTTTTATTTTATAATGAGGACCTCTAAAAGTGATTTCTAACATGGGAAACCTGAGATTTGTAAGAACAAAAATATACTCTTACATAATTTTCTAATTCTTCCTCATTTAAATTGGGTGGTGAATCTCTTTCTAGTACTAAGAGTGGATTGGAAGAGGAACCTTTTTATGGCTAATTTGGAAATTACCTACGTCTCTTCGGAAAACCCTATTCAATGACCTATTTTGTATAAATCATCCATTAGAACCCCTAATATTGATATTGTAGTTATTTTGAATGTGTTAGAGAAATTTTGGATTTAATACTGAACCCCTTGAAGAACCTAGTTCTCCTATATTCGTTCATAAAAATTAATATTTTCCCAATTATGAAACTAATGTAGAATTGGATGGAACTACTTCCAATATTGGTCCTTGTGATTCATTGATTATATTCTTAAAATTTATCTAGAATAGTTTGAGGTAGTTCCATCCTTTCATGTATTCAAACCATAGAGAAATTAGTTTTGGGTGATGATTTTTCGTCTCAATATGAAGAATCCATTGTGGAGTTACCTAATGTTAAAGGGTGCTTCTTAGGGATTTTTACCGATGTTGAAATTTTTGTTTCTGTTTTCATAATTCATAGTTCCCATAATTATCAATAATCTATCAAAATTCCAGGGAAAATAGATGTAGAGGTTCTTGAATGTGAAATCACATCCACCTATTGATTATGGTTAGTCTCTAAGAAAGTCTAACTGAATATTTTAAATTCAATGCTTTATTTGGTCAACCGATGGTATTTTGGAGAGTATATTTCAAAAAGTGTTACTATTTTTTGTCTTTTGAACATTCCATTTCATATTGATATAATTTTATTATTATTCTTCGTATTTTTTCATAGAAAATGATTTTTCTGAGTTGTTAATAAGGGAGAACAGATCCCATAATTTCCCATTTCATAAGAAGCTTCATGTTGGAGCCTCAGTCAAATTAGAATACATCATTAGACCATGTATTTTTTTAGTTCATTAATATGTTCCCACTCAACTTTGCTAATACTTTTCACCCATGATGTTGCTGGAAACTATACACCATTGATTTCAAATCTCTTCACTATATGAAGTTATGATTCGGGTTATTACCCTTGTCATCTTGTTTGTTTAATAAATTTTCTTTTCTTTTTTGGGTGTTTAGCATATTAATTTCAATAATATTAAAAAAAACAGAAACAAATTTGTTAAACATTCTTTCACAATTTTTCACATTGTACACAATTTATTCACCTGATAATTTATGATATGTAACAAAAATATTTTTGTTTTGTTACTTAATGTTAATTCATGTTATTTTATTATAAAATATTTATTATGGAAAACATCTTGTTTGAACTTCGCCGTGACCCTAAAATATGTCACTATACTATTAAAATTTCAAATTTGTTTTGAACTTTCAAAGTCAAAATTTATTTTCTTCCACCCTTGATTTCATATTTTGGCATAATGTTGGGTTTTAAGTGAGGGGAGTTTTATATAGTCTTAACTGTGATATAATGTGTACCCCTAAAATTCCATTTAAAATTTTAAAAATAGTGAACTATTTATGTTTCTATCTTTACATTTAGTATGTCAAAATTTTTATTAATTTTGAAAGCATTGAAGCCACTTTGAATAGATAAAATCGTAATTACCTTGTGACTTTAATGGATTAAATAATTTCCTTCACACTTTAATTCATTTGTTCATTGACAAATTTTTGAGATACAGTTATACAACTATAAATGAAATTGAATTTTTTTTAATTTAATCAAACTTATAAGAAATTCATTTACATGACATATGAAATGAAAAACCAAATCTGGGTTGAGCTTCATTCCATCAATATTTCAGTCATTTATCTTAAAGATAAAATTATTGGATGATTTAACTATTCCACTATGTATTTATTGAACCAAATCATCCATTTTGTTATGTCTAAATTATTTCATAGTTAATTATGTGTTCCTTCTCACCCAAAGTTAAAGAGAAGTACAAATATCTCAGTTAAATTCTAGTAGATGTATGTTTAATCTATTAAAATATTCGAAAGCAATAATTTTAGAAATATAGTAATTAATCATGAACCATTTCTATTGTTTTAAAATTCATTTACATGTAATTCTTAAAAGGGTTCATATGTGAAAATCAATTTTCATTAATCAATTCTTTTTGGCATTATAATTTTCAATTTTTCAGATTTATTTCCCATTGAATTTGTTTATTAATTTCTTATGGATAATAAATTATTAAGTATTGTGGAATTTAATCTGGGAATTTGTTGAAATGTTTTTTCACATTATTTATCAAAAAATTTCATTGTTTCATTATTTATTCTATCCTTATTTGTTAACATTTTCTGGATGATAAATTTTATATTTTAATTTATTAGTTAATTTTTTATACTTACATATAAATTTCTTTCTTTAAAAATCTTTAATTTTGAATTTAATTATTTTTATATATATTATTTTTTTAATAAATCTATAAATTTTAATTCTTATTTAAACCTTACTTTTAATTTTTTTATTATTTTTTATTGTAATTGAATACCTCATCATTATATATTTATTTAATAACTGATACATTAATTTAATTTAATCTATTCTATATTTATTTTAACAATTATTTAGACTCTAATTTACAACACTAATATTTAATTTGAAACTAATTATAATTTTAACACATTTTGATATTAATTTCAACTTATAATTTTAATTTCAAATAATAATTTGAATTTAAAATTAATTAGTAACTTTTATTTTTACTTTTAAATTTAAATTTAATGTAGAAGATTCTATTTTTAAATAAAATTTAAGTTGATTTAATATTTTAATTAATTAAACCATTTAATTTAAGTTTCAACTATAGAATTAAATCTGTTTTAAATAATAATATCTTTATTATATAAATTTTTAATATTTTTAAAATAAATTTTATTTTATTTAACATTTATTATAGAATCATAGGTATAAGTTGAGGTACTGACATTCGAACCATGAATATCGAGTCACAACTGTCTAACGCCTTACGAACCCAAACAATCCGCAACTACCACCAGATCTGGGGTTCCTAGGATGATTTCAGGGATGGAGTTGGATATCTAAACTTCTATAAGGCTGATATGTGCTCTTCGATTCCCACCGTTCAAAGCCAACACCAGATCTACAACAAACCTCAAATCTATTTCTCATACAAAATGAGTCTCTACCCTCACCATTGCATGTTGCCTCAAGGAGTCACAATGGAGGGAAGACCAGCAAGGAGGATGATACCCGCATATCAAAGCAATCGCAGCCATATATTAGAACCAGAATAAGAAAATAGAAAAATTAGAAAATAAAAATTTAATATGAATATAATAATTAATTAATTAATTAAAATAATAATTAATGTGTTTAATAAAAATAAGATCAAATAAATAAAATTAAATTAATATATATTATAATATAAATTATATTCTAAACTAATAATAATAAATATTCAAATGATATGTATTTTTTATTAATAAATTAATAAATTTATAATTAAATCATTAAAAAGCATTATCAAATTCCTTTGTTAATATGTATATACTTGATAATAAATATATTTATAATTATAAATGATTTATATTTATTTTAATAATAATAAATATAATTATATGTATGTGTCTAATTATAATTAATTTAATAATATTGTTATTATATTTTATAATAATTATATTTTCTATTTATTATTTAATATCTTGTTCTCCCCTGTGGCCATTCATATTCAGTTTCTAAAGGTTTTATATCTTGATAAGGTTTTCAAAAGTTGTGGTCAAGCGGCCGGTGGAATAGAGAACACCAACCTGGGTCGGCAATGGACTGTGGCGATGAAACCAAAAAAGAACATAGGATAAATTTGTACAAAGACTGTAGAAGAAGGTGGAAGACACATAAAAGGATCTTACACATTCCAGACCAATTTTTTACTTTCTAGAATTCAAAAGGACTGACAGGGAGGTTAAAATGGATATAAGGCTTTATTTATCATAATGATAAATGTAGCAGCATTCACCATGATCATTACTAGTTTGTGATTACTTCTCCTCAGTTTCTCTTTCCCTTCATTTTTGATTAAAATCGCATTTTATTTAATTGAATTGGATTCTTGGGTAATCTTTTCATGCTCATGGTTTCCAATTTTACTGGCTTAAATATATTTCTATAATCTATGTCATCTATCAAGAATAAAAATCAATCAATGTGATGGATTTTGACATCTTTAATATTTTTTTCATTTCTAAAGAAATTTTTAACCAATCTTTGGAAAAAAATCGGCAAGATAGTTTCTGATTTCATTTTCTTCAAAAAGGTTTTCTTTTGTATGTTTCTTAATGTGAAAAACGTCATTATTCATAAATATTCTTGATAAAACTCATTCTGTGGGTTATTAACCAAACCCATTCTCATGAATACAATTTTTGTTAATTTTTCACTTTAATGAAGAGACTATTTTGAAACAAGTTGTGTTCAAATTCCTTGATTCTCCGTTTTGTTTAGTTTTACTCAACCCCTATTTCTTCTTTTTTTATAATAATTTTTGTTCTTAATTTTTTTTGTATCATATATCCTACTTCAACTAGTTATTCAAAAATCAGTGGTTCTTTCTCTACTTTTTCCATCATAAATAAATCAATAAAAGAAAATTTGGCCACTATTTATAGTGGTTATATTTTTGTTCTCCCATTGTTGAACTTCATCCAACAACATATTATTTACAACTGTTAGACATCTTCAATGGTAAGCCTTCATTTACAGTTTATTGTGGTTTAGATTTTGAAAATTTGGTCACACAAACACATTTATAACCTTTTGTTAGATTCAATACAGTACTTTTACATTATTAGTTCTGGTAAGGGTTTATAAATAATTTAAATTTTACATGTATTATCAACATAGGTTTCATGTTTTTAGCATTGTGACTAGGGAGGTTACACCATGGAGTCTCCAAGGATGATGGAACCATGAGCAGGAAGAGCATCACATCTTAGAGAACTCACAACCATGAATTAGAACAAGGATTAGAAAAAAATATGAAATTAAATATTAATAATAATTATAATCTATAAAATTAATCGAAAATATTAATAAAAATAGAATAATTATAACAAATATAAACAAATACTATTGATAATATATTTTATTATAATAATTCTAAAATTGATGATTTATATTAATGTTTTTATAGATATATAATTATAATAATAATAAAAACAATTATAGTTAATATTTATGTAATAATAATTTTTAATATGAAAATAAAAGTAAAATAATAGCTAATATATTTATTTAAAAAAAGTTTAGTTATTAATAATTAGATAATTAATATATCAGGTAATAAAACTTATATTCTTTTAAGCATGATAATAATAATTACTTTATTACTTGTAGTTCTTAATAGGAATTTTAGAACTGGACCGTGATTCACATCCAAATTCAAAATCATCGATTTTGTAAATCAATTACATGAGACTTGCTAAAGTCGCGAGGATTAGTGGAGGTTGAAACACAGATTAAGTGACTTTAAGAAGATTATATTGGGATGGTGAATATCATCGATGACCGACCAGATATTGAAGGAGCATAAAATATAGAAGCTTACACATTATAAAGTCATCATACATTTTCATTAATCTAGAAACTGGGAGAATGATAGAGAGAGAAAATTATAGAGGTGGGCATAGGAATACATATTTTGACTAATTTCAAAGGGATAAATCTTTTGCTTTCAACTTCAATTATTTACTATGTAACATTTAATCTTTAACAATATTTTGAGGTAATTACTTTAAGCTCATGGAATTATAATATTTTTTGGTTATTCATTTCAACATTTTCCCAATTCATTTTATTTCATTTTTCAGTATTTCTCGGTAAGATTTATTCATTTCCTGATAATTCAATTTGTTCTCCCGAACATCTATTTCAAAACCGCTGAAACCATACGTGAGATTTTTTTCTGATGAAATTTTCATCAAACACATTTTTCTATCTTTTTTGACATGGTGAACTCCAATGATGATTAATTTTCCATTTAAATTTCCTAGTGAGAGGGATTGAACAACCCCGTTTTTAAAATAGAAATTCTATTAATTTTTTTTAAGAATATACACATTCAACAATTAGACATAATTTTTCCCTTGCCTCATTTTTTCCTTGTAATATTTAAAAACATCATCTATTTTTTCAACTCCTTAACACCATTTGTTGACATCATTAAAACATCACAAACACTCAAAAAATCCCTTCCATCATACTTTAAAATAATGAATTTCCAGTATTTTATATATTTTATAGATAAAATAAAGCCCTAAAACATTCACCCTACTTCCCTTGGTTTTGACCCTTCAGTACTATAATAATGTAGATATATAATTGTTATTTTAAATGTCAGGGTGACCTCTAACCCTATCAAGAATATTTTTTCATAAACATATCATCTTCATAAACATAAATCATCAATATAAAGAATATGAAGGGTATCCATTGATCATATTCCCTGAAAATAATAATTAATATCAAATAATCTCATATTATATGGAAAATGGTTTTGAAGGATGACTTGGAAAATTTCATTATGAAAGTAACCATTCAACATTGAAGAAAATTAAAACATAAAACATTTAAAAAATAATTTATCAAAATATAACTTGGAATCTTATAATATATGCTTTAAACATATCTTAAAACATTTCATGTGGAAAAAATCAATTCCATTTTGAATATAACCTATTAAAACAAAAAATTAACAAAAAATTTTGAAAATAATTTTATTTGAAAATATCCAACAGAAAATAGTAATATATTCTTTAAAATAATGAGTTGGTAATGATGGTTTAAAATACTATTTATGTTATACAAGTTAAAATAAATATTCTTTTCAAATATTAGGCCAAATCCACATAATAATTGTTTGGAAAATGTTATAAAGATTCCTTTCAAAAAAATTTAATAATTCAAACACATGAATTTTTTTAATAAATAATTTATAAAATTTTAATAACATTTTTTAATTCATTTTTAGAAAACATGATTTTGGAAGATAGAAGATTTTCAATCAAAGTGGGAAATATAATCAAATTTTCTAAAAACCATTTTTTTCAAACATTTACTTTATAATTTGTGGAAAATAAAGATAAAAAATTCATTATAATGTCATATCAATATTAGAATAAAATAATGAGTTTCTTGATATATAGATCATAATATATAATCATTATAAAAATAATCATGAATAATCTTGATAAACGATGAGATTGTATTGTAATTCCATTATCACTTTCCTAATATGGATCATATGCCCCAAAAATAATTAAATTTATGTGATAAAAAATATCATGAGAATAACTAAATTCATGATGTTACATGTCAAAAGGTGATGAATATATAGCTCATAAAATAATATTGGTTCATATGTCTCAAACTATGTAAATTGAGACAAAAATCCATTAACACATTGGTAATCATTTCAATCATAATGAACCATTATATAATAACATTAAAAAAACATTAAATTTCATTAAAATAAGTAAATTAATGATATAATATATTAATGGGGCATTATAATAACCATAAAAATTGAAACGATTGGTTAATATGGGACTTGTCTCCCAGAACTAAAAGAAAGACTAGAAACCCCATAAAATTATCATAACATTAAAGTCAGAATTAATAAATCGATTGATTATTTGAATCATATTTAAATCCATATAAAAAAATTAAAAAAAATATATTCAAAAGTTGTTATATACATAATCTAAAAATATAAAAGATAATAAAGAAATAATATACCCAATGAAAAGTAATCGAGTTATGAAATTCTTTACCAATAGGTATTTTCAAAATAAAATATACATGGTCAAAATAATTCAAACAGAAACTTATATTTAAATGAAATATTAATGAATAATTATATTTCATTTCATAGTTTATATATAGACAACATATATAAAGAATAGTTCGTGAATATGGAATTTATCTCACGTAAGTAAAAATTCGGATGTAAATCCATTTACATACGTCTTGACTTCCTTCATTCACATTTGAACCTCCAATATTATAAATATATGTTTATTATAAATATATTACAGAATCATATGTATATATATATATATCATACCATATATTATTTACTTATGACCTTTTATTACCAATTTATTAATAATTCCTTATCAAAATCACATTCTAAGTAATAAGTGTTTTGTTTTTCACATATATTTTGAATTTTTTATTTTTAGTCCTCTTACATAGATCATTGTTAAATTATATAAATAATTTTAAACATGATAAAAATATAATATATATTCATTATAAATTTATTTAATGTTATCCATAATATTTTTAAATAGAAAATTTAATACATTTTTTATGGAGATGGTAGGTCATACGTACGTATGAATCTGGTGTCCATTTTCATAACAGATGAAAAAATTAAAGTAAATTATATAATATCTTTAAAAATAATTTTTATTTAATATATATCACATATATTAATTAAATTTACTCTAATTACCTTTAATTTAAATCATTAGTGAAAATTGGGTCATGTTGTTTTGTGATGCGGTAGTCCGTCATACACACAAACGACATTATCACATCCCCCACGAAATGAAATGTAACAAGTTATATGTGATAGAATAATTATATAAGAATAGTCATATCATAAAAATAATATATATATATATATATAAATATTAAATCCATCATTGTATCCATCCATTTAAGATGGTGACGTAAAATGAAAAACATCAGTTTAAGAAGTGGTAGTTCATCGTACAAACGAATAATGATTTTGTATCCCATTTGATTGAAGTGGATAGTTTTTTAGCTAATTACAAAGAAATAATAAAATATCATTGTTTTTAATATTATAATTGTTTTATATCATCATGTCTTAATAATAATTTAAGAATGTGGAGAAATAAAAAATAAAATGCTTGATTGGGGACATTACCACATCATCAGACAACTTCTTTGTGTTTTCACTAATGGATTCTAGGATTTATTTAGAAAAAAAATAAGAATTTTAGGTTGATATGGTGGAAGTAATGAATTTTTTGGTTTATGTATTTTCCAAACCAATGGGTTTTGGATGTGTGATGAAGAGAGGAGAGAGGGTGTCCTTCTATAAGTAAGGTGAGTGGCACACTTGTAATTTTTTAAAATAAATAGGTGCTCTCAAATTTGTAATATTATAAAGGCTAAACAATTAGATATTATTTATCATTATCTATTATTGGGTCCAAATATATATATCCAATGGTATTAGAAAAGTTTTAGGTCATTTTTAACCCTTATATTCTATGTTTAACCCCCTGGTAAACCGATTTTTAGCCTAACAACAGTAATTAATGTGTACTATTTTTACTATTCATTATGGTAAAAAAATAAATTTAACCTTATTAGATCATATAAATTATTAAAACTCCAAATATGGATTCAATTTTTAAAAATTTCATTCATAATAGTGGAAATTTAAAATTTAAAATTATTCCCACTAATGTGATGATAAATCGGGTTTTCAAAGAAAAACATTTCAAAAGAGTAAAAAAAGTTAAATCAAAAGAAAGTATTATTATTATTATAATTAAATAAATTTTATTAATATATATACATATATAAATAAACTAATTTTTCTTTTAAAAACATCTTAAAATAATTTTTTTGTGCTTAAATGCTTTATAATAAATTATAATTCATAATAAACCCAAATAATCTTAATCTTAATAAAACAATATATCATTTTTGAAAATTTTCTAAAAATAGCACCTAGATAATTATATAATAATTATTCAAAAATTATTTTTATTTGTTCAAATATATTTTTAAAATGGACAAAATTAATTGAAAAAAAATTAAATGTTGGAAAACAACTTTTTAGAAAAATATTGTTTTTAGGTGAAAAATTGGATTTCTTCGTATATATTGTATAGAAAAAAATAATATAACTGTTAAATTTTATATTGAATATATAATATATAAATATCATTTAAACTATTCAAAAAAAATATTTTCAAAATTTATTGAGGTAAAAATAATTTGTATTCATAAAATGTGTTTTTCATAATAAATTTCACTTAATTTAAAATTGTTATTATATTTATTGCTAATTATTTGGGAATCGAATACATAATTATATATACATTTTTAGACCATATATTTTTATTTTTTGAATCTTACTTATACCATCTATTCAATTATATTGTTGATAACTATAAAATTAAATATTAATATTTTAATAATATGTCACATTTAGTTAAAACTCAGTGGTGTGTGAAACACAAGCTAAACTAAGCTTTTCATTTATCATAAAATATCTAAAGGTTTATATATATTTAAAAAAAATCCATCCCCAAATATCAAGGAGTTAAAATTATATATTTTCATTTTTAAAATTCATATTGTATTACTATCAGTTTTCATCAATTCCATAGTGTTGTTCCTGAGTATAGTAATTATGAGGGATCGAGCATATCCCTATTTTACTATTATTACTGTATTATTTTCAATTTTTTCTCATATTATAATTCATCCCATTCTTATAAATATTTTTATTCTATAAATTTAGAGTTCAATTTATTATAATAAAATTAAATTTTTTTGACATGTAGTTCATGTTTATTATATAATATTATATTACACAAATATATATTCAGATGGAAAATAACAATGATAAAATTATGGGTTGTTACATTCATCCCCTTTGATAAATTTCACATGGGAACATTCATTTTATATAATAAGGTGAAAAATTGTTAGGGTACATCCACTTCATGGCTTCCTATATTTCCTAGGTTTCCTCTCGTACTTAAGGTTTCGCCAGGATACATTGACTATGTGAGTAGTCTTTTTTTGTAGAACATTGTCTCTATAATTAAATATAATTTCCAATTGATCCTCATAACAAATATCATTTCAAAAATATATTTCCTCTTACTTTCGTACATTTTATGGATATAATATTTACTTTCTCAAAATGGGTACATGAAATATTTCATTTACATAAGAAAGAGTTGGTAGGAGTGCTTGTCAATATGACTCAACTATGACGTGATTGAGAATCTCAAAGGTGTCAATATAGATATAACATATCTTTCCCTTCTTCAAAAATCTAATAACTTTCTTCCATGGAGATATTTAGAGGGAAAATTTATCTATAATGTTAAAATTTAGTTCTCTTCAGAAAATTTCAGCATAGATCTTCATTTGACATTGAGCATCCTTTATGTGTTGTTGAATGGTTCTGGGATTTTTTACAATTTCTTCAGTCATTTCATGTACTATAGGCTTGTTCCCACCTACTTCTTTCCATCACACAAGTTTTATTCTTCTCATCCCAAAAAGATATTCATATAAATCTATTGGATTCTTGATTGTAAACTATTATTGTACGATAAATAGACTAGAGGAATATGTCGATCCCATCCCCATTTTGAAGACCATTGAGCATCCTTTAAACATTTCCTCATGTGTCTGGAAATTCCACATATATTTAACATTAATTATCAGGTGATAAGTTATATAGAAGTTAAAATCAGTTCTTTGATCGTGTTAGAGATTATTCAAGATCTTGGATATAAATCATTGATCTAAATTAGATACCATCTATAGTTGTGTTCCATACATCCCAACCACTTATCTGATGTATATTATATTATGTTTATTGACTAGGAAGTCCTGTAAAATTACATTTAATTATGCAATGATTATATAATGATCTACCCCAACCCATAAAACAATATTTCATCTTCATATATTCAGAAGACTTGTAACAATGTCCATGGTGGTGTTTTCCCATTTCCTTATAGGTATCAGTAATGGATGATTCATCCCGTATCACATTTTTGTTTTAGACATCACTTTCTAACATACCAAAAATTTTTATATATATCTCATGATCTCATTATTTATATTATCATAGAAATAATTATCTCAGAGATATTGATACATCTTCATGATCCATGGGCAGATGGATAATGTCGAACCACATGCATCATTCAATAGCTTCATCATTATCTCAAAAATTGATGTTTCCCGTAGTCATGAATGATATCTCATGAACCCATCTTCATCAATTTTGAACACTAAAGATTTCACTTTTGTTACAGCTGATAACTTCTTCTAAATTTCCATATAATCTCATTGATAATCCTTTTTCTTATTTAGAAGGAATTATTAAGCAATCATTTGAGATAAAATTATAGTGTTCCTTCCATTATAATTCTCGTGTCTATACTTTTCATGTATAATAATATTGGGCACTTCACAATTATCATATAATAATATTTTTATATCCTTTCTAATTATATATTCTTTCTCATTATTTTTCATACCAACATGGTAGTGAAATAACCATTCACATTTCTTGATCAACTCTACCGATCCTCATTTGCACGTATTAAGCTCCTTCTATGTGAACACATGTTTGAGGCACTTATAATATATATATATATTTCATAAATCTCCCCATAGAGATAATGCCTATATATTATTAATGAAATAATAATTTTATATCACTCCAGATCATGTTTTGGTTAGTTCTACTCCTAAAACTTCTTTAATGCATCATTGTATACCACAGAAAGTTCCCCTCTAGATCGTGTGTGGGTACTAGGGTTGTGATAATCCTATTTTTGGTTTCATTATGTTTTATTATCATTCATTAATACAGAAAATATTTACACGCTTCTGACTTAACATCTTTATAGGTTTTGAAGTTCATGAAATGTTTCTCATAATGTTTCAGCAAAACAAATCTAATCCAAGTAAACAATGGATATTTATTATACATGCTATTTTAGGGATCCCCTCAATTTCCTCTGTCATATAATGGGCCACATATATCCCTTTTTCGGAATTAACATTCCCCAATATTGATACTTTCTCAATAAAGAACCTACATTTACTTTAATTTTCATATAGCTTATCCCTTTTCAAACTCCTTAGTAATGTATTCAAAATATCATCAAGATCATCCTTTTGTTCAGTGTAAATTATAATATCATCTATAAACACTACCAAAATTTTGACAAGTTGATCTAAAAAGACTCTATTAATTATGTCTATAATGATTTCTATATGATTAGGTAGTCTTAAGGGTATCCTTATGAAATCATAGTATAAATACCATGTTCGAAAGTTTATCTTGGGAATATTTTCCTTCGTTTTATTTAATTGATGATATAATTATCAAAGGTCCTCCATTGATATATATTGGTCCCCTAAAAGTCGTTCAAAAAAATAATATATCTATAGAAATGTATATTTTTTCTTTATCATGGTTTTAATGAGTTTACAAGATTTAATATAGAGGATCATTGACCCATATTTGTTCTTGATGAAGAGGACTGGCACATCCCACGATAAAGCACTCATGTGTATAAATAACTTATACAAGTTCACTTTTAACTACTTTTTCAATTATTCTAACTCATTGGTGGAAGTTTTTTAGGGTGTAATGGATATGGGTAGAGATCCAAGTTTATTTTCAATTGAGAACTCAAACTAGCAGTTATGAGGAAGAATAAGAATCATTTTGGGGAGTAAATTAGTAGAACACCTAAAAATTGGAAGATATTAAGTTGTGATTCTCTCATTTGTTTCAATAATTTGCATAAGATATGAATTTCAATATTGAGATAATATCCACCATTACAAAGAAGATTCCAAAAGAGTTCCACCACCACCTAACACTTATATATAATTGAAGGATGACTTATGATGTGAAACGTGGTCTCCCACACCTAATAGTTAATGTTGGGGTTATATAAGTATATTCAATCCATCCCCAATATTGAATCGAAATCCACTAAATTATGTATGATAATTTTATTTTCTATGTTTTAGTCCACATGAATTGATCAGGGAGTTATTATATACATGAGATGTAACAATTTTCCCAATTTATAATTTCCTAGATAGCTCAATCCCCATGTTTTGAGGTCATGTTTGAATAGTTCTATTAAACATATAATATATAAAATAATACGTATAACAATAATAAAAAATCATGTTATCTATTATTGAATGAAAAACCATCATCTCGGTTACAAAATAATTTTTTGGATCCAATGTAGTAGTAGTTTTAACATTTTTCCTTCATATATCTCGAGTCCTTACATGTTTTTTTCATTGAATATCTATTTCATACCATGTCTTGGGTAATTTCCTTGCATGATACCCATGTTCCATGAAATTTAAATTCGTTTTTATAGACGGATTTTTGATATAAACCATTTATTATCCTTCCACATTTGTTGGTTTCTTATTTTTTCTTTGACACTAGTTATCTTGACGAACCTATTTTACCTATTTGAAACATCTTATAGTTCCATTAAAATAGTTTCAATGATTCTTCTTCCCAAACATTGACATGTGGTTTTTTTGGTTTTCATTCCTCCATGTGATTTATCTTTTGATCATCCCAAATTAAACTATACTTCCCACTTTTTAACTATGTGTCTATGATTCCATTGGGAGTCACCAATCTCCATCTCAACCTTAAATTCAAAATAGAAATTCTCTTCATAGCTATCAAAGTATCTAATCACCAAGGAATTTTCTAGTCGTGACATTAATCTACTAAATAGGTGGTTCGTAGCCTTGTGAGGTTTTCACCATACACCCCAATAGACTCTTCATCATTCTCTTCAGTATAAAAAAATTACATATCTATTTTAAGGTGGATAGTTCATGGGAAATATTTATTGAAAAATACTTCCCTAAATACTTCCCATTCCAAGGAATCAATATCCTCTTTAGACATCATAATCCTAATCAGTTTCAACCATATATTTTCTTATTCATCATGATGATAGATAGACAATATGACTATATCCTTTTCTAAGAATTAGTTGATAGATAATATCTTCTTAATATATTTTATCAGTTGTTTCATTATGAGGGGATCATTTCATCTAATAAATTCAAGAGTCCTTTTCACATAATGGGATCAACCTCACCTTTATCCTTATTATAAGAATGAGGGCATCCCACCTGATTTAAGTTGTTATTGATAACATGAGTCATCCAAAACCGTATTCCCATGATGTTCCTAGATACCACTCACATATGGTTAGGTATATCATTTATAAAATCATCACATATCTTATAACATTGATATTTAGAGTGATTCCTCTTATTTCCAACAATAAAATAAAACAATGTAAAAATGGGATGAGAATGCTAAAACTAAATATCATATAAAATTGAAACATTGACCATAGATGGAATTAATTATAAATAAAAAATAAATCCTAACTTATGAGTCTTTAGGATTTAAATCTTAGTTATCTTTTGTAATTTACCTATGGGGTAATCTAACAAAACAATTTGTTTAAATCCTTTTTATTGGTATGTAAAGAGTTTGTGGGTTTTTAAATCATATCCCTTAGAAGTGTCAAACTAGATGTGAAAAGGACACTTTATCATGAACTAGGTGGTTATCAATTCAATTCCCAATGTTCCCTTTTTGACATTAATACCCCATTAGTATAGTTGTTATAGTGCCACACCGAATTTTAGTATCCAAATAGGGATTTAATTTTCTAGAAAGCACTCACTTTGTACTTCATCAAAATTCTAGTATAATTTTATATAATTATTCATATAACTGGGGTTCTTAATAAAATATTATTGTCCTAATAAGAAAAAATATGTATACCTTTCATTGATACATAATATATGAAACCAATCCTTTGACACGTTTTATTACTTGATTTTTAACATAAATATACAATAAATACAACCTAAAAATCATGAGGCCTAAAGTCATTGGAAGAATTACTTCACAATATATAAATGAAAATATAAAATAATATGAAAATATTTTATATTCCATAATAATCTCTTTGAATCTTTTTATATCCTAAAATTTCATACAATAACCTGGTGAATACCTAAAAGCGGTGAGCTAAAAATCCGAGTAAGGTAATAAGTATGGTAATGATGCATAACATGTGAGTCATCATGCATATATTGTTATCATAAAAGGAAAGGAATATTATTAGTCATATGGAGGTATAATATAATGAAAAATAAGGTCATTGAAACATATGAAATTTTTTAAAGTATATAACATAACATAACTATAAGTCACAACTACTCACAAAGACAACATCACATAGTGGACAAAGTGCCATTATGGATTAAGTTTATTTCCTAATCCCATAAATTATGTATCAGGAGAAAAAACCATTAAATAATTAATATGAGTGTTATCTTTGATTTCCCATCCTAAAAAATACATGATTATGTCTTCCACAAAATTTATCAATAATAAGGAATAAATATATGAATTAACCATGAAATGAATTTTGTTGCATAATCCTACCTCATTAATAGTTACATAAAACAAGTATTATTCCATAAAAGGAATGAATAATAGGCATGGTATATTTTTAAGATACAAATGTATAGAAGTTTGAATCCTTCCATACCATCAAATATATAATGAATGGTAGTTTTATAGGTATTGTTAATAACCCTAATAAAAAGGGTTGTTTAGAGAGATCCCTTTCCTTAGGATCTATAATCGCTCTGTACATTCAATCAAAATCCTGGATGATAAAATTAAATTCATAAATTAATTAATTTAGGCGCATTTTCATCCATATTTCATTTAATAATATTTTATTATGTTTATTTAGAACCAATCCTTTGAGATATAAAATTTAATTTCACTATTTTGAGGGTGATCGTTTCAAGGCTCCAAGGTCAGATGACTCATAGATAATTGTTGATATTCTTTTAAAAAGTGAATAAAAATAAAAAAGTGAGATTAATTGGTATTCACGGCCTAATATAAATATAAATTTTCCTATTTATTCATATCTGTTCCAAAATAGGTAAAATCATTGATTTAATATGTGGATGTAATATGGTATGTTCATTTAGGCATTTTTACTGACTGTCATAAAAAATATTAGTTTTAATACAAATTAGGAACATATATTTTTTCGAAAACATGATATAATTTATAATATACATGTTATAATATAATTTTAAAATAGTAATAATTTTTTGATGATCCTTGAACATGGTGATGGAAAACAATGTGTGTTGTTCATGTAGGTGGTGAACCATCCACATTATAATAAACACTTTCGTTTATGAAACTAATAATGAGAGGGTCTAATAAGGATATTAACCCATAATAATAGCATATACTTATATTTAGTATACTTATTTTAATCTTTTCTAGTGTATGGTAAACATTTAGAGGTGGTATATTAAGAATAAAATTAAAATTGGTCAGTCGAAATTTTTACCTCATTCATTGGTGGACTCCTCTTAGGTCACATCTTAAAAATCCATGAAATGGTATTTTAGATGAGACTAGTTTCACTAGTATGTGGTTGATAAGATAATAGATTTATTTTGGAGTAAATTTGGAAATATCCATGTCTTGTATGTCTCATAGAGAGGGGGTGTGGGGTGATATATATAAGGGGGGAATATATATGTTTTTACTTATTATATTCATTAGTATATTATTTTGGCTCAATAATATTTATATTATTTAATATTTTGAATATACAATGTATATTATGCATTATATTCTTAACTATTTGGTTCTTTCATTACCCAATACTCAAACATTCATTCGTTTAGCTTATAATGTTAAATATCATCTTTGGTTGTATTTCACTATTCACCAAAAACTAATCTATATTAAAAATATAAAAAAAACACACCCTAACCATTTTTCAACATGTACCTTTAAAAAATGAAATCCATTTTATGAATATTCATTTATTATTATGAGAAATTTAATTTTTAAATAAAATTCTCATTTATTTGAAAAATATGAATTGTAATATTTTGATCAATTTTTCCAACCCTTTGAGAAATTATTTAAGGTACAATAAACTTATCGTATCATAATAATAAATCATATTATTATTTTATTAATCCGTTTTAATGAAATAATATTTATTTTAAATCGTTATATTTATTATAAAAATGATTATAAAATATACATGTTTTATAAAAATATGAAAATTTATTTAATCAATCTCAACACATTTATTTACTTGTGTCATGATATAAATATAAAATATTTTAATTTTATAATATACCTAAATATTATTTAACATTTACTTATGTTATTTAACTATTATAGCAGGTGTGTTTCTATTCCTAAAGGTTATATTACTACTCTAGCAGCCATGCTACTATTCTAATAGTCATATAACAATTCCAATGGTCATATTACTAATTGACATATGGGTTGTGCAATTTCTAAAAATACCTCATATTTCAATATATCATTATTAAATTCTATTTCTCTCATGGTTAAATATTTTATTTTTCAAAAGTCATATTTTCATTATTAACATTCTTCTTTATTTCTATTATGTTGTTCATGAGTGTTCTTATTATAGGGTATGGAGCATATCAATACATTATTATTATTATTATCTTATTTAATATTTTTAATTTATTATTACATTCAATTATTATGTTCATTTTTATTCTTAAAATTTAATTTTCAAATTACTTTTTAAGAAATATTGTTTCTTTTATCATGTGGCATGTGTGCGTTATATAATATTATATTACCAAAATTTACATTCAAAAGGGAAATTATGTTGACAAAATTATGTGTCCTTATAAGAATTAAAATTAATTATAGGTCTATTTTATCTAATAATCCCATATCCATTATATTTTCTAATCCACGAATAAGACATATATCCAAACTTCTGTTCTATCCCCAATGTTAGTCAATAACATTTTAGTGTTTCATATAAGTGTAGCTATGTGTTTGGGGATCCATTTCATGAAATTTATTATCTATTTTATAAGTCATATATGATATGATGTGTGACAGATTTTTTGACACATCTCTTATTTATGACCTCTTAATTGAAATGAAATCCATTTCTAAACTTGAATAATATGCAAACTATTTCTGTGGAATAATGTCTTCAAATCAAGAAATTTTATGAAATATCAAGAGTTTGTAGTTTTAAAGTTGTAGGAAGACTAATGATACATAGTAATATAGGTGTTTTAATAAAATATGTTCATTAACTTACAAGTATATCTTATATAGGAGAACATTACCCTTCTCAATATCCTAAATAAATCATTATTACATAATTTTGTAGCTTCATAAATAAATAATTAGAATACTAATACAATTCCTAGGAAATATTTGACAAATGTTTATTTTAAATATTAAAAATATATAAAATGAAATAGGTATTTAAAGATGAAATCACTATATATGGAATAGTAGTAAAAAATTTCACAAATGTGTAATTGTTTCCCTAATTAATGTAATATGTTGAATTTATCTAGGCATATTCATAAATATCTCCTAGAGTTGAATGTCCAACATGGAATCCAAGGATGGTCTCATAGATCAATGCATCAAGACATTAATAAGATAATATTTCCCAGACTTGTAGAGGTAGAGTGCATTCTATAATCAACTAAAGTGAAAGATGAGATATTAAATATAAAATATTTTTTTAATTGATTCATGCCCCAAATCCTCAATGGTCTCCCCAATATTATAAAAAAGGTCACTTCCATATGATTACCACATTAGCACCTACCTCTTTATCTGAGGGTATTCCCACATCAATGGTAGGAAATACACATTCATCCAAATAAATGTGTCTTTTTTGCATCATGAAACCAATGTATATTCCATCCATTAAGTTACTTTCACACTAAACATTATATTCCTCCAAATTAGATCATTTACATCACAAAGGGATCCAATTCTGTGGGATGTAATTTATTGATGCTCAAATATTTTCAAAGATAATACCTTGAATTCTTAATAAGGGTTTGAAAATTTAGAAGAAGAAGGAATTACATGGATTCATTCATCACATCTCATATTCCCTTAATTCCATGTTGTGTTTTCCTTATGATATTCATGTTTGTCTCGTTCTTGGTTTTTTGCCACGAAACACCCAACGACTCTGTATCCAATGATTAATGGACCTGCTTTCCAAAGCCAGGTGTTCACTGGATGGTCTGACCAATGACTCTTAAGAACTCACATTGGCCGAGAGGATGGGAATTCAGGCTCATCTCACCCTTTTGGGGGGGGGGATTATTGCCTATTATGGGACTCTCTTATAGATTTAAGACGTATTCATATGTTCATGAATCTTTGGTTTATACCAAAACATAGTATCCACTTATTCAACCCATGGTGGGAAACGGTCAGTTGGACGCAGGGATTCGGAATCATTTATGCATGAGGTTTACCATCCCTCATTGCATTAATGACCCCAAAGGGTTGGAACTCGCTTGAGGCGGCA
The DNA here is from genome assembly GCA_963277665.1 of Viscum album. Classification (NCBI taxonomy): domain Eukaryota; kingdom Viridiplantae; phylum Streptophyta; class Magnoliopsida; order Santalales; family Viscaceae; genus Viscum; species Viscum album. The sequence goes on from OY728137.1 coordinate 1,422,322,264, forward strand.
CTAGGAGTGGCGCAGTGAACTGACATGGAAAAGGTCGGATCGACCGGCTGTTGGGCTTGAACCTCAGGGAGGCTTCCTATGTACCCTGCATAGGAAGAAGGGATCAATGTCCACGTAGTTCAGATAGGTGTCGGGGAACCGACATGAAGAGAGACCAGGTGGTCTGATGGGTTGTGGGCTTGAACCTCATGGAGGCTTCCTACGTACCATGTCTAGGAGGTAAGGATCAAAGTCCACGTAGTTTGGATATACAGGTTAACATCATACTGGACGAGGGCATACAGTTTAACGTCATGTTGGACGATGGTGGAACTCAAAGTGAAGAAACGACTGAGTGGTGGGCTTGAACCTCATAGAGGCTTCCTGCTTATCGTGGCTTGTCATGGATCAAAGTCCCCGTAGTTTTCTTTGGCTTCAAGATTACGCTTTGGGGTAGCCCAGAATGATGGATTGGGGCTTACAATCTGAGGCGGACCATAGTGATGGATTGGGGCTTACACTCTAAGGCATCACATAGGAGGATTTCATGGTCGATTCTTACTCTAAGCCCACATGAGTCATGCTTGGTGTGAGAAACAAGAGGCAGCAGGGACCAGAGGATCACATCGCAAAAGGTGTGTCCGTGAGAAGCGGAGTGTGGCTTACGCATGAAGGAGGCCCATGGTGATGGATTGGGGCTTACACTCTGAGGAGGCCTAGGTTGATGAATTGGGGCTTACACTCTGAGGAGGCCTAAAAGATCAGGGCTTACTCCGAGATGGACGCCCGTGGACACTTCCTCATGTCTGGACATTAGGTAATCCCAACCCATTGGTGGGTTAAGGAATATAAATACAGTCAATGCCTATGCGCAAGTGCACAAGAGGGATAACACCAAGGGTGTTGGAATCAGTCCAAAAAAAGGGAGATGAAAAGTGTGAATTACATGCCCAACATTCGGAACACAATGAGGGTGGCATGGTGATGGAGGATAACTGTCGACCATGTTCGAAACACAGCATTCATATCATGTTAGCCTGAAATGGGGATGAACAAATGAGGGTCAGCTGCTGACCATATTAGAAACACATGACCTATCTCTAATTGTTGTCCAAAGTCTTTTGGGGCATTGGCCCTGGACGGTAGGTGAGCTGATGCGGCATGCGGCCAGGCCGTTAGGGGGTCCCTTCAGACATGGAAGAGAATGTAGATCCGAATGAAGGACACGCAAAGCGTGGGGTGGACTGATAGAATGTTTGAATGGATTCCAACGCTCTTGAAATTACGCCACTGTGATCATGGCATAAGGCATATCTTGCATGATAGGGAATGTTAAATTTTATAGTCATGTAGAGAGGACTATTTCCATATAGTTTAACATCATATGGATAAGACATGGGCCATACAGTTTGACGTCATGTGGTCAGGACGGCTAGGTAGGAGATACCTAGCAATAGTTGGTGTGGGACTTACGCAAGGGCGGCCCTTTCTGGATGAACCTAGCAAAAGGATCTAGGTAATGGGGTTATAGTAGTGTCATGAGGAGTATCTCGACTAATGGAATTTATAGGATGGATGCTGGAGCGGCATAAGGGTGCAATAGAAAATATTGTTGACTCGGTCCGAAAAGTTCACGGTGTGACTCTCCATTTTTCATGGGGGTCAGTTGAGGAGCTTTCCGCGGAGGAGATGGAAGTCCGTGAAGGATGATTTACGCGGATGAGATGGATGTCCGCAAAGGTTGTCTACAAAGGGGTTGGCGCCCATCCTACTTCGTGCCCACGGAGGTGTTCAGCCTCCATTTCGCGAACGACACTGGTCCAAGGAAGATATGGATGTTTGCAAAGACGATGGTCATCTGTGAAGGGGTTGGCCACTAAGGGCGGGTCGCGGAGGAGTTGTCCTCATGTGGTTCGCGAACTGGTTTCTTATCTACGTGGAAGAGTTCATCCGCAGACGATATGTGGTCCGCAGATGGCTGCGGAGGGACTTCTCCATCGTCTTGCCATAGGTTTTCACCCGTCTTTTCTATCCCTTGTTTTTGGTTCCCCTCGACGATTATTTATAGAGCCACAGATAGGATGGTCACATGGCCTTTGCGGAAGCCCATGAAGGAATCCCCATCCACGGATGACTTGTTCAACCATCAATTTTTTGAACCGAGATCCACGTAATTGCTCCGTTGTCATGCACCACTCTACCATTATTCCACGATTGATGACGTTTGCAGCCTTATATGGATTCCATCTCTATTTCGCGAACGACGAGGTTCGCGGAGTGGGAGGCTTGCGGTGGTGGACTGGCCTGGCACCCATCCTGCTTCGTGCCCACGGAGGGTCTCCGCCTCTATTTCACGGACGATGTTGGTCCACAGAATTCTGGGAGGGCGGTCTGCCGAACCAGACGCATGCTGTTGCTGGGAGCCGGTGCGTGGACCGGTTCGGTCCATTTCCAAGTCTTGGGGCAATTGGATTACCCCCTTGCGGAATTTTCAGGACCCTACATTGTTCTAACCCGCTTAAAATTATCTCATGTGTATTCACTCAATCGGTCACATGCTCAAATCTTATAAAATCGTTGTGCATACTTGAGTCCATATTTTGGAACCAAAGTTGTTATGAGTAGTTACCATGAATGGTCAAGTGTTTGGCCCTCCTTTTCTAATTAAAGGGCCCCTAACCAGCCATTTTTGACTCTATTCTAAACCAAAATCCACCAAATAAATATTTAGATCTGTTGATGACAAAACCTATGACCCCAAGCATTATGATACACTCTCTAAAAAAACATCCAACAAAAAATAGGAGAAGTGATTGAAACTATTGGTGTTTAGGTCATCCAAAAGAACCAACACTCAAAAAAACTTCATGGAAGGCCACCTTCCCCAAGTCCTCAACCATGCTAGGGTTAATAATCCATTTTTAGAATAACACCCAATTATGAAATGGAAACAATATTGATAGCCTTGATTCTATAAATATTTTTTGTTCGTTTCTCTCCAATGGTATATTGGAGTGCCAATTCCCATTGGCCCTCTATTTGGATCAATGATTAGACTTCAATGGATACCAACCATGGCACCAAGATTACTCTATCTAAATGAGTCATTCCTATATCCTAAGTGAATAACATGTGTTACTCAATTACCCATGTTACTAACTTGAATGTGTTAATACCTATCTTACCTATCATCACCTAAAAACTGAATAAATACCTTTCTCAAAGGTCCATCAATACAAATATTTTTTTAATTTTGATTATTCTATGGTCTCAGCATATACAATACTTGGTCATTATCAAAATTTATGAGTCCCGTAGAATTATATATTACATATATAATTAGATACACACATTCTATGAGAGATATTCTAGTTTTATTTTCCCTAATTAGTAGGATACACAGAAAAAAAATGAATCATATATTACATAAATAATAAGAATTCATCCACTTGGGGAACCAGTTGAAATTTTCCTAGCTTAACCAACCCATATTTCTCATCTTAGATGTTTTTAATTGGTCCCATATCCACCATGTTCTTAGTAAGATTCCATAGAATAAATAGTTGATCTAAAAGTAAAAATGGGACTCCATCCAAGTTTCTGAACCAACCCATTTTCCTTGATTTTCATCCTAAGTAAAATAAAAAGGGACACACATACACAAGTCTCAAACCAGAATGTATCTAGGTAGTTTTTCCTTGCAGTCCAGTATGATGACATTAAAATACTTAAAATTATTCCTAGTCATATACATTTAATTATATGAAACAATTATACGTGATGCATACATATAAAATTCACATAATGATCCTTGGTTCAAAACCTTATATGGATATAATGGTCCTATTTTAATGAAATTAAAAGGAACAACATATATCCAAGGTTGTATGATCAAAAAGGCATTGTTATGGTATGTATCACATTACCATACTAGGTACAAGAGTATTGGTTATATGGACCCAAACTATATGGGTTTTTATTCCCTTAATATGGTTACATATGATGAATCAAGTCAAGATAAATACAAATTTATTTTATATCACTTCTACAAGATAGAAATTAAACCTCACAAAATTATCCCAAATTACGAATAATGGTTGGTTTAGTATCATTGATGACCAATTGTATAGGAAACCTATTTTACAAAACCATTGAATATTTCTAAATAATTGAAACATATTAGAATCCCATCAAGTATTATCACAAGATATAAACATATTCAAAACAAATGTAGGGGAATAGTATTAAATAGTTGATCTCACATTCTCGATAATGGATATCATATCAACATGTCATCATGTTAAAAGTATAATTGTATGGTAGAAATTACCAGGGAAGAAATATATTATTAAAAATAATATGGAATAGAGTGGTTTATAAATAATTCAACAAGAAAGGGCATGTAATCTCAAAAGAAAAATATATTCCATCGAAAATAGTATGAATACATGATATAATAAACATGTGTCATAGATCATAACATAAGCATAAAATTATGGAATATGAATTATCATAGGTATTTATAAAAATGTGAACAAAGATAACTACATTGATTTCGTGATTGTTCTTGTGAAATTATTTAGTCGACATTGTGTTCACACACAATCTTGTGAACATATATAATCATCCACATGTTAATACTTTAGCATATGGACTTATATAATCTGCATTGGGTTGATATTTAATGTTTTCAATTTAATTAATAGTTATTATGTTCATGTTCAATATTTTTACCTCATGAGGTATAAATGTTTTACCAATGCATTGGAAGGATATATGGGACTCCACTCATCATAATCTATACATTTGGGTTCCATAAGACATTAATCATTTAATATATCATGGAATCCCATTGGAAATAAAATGGGTATCAATCACCACATCATAAATAATCCAAGGAAATAATGTGGATTTCTTAAAATATTCAAATTCACTGACATAAAACTGGGTTTCCACAACGCCACCTGTTAAAAGCACTAAAAAAGCACTATTAAGGGGGTGCCTTTATCAGTGCTAAAAAATAACTGAAAAAGGGAACTTTTAAAAGCAATTAAAAAAGTTCTATTAAAGTGCCCCTTTTTTAGTGTTTTTAGGGCCTATAAAGGTACCCCTTAGCACTATTAAAAGTGACCCTTTATCTGTTCTCTTTTATCTTTGATAAAGGCACCCCCTTTAACAGTGTTTTTTTAGCACTGTTAAAGGGGCCCATTTTTCACCACAATTTTAATAGTGCTGATAAAGGGTGAGATTTATCAGCTCTTTTTCCTAGAGCTGATAATGTGTATAGTTAATAAAAATCCTGAAAAATAATATATTGATATATAAGTATATTTATATTGATATTAATAATATATATATATATATATATTAGATAAGTATAAATAGACTTTTACAATTAATATATAATAAATTTAGTGAAAATGGTTTTAAAAGTTTTTAAACAATATTCTTAATAAATAATATTCTAATTATCATCAACTAATAATAATTTAATAACAATTAGAAGACATAAAAAATCTAAAAAAAGGATCTAAAATAAGTTGAAAATGTAACTCAAACTTCAAATTGCAATAAATTTTGATCTGGGTGTGCGTTTGAGTTCTAAAACAGATCAAATAGAATCCCGCGAAAAGATCTATGTGATAGTGACTGAGGAGGACCGTCTGTCACATTTTTCGAGGCCAAAATAGGCCCAAAACGCCTCCAAAACTGAGTTTTTAGTTGGGATATCCATGTTTTATAACAGTTGATTGAATTTCAGCCCCATTTAAGGAGAGTTTTTCCCTTTTTCATTGGGGAATGAATTTATTTCAATGGATTACGTTCATATTCATATTATGGATTTGAAATATTATCATTTTTCATAATGTACTATTAATTATATTCAAATACATAACAATTTATAAATATTTTTATATATTTTAACTTAAAATTTTAATTTTATAAATAAATAATTAATCATATTTACATATAAAATATATTTCCCAATATATATGCCTTATCTAAATAAGAAACTAATATCCATTTTCATTAAAATACAAATATAAGAATATTTATATACCTATATAATGTGTACATGTATATATATATATATATATATCTGTGTGTGTGGGAATCTCTATGGACAAGATAATAAATTTTATCAATATATTCTAAAAATATGTATAAACATATTAATATATAATATATGTAAATAAATATATAGATATATATATATATGTAAAATTATACATACTGATATATATATATAATATATGTGTGTGTGTGTGTGGTATATATGTTTTTCTTTATTTATAAACACATATAAAAAGAATATTTTTTAATTCATTCAAAACTGATCTTATAAATATATATTAATATACAAATAAATATATTAATAAATAAATATAACTATATATATTAATATATGGATATAGGTATATATATTAATATACATACATATATATATATTAATATACAAATATATATATTTATATATAATAAATATATATGTGTTAATATATATATATATATATATATATTTATATACGAGTGAATATAACTAAATATATATATATATATATTAATAAATAAAGAGTAATGCAATATGGTGGATTATTAAAGGCTTAGGGGAATAGGAAATTGGTCCCTAGATCGAATCCTAGGGGCGGCCGGTCACGTGAGCAGGTGGGGAATAATACCTAGCTCTGTTAAAGTGGATGATGGTGCTTTTAAAGGCTGGTGGGGTGGTTGGGGAGTACGAGTTGTGGCTAGGGGTGGGGCACTGTTGAAGGGGGGTTTCAAGCGCATTTAAAGCCCCTCCCCCGATCTGCAAAAAATATTTATTTTTTTTTATTTTTTTTATGTTTTTTAACTTTTATCAATGTTGATAAAGGCCCCATTTATCAGTTTGTTTTTTCACTAATAAAATATGTCTTTATCAACTCTTTTTTAGGCACTAATAAAAGGGACCCCCTTGTTCTTCACCTCGATAAATAGAACTTTTCTAACACTGTTAATGCCCTTTTCTAACACTGACAAAGGCCATATTTTCAGTGGTGAAATAAATATAATTCAATATTATGGACTAAAAACCCCATGGAAAGAAAAATGGGGTTCACAACACAATAAGATGGTATCACCAAAATTAACCCCAAGAATGTAAAAGTTGATACTGAAATCCCGATCACATAAACAGATATTTCATAAGAACATTTAGTGGTTGATTAATGAAAAATAACATGCCTAAAAATTAATAATTTTGAAATAATGAAGAATATTATTAGCAAAACTTTTAATATTTGTGTGGGTAATGATGATATGGGAAACTCTAAATTTTTTTTCTTTGTCACATTTATGACATTAAAAATGAATTTTTAAAATAAACATTTTATGTGATATCACATTAATAAATCTGTGAAAATTTATAGAGGTTTCAAAACAAAGTAGTGAAAACATTTGTAAAATGCTTATATTTTAATAAAATCATTAAATGTGCCTTGAAAATGGCTTAAAGGTATAAAAAAGGTGAAGTGAAAGATTTGGAAAAAATTCATTTTAGAAAATAAAATTAAACTATAAATCCTTGAAAATATATTAATATTATCAATTTAAATGTGGAGTTTAAGGTAAACAATTTGGTTTTTTGAAGGATAGAAAAAAATTCAAATAGTTTTAAATAGCCTTATTGAAAATCCACATCATAAAAAGTGTAGCGAAAACATAATTTTTCTAATTGAAGAAAGGAAATATGAATTTCAGATTTGATAACACATACATAGGTGTCCAATAATAATGTATAACAATATCATGAATGAAAATTATGTATAAAGAGGAGAACCCATAATGAAAGAGGATATAAATAATTCTCAAAAATGATGTGCTTTTTTAGTAAGAAATTCATTTAGGTAATTATTTTAATTTAATTCTATACATTACATAATGAGATGAATAATAATATCATCATATAATATAATAAATCATTCTCATAAAACCATAGTAAAAATGGAATCATTGTGACTCATGAAAGAAAATGAGTCATGAATGACTCTTACAGCTCTAGATGTTTTGGAGTAAAACCCCATGAGGTAAAGGACATTTAATAAAAAATTTAATATCACTAAATATATTGAAATAATTATTCAAAAATATTTATGTTTTGAAGATAATGTTTCCATATAAATCATTATGTATAATAATAAATATGTCTCAATGGGTAAGAATTGAGATAAGAAACCCTTACCTAAATTCCAAAATTCCTCTAAAGAATTTGAATCTACAATTACATATAAAACTATCTTAATCACCTATTTTATAAAATTATTCATAAATATAACCTTTTATAAAATTAAATTATATTTATTCTCTACAGAATATTTATTAAATTTATTTATTATAAATATTATGTTTTTAAATCCATAGTTTATAGAAATTTATATCATTATTAATGATATAGGTTATACCAACCCACCAAGAATATACTATAATATATGTGCAATCATTCTTATAAAACACGCTATTTTGATATAATATGAAAAATTATAATGAAAATATTTAAATTTTTTAAAGGTTATGGTTAATAATTGGTAGGAGATATGAGAATAAGGTAAATGAAAAATAATTTATAAACTGTAAATAAATCTCTTTTCCTCTTGGTATGTTCATTTTAGGTAGTTTTTTTACAATGATAATTAATTGATAATATTATTAATAGAATTCATACTTTTTATTTAAATAATAAATTTCATAAAATGGATAAAATATTTATTCACTAAACCCATTTTTAGAACCATACATGAAAGGATGTTATGAAAAATGAAATGTGTTGTTTAGGGAGGTGGTAGTCCAAACATAAGCATGAGAAATGGTTAAATTTTTTTGATGGGAGGGGAATAGATAATGGTTATACCATACCCATAATAACTATTTAGTATATTTTTTTATATTGATTTATTTGTATACATTTTGTTATAATGGTATGGATGGAATTTTTTATGAATGATAAATAAAGAAAACAGACGTATAATTAATACTTACGTTGAGAATTTGGATATTCTTTTGATGTATCCTTTAGAAATGATGGAATTGAGTCACTTTATTGATTCTATAGGATTAAAATCAATTATAAGGGATCTTGTAGAAGTAAATTATTTGGATTTTTGTTGTAATTTATAACTACAGGTATATCAGGATGTATATAGAAGTGAGATCTTTTTATAATTGAAAAACAAGTACCAATCATAAGAAAAAAAGTTTAGTTAGGTGATAAGAATTTAATTAAATGGATATTTGGTTATTTAGGAGGATAAATTCTGGAGAGACATGTATGTATAGCTATACATCCTAAAAATGTATTCATGAAGGTTTAAGTGTCAAATGTCTTTTGTAAAATTTGATCCACATTAGATTTCCCATTTTAACACTCAATAATATTGATTAAAATTTAACCATGGTGGTTATTTGATCATAAAAATATATGTTCACTCTTGTTACCAAATTTACATGTGATGAATCTGAATTAAAAATCCATTAATCTAATTCAATTTCTGAATATGATAAAATTAACTTTTAAATTAAAAAATATAATGTGTTCAAAATCTATTTATATAGAAAATTTTTGTTATAATCGTTAAGATTTTTTAAACTTATTTAACATTGACTACCAATTAAACGAGTTTTATTTAATATATATAAATATTGAAATATTATATTAGGTTATTTATTTTAGAAAAAGATCAATTTCCTTTAAAATCATAATATTTCAAAATGTATCATTACATAAAAAACTATTTTACCATGGTAACTAATATTTTTATTGATGTATTAGTTTTTTTCCTAAAAATGAAAAATAAATTAATATATTTTATAAAAATATTGATCTAAAATATGAAATAAAATTTCTGAGATAAAATTTCAGAAATTTAAAAATGTTAACTATAATGTTATCACACATAACAAATAAACCATTTTCAGAAAATAATGAGCTTTTGATATTAAAATTAATGTGGTATTAATTCATTAAAGTCATTGATACTCATTATAAAAAAATATTTATTATAAAAAATAATATTAACTACATGGATTAAAAATAAATCAAAAAATTAATATTACAATTAATGAGATTAAATAAAAATAAAGTTCTGGAAGGTTTTTCTAAATTTGAATGATATTTTATTACTGATCTAAAATATTTAACATAGGTTTTCAAAGTATAATATGGTATTTCAAAATACATATTTTTATTCCTTAAATAATTATTTAATCAATTAAAGGGTTTTATATACTTCTAGTTCTTTCTCATATATCGACGAATTCAAAAAATTTACAACTTTAGTAAAACTATATGTTAAACTATTCATTCAAAAATATATTATTTTGGAAAAATACCAAAAATAATCTTAGGATAATTTTTCTTTGATAAATTAAAAAATGTAATTCATTTGAAACAAATAAAAATCTATAACTGATAGTTTTATATTAAATATAAATATATAATACATAAGGAAAAATTAAATTTTTTTAAAGGACATTTTAAAACAATAAGTGTTCTTAATCCATGTTTTTATGAATTTCTAAATGATTATAATATTTTTATCTACTCTAGGTTTTGTTATTATTAAATTTTATAATAATATGATTCAAATTTCTCACTGCTTATTTTAGTTTGGTGTTTCATGTGGGAAAATATATTGAACATAGTATTAATTTGGGAAAATATATTCCAAAATATAAGAGTGTTACATAAGAATTCCTTCCCACATGAGCCCTAACACCACAACAGCTTCTACTTCCTTGGATGGTCATAAATCCTAGAGTTTCTTATAATATGAATTTATACTACAAACTAGATAATAAGATCCTCTGTAGGATGATTAATCCATCTATCCTTATGTTTTCACATGTATTCACTGAGAAATAAAATCCTGATATCTTATAATAGAAATTTTTTGAAACTCCCACACATATCACCTAAACCCAATATTCATCTAATCAGATTTAAAATCATTAATTTTTTCCATGGTTTATTGTAATTAGCCTTTTATAGTTATGAGGATAACACCACTAAATTACACATGAATAAATGTATATAATTGAATATTGGATAAATGGAATTTAACATATGGGATATAATATATATATATTGTTTAAGGATAGTGAAATTACATGATATGTACTTTTATATTTCATGTAATGGGAGACTTGGGTAGAAGTTAGTTGTGTTTGTTGACCATCATGTCATGGAATGTTAATGTACATGGAGTACTCTATAAGAAAAACAATGTGAAATACTAATATGTTAGTCATTAAAATACCCTAGAAGCTAGTTTCATTCCATTTATGTATAAATGGTGTGTTCTCTTATCAAATATAAAATTTTTACTTTGGTAGGAATTCAATGTGAGTTTCCAAGTTTGGTGATGTATTATCTCGACCTACAAAGAATATAATCATGAATACATGGCTTATAGTTGTGGAAAAGTCAGTTGGGAATGCACGTTATTATGGTATATGTCACCTGAACTTTGGTCAAACATGGTATGAGTTCCATAATTACACATGATGAGACATTTAATTCATATTGGAAAACATAGTTTTATTTTTAAAAATGACAAGGTTTCGCTCTATGACCACACGTCGTATGATTGGTTTTTCATCCCTAAAAATACTAAATCTTCTATATAAGTTTCAACTACTATAATTTATATATCTTTCCACTGATCTAATAGACGAACATGCTCTAAATCTCTGTGCCTAGTAACCCCACCTCAACGGACAATCATTGTTTTTACTTTGACCATAATTATCCATTTTTGAACCAACCTTATTTAATCCTCTAAATTTATTCCTTCATAATGGACATTCCAATACACCCACAGTTAATCAATGTGAAGGTTGGCAGTGCTTTGTCGGAAAACCTATTGACTTGGGTAAAGAGGGTACATTATGAAGACAAAAATGATTGGGGGATAGGTGAATGGTGTGGGTTGGGACACCCAATTTTTTTTAAATGAATTCATCAATGATAGTGTGTGATCATGATTCCATAACATTATCTATGAATAAAATTACTAAATGAGATCAAGTTTCCTTCATCCAGCGATCCCCCAAGAATGAGAGGATCAATGATCATGAGGATTAACCATCCATAAAATAATAATTTTAATAAAATTTATTAAATAATTTATCAATTAATTAATCATGAATAAAATTATTATATCATAAATAATAGATCAAACCATGATATTTGTGTCCTATCATAATGGTGAATGTCGACACTTTATGTATATGATTTTCAATGCAACCTGAATTCATATTCTTTCAACAATATCATTAGTTCCCTATCAATGAAGACTCACATCCCCTCAAATATTCTCATATTTTTTTTATAATGGTGATGGATAACCCTACATAGATAAATTCAACTAGGTATTTTCATTAACAACCCTAAACTAGCCCAATCGGAGGACAATAGCTTGAATAATTAAAATAGTTCTACATAATAAGATCTTATATCTTAAGAACAATTGAATTTTCTGGTTTTCTATGTGGGACTCTCTTAATGATATTTAATCATTCACATGTATCAGATAACCATTATTTTATTATATAAATATTATATATACACTAAAAAATCAACCAATGGGAAATATTTTCAAAACATCCTCTATAGGTAAACACCATATCATGAGATCATGGGATGAAAAAAATGTTTATGAGGTGGTTTAACATGGTTAATTTACCATTTCACACCGAAAAGGGTTTGAAGATACAAATCACAAGAATTATTTAATCCATATATAATGAAAAACACAACTTATTACATCCTCCCAATCATTAAACTTTTCATTCATAAAATGGAAATATGAAGAAATAAAAAAATATTATTCCCATCATACTTTACTTTTTTGAGGTAAAAAAAGTAATGGGCACCTAAAACTCAAGAAGAAACATATTTTTCCTATCAAATTTATTTATACTTCCATTTCTAATATTTTATTTTCGAAAATTGATAATCAGTTCACAGTTGTTACAAGGAAGTTTTCTCAACATGTGTATAAGCTTTAATCACACAAATATCATTAATGGTTTCTCCTCTCCACAGTTAGGTAACCTTAATGGAATGTAGTGAATCTAAAAAATATTGTCATCTAATATTGAAATGTATTTTAATAAAATAATATCTACTACTAGTGATTCTTTCTCCCCACCTTTCTAATCAATATCATGGGGGCATTTATATGAATATAATAGCTTTGAATACATCACTACCATCACTTATATCAATAATAACACTATATTTCCTTCACAAGTTTTCAATGGTAACATATTCCTTGAGGTATATAATTACATCCCATTATCTTCTGACATGTCGTGTGTATCAACATTACTAAAACATATCAAAATGATAAAAATCCCTAATTCCTCCTTTTTCTTTTAACCATGGAAAGTGAAAAAAAACAACACTTAGGTCTCCATTATGGTTCTCATTTACTTTAATAGATTACATGGCTGAGTATTTATCACTCTTTCATGAAATATATCAATGAGGAAATCCAAAAAGTATTCCAAACTCCCTATGTCAGTAGAAAATATTACATCAACTCATTATTTGACCATTTTGAAACTATACAAAGTGGATAGTCTAATCCCATTCAAATGATCATAGTTTGGATGCTTCATAAACTTGGATAAAACATACCCAAACATGAGGGACCAAGACCAAAAATTTTGGAACAACATTATTCCTTCACTCCCAATGTTATAATAAAGAATATACTCATCTCATCATCATACAATGTAGAAAAATATTTTATATAATAGAGCCTAATGATAACACAATGATTTGTAATTCATCAAGACACCATGATCTACCCTGATGAACTTAGTTAAAATCATATATGATGATACCTCCATCATAAAATATATAAATATCACTACCCAACCCCTCCTTACAATAGTTAAACTCTCATTAATAAGCTTATTAAAACACATTGTTTTTTCAATGTTTAAGGATGGGATTCCAAAAGTAATCAAGTGAAGGTTTCCAAATCGAATGACAAGGAATATAATAAAGTTCTAGAAATCATTGTGGATTTATTTTTGAAATATATAATAACCAATAATTTATAATATTACAATTGAACACTTTATATTTGAAAAACTCATCATAAAATACCTCATAGAATCATGATCTTGGAAATAATATCTTGACAAAAAAATTAAATAAAGAACATCGAAAAAAGAATTGAAATTATAATCACAATCCATTATCCACATTAAAACCATAAAAATGCCATTAAAAATCCCATATATATCTAAAGGAAAACATATAACCAGTATATTCCTTTAAGGAAGCTCTTCCTAAAATCAATAACACCAATAAAATCACTCCCCGCAAAAGGGGGTAGATATGGGTAATCTATATTGATCCAAACAATGAAACCCCAAGAACCACACCATAAACATGAGATATCTATTTACATTTATGCATTGGATAAATGATCACTAAACAAGTAGATATGGATTAGAACCTATTCATCACTAAATAAATAGGTATCAGTCAAGGGAATATAAAACTCCATTGGTGGAGGACCCATTCCCCAGTCATTGAGGGTGTATGAATCCACATACAGGGGACCCATATCCCTATCTACAATGGAGTACAAATTATTATAATAAATGTCCTACAATCCCATTGTTGGGGGAATAAAGACTTTAAATGATATTGGAATCTCAATTTGTCTTCTTGAGGGTACCAACGCAGTCTATTATATGGGGGACCCATTTCATCTTTGGATCTTGTGAGTTACAAATTCATGCCCGATATGGATAACCCACACCCCAAATATATGGTGGAGTTATAAATCTATGAATCATGTGGGAGACTCAACCCTCATTAAAAATATGTCACCCGAGGAGTACTAGATCTCATCCACTATATAAGGGGACCAATATTTGTCGATGATTCATCGAACAATGGAAAACTGAACACTATCAATTATATAAAAAACTCAACATTAATGATAAATTATCAAAAACAGAGAAACCAACCCCATTCATTCACCAAGAGAAGTGGTTGATTGATATTGTTATCTTAGTGTTATCATAACATCAAGAATGTTCTCTAGGAAATTGATATCTAAAATACTACGAAATTGTAATCCTAAATGCTGACACTACCAAGAGTAATTATGGTGTTTTCTTAATCTTTAAAAGGTTTGAACCACACCTCTAACATTAATATTACCATGAGGACATCCACATAATCCTCATATCATGAAAACATTATAATTTGGATATAAAATGTTAAAAAACAATGCACTTACATCAACATTATTCATGAACCCACTTTACTATAACTTTTAGAAAATACTCTATGTACTTGTTCTAAATATTGGACTATCAAAGTACTCAAATAGGAATGCACTAGCCCCTAAATTGTATAGTTGGTTTCTTTTTTCTGATAATTAATCCCACTTAATGAATTATTATCTAAAATTATTGAACTGAAATCATGAAAATATTACATCCAAACATCATCCTTAATATAAACATTCATTAATACCACTCTAATAAAACATAAACCATCAGTATCGCACCTAATCAGATAGTTCTGATGGGTTCTCTACCCCAATACCACCTCCAATATTCTAAGGGATATTGAATAACAATAATAAGGCATAGTATACATGGAATTCCTTAGAATAATTAAACGATGATACAAATATTTATCTCTAATGATGAATTATAATGGAAACTACCAACTCGATATAATACAAAATAACCAAAAATATAATAAATAATTTATAATTAATCTCAAATCATCTACATATAATATATTATAAAAAAATTAAAATGTAAAAATAATTGAAATAGGAAAGCTAAAGTAATGACCACCATAATCATAAAATGATATACTCCTCCCCAGAACTGAAACTTCTTGTAAATGATAACCATCAACAGCCAATGCAACTAAAAATCACTAATCACATTCATCAATGAATCTATATCCAATTAGATCATCTAAAAACTAAATATTGATTGCATAAAATCAATATGTTTGAAATATAAATACTAAGAAGTGATGGGTATAAATATACATAGTAGGACACCCTAAAACAAAATAATGGACAAAACATGTAACCAAGTCCTTAGTAACCATCGAAATAATGCAATGTAACATGGGAGATGATAAAATAATAAGAGAATATGTGAAGCCAAAATTATATATCCTATATACAATAATCCACCCAATAAATTATGACGTTGATAAACCAATATTTCACTCTCACAAAAAAGATGGAAACCAAAAAACTAAACCCCACACCTCAAGAGAATTCTATACCACCCCTCCAAACCATAAAAATTGAGGGTATGGAAATGGGTGAAGAGTCTATGACCTCAACACTTAATACAACTCTGTGGGTAATTGATTATATAGAAAACATAAATATATGTCTTTTAAAAAAGAGATACATATCACCCATATGAATTACATATTTATGAATGATAATATAAAATAACCAAAAATACATGAACCCCATTTCAATAGAAACAAAGCCTTATGTCAATGGTTACCACCAGATGACCTTTCTCTAAGAAACTACATTTAATGTTTGGCTATAGTAGATAAACCATGCCACAATAAAAGGAACACACATCGAGTAAGGGAGTATTGACTCCTCATATTTGTGAACCATGCACCATCCCTTCTGTAAGTTCTCTACACCATAATACAGAAGTGAGAATACACAGTAAAAGCAGAATAATAACCAATGGGCCTCTCAAAACCTATATATAACATGAAGAACCCACTTCCTCATCTTCAAGGGAGTTCCTAAACCATAAATGTAAGGGTTACCCACACCTCATCAATGATAATACCTAATAACTAAAATCACATCACACATCACCATATAGTCATCATAAAATTGTAATTTTGTGGGAGGATAATATAATGTATGATACTCAATAGATACACTATCTCAATTTCTCATAGAAAACATATGGGCTCAATATAAAGAGATTCAATCTAATATTATTTTTTCTTAATATATCTCCAAGACATAAACATATTTATAGTCAAATAAATTCTATATGTGATCTATGTTAATCCAACAATCTCCCATAACATCCCAACATCTGATTGGGGACTTGGAAGACCTTCTCACAGTTTTTTATTCATGATTCAACTACCTACCATCACTAAGGCCATATATACCTTGAAATTTACAAGGAGTGCCCAAATCTAATGAAAATTTCAAATAAACATTCCATCTCATCTAAAAATTACCAACATAGTACAAAATACAATCATCTGACCCACATATCATTCCTAAAATGAGTTTTCATATTATTATTTTCGAAATACTCAGGCCATATAAAATTTCATAGAATCGTCCGTTAATAGTGAAGAAGCTCATGTCATCACATTATACAAGGATGAACATTCACAGTAGATTATTTATTAAACTAATTCTAACACTCAGGTGAGAATATGTGAATAACTCTAATTATGGGTAATGTTTGTGGAATGTGCCTTTATTTTACACGACAAGTAAACCCCATAAAAAAGCTAGACGCGTTATTTCACAAACTGGTCATGTTTTGTTTACATGCAAGGCATTCCCCTTAAGAGACTTGGATTATGGGGATTAGATTTTAGATGGTCATTTATTACAAAATCTAGAGTCATTTCATTTATATGTACATGAAATTATAATATATCAAACATGTCATAAAAATATCTAGGGGTAGTGGTTGTATAGGGTAGAGACTCATGACATTCTACTTCAGACAACATGAAATGTAATCTAGGATAAATGACTTGTGGTTCTCAAGAGTTTGGTTGGGAATATAGTGAAATAAAACCCAATTTGTGGGTACTTTCATCAAACATGACATGTGTTCTATAATTAATCATTATTTGATAATTAAATCCAGGTAGAAATCCAATTAATATGTTAATATGGGATATGGTTTGTGCTTGAAGACCACATATTAGTGATTGTGTTTTCCTTCATATGAATCCCCATTCAGTTATATTTTAAGTCAATATCTTCTTTTTTAGATCTAGTTATTAATCACACCATTAATCATGTCAGATGTCTCTTGATCTATCTACCTTGCCAAATTAGACTGTTTTTTACTCCTCTGGTCAACATCATAATTTTATCATGTCATCCTCCTTTTTCTTCCACCCATGATTTAACCATGTTCAAACCACCCCATTCTCCACTATCTAACCACTTATCATTGATCATATTGATATATAACTCCATTCTAGACCACCCATTGCACCCACAGCTGGTCATTATAGTTGTCAGTGGTGGTTTTTCAGAGCACATATTAACACTACTACCTAACTAGGTTTATCCATAAATGCGGTTTTATCATTACTTTTAAAACCCCCTTTCTTAGTACTCAAAAATGAGATTATAAAGGGGGTCTTTAACATCTATTTTTATCTATCTTAATGGGGGGTTTTTAGTAGTGCTACAAAAATAAATGTTAAATGGGCGCCTTTATTGGTTATTATAAAAAATCATTGATAAAGTCCCACACATTATCCATGAAAGTAACAAATTGTTGATAAAAAGGTCATTTATCATCTCTTCTAAAAAAGTGCTGATAAAGGGGGCATTTATCATTTCTTGTAAAAAATGTTGATAAAGGGTTTATTACAAAAAAACACTTAATATATATATAAATATATAAATATATTGATATTGATATAAATATAATATATATATTTTAACTATGTTTTAGAAAATTTAAATAGGAATTTAGACTTCATGTAATAAGATATTTATTGAAAATTGCTTATAAAAAATTTTAAAAATATTTTTAACTAATAATTAAATAATCATTATCATGTAAAACTCATTTAATAACAATTTTATGACAAAAAATACAAAAGTAAATGAATGATCTAAAATAAATTTGAAAATTAACACAAAATTCAAATGTCCATAACTATTGATATGGGAGTTTGTTAGATCTCTACCTCATATTAAACTGAATCTTAAGATAGGCTCTATGATGTAGAGTACTGGAATGGCCTCAATAATATTTTTATAATTTTTATACCGTCAAAAAGGCCTAGAAGGCCTTCCAAACTATTTTCGTAGTCGGGGAACCCAAATTTTTAAACATTTAATGTATTTTCATCCTTGGTTGAAGGGGGTCGTTTTTCTATTTTTTAGAGGGGGATAAATTTCTTATGAGGGATTACATGAACATTGATATTATGGATTTGAAATTTTAACAATTTTTACAATTTATAATTATTTATAGTGAAATATATTACAATATATATGTATTTTTTATATATTTTCACATAATAATTTCATTTTATAAATAAATAATAAAATATATTTACATGTAAAAAATATATTTCTCAATATATAATCCTTATCTAAATAAAAAATAATATCCATTTCAAAAAATATATATAAATAAATATGTATTTAAATTTATATAAATAAAATAATATATGTAAACATATATATAAATATATATATATGAACAACAAAAATATAAATATAAAGATCTATCATAAAATGTAAAATAAAACTATTTAGCGAAGTAGAAAACACGCTGGTGTATAAGCTGAATTTCTATATTTCGAAACTCGATGGTGGTAGGGGCGTGCGTTGGGGGTGGGATTATATAATTCGCTAATAAATGGCTATGGGAGATCTAATAAAGAGGTAGTGGAGGGATAAACTAATAGGGGGTACAAAAAATTTATACCATTTATCATTGGGGCTTTTATCTATGATTTTTTAGAGTTGTTAAGTGCCCCAATTATAATCACTAAAAAAACAGATAAAGTCCCCCTTTATATGTTCTTTTTTAGTAATGTAAAATGGTGGATTTATTAGTGGTTTTTAAGAGAATTATTAAACATTATATAATAACATCACTTTAATTATCAGTGCTTCTACAGTGCTGATAAATCCCTTTTACTAGAACTGTTAAAGGTATGATTTGCAGTAGTGTAATGAGGGGAGAAAGGGGACAAGAGGAAGATGGAAAATATAAATGGATTAATAGAAATTTTTATTTTTATTTTCCACCAAAATCAACTTTCAAAAAAATTTCACCATCGAATGGAAAATATCAAGAATCTACAACAATAAATATTAATAAAATGATATAATGCTATCAAGTTTCCTTCATCCTACACTCGACCAATAAAAAGATAATCAATGAAATTGAGAAATAAACATTTATTACATAATAATAATAATAATAAACCAAAAAAGTATAATAAAATAAATTAATCATGAATAAAATATTGTTATCATGAATAATGAAGGAAATCAAAAAATGGAATTCCCACCTCGAATGAAAATGCCAACGATTCAAGTATTTGATCATTAGTGTAATGAAAATTAATTTTCCTTCTATAACATCATTATTTAATCCTACACTATGACTAATATATCCTCCAATATTATATTATGGTTTTCTAATAGTGGTTTCCAACCCTATTTTGAGATACATGAGGAAGTATTTGTAATCCTAAAATTATTTCAGCATGGGATTATGTCTAATGGCAAAAAACTGGGCCAACATGGTGTGTCAGAACACGAATGATGATAAGACCTCTCATAGTTAAAAACAACATCACAAGAACAAATACAATGTAATATTTTCTATATAGGACTCTGATAAAGAGATATCATCATTATCATGTGCAAGGAAATCATTTATTTGTCAAATATTATCTTGAAATTCAATTAACCCAATATTGTAGTCGGTACCCTATAACCGAATACTTTATACTTCATATTTCCTTTATATCCATGTATTTAAATATTAATCAATATCTAATTACATATTGATTATGATCGTATGTAACATTAATGTAATAATGTCAAATACTATTTTTCACATTGGAAAGGACAAGTTGTTTCCCTACTATGATTGGAACCTTGATGTACTATGAAGATATTAATAAATGTTGTTCTATGTTCTGATAATATTAAATTATGGTACAAATATTATTTTGAAATATAGTTTTGCGTAATTATAAGAATACAAGACTTCAACTCATAAACTTCACCCTTGGTAATCTCTAGGATTTGAGATTATGATAATACACTAATTTTTAGGAACATATGGGTATGTGTCACTGTATATTTTTATCTATGAACATGTGTACTCGTAATTTGAATTTAATATTATTATTAATACATTTCATGACATCTATAATTTTACGTATTTCTATAAACTATTTTGAAATATTTTCACCATGAATTCGGTACATTGGGTGCATCATGAATGACAAGTTATTGGATAATAAGTTGAGGGATAATTTTTATCTTCAAAATTTAGTGAAGTTGATGTCTTGGTCTATTAATAAATATTAAATTGTAACATTAAATTCATTATAAATTTCTTAATGATGTGTTTATTTCAAATATTAAAATAAATACATATCAACAATATAGGTATATGACACGAGTTTACAATATGCTTGATGAGATATCATGATATAGGGATTATATGACACAGTGAGTGTTTTTTTGTTGTTATTTTTTCTGTGATATATCCTCTTCCTCTATGGTTTCCTTAACCCATTTCTAAACAGTAATCGTAGAGTATATGTAATCCCACCGAATTTCATTAAATAATAGTCCTAGAGGGGTCACAAACAATGTGTTTCAATTGATATATATTAAATATTATATTTAAAAAAAAGAATAAAAATTATTTTCTAGGATGAGAAGTAATAATTACTCAAGATTTATTAAACGTTTAAAATATTATATAAATATTTATCTGTAAGGTAATTTTTTTAATTACATAAATATAAAATATTTATTTATCTCTTTAGAATTAAAACATAATACAAAATTTTTTATTCCTTACATAATAATTTATTTCATTACTTGTATATTTAAATAAATATTTTATCCTTAGACTCTAAATATAATATTTATTTATTTATTCAATGTATAAAATATATCTCTTGTTTTCACAAGGTAAAAACAAATTATTTATTAATAAATAACTCAATTAGTTACAAGGATATTATAATAAATATTTTATTCTTTGGACCATGAATATAATATTTATTAACAAAATTTTTTTAGTAAGTCAATGAATTACAAAGAGTAAGAGTGGAATTGTTTATTATTACAATGATAAATAATTATTTACCAACTTATATATAATTTTTATTTTGTGAATATTAACATGCAACATGGAATAAAATTTTTATTACTATTTTTTTAGGTAGAGTGAGGTTCCTTTTTGGATTAACTTATTATTAAAGGCCTTTGTGAAATTAATTTGTACGAACCCTAAACCAAGATATGTTAATAGAAAATTTTGAGACTTTTGAGAGGTTTTTTGTTATGAAAAACATTCTCCCACCATGATAGTTCTCTCTAAATGAGAACATATCATGTTTTTCCTCTTAAACTCAAGAGATTATCTCTTCATCATTCCTTTCCGCTCATGATGGATAGATCATAAGATTTTACAACAATCCTAATGGAACATAATGTGATCAAGGAAGGGACATAAGATATCCAATAATACCACTCTATCATCAGGAGAACCAACAGGGATGTTCTAAGAACAAAGATGCGTGTGTGGATCACTACTAGAGAGGCTCTAATTCGGGACCTCACGAACTCTATGAATATAAAACTCAATAGCCTTAGAAAAATCAATCCCTATATCAAATAAATAATTCTAGAATTAGATATTTATTTATTCTTTTAAATTAATTATAAATTAACTTAAAAAGGTTCCAGTATTTCAGGTCCTGCAAAAAATGTCAATATTCTTCAGAAAATTATTAGTTTTTCAGAAAATTTATTATTATGTACATTGTTAATGATCCATTGAATTGATAGAAACCGAGTTGGACGTATGACCAATAAGATCTTTTATTACATTCATAACCATGATTTGGTATAAGAGTGTTCATGTTAAATTAACAATTATTTAACCATTATTGATTTGTATATGTAATAAATGTATCTTTTAATTTCATGAAATTAATTCCTGAATTTAATAATCAAGATATATTCTTCTTTCGTTCTATTATCACTCATATAATCTCGATATAATTAAATATTAATTAATAACATCCAAAGAAATCATTTAGAGTTTCCAAATAGTCTTTTCAGATAACATAGGATTATACAATGTGAAGCTGAATTACACACCATGTATCGTTGTACATTACAATAGAATGTAGTTTAAATTAATTCACCGCATCATGTAATGTTAGAGCCATGGTGAATTTAATTCTCCATGTGTTGACCAAACCATTATGAAACATGGAATACGAGACTAAACACCATGTAGTCTATTCATGTTGATAGTGGAAAACAAATAATCAAATACACATTGAGATTCAATTATTAGATTAATAAGGAAAGGATGCCATGTAATAAGGTTACCACCCAGCATGTAAATGATGTACACTCTATGTAACCAAAACATGTTCATGAAGTAATATAGGCTTAGTTCCAAGGAATTTATCATGGACATATAGTGATAAGGTTGGATGTTTTATAGCTATATTTATAGTTCGTGTACCCAACCGTTTAAAAAAAATTAATTTATTTATTTCAGAAAAACCCCATCATTATGTGTTCCTTGTGTTAGATAATTGACTCAAACATTCCATATGATATGTTTTATATTATATTATATTTTAATTTAATTTATATATAATAATCAGTACTACACACCATGGATCGTCATAACATATCAATTACTATTCACATATTATAAGAATTAAATGATACATTAATTAACATGTTCTTTCTGTGCCATTTATCGAATAATAAATTCCATGAAATTGTGCAATAAAATTTGCATACAATATTCCAGATGAGTAGAATATATAAAATCTTAATACATGTCGATCGTTTCAAATTGGTTCTCACTGAGTTTATTCCATGTACAAGCTATGAACATATTTTAGTAATTTTAAATAAGAATAATTTATATGAAATTATAGAATATGAGTATCTTCGAGTTAGATTGGATTAATAGTATGTTAAAATGATTTAATTGATTAATAAGATAATTAATTGTTTTAATTATTCTGTGTTTTACTATAATAACAAAAATCCAAAAAAATAAATGATATCTATTTATTTTGATATGTTTGTTCATTATAAAATTGGATGATCGTGATCTTATACTAACCAATACATGTGTATGGTTTCATTGATTTAATTATTTCATTGATTTTTATCATAATTTTATCAAATTGAATTAATGTTTGGTGGGTCATACCTCACTCTTTATTGTGTATGGTCAGGTGCTCCCATAGATTCTTTATATAAACCCCACCCCTTATTGATCTCTTCACCTGAATGTGATGAAAATGAATTATATGGATAGAGATTCTAGGTTCATGGAGTTAGTTCAATATAGATATGAAGAAAACCTCAAATAGAAAATACAACTGATATAGGTTTAATGATTAAAGTAGAGCCTAAACCACCTCCTGGAGTTCCCCCCTTGGTTGTAGAGTTTGTTTATTATCTGCTTAGTAAACAAACCACATGTTTAGATCATGATCAGGTAACATTTTTTTTATTTGATTATTCTTGATGTGTGATTTATTTTATGGATTCGAGACCATGATCACATTAGTAAATGAATTAATATAAAAACATGGAATTAAAATAAAAGGATCTTTTGTAAATATTTTATCAATCACATGGTTATTCACTTAAGAAATATACATTTAAAATTAACTGGACATGTATATAGATAAAATATGAATATTTATACAAAATAGAAATATAACTCAATTTAATATTAACAAATTATGGCATTCATTATTAGAATTAAGATGAACCCATAGTTTATATGTCTGGACAACCTCCGTTGAGGGTGTAAATAATTATTAAAAAATTATAACATATATAGTGGGTTGAAAATAATGATCAATATTTGGTTTAATTTCCTTAGTCTATTTAATACAAATTTAGTATTAAGATTTCCTTAAATCCTTTTTAGAATTTTTGAATCAGTGTTTCCACTCTAAAGGTCAACGAGTTGTTCGATTGTAGTTCGCAAGACCACCTACCTAAAACATAAATATAATTCTCATGTCCTATGTATTGATTATAGGAATAGAAATGTGTATCATTAACACTAAAATGTCCCCATGATGGGACATTCCTTGTACAATTATGAGGGACCTTGAGACTTGAAAAAAGGTAGAGGGACAAAATGAAATTAAAATTATTAGGTCACTTGTTCCCATGTTTCATTTGATGTTAATAAGTATATATATGTTGGTGGATAAAGTGGTAATGATTGGATAATTGTTATATATTCATGGTTGGTAATTGTATTTAATTTTTGGTGAATTCTACATGCATTAAATCATAAATTTTTTGAACTGTCTTCAATGATTAAATACATGTGCTAATAAGATCACAATGTTTCATCAAGTGGACATCCCACACATGGATAAAGTGGAATCATTTGGATGATAATGAAATTATTATGGAATAATATCTTAATGATTCTACTAAAAAATAGATATAGATATCTATTTTTCATGAAAAAATGGACAAGAAATGTGATATGTTAGACGATATTTGGGTATGGTTTGAATTTTATGATTTACTTAGATAAATTATAATTATTATATATGAGTTGGTATTTAATGAAAAACAATACCAACCAAATAATCCCCCAGGGGATCACCCTCAACCACACATGGGGGACCTAAGGGTCAGTCCCCATGGGCGATCCTACCAATGGAGGCCAAACATAGTGACAGACACGGGGGTGGACCTATGAATAAGGTCTATTAGAGCATGTGCCAATAATCCTAGATGGTCTAGTGTATATGGCCCACAATGGCAGGCCATCTATACTATAAGGATTAATCCCATGTTTGTGAAGGTGTGATTGGTGATGATCCACTATTTACAGCTCAGAAGTGTTGAAATGGGATTTATAATAAATGGTAGTGGAAAACTAGCCACTAGGTCAATGTGGGACATTGGATGTCACGTTACAATTCTTCTATATTTAAATATATAAATAAAAAACACATAATCCAATAGAGAAATTATGATTCCTCCAGTCAATATGGGATTTCATCGTCAACCTATTCCACCCATGGGTTGTTTTTATGTGTCGATTTTTCTTATCAGATGAAAAAATCATTAACATTGCAAGTGAAATTATAGTATCTTCATGTTGTCATGTGATATTAGTTGGATTATATTATGAAAAAAATACATTGAGTTATTCTATTTCATGAAAAGGAACCCAGTATATGGTTGAACATTTTTTCGATCTTTTAAATATATTATGGAATGTATAATATGGAAGTATCATGTAATTATCAAGGTACTATCTAGTGAGAATTAATTTCATGTACAACTGACAATCAACAAGGGTGTCTGATGACCAATGAAGTGGTCATACAAGGAAATCACATCAATTCTGTAGACTCTTCAGTATTGCATGAGGCTCAGAGAGGCATATAGTTTTATCATTAAATTGATCCATATATATTTTAATTTTTCAAGGATTCATCAGCATGAAATATAAAATAGAGGTTTGGAGGTTCATCACTACCTATATAAGAATATTGAAGTTGGATTTAACTGTAGTTACACATTGATAAATTGAGATAATATCTCAAAACATAGATACATGCATTATTTATTTATGAGAAGGATGAAGAAGCTCATGAAATTATATAACATGAAGAATAATCTCTTGAACCACTGCGGTTAAGTGAATGAGAAGAATTAAAAATGAGCCTATTCACAAGAAGGATAAATTTCACACACTATTGGTCATCCTAACATATAGTGTATTATAATAAGGAACATGAGAAGAACCCAACCAAAAATCAGTGTCTTGTGAAGGAGGAACTCATAGGCCACCTATGTCACTTGAAGTGAAGAAGGGTTCATGTTATCACTCTTTCAAATCCCTAATGTTACAAAGATAAATAAAATCAAGTCATACATACTTGTATTATGTGAGGAGAGTAATACATATCATGTGAAACATATTATTTCATTTAAATGAGTTAAGATAAATGTTTATATTGTAACACATCTTCATTTTATAGAATTTTATCTCTTCAATGTAATTTAATAAATTCTGCTACACACAATATAGAGTCAGAGCGCACCAAGACTTACCAAACTGGCTGTTAATAAAGTATTTATTAATAGTATTAACTTCATATTGAATTTTATATAGTATATATAATATTAACATTCATATTATGTGTTTATTAGGAAAAATATAAGAACACATTCATTTTTTTGGATAAAGGATTTATTTTTCAGAAAATGCAATTTTACCACCTTTTCATGGAGAAATTATTTTAAATCCAATATTTAACACTTTTAAATATTCAATTTTACAATATAAACATATTTTTTAGAATCGAGACATAAAAATTTTGTTTCAATAAATTTTTGGTATTTTTCTGATAACTTTCATATTTTGGTGAATAATGAAAACTACTAAATTTTAAATAAAAATACATTTTTGAATCATACTAATTTAAAGTGATAAATTATTAATTTTAATGATTTTTAAGTATAATTAAATTATATTTTTTTCATTTAATATAATTTATGTCATTATAAGTAATTTCACATTCAAATTTGACATAAACACAACTTAATCTTGTAAGTTATTACTTTCTAAAATCCCGACTTTTTGTTTTGAAAATGTGAAATAAATTGAAAATTAATTAATTAAACTTCTATGTTTTGAATTTGTTGAAATATAATTCATTTATGAAGTCATAATATCAGCATTATCTAAGGGTGATGTTTTGGTATTTTTCTGAAAACGTTAAATTTTTATGAATAGTGAAAAAACACTGTTTTATGGTTTAAAAGCGAATTTTTATTTAAATAATAATTTATTTAAATTTATTTTAAGTGAATATATATACATATATATATAATACCTATATATGTTTAATTTAATTATTTGGAGTTATTTTATAATAATATCAGATGTGTAAAATTTTATTGAACTTTATAACGTCTTTTACCCACCTTTTATGAACGTTTGCAAATTTGCATAACACGTAATTCTACTGCTTCGGTGAATTGAATTTAAAAAATAAAAATATCATGGTTGACAACAATAAATAAATTTGGTTAAATAATATGAAAATAATTTTTTGAATAGTAACTTTTGAATTTTAATTACCACAGTTAAATGTAAATAGGGAAATTAAAGGTAAAAATGATATTCTAATTATCCTAAAACATGTCCTAATTGTATTGTATATGTGTATTTATATAAAAACAAACCTTAAGATTAAAATATTATCCTTTTGTTCCACATGTATTAGATTAGGAAATTTATTATTATTTTATTTAAAGATAATTTAAAAGTGTTAAATTCAAAGTTTAATAACTAATGAATTTTTAAAATAGGGTTATATATAATATAAATTTGACTATAAATATAAATTAGAAATATAAAATGATTTCCTACATAATTTCATTTCATTTATAATATTAAGAGATTAAAAAATTAGATTTATTTGTGACATAATGATAATACAATATTACTTTATCAATGAATAATTAAAATAATTGATATTATTAATATAAAAATAAATGTAAATTGAGGCTTTATATGATATCCATGAATTTTATAGGTTAATATGATATCATAGGGGTGATTAAATAATTTTTTTGATGTAATAATGTTATTATGACTTTCACTAAAACCAAATACTAAATAGTGTCAAAATTGACAAAAATGAGTTTTTAAAACTAATACTATATTATTAAAATTTATATTATTTCGAAAAATATATGGCTCTGCCAAATGAATTATATAATGATACATATGTCATTAATGAACCAGTAGTGGTTCTATTTGCTTTTTATTATATATTTATTAATCATTTATTATAATAATACAGAGGACGTGGTAAAAGTTAAACTACTTAACTAAGAGTTAAATCTAAAAGATGGCGTTAATATGGTGACCTAAATTTGTCTAAAAACTATTTTTTAGTGTATTTTGACTCATCCATATATTTTATTTTAAATAAAGAATTTTTGAGCCATTAGAAACCGAAAATGAGTTTATAATAAAATAATATTTTATACTTTTCCTAAAGTGACTCTTGCCTCTCTTATAAAAGGGTACATTCCCTTCTTTCAAAATCACCCCTACAATGCCATTTGGCCCAGACAAACCCTGGCCAAATCTCCTCCCAACATCCATAAATTAAATCTAGTGGCATTCCCTTGAGCATAAAACCAACCAATAGAGTCCTTTTGTTCAAATCAAAAGTAAACAACCAATGAAGAGGTAATTATATTATCACCTCTTTCAAAGTTCATTACTTCATCCACATTCCCATTATTTGTTATTTTCATACCGAAATAATTACTTGAGTACCTAATCAATACTATGATGTTATTATATATTTGGTACAACCATACACATTAATCTATAGATCCTATAATTGACAATGTTACCAGGAGTGTGTACGTACGACTTACTGTCTCCACGTCGTGGTGTAATTTGTTATTAAACACTATATTATTTTGATTTATATAATGATGAGTAATATATATATATATAAATAGAGAAAATAGAATTTTAATTTCTCTGTACAATTAATATACCATCCAATTCAACACCTTTTAATCAATAAGAAAATGATATTGTCACCCGTGTGTACGTACGGCTTACCTTCTCTATGGCGTGATGAGATTCATTTCCATGTTCATCATTCAACGATGATTATAAAAATATATATTATTAATAATTATGTAATATATGTCATGATAATTTTACTGGATATATATATATATATGTATGTATTTATTTATGTATGTATGTATTTATGTATGTACATACTTATATCTTATTCACATACTTCCGTTCAATACGATATTAAAACGAAAACAGCGTTTATGCGTACATACAACCTACTATCTCCATAAATGGTGTTTTCCATTTCATATATCTATATATTATACATTTTTATATTCAAAATATATATTATATATAAATCATGTTATATATTTTGGAAATATTTAAATCATGATATAAATGATACGATCAAGAATTACAAGTTAAAACTTGTACGATAAAAAAGTGATTACTACCCAGAATGATAATTTAACATGGAAAAAATTATCAAATTTGTAGTATAATTTGATAGATGAAAAATGTATGATATAATAAATATGGATATGGTTCTGCTATAATTTAAGAACATAATATGTTCATTATACAGGAGGTTAAACATACCCTCGACCAACGGAATGTGCCAGGTAGGGATTAATTCCTCAAACTCATTATTAACCAATTTTGTTTATGTGTTAGTATTTTCAGGAAAATATTCATTATTCATCTCCATGTGTCATAAAATAAATTTCAAAATTATTCTTTTAACGTACTCTTTAATTAAGCATCATTTTAAATGTTTTAAATAATTATTTTTCTAAATCTTTCTCATTAATTTCCATGTTTTCAAAATGGTTTTATAGAATTATTTATATGGAATTAT
Organism: Viscum album; assembly: GCA_963277665.1. Lineage (NCBI taxonomy): Eukaryota > Viridiplantae > Streptophyta > Magnoliopsida > Santalales > Viscaceae > Viscum > Viscum album. The sequence continues at coordinate 1,422,352,757 of OY728137.1, forward strand.
TGTTTTTAAATTTTAATTCTGATCAAAATATTTAATGTAGTATTGAACTCATTGATTAAAAAATATGTTTCAATTACTTCTTTTATAAATGTGTAACTTTAAAATTGTTTCACAAAAAAGGATATTTCCCTCAAAATGTTTTACAGATAATTTTCGACTATGTCATCATCCTTTACTGGATATTTTTCTTTATTACGGTTGATTTGTTGTAATTTAATCTTCCATATTGTTTTGAATGAGTTATTAAAGGTTTGATTGTGGATGTTCTATTTGTATACACATTATAGTTTATGGTTGAAATATTGACATTTCGTATTCAAGTTTTAATACGAATATTTATGTAATGTTTCATTATTTTCATATGAGGAATACAATGGACTTATTATATGATAGGTGGCGCCCTCTATAGCCCCTCGATGCATCGGTATCTCTCATGAGACAAATTAGTGTCTTGGAATAAGTCCTTGAAAAAAAATTTAATTTAATGTCTTAGAACGAGGCCTTATCTATGCGGTAATGATGTCCGACGTTAGGCATTCCCTCATTATGAAATTAATTGTTAAGTGTGATTATTTGACAAGTATAATATCAATGTGCATGTTTATATGATAATTTTTATTCATTTTTTTCATATTGTGTTCTTGTTTTTGTTTAAAAGGATTTTGTTTTTGTTACACATCTTCCCTTAAAATTTTATAGCTATCGTTAAATTATTTACCCTTACTGAGCATCTAACCTCACACCATTGTTGTGTTTTTCCCATGATTCCTTGAAAGATATTTGGTTTGATATGCTAGGTCAATATAAGAGAATAATGGAATTCTTGACATATTATTTATGTTGTGATTTATGTTGGAATGTGTAACTCAACATTAGTGTATGTAATCTATTTTCCAAGATTACTAATATGATCAGTCCTTCGAGAACATGATTCCTTGTAATCATAACAATGTGTTAAAATAAAGAACCATCTCTGGGATTATGGAGTCTGGGAATTATAGTTTGTATCTGATGATGTTTATTACAAACCTTGTAAACAAGTTTTATAAAAACTCTGATAAAAAACTTTTCCCAGAGATCGACTTTGAGGATTAGTATAGAAGAATATCCTAGAATTTTGGAAATGTATATATTTTGTGTATTTTCAAAGAAATACGTCCCTATTTGGATACAAGAAGGTAGAGGTGGCTCTCACACAGATGTACCTAGGAGTGAAAACTCCAACAAGGAGTTTCAGTCTTTCCCTAGGGTATCCTGCTACATGAAATTGGGGTTTTCTTCACTCTGGGTTATTACACTCCTAGGGGATTTGCTTAGGATAATCCACATTTTCTTTACAAGCCATTATGAAGGATTTGAGAGTAATAATTCCTCAAAGAATTTTTTTTATAATTATATATTATATGCATAATCTTTTCATTTTACATTAGTTATTTTACAAGTTTGGAATTATGCATTGATATTCCTAAACTTACCTCTTTTATGACATTTTTTAGAAAAGGCGTCTAATGGAAGTAATGAGAACCCCAAAAATATGCATGATCCAAAGAGTAAGAAGGATCATATCTTTCATGGTATAATGCCAACATTTAGAAGGGAAATAGTATCCCACATATTATCATCATATTATGAAATAGAATAATGTGTTAATAAGACAAGTAAATTATTTATTGAGTTCAATGGATTTGAAGGGAATAAAGAGAAGAAAAGATGGTAGAGAGAACGATTGATATAGAGAAGAGGGGAAAGAAGGATTTTCCCATATGTGATAACACTGGAAAGAATCATATCGGTAAATGAGTTATGGGAATGTGAGTTTGTTATATTTTTGGAGAAAAACCACACCAATTACGTGATAGAAGGGGTTAGAATAAGGTTTAAAATGTACGATGTTCCATCAGTAAGGAGTTGGAACACTAAGCGAATCAATGTCAAAATCCTTAGAGTATGTCCCAAATGATGATATTGGATAATAATAATGTTATGATACTTTCACAAATGAGGAAGAATGACTGGTGTTCTTATGTTGTTATTAAAGAATTATTTCATTTGAGTGTTGTATCAATGATGTACTAGTTATATGAATTATGGAAATAAATATTTATTAGACTGCAGTACTATTTCATTGAATATTTGAGATTATATTGTTCTAATAATATTGACTCAATAGAAAGTTAATCTTTTTGGAAAATATATGGTTAAGGGAATGATAAACATTAATACAGTTCTGATACTTAGGTAATGATTTTGGAATATGATATGATTTATTTAAAGTAATTATATTTGATATTCCTGGCTACATTGAAACTAATTAATTGTTTGTTTATCCCATTATTTATGGAGTTTAAATAATATTTTGTTATAATGAGTATATTCAATATTCTATAAGGAATAATGGGGCATTAATGTAATGAATAATGTTTTATGGTAATGCAAGATGTTACCATGTTTTCAAAGAATACATGATTGAAGTATTCACATGTTATTACGTGGAAAAAAGTGATCATCATTGTTTTTACCTTCCTTATAAATTTCCGACTATGAGTTTTGAAAAAAAGTATTTTGAATAATTATAATGTTTGGAACTGATTATGTTTTACATTGGATACTATTGATAAGGTTAAATAATTGCTTAAGATTATTTTTGGATTTTTATAAAAATGACAACCCAGACATCAAGAGACAACCTGTCGCATCCAGCAAGGCCGCGAGACTTGAAACCGCAACCAAAAGGTGATAAGAGTTCATCTCATACCACTGGACCATGTGATGTCCTAGTTTTCATAATGTAGTTTTTTTAAATATTCTAACAAATGAATTATAAATTCATTATTTTTGGAACCCTATATGATTTTGATAAATAGAATATTTTTGAATTCTATTACCTTTTGGAGTGAAAGATGAGTTTGTGGTAAAGATTAGTTGACGGATTAAACTCTACCTATAAAGTATATATTTTTTCAATTATTATATTAATAAATTAATTCTTAAACATTATGGAAGGGATCTTAAAACCAAAATAGTGTTATCCTAATACATTATGTTTTGTTTAATTGATGATATTTTAAATACCATGATAATCTCTCTTAGAAATTAATATACCATCCAATTCCACAACTTTTAATCATTAATGAAATGATATGATCGCTCTTTTGTACATATGACTTACCTCTCCACGACGCGATGAGATTCATTTTCATGTTCACCTTTCAACAATGATTATAAAAATATATATTATTAATAATTTTGTAATATATGACATAATAATTCTCCTATATATATATATGTGTGTGTGTGTGTGTGTATTTACTTACATATATATGTTATTCACTTACTTTCATTCAATATGATATGAAAATAGAAACAACTTGTATGCGTATGTATGGCCTAACGTCTTCAAAATCGGTGTCTTCCATTTCATATATCTATATATTATACTTATTATTATTATAAATATATATTATATATAAATAATTTTTTATATTCTTGAATTATTTAAATCATGATCTAAATGTTATGATTATGATTGACATGTAAAAACATGTAAGATAAAGAAAGTGATTATTACCCGAAATGTTAATTTAACATGGAAATACTTATTAGATGGGTAGTATAAAGTAATAAATTAATCACGTGTGATATAATAAATATGAATATGGTTCTTGTATAATTTAATATTATACTATGGTCATTATACAGGAAGTCAAACGTACCCTCGACCCATGGAATGTGCAAGGAAAGGGTTAATTCCTCAATCTCATTATGATACAAGACTGTTTATTTGTATGTATTTTCTGGCACATATTTATAATCCATGTCCATGTTTTATAAAAGAAATTTTAAAATGATTCTTTTAAGGTACCCTTTAACTAAAACAACATTTTAAATGTCTTGAATATTTATTCTTCTGTATCTATCTCATTAATGTCTATGTCTAAAAAATGGTTATAAGGATTTATTTATATGGACAAGATTGTTTTAAAATTTTAATTCCTTTCAAAAGATTCAATGTTGTATGGGACACATTGATAAAAAAAATATATTTTAAATGACTTCCTTTATAAATCTGTGACTTTTAAATGGTTTCACAAAATGGTTATTTCTCCCAAAAAGTTTTACAAATCAATTTCAACTATGTAAATATCGTTTAGTAAATATTATTCTTGGTTAGGGTTGATATATTATAATACAATCTTCCATATTTAATTTAATTAGTAATTATATTTTTGATCATGGATGTGCTATTTATATAACCTTCATGGATTATCGTTGAATTATTGACATTTTGTATGCTAGTTTTAATATAAATGTTTATGTTATGTTTCAACATTTTCATATGAGGAATGAAGTGGAAATAGTAAGTGACTAATGGATCCCCCTATACTCCCTAGATTCATTGGTAGAACTAAAGATAGAAAATAGTTTTTTGGCACAAGTTCATGGAAAAAAAATATTTGTAGTCTTGGCATGAGGATTTGGCTATGTTTTTGTTATTACACATCTTTCCTTAAATCGTTTTAACTATTGATAAATTATTTATCCTCACTGAGCTTCTGAGCTCACCCCTTTCTTATGTTTTTTTTTTCCTAGGATTCCAAGATGTGTATTTTGTTTTATTTTCAGGGTTAATATAGGTGAATATTGGTGTTCTCAATAGATTATTTATGTTGTATTTTATGATTGAATGTGTAGTGTAACATTCTTGTGTGAAATCTATTTTCCAATACTACTAAACTAATCATTCATCTGGGACATTATTCCTTGTAATAATTCTAATGTATAAAAATAATGCACCGGCTCTAGACTTCTAGGGTTGGGTGTTATAGTTTGTATCAGGGTAAGTTTAGTACAAACCTTGTAAACTAGATTTAGAAAAACATTGATAAGAGAACATTTCCTTGAGATGATCTTTGAGGATTAGTATAGAAGAACTTCGTATAATTTTGGTAATGTAGATATGTTATGTATTTTCAAAGCAATACATCCTTGTTTTTTTATTATCATGTATAGGCGGCTCTCGCATAGATTTACATTGGAGTGAAAACTCTAAACAAAGTAGTTTCAGGCATGCACTGGGGTTTCCTGGTACAATAAATTGGGATTTGCTACACAATTGTTTATGAAACTCCCGGGGGATATGCTTAGGATAATACACAATTTCTATAAAAGAAATTATGAAGGATTTATGAGTAAACAATTCGAAAAAGAAATCATTTTTTATGATTATATATTATATGCATAATCTTTTCAATTTATGTTAGGTATTTTACTAGTTTGAATTTATGCATTGTGATTCCTCAACTAACATAGTGTATGACATTATTTTGACATGGCACCTAGTTGAAGGAATGAGAACTCCAAAAATATGCATGATCCAAAGAGTAAGAAGGATAATATCTTTCATGGTATGAATTCAACATTTAGTAGGGAAATAGTATCCCACTTATTATCATCATATTTAGAAATAGTATAACGTGTTTATAAGATAAGAAAATAATTTTTTGGGGTCAATGGCTTTGAAGGGAATAAAGAAGAGAAAAGGATGGAAAAGAGAAATATTGATATTGGGAAGAGGGGAAAGAAGGATTTTCCCATATGTGATAACTATAGAAATAATCTCATTGGTAAATGATTGAAGGGAATAGTGGTTTTTATATGTGTGGAGAAAAATGACACTAATTACGTGATATAAAGGGTTAGAAAAAGGTTTATAATGTATGATGTATCATCTGCAAGGAGTTGGGAAACCACACGAATCAATGTCCAAGTCATTAGAGAATGTCCCAAATGATGTTATTGGATAATAATCAAGTTATTATAATATAAAAAATGAAGAGGAATGACAAGTGTTCTTATATTGTTATTAATGAATTATTTCATTTTGGTGTTGTATCAATGATGTACTGGTTAAATGAATTATGGAAATAAATAAGGATTATACTACAGTACTATTTCATTTAATATTTGAGATTATTACGTACTAAGAAAATTGATTGAATAACATGATAAGCTTTTTAGAAAAAACATGGTTGAGAGAATGATAAACCTTAATATGGTTCTGATACTAAGGTAGTAATTTTGGAATAATATATGATGGATTTGGATAAATTATATTCAATATTCTTGACAACATTGAAACTAATTAATTTTTTGTTTATCCCCTTATTTTTTGAGTTTAAATCATTTTTGGATATAATGAGTATATCCAGTATTCTATAAGGAATAAGGTAGCTTGAATTTTATCAATACGGTTTTATGGTTATTCAAAGTGTTACCTTGTTTTAATAGAATATGTGATGGAGGTATTTACATGTTATTATGTGGCAAAAAAGATCATCATTATGTTTACTTTCCTTATTAATTTTGGACTGTGAGTTTGGGAAAAAAAATTTCAATAAGTCCAAAGGTTGGAATGGATTAAGTTTGACATTGGATAGTATTGTTGAGGTTAAATCATTTCTTAATATTATGTTTGGATTGTTATAAAAAGTACAACTCGAGCGACATCTCGTCGTGTCTGGAAAGACCGTGAGATTTGAAACCGTAACCAAAGGGTGAAAAAGGTGCATCTCCTATAACTGGCCTATGTGATTTCCTAGATTGTATAATGTTTTTTTTTTCAAATAGCCTGACAAATGAATTATAAATTCATTATTTTTGGAACCCAATATTATTATTATTAAATAGAATATTTATCATTTATATTATCTTTTGGAGTAAAAGCTGAGTTTGTGGTAGAAATTAGTTGAAGGATGAAATTATACTTATCATATATATTTTTTTTCCAATTATTATATTAATAAATTAATTCTTAAACATTAGGTAATGGATCATAAAACCAAAAATGTTTTATCCTAATACCTTATGTTTTGTTTAATTGATGATATTTTAAATCATAATAGATTGATAGTTTTGAGGCAATAAATTTTAAACTAGTTTGTGATTGATGACCTTAATCACTCTCTATAAATTTTTAATTTTTCGTCCAATTATGTGTCTCTAATTTCCACAAATGTTCTTCTAATCGAGATCATAATTTGGTAGTGACTTTTTAATTTCCCTTTTCCTCTTATTAAAACTAAATTTTGTTAACCCAATTTCTGATGTGGATTTTCCACAAATGTATTTTTCTATTTTGAATATTTTATTTTCAAAGAACAATTTCAAATTGAGAGGAAGAAATTTATTGAAAGAGGGGATAATTTAACACCCCAAAATTTCATAGTACGTTATCTCTTCAAAGTAATTAAATAACTTATGCTACACGCAACCCCAAGTCTGAGTGCACCAAGACATACCAAAATAGTCATTCAAAAAGCAATTATGAATAATAATAATTGAATTTTGAATTTTTTATACTCCATATAATTTTACCATCCCTATTATGTTTTTCTTAGAAATTATATAAAAAATCAATTTTCAGAAAAAGGAAGTATTTTTCAGAAAATACAACTTTACCGCCTATTAATATAAAACCTTTTTTATATCCAATATTTTGACACTTTTATATATTAAATTTGTCAAAATAAACTTCCTCTTTAGAATGAGGACATAAAAATTTAGTTTTGTTAAATTTTTGTTCTTTTCTGATAAATTTCATATATTAGTGAATAGTGAAGAATACTAAATTTTAATTGAAAACCCATTTTTAAATCAAAAATAATATATAGTGTAAAATTATTTATTTGAATTTTTTGGAAGTATAATTAGATTATATTTTTAACATTTAAAAAATTTAGTCCCTTATAAGTAATTTCACATTTAAATTTGACATAAACACATGTGAATCCTTTGATAGTTTTTATTATTAAAAAACCCACTTTTGGTTTTGACAATGAAAATTAATTTTAATTTAATTAAAGAGACTTCTATATTTTGAATTTGGTAAAATAGAATTATTTTTGAATTTAAAATATCAATATTATATTAGGGTGACTTGTTTGTATATTTCTGAAAACATTCAATTTTTAATGAATTGTGAAAAAACACTTCGTTATTGTATAAAACGGAAATTTTTTTAAATAATTATATGTTTAAATTTATTTTAAGTCAAAATATATATATAATACCTAAATAAGTTTAATTTAATTCATTTGAGTCATTTTATAATAATATGAAATGTTTAAAATTTTATTGAACTTTTTAAAGTCTTTTACCCACCTTCTAGACACATTAGCAAATATGTATTAAACATAATTTTACTGCTTTTGTGAATTGAATTTAAAAAATTAGAGAAACACGATTTAAATCAATAATTAAAAAGTGGTTCATTAAGATGAAAATAATTTTTGTGAATAGTAACTTTTGAATTTTATTTACCACTATTAAATGTAAATATAATAATTAAAGGTAAAAATGAAATTATAATTATCCTAACACATGTACTAATTCTATTGGATAAGTTTATTTCGACCATAACCAACCATAGGAGTAAAATATGATCCTTTAGGTCTACAGTGATTAGATTAGGACATTTATTATAATTTTATTTAATGAAGAGTTAAAGGTGTTTGATTCAATGACTTGAAAGTTATTTATTATTGAGGAAAATAAAAGAAAATTACATGAAGAAAACCCTTCAAGAAGGGAGAAAATGATGCAGGCTGAGGGCATCCCCTCGCATTACACTAATACACTCAACGGGAAGAGAGTTAAGACCGCTATAAACCATTAGCTCCTCATCCTGCCAACCCATGCAAGCCATCATATCCACCACACAATTCTTCTCCCTCCAACTATGATGAACCTTCATACCTTTGTTGGTGTATGCCTTACATCTAAGGATGACATACGCCAGCTCCCAAGGAATCACCTCTCGACCCAGTAAAACATTCACAAGGACTTCATAGTCCAACTCAATCTCCATCGCTTGAGGTCCACATATCATACATACTGTCAAATTGGAAAACAGGGATTGAACCTCTACACCCAAGGAGTTACTCGGACCATAGTAAGCACTGAATGAAACATGCAATGATCCCCATGAATCTCTAAGAACCCCACCTTCTCTCATAAAACCCTCCATGTAAGAGCCATCGATGTTTAATTTCAAGCCACTATCTGGGGGACTCCACCTAACCCAACATCTGCTTCCTCTGATCTATATGTTTGTTTGGTTAATATGGTTTCAAATTGTGGTCGATGAGTACCCTCCATTGATCAGTGAAGCCAAATCAATGATGAGTGATCGTAACTGAATCTGTAGGTACAGAAGAGATCGATTGGACCATAGTCAGACCTGATTCCTCACCACCAAAATTACCCAGCAAATGGATACAAGGATAATAATTTGTGTTGTGTGTTTAATAATTAAATACTATGTATCCTAAAACCACTCATTCATGATATCATGTAGAGAGGGGAAATCGGTATCAATGTTCAGATTGGGGTTGAAGAAGGACCAAAGATAGGAGGCCCATTGGCCTTGAAAAAACAGTTGGAGCGTCGACTTGGTCTTCGATCTCTCGCAACAGTAGCATCATGAAGCCATCGATATACCCTTTCATTGGGTATTCTCCTCCATTTGAAAAACTTTGTTTCTGATCCTCCACAGCAACAAAATCATTCTTGTTGGAATTTTATTGAACCATTCTATTGATGTCTCCTCAGTCTCAATATCATCCGTCTGGAGAATCCTCCTGTAATCCCAGGCATTGTACCTGCCAGAACATGGCCCAGTGAAGCAGAAAATATCTATCTCAACACTAAGGATAATATTATCAAAATATCTCATTTTATTTGGATTCAGAGCTGTATGCATCAGCTCAGACATTCCACTAGCTTTGATGGAGGAAATGCTCAGAGAGGGGCAACCTGTGTAGGCAATAATTTCCCCAAACCAGTTATTATCCCATATGGTAACCTCCCCTCTACCAATGACCCATCTAGCGAGGCTAGACAGAGTCACGATATGGGAGAACATGCACCTAGCCAAACCCATTTCCCCACACTTTCCAACCGCTTCATATCGACCATAACGTGCATTGAAGAACCTTGCCTAGAACATTTCCCCTTCGATAACTTCCCAAGCCAGCTGGCCTTGCATACCCATAATGGACTACTGAATATCCCAAAGGCCCACACCCCCTTCAGAAACTAGTCTAGCAACCTTCTTCCACGAAACCCAGTTTCTACATCCTCCCTGTTTCGCATCCCACAGGAAGGCATTGAGCAATTTCTCCAATTTTTCTGTCATTCCTTTTGGGGGTTTGATGATGGAGAATACATGCATCGGTATGGAGGTAAGGACACTGTTGATCAGCATCACCCGCCCTCCAAACGACATGAGTTTGTTCTTCCAACTCACAATCCTTTCCAGAAGCCTCTCTAGAATCTCATCAAAGTTCTATTTAAGGATGTGACAGCCGTAAATCAGCACCCCAAGGTAGATGATTGGAAGTTGTTTCTGCTGACATCCGATGATTCCATGAATGGGTCTACACCGCCTACCTGGGGATTTTTTGGATATGAAGACATGAATTTTTGAGGGATTAATACATTTACCATTGAGACCTCTAAATCCAGACTCGATCTTAATAAGAGCGGACAGGGATCTGCCCCTGCCATTCATGAAAATCAAGACATCATCAGCAAACATAAAATGAGAGATACTCTGCATACTCTATCTCCCACAGAAAGGATACAATTTTCCCTCCATCAAGGTGAGGTTTAGGTTCCTGGAAAGAGCATCCTAAGCGAGAATCAAGAGACTTGGGGAAAAAGGATCCCCCTACCAAAGATCCTGGAAGGATTTATAGAAACCGAAACATTTCCCCGTTAGTGAGATGGACAACTATGGGGAGGAGTAACACCTGAATCATGGGACGCAAAACCTTTCCTTGAACCAAAATTCCCTCATGGAACAAATTATAAAACACTATTCGATATTATTGTATGATTTGTTCATGTCGATTAGGAATATAATAATATAGCCCACTACACGCCTGTAAAGGTTATGATCGAGCTCACTGGCGATGCCAACCACCACATGAATGCTTCTCCCCTGAATAAATTCATGTTGATCCGCTGAAACTAACATGGGGATGAGTTTTTTATGTCTTTTGGAAATGATTATGGCTAGGATCTTATATGAAACGTCACATATAAAATGAAGCTGGTATTGGTTAATGAAGGTTAGGTTCTTAATCATGGAGAAGAGAACCACCCTTGAGTCATAAAATGATCATGTTAAGGGCTCCACCACCAATGAAATCCTGCACCGCCTCCACCACCTGCGGGTTAACCACCTCCCAAGTAGGAGAGTAAAAAGTGGTTGGGAAACCATTTGGTTCGGGAAATCTGTCATGATCCATACTCATCACCAACTCCTTAACCACATTCTCCAATGGTAGGAGTGTAAGAGAGGTATTGTCTGCCTCCCTTACAACTTGCGGTAGACAACTCATGAAGGCATCGCCACCCGAGAAGTTCCTCAGAAATCTAGAAGAGGCTTCCCCCATGATAATCCCCTTGAAATACTCCAAAGTCATTTCTCGTGAGACCTCGAGATCAGAAGTGAAGGACCTGTCTTCTATCCTCAGGTTGATCATCACATTCCTCTTCTCCATCATGAATGTGTGAAGGAAGGCATTGTTGTGGTCTCCTTCCCTTAACCATCTGATATAGGATTGTTGCATGAAGCCTCTATCATTTTCTAAGAGCCTCTCAACAAGATCATTCTGCCTATCACAAAAAATAATGAATGTGTCTTCATCTGAAACTATCTAAAGGAACTCCTCCAACCTATTGATCTCAGCTTAAATTCTGTCCACATCATCCGTCACATCTGGTTGACTGACCAGCAGGCATCTAATTTTATATTTGAGGCATCTTAGCGATTTGAACAATCCTCCCTAGGAACTTCTCCCTTCCGCCTTTTTCCATGACTCTTTCAGAAGATGCATGAAGGTTACATCCCGATGACATGCATTAGAGTAGTGAAAGGATGGAACTGCCACCGCATCATGCCTGATTTCAACATGGAGAGGGTCATGATCTGAATGAGAGCATGTGAGATGGGTAACGGATGTTTTCGAAAAAAGTTCCAACCCATGGATGTTTGTGTGGAATCTGTCTAGGAGGCTCCATAAACGATTTGAACCCATAAGGTTGCCACACCAGGTAAATTTAGCTCACGAGAACCCCAAGTCCAGAAGACCTATGTTCGCCATAATGCCCTCGAATTCCAGCATACCTCTTTGATTAGAAGTGGAGCCACCTTTTTTGGATGAGTCTGCAATAGCATTGAAATCACCACCCACAAACCAGAGCAACGATCCTATTTAAAGGGATTATAAATGTCACCATAAATCCTTCATCTCACTGGAATTCTTACCAGTGTAGACGAAGGTGAACATGATCTCCACCCCACTGTGTAAAATCTTAGAGTTAATAAATTGTGTAATAAGGCTCACAACCTCAACTAACACATTATTCTTCCCACAAATCGAAATGTGAGAATTATCAGGGCCACGATGCCATGAACATGAGAAAACGATTTTTTTTCCAACCATGGAAGTTTGAAAGGGTTTCTATTCGATTCCATAATCACCACCGTCGAATCATTATCTTTTATTACTTTCGATGCAAAAAAATCACACTTGTCTTCTTCCCCTAAGCCGCTTGCATTCCAGATGATGGGGGAAATCATCATTTAAATCCCTTTCGGTACTTTTGACTGGTCGAGGGTGAGTGGTTTGATGGTTAAAATAAACATGTCACATTTTCTTTGGATTAGGTTATTGGCCCATAAGAACTAGTGTCACAACTATCCTTTCTGTGCGAGGGCACAACTTTCTTGAACGATCCATCAAAGTCCCCCAATAGTGGCCTCCTTCTGGTTAGAGTGAACCCTGTCGAGTTAGTGGCCAGATCACATTTACACTAGGGAAATCAACAGCCATCATTATGGGGAGAGATGGGAAACTAGCAACTCCTTTTCCGGACCCTTCAACATACAACCCGGCTCAATCACCCCTTCCACCACCAGCATAAGATTGATCACTAGGGATCTTTGGAGAAGCTCCGGTGATAACTTGGAAGAGACACAAACATGAGAAGGATTAGAAAACAATGATATGTAAGGGATCCTCATGGAAAAAGGCACACAAACATCTATGTTCCAAAAATCCACAGCATTCATGCGACGATACACCAAAGAAGGAGGCGGTTTAGAGGGACCATGTGACTAGACGATCAGGACCATAGGATATGAGGAAGAAGCCGGAAAATCAAGGATCCTGTCATAGAATGGATCCTCTTCCTTCAATGCCAGCGCGTGACTGCCAACTGAGGAATTTTAATTTGAACTGGGGTTAAAAATGGTAACAACTCCTACCGACTTTCCACGCGGCGTAATTGGATGCTGACCCGGATCCTCCTACGAGTCTCGATGGGAAGGACCCATTGCCTCCTATCATCTTTGGCGTTTCATCTCTGAGTGGTTGTGAAAACCGAAAAGCACAAAATACCTCAGAATCTATTGAAAGAAGAGAAACTACAGAAAACTAAAACTGTCACACAATTCCAGCATGACTCTAGACGGTCTCTTCACCACAAGATCTTCTATATGCAGATGCAAGGATTGGCCGCCACATGAAGTCATATAGTGTTGTCATTTTCCCATAGGAATGAGCCATGAAAATCCACCACCACCTTTATAATCGTTAGGTTGTGGAAAGGAAGGGGGTGTCCCGGAAGAGAGATTCCAACTGCATCAAACGAAGACTCGTGCATTAAGTGACAATCCCATGACCACCATGATAGGGAATACCGCCAACACCCGCATCTCTGATCCTATCGTGTCCACACTGCCACAAAATCATCCCCGGTAGCAAGATGAATGCATAAGGTAACCAACGAAAACTAAAAGACCACCACAAGACGAAGAAGACCCCAGGAATCCACAATGATCCAGAAGAAATCAAGAGGGGGCTTGTTGCGCTCGAAGCGGTCCACCAGCGTAAGGCCATGGAAGGAAGCCGCCTCCCCTAGCTCCTTGTCCATAAGATTCACCACAAGAACCCCCTCCCCCAGACAGGGATTTATGGATTCCACCTCAATTAGAGTAATGCATGGAAGGCCTTACTTGGACGATGAAGATGGTCCACCTGCACAAGCCGGAGAGAGCACGCCACACAAAATCCCCTTGAAGGAGGCCTTCGGAACCCCCCATCCAATGATAACACAGCAAGTGACCCTGGAACTAGAGTTACCCCCACCCAAGAGGAAGCACCACCGGGCACAGGAGCAACAAAGGCCCTAGGAGGGGAGATATCTCTACCTTCGGAAGACATCATCTCAATAATATGTTTAATTCTATGTTTAATAACTAAAAAAATTTAATATAGGGTAATACATAAGGTAAATTAGCCTACAAATATTAATTATAAATCTAAATAAATTTCCTATATAATGGTATTTTAGTTATTATTTTTAGAGATTAAATAATTAAATTTATTTATGACATAATGATGATGTTGTAATTACTTTATCAATGACTGATTAAAATAATTGGTATTATAAATATAAAAATAAATGTAAAATGAGGATTTTAATGCCATATAATAATTTTATAGGATAATATGAAATTTAATGGTTTATTAAAAATAATTATGTAATAGTGTTTTTATGAATTTCAATAAAAACAATTAATATTAGTGTCAAAATTGACACAAATGAGTTTTTAAAACAAATACAATAATATTAAATGACATAATATTACTAAAAATATAAGGCTTGGCCAACGGACATATATAATGATAATTATGTCATTAATAAACCACATGGGGATCCCTTGGATTTTTCTAGTATGTTTATTTACAATTTATTATAATAGTACAAGAGGACATGGTTAAAGTTAAACTATTTTACTAAAAGTTAACTCTAAAAGATAGAGTTAATATAGTGACCTAAATTTGTTTAAAAAATATGGGTTGATAGGATTTAGACCCATACCCACCTTAGCTTCAAAATTAATTACTTTTGATCCATTATAAACTGAAAACGATTTTATAATAAAATAATATTTCAAGCTTTTCCTAAAGTGACCCACACCTCTCTTATAAAATGGTACTTCCCCTTCTTTTAAAATCACTCCTCCAAAGCCATTTTCTTTGGCCATACCCTAGAAAAATATCCTCCCAATATCACTAAATTAATCTTAGAGGCCTTCCTTTTACCAAAAATTCAATTTTTGGAGCCCTACTATTCATGTCAAAAGGATACAACCGAAGAAGAGATAATTATTTTATCACCTCTTTCGATGTTTTTTTCTCCTTACACTTTATCTCTCATTGTTATTTCCATAAAAAAAATCCAATAACATTTAAAAAAATATGATGTTATTATATATATGGTACAACCAATCTCATTATTCTATCCATCCTATGAATGATAATGTCACCATACGTGCGTACATATGACTTACCATCTCCACGTCGTGGTGTAATTTGTTATTCAACACTATGTTATTTGGATGGTTATAATGTCGAGTAATATATATATATATATATATATATGTAAATAAAATGATAATCATTATATAAAATTAATATACCATCAAATTCCACACATTTTAATAATTAATGAAATGATATCGCTGCTCGTGTGCACATACAGCGTACCTCTCCACAACGTAATGAGATTCATTTCCAGGTTCACCATTCAACGATAATTATAAAAATATATATTATTAATAAGTTTGAAATATATGACATAATAAATCTACAATATATATATATAAATGTACTTATATATATCTTATTAACTTACTTCCATTCAATATGATATGAAAATGGAAACATCCTTTATGCATACATATAGCCTACCGTCTCCAAAAATGGTGTTTTCCATTTCATATATCTATATATTATACATTTTTTATTCTTAGTATATATTATATATAAATAATATTATATATTCTGGATTTATTTATATCATTATCTAAGTGATACAATTAAGATTAACATGTTAAAACACGTACGATAAAGAAAGTGATTATTACCCAAAATGATAATTTAACATGGAAATCATTATTAAATGTTTAGTATAAATTAATAAATGAATCATGTGTGATAAAAAATATTAATATGGTTATTTTATAACTTAATATTTTACAATGGTCATTATACACGAGGGTAAACATACCCTAGACCTATGGAAAGTGTAAGGAAATGGTTAATTCCACAATCTCATTTTTATCTGAGATTATTTATGTGTATGTATTTTCTGGGACATATTTATAATCCATTTCCATGTTTCAAAAAAGAAATTTTATAAAGATTATTTTAAGGAAATATTTAACTAAAAAATCATTTTAAATGTTTTGAATATTTGTTCTTCTAAAGATTTCTCATTAATTTTTTTGTTTTCAAAATGGTTTGAAGGATTTATTTATATGGGCAAGATTTTTTTTAAATGTTAATTCCTTTCAAAAAAAATTATTTGTATTCATGGAATGAGGGATTGGATATGTTTATGTTATTACACATCTTCCCTTAAAACATTATAGCTTTTCTTAAATTATTTACCCTTAATGAGAATCTAAACTCACCCCTTACTTATGTTTTTTTTCAGGAATCCAAGAAGTGTATTATGTTTGATATGCATGGTCCTGATAGGGGAATCATGGCTCTCTCAATGGATTATTTTTATTTTTATGTTTAAATGTCTTATGTAACATACTTTTATGTAATCTGTTTTCCAAGAATACTAAATGGATCGGTCCTTCGAGACTAGATTCCTTGTAATCATGCCAATGTATTAAAATAATGCACCACCTCTGGGCTTCTGGGGTCAGGGTGATAATATTGGTATCAGTGAAGTTTAGTACAAACCTTGGAAACTAGATTTAGAAAAACTGTGATAAGAGAAATTTTCCCTAAGATAGACTTTGAAGATTAGTATATAAGAACTTCTTAACATTTTGGAAATCAAGAGATTTTGTGTATTTTACCAGAAATACAACCATGTTTGGAAACGTGCAGGTGGAGGCAGCTCTGGCATAGATATTCCTAAGAGTGAAAACTCCAAGAAGGAGTTTTAGGCCTTCCCCATGGTATCCTAGTACACAGTAAGGGGCCTTGCTACACTCTTGGATACGACACTCCCAGGGGATATGCTTAGGATAATCCACATTTTCTTTACAATCCATTATGAAGGATTTTAGAGTAAATTATTACTCAAAGAATTTTTTTATGATTATATATTATATGCATAATCTTTTCAATTTACGTTAGGTATTTTACAATTTTGGAATTATGATTTGTCATTCCTAAACTAGCCAAGTTTATGACATTGTTTAAAAATGGTGCCTAGTATATGGAATGAGAATTCCAGTAGTATGCATGATCCAAAGTGTAAAAAGGATCACATATTTCATGGTATAAAGCCCTCATTTAGAAGGGAAATAGTATCCCATGTATTATCATCATATTAAGAAATATTATAATGTAGTAATAAGATATGTATGCAATTATTTGATTTTAATGGATTTTAAGGGAATAAAGAGAAGAAAATGATGGTAGAGAGAAATATTGATACAGGGAAGATGGGAAAGAAGGACTTTCCCATATTTGATAACTGTGGAAATAATCACATTGTCAAATGATTGAATGGAATGGGAGTTTGTTATATGTGTGGAGAAAAATGACACCAATTATGTGATAGAATGGTTTGGAAAAAGGATTCAAATGTACGATGCATCATCTACGAGGAGTTAGGACACTACACAAATCAATGTCCAAATCATTAGAGTATGTCTCAAATGATGCTATTGGATAATAATAAAGTTATGACACTATCGAAAATGAAGAAGTGTGACTTGTGTTCTTATGTTTTTATTAATTAATTATTTCATTTGAGTGTTGTATCAATGATGTACTTGTTATATGAATTATGGAAATAAATAAGGATAATACCCCAATACTGTTTCATTGAATATTTGAGATTATATAGTTCTAAGAAAAGTGAATCAAAAGTAAGTTAAACATTTTCGAAATTACATGGTTGAGGGAATGATAAACCTTAATATGGTTTTGATACTATGGTTGTGATTTTGGAATAAGATATGATTTATTTGGATAAATTATATTCAATATTCTTGACTACATTGAAACTAATTAATTGTTTGTTTATCCCATTATTGTTGGAGTTTAAATCATTTTTGGATATAAGGAGTATATATAGTATTCTATAAGGAATAACGGAGAATGAATGTAATCAATAAGGTTTTATGGTAATTCAATGTGTTACCGTGTTTTAAAAAAATATTTGATTGAGGTATTCACATGTTATTATATAGAAAAAATAGATCATCATTGTTTTTAACTTCCTTATAACTTTTGGACTGTGAGTTTGGGAAAACATATTTGAATTATTCTATAGGTTAGAATGGATTGAGATAGATATTGGATACTATGGTTAATGTTAAATCATTTCTGAAGATTATTTTTTGATTATTATAAAACAGACAACCCAGACGTCGAACAAAAACCTATTATGTACGGCAAGGCTGCGAGACTTGAAACTGCAACCAATGGTTGACAATGGTGCATCTCCAACAACTGGCCTATGTGATGTCCTAGTTTGTATAATAGTGATTTTTATAAAAATCCAGACATATGAATTATAATTTCATTATTTTAGTAACCTCATATGATTTGGATTAATAGAATAATTTTTAATTTTATTATCTTTTGGGGTGAAAGTTGTGTTTGTTTTAGGAATTAGTTGAAGGATGAAACTCTACCTGTCAAGTATATTTTTTCCAATTATTCTATTAATAAATTAATTCTTAAAATTTAGGGAAGGTATCTTAAAACTAAAAATATGTTATCCTAATACCTTATGTTTTGTTTAATCGATTATTTTTTAAATCAATACAGATTAATGGCTTTGAGGCAATCAATTTTACACTGGTTTGTGATTGATGACCTCAATCACTGTCTATAAATATTTACGTTTTTACTCCAGTTATGTGCCTCTAATTTCAAATAATTTTCTTCTAATTGATTTCAAAAAAATTTAGTAACTTTTTCATTTCCCTTTTCTTCTTATTAAGACTATATTTTATTAACCCAATTTGCGATGTGGGTTTTCCACAAAGGTATTTTTCTATTTTAGCTTTTTATTTTAGAAGAAAATTTTCAAATTGTGAGGAGGAAATTTATTAAAGGTGGGGAGAATGTAACACCCCAAGATTTAATAGTATGTTATCTCTTCAATTAATTTAATAACTTATGCTACACGCAACACTGAGTCCATGTGTACCACGACTTACAAACTAGCCATACAAAAAGCGATTAAGAATAGTATTAACTTCATTTTGAATTTTTATACTCCATATAATTTTACTGTCCCTGTTATGTATTTCTTAGATATAATATAAGAGAAAATTCATTTTTCCGATAAAGGATGTATTTTTCAGAAAATACAATTATAGAGCCTTTTAATGGAAAACCCTTTTTAAATAAAATAGTTGAAAATTTTATATATTCAATTTGAAAAAATATACATAATTTTTAGAATCAAGACATAAAAATTTAGTTTTGATAAATTTTTGGTCTTTTCTGATAACTTTTATATTTTGGTGAATATTGAAAAACAATAAATTTTATTTGAAAACACCCATTTTAATCAAATTAATTTACAGTGTAAAATTATGTATTTGAATTATTTGAAAGTATAATTAGAATATATTTTTATAATTTAATAAAATTTTGTTCATTATAAGTAATTTCAAATTTGAATTTGACAAAAACACATGTCAAAATTTTGATAGTTTTTACTTTTAGAAAAACCCACTTTTGGTTTTGAAAATGGGATTTAATTTTAATTTAATTAAATAAACTTCTATGTTTTGAATTTGGAAAAATATAATTCATTTTTGAATTCATAATATTAAAAGTATATAAGGGTGAATTGTTTTTATTAATCTGAAAACATTCAATTTTTGATGAATTGTGATAAAACATTGCGTTATTGTTTAAAACATAATTTTTTTAAATAATTATTTATTTTAATTTATTTTAATTAAAAATAGATATATAATACTTATATAATATTAATTTAATTCATTGGAGCCAATTTATAATAAAATTATATGTATAAAATTTTATTGCACTTTTTAAAGTCTTTTACCCACCTTTTTGGAACATTTGAAAATTTGCATTTAACATAATCTTACTGATTTAGTGAATTGAATTTACAAAATCATAGAAACACGGTTTCCATCGCTATGTAAAATGTAGTTCATTATGATGGAGACATTTTTTGGTGAATAGTAACTTTTGACATTTATTTACAATGATTAAAAATAAATATGATAATTAAAGTTAAAAATGATATTATAATTATCCTAACACATGTCCTAATACTACTGGATAAGTTCATTTCGAGAAAAACCAACATTATGAGTAAAATGTGATCCGTTTGGTCCACTTGGATTAGATTAGTACATTTATTATTGTTTTTTTACAGAAGAGTTAAAAGTTATTAATTCAATGTTTAATAACTAAACAAAATTTAATATAGGGTTATACATAAGATAAATTTGACTATAACTATTCATTGAAAATATAAATAAATTTCTTACATAATTTTATTTTATTTATAATTTCTAGAGATTAAATAATTAAATTTATTTATGACACATTGATGATACAGTAATTACTTTATCGATGAATGATTAAAATAATTGATATTATAAATATGAAAATAAATGTAAATTGAAAATTTTTATGCCATTACAGAATATTATAGGTCAATATGACATTATATGGTTGATTAAATAATTTTTTTTTGATGTAATAATGTTTTTAGGAATTAAAAAAACAAATAGTAAATAGTGTCAAAATTGACACAAATGAGTATTTAAAACAAATACTATATTATTAAATGATATAATATTCCTAAAAATATAAGGTTCATCCAAAGGAAATATATAAGGATAATTATGTCATTAATTAACCACATGGGTTTCTCTTGACTTTTTATTGTATGTTTATTAACCATTTGTTATAATATTAGAAGAGGACCTGATAAAACATAAATTATTTTACTAAGAGTTAAATATAAAGGATAGGGTTAATATGGTGACCAAAATTTGTCTAAAACTATTTGGATGATAGGATTTAGACCCATAGACACCTTATCCTAAAAATAAATTAATTTAAATCCATTAGAAACTGAAAACAAGTTTATAATAAAATAAAATTTTAAACTTTTCCTAAACTGACCCTCACCTCTCTTATAAAAGGGTACTTCTCCTTATTTCAAAATCACACCTCCAATGCCATTTTACTCGGCCAAACAAACACAAATCTCCTCCCAAATTCCGTAAATTCAACTTAGAGGGCTTTTCATAAGACGAAACCCAATTTAAAGAGCCCTTTTGAACATGTCAAAAGGAAACAGCCGAAGAAGAGGTAATTATTTTATCAACTCTTTCAATGTTCTTTTCTTCTTACACATTCTCTTTCATTTTTATTTCCATAAAAATAATAAATCCAGTACCTAATAAACACTGTGATGTTATTATAAATATGGTAAAACAATACTCAATATTCTATCCATTCTATGAATGATAATGTCACCATACGTGCGTACGTACACCTTACCATCTCCACGACGTGGTGTAATTTGTTATTAAACACTATGTTATTTGCATGGATATAATTATTAGTAATATATATATAAATAATTTAAATAACATGATAATATCTCTGTAAAATTAATATACCATCCAATTCTACTCTTTTTAATCATTAAGGAAATGATATCGTCACTCTTGTGTAGATACGACATACCTCTCCACGAGACGATGCGATTCATTTCCAGGTTCACTATTCAATGATGATTATAAAAATATATATTATTATTAAGTTTGTAATATATGACATAATAATTTTACTTGATATATATATTTTTTTTGTGTTTATGTACTTACATATATCATATTCACTTACTTTCGTTCAATACGATACGAAAATGGAAAAAACATTTATCCATATGTATGGCCCACCATCTCCAAAAATGGTGTTTTCCAATTCATATATCTATATATTATACATATTTATATTCTAAATATAAATCATATATAAATAATTTTTTGTATTATGGAATTATTTAAATCATGATCTAAATGATACAATTAAGATTAACAAGTTAAAACACGTACGATAAAGAAAGTGATTATTACCTGTAATGTTAATTTAACATGGAAGTCATTATTAAATGGGTAGAATAAATTCATAAATTAATAATGTGTGATATAATAAACATTAATATGGTTCTTGTATAATTTAATATTATTCTATTGTCATTATACTAGAGTTTAAACGTACCCTTGACCTAAGAAAAGAGAAAGGAAAGAGTTAATTCCTCAGTCTCATTTTTTTCTAGGTTTTTTTATGTGTAAGTATTTTTTAAGACATATTTATAATCCATGTACAAGTTTCATAAGAGAAATTTTAAAATTAATCTTTTAGGGTACTCATTAAATAAAACATCATTTTAAATGTTTTTCAATAGTTATTCTTCTAAATCATTCTCATTAATGTCAATGTTTTCAAAATGGTGTTAAGGACTTATTTATATGGACAAGATTGTTTTAAAATGATAATTGAATTCAAAATATTGAAAGTGGTATGGGATAATTTAATTAAAAACTATATTTTAAATGACTTCCTCTGTAAATGTGTGACTTTTAAATGGTTTTACAAAAAAGGATATATCTCACAAAAAGTTTTATTAATCATTTTCAACTATTTCAGCTTCCTTTAATGGATATTATTCTTGATTAAGGATCATTTGTTATAATACAATCTTCCATAATGTATTTAATGATTTATAATATGTTTGATCATGGATATTCTATTTTTATACCCTTCATGGTATATGGTTGAAGTATTGACATTTTATATGCGAATTTTAATACGAATGTTTATTTATGTTTCAACATTTTCATATGAGGAAGGAAGTGGACTTAGTACGTGATAGGTGGTTCCCGCTATAACACCTCGATGCATCAGTAGAATTCATGAAAAAAATAGTTATTTGGCACTAGGACTTGAAAAAACATTTATTTGTAGTCTTTGAATGAGGCCTATGAAATTTTTATATTATTACAAATCATGCCTTAAAAGTTTATAGCATCCACTAAATTACCCCTACTAAGCATCTGAGATCACCCCTTTTTTATGTTTTGTTTTCCCAAGATTTAACTTAGTATATTAAGTTTGATATTCATGGTTACACTTGGGGAATATTGGCTCTCTCAATGGATTATTTATTTTTGGTTTTATGTTTGAATGTGTTATGTAACATTCATGTATGTATTCTATTTTCGAAGAATACTAAACAGATCGATCCTTCAGGACTTGATTCCTTGGAATCATGCCAATGTATTCAAATAATGCAATAGCTCCGAGCTTCTGGGGTCAGGGAATTACAGTTGGAATCAGAAATGTTTAGTACAAACCTCGTAAACTAGATTTATAAAAACTCTGATAAGAGAACATTTCCCTAAGATAGACATTGAGGATTAGTATAGAATAAAATACAGATATTTTGTTAATGTATAGGTTTTTTGTATTTTCCCAGAAATACATCCATGTCTGGATAAAATCTGGTAGAGGTGGATCTATCACAGATATACCTAGGAGTGAAAACTCAACAAGGTGTTTTGGGCTTGCCCTGGGGTATCCTGGTACACGGCAACATGCCTTACTATATTCTAGGTTACAACACTCCCGAGGGATAAGCTTAGGATAATCCACATTTTCTTTACAAGACATTTTGAAGGATTTATGTGTAAATAATTAATCAATGAAAACATTTTTTATGATTACATATTATATGCATAATCTTTTCAATTTACATTAGGTATTTTACAAGTTTGGAATTATACATTGTGATTCTTAATCATACCTAGTGTATGTATTGTTTAGAAATGGCGCCTATTACAAGGAATGAGAACACAAGCAATACACATGATCCAAAGCGTAAGAAGGATCATATATTTCATGGTACAAATCCAAATTTTAGAAGGTAAATAGTGTTCCATGTATTATCATCATATTAAGAAATTTTATAATGTATTAATAAGAAAAGTAAATAATTTTCTGAGTTCAATGGTTTTGAAGGGAATAAAGAGAAGAAAAGGATGGTAAGGAGAAATATTGATATAGGTCAGAGGGGATAGAATGATTTTCCCATATGTGATAATTGTGAAAAGAATCACATTATTAAATGATTGAAGGGAATGGAAGTGTGTTATATGTGTGGTGAAAAATGACACAAATTACGTGATAGAAAGGGTTAAAAAAGGTTTCAAATGTATGATGCATCATCTGCAAGGAGTTGGAACACTATGCGAATCATTGTACAAATCATTAGAGTATGCCCCAAATTATACTATTGGATAATAATCATGTTATGATGCTATAAAAAATGAATAGTAATGATCGGTGTTCTTATGTTGTTTTTAAATAATTATTTCATTTGAGTGTAGTATAAACAATGTACTAGTTATGTGAATTATGGAAATAAATAATGGTTATACTACAGTAATATTTCATTGAATATTTGATATTATATGTTTCTATGAAAAGTGACTCAATAGCAAGTTAAATGTTTTTTAAAATACATGGTTGTGGGAATTATAAACCTTAATATGGTTTTGATACTAAGGTACTGATTTTGGAAAAATATATGATTGATTTTGATAAATTATATTCGATATTCTTGACAACATTAAAACTAATTAATTGTTTGTTTATCCCATTGTTGTTGGAGTTTAAATCATTTTAGTATATAATGAGTATATCTAGTACTCTATAAGAAATAAGGGAGCAAGAATATAGTCAATAAGGTTTTATGGTAATTCATGGTGTGGTCGTGTTTTAAAAGAATATGCAATGGTGGTATTTACATGTTATTGCGTGGCAAAAAGATATCATCATTGTGTTTACCTTCCCTATAAATTTTGGACAACGAGTTTAGAAAAAACGTATTTTGAATTAAGTCTAAAGTTTGGAATGGATTAATTTTGATATTTGATAATATTTTTAAGGTTAAATCATTTCTTAAGATTATTTTTGGATTTCCATAAAAAGGGCAACCCAGAGGTCGAGGGACAACTTTTCTCGTCCAGTAAGGCCACTAGACCTGAAACCGCAACCAAAGGGTGACCAAGGTGCATCTCTTACCAGTAGCCTATGTTATGTCCTAGTTTGTATAATGTAGTTTTTTTAAATATCCTGAAAAATGAATCATAAATTCATTATTTTTGGAACCCTTTATGATTAGGATAAATAGAATATTTTTCAATTCTATTATCTTTTTGAGTAAAAGATGAGTTTTTGGTTGGAATTAGTTGATGTATGAAACTCTACCTATCAATAATATTTCTTCCAATGGTTATATGAATAAATAAATTCTTAAACATTATATATGGGATATTAAAACAAAAATTGTGTTATCCTAATACCTTGTGTTTTGTTTTACCGATGATATTTTAAATCCTCAAAGATTGATGGAATTGAAGAAATCAATTTTAAACTTTTTTGTGATTGATGACCACAATAACTCTCTATAAATCGTTATGTTTTTCCTCCAATTATTTGTCTCAAATTTCCACTAATGTAATTCTAATAGAGATCATAATTTTGTGGTGAAGTTTTCATTTCCATTTTCCTCATATTAAGACTAAATTTTGTTAACCCAATTTACGATGTGGGTTTTCCAAAAAGGTATTTCATTATTATTATCCATTTATTTTTGAAGAAATATTTCAAATTGTGAGGAAGAAATTTATTTAAGGAGGGGAAGAATGTGACACCCCCATCATTTCATAGTACATTATCTCTTCAAAGTAATTCAACAACTTATATTGCACACATCATCGAGTCTGAGTGCACCATGACATACCAAACTAGCCGTTCCAAAAGTGGTTATGAATAGTATTAACACAAATATGAATTATTTATACTCCAAATAATTTTACCATCCCTATTATGTGTTTCTTAGACAAAATATATGAAAAAAAATCAATTTTATAGATGAAGGAAGTATTTTTCCGAAAATACAATTTTACCGCCTTTTAATGGAAAACCTTTTCTAAAATACAATATTTGAAACATTTATATATTTAATTTCTAAAAATAAACTTCTTCTTTATAATCAGAACATTAAAATTTATTTTCAAAATATTTTTGGTCATTTCTGATAACATTCTTATTTTCGTGAATAGTGAAAAATACCAAATTTTAATTGAAAACACCATTTTTAATCAAAATAATTTATAGTGTGAAACATTGTATTTGAATGGTTTGGAAGTATAATTAGATTATATTTCTTATAATTTAATAAAATTTATGTCATTATATGTTATTTCACATTTTAATTTGACATAAACACATGTCAAACTTATGATAGTTTTTACTTTTTTTATAACCCACTTTTCGTTTTGACAACGGGAATTAATTTTAATTTAATTTAATTAACTTCAATGTTATGAATTTGGTAAAATAGAATTCATTTTTGAGTTCATAATATCAAAATTATATTGGGGACAATTTTTTGTATTTTTCTGAAAACATTCAATTTTTTATTAATTGTGGAAAAACATTGTGTTATTGTTTAAAACAGACTTTTTTTAAATAATAATTTATTTAAATTTATTTTAAGTTAAAATAGATATATAAGATTAATGTAATTCAAGTTCATAATTTTATAATAAAATTAGATGTATAAAATATTATCGAACTTTTTAACGTCTTTTACACACCATCTAGACAAATTTGCAAATTTTCATAAAATGTAATTTTACCGCTTCGGTTAATTGAATTTTAAAAATATGAGAAACACGGTTTACATCAGTAAGTAAAATGTGGTTCATTAAGATGAATATATTTTTGTTGAATAGTTATTGTTGACTTTTATTTACCACAGTTAAAAGTAAATAGGAAAATTAAACGCAAAAATGAAAATATAATTATCCTAACACAAGTCATAATTCTATGGGATAAGTGTATTTCAAACAAAACCAACCTTAGGAGTAAATTATGATCCTTTTGGTCCACTTGTATTAGATTTAGACATTTATTATTATTTTATTTAAAGAAGAGTTAAAAGTGTTTAATTCAATGGTTAATAACTAAAAAAAATTAATATAGGGTTATACATAAGAAAAATTAGACTATAAATATTCATTAGAAATATAAATAATTCTCCTACATAATGGTATTTTATTTATTATATTTAGAGATTAAATTATTAAAATTATTTATGACACAAAAATGATGAAGTTATTACATTATCAATGAATGATTAAAATAATTGATATTATAAAAATAAAAATAAATTAAAAATGGGGATTTTTATGTCACCCAAGAATTTTCCTGGTTAATAAGACATTTTAGGGTTGATTTAATAAATTGTTTTTGAAGTAATAAAGTTTTTAGGAA
The DNA here is from genome assembly GCA_963277665.1 of Viscum album. Classification (NCBI taxonomy): domain Eukaryota; kingdom Viridiplantae; phylum Streptophyta; class Magnoliopsida; order Santalales; family Viscaceae; genus Viscum; species Viscum album. The sequence goes on from OY728137.1 coordinate 1,422,380,224, forward strand.
TTTCAAAAAAAACAAATACTAAATAGTGTCAAAATTGACACAAATGAGTTTCTAAAACAAATACTATATTATTAAATAATTTAACATTCCTAAAAAATAATCATCGGGCAAAGGACATATATAATGATAGTTATGTTATTAATGAACCCTTTGTTGTTATCTTTACTTTTTATAGTATCATTATTAACCATTTATTATAATAGTACAATAGAACCTGGTAAAAGATAAACTATTTTACTAAGAGTTAAATCTAAATGATAGGGTTAATATGGTAGCCTAAATTTATCGAAAACCTATGGGTTTACATGATTTAGACCCATAACCACCTTATCCTAAAAATAAATAAATTTTGATCCATTAGAAACTGAAAATTATTTTATAATAAAATAATTTTTCAAACATTTCCTAAAGTGACTGTCACCTCTCTTATAAGAGGGTATGTCCCCTTCATTCAACATCACTCCTCCAAAGCCATTTTCCTTGCCAAAAACCTTCCCAAATATCCTCCTAACATCTCTAAATTCAACCTAGAATCCCTCACTTATGCAGAAAGCCTATTTAAGGGGCCCCTTTGATCAAGTCAAAAGGAAACAACCGAAGAAGAGGTAATTATTTTATCACAACTTTTAGTGTACTTTTCTTCTTACACATTCTCTTTCATTGTTATTTCCATATCAAAAGGATAAATCCAGTAACATATAAATAATATGATTTTATTAAAAATATGGTACAACCATACTCATTATTCTATACATCCTATGAATGATAATGTCACCATGCGTGTGTACGTATGGCTTATCGTCTCCACATTGTGGTGTAATTTGTTATTAAACACTATGTTAATTGTATGGATACAATGATTAGTAATATATATATGAATAATGTAAATAACATGATAATATCTCTGTAAAATTAATATATCATCCAATTCCACACCTTTTAATCATTAAGGAAATGATACTATCGCTCGTGTGTACATACGACTTTCCTCTCCATGACGCGATGAGATTCATTTCTAGGATCACCTATCAATGATATTATAAAAATATATATTATTAATAATATTATCATATATGACATAATAAATCTACTGGATATATATATATATATATATTTATGTACATACATATAACTTAATCACTTACATCAGTTCAATATGATATGAAAACAGAAACAACGTTTATGCGTACGTATGGCCTACCATCTAAAAAAGTGGTGTTTTTCATTTAATATATATACATATTATAAATATTTATATTCTAAATATATATTATATGTAAATAAAGTTTTATATTCTGGAATTATTTAAATCATGATCAAAACGATACGATTAAGATTAACAAGTTAAAACATGTATGATAAAAAAACAATTGTTACCCAAAATGTTAATTTATCATTGAAATCATTACTAAATGTGTAGTTTAAAGTCATAAATAAATCATCTGTGATATAATAAATATGAATACGGTTCTGGTATAATTTAATATTACACTATGGTAATTATACAAGAGTTTAAACGTATCCTTAACCTAATGAAAGTGCAAGGAAAGGGTTAATTCCTCAATCTCATTATTATCCGAGATTGTTTATGTGTAAGTGTATTCTAGAACATATTTAAATTCCATGTCCATGTTTTATAAAAGACATTTTAAAATGATTATTTTAATGTACTCTTTAACAAAAACATCATTTTAACTGTTTTGAATATTTATTCTTCTAAATCATTCACATTAATGTAAAATTTTTCAAAATAGTTTTAAGGATTTATTTATATGGACATGATTTTTTTAAAATGATAATTTCCTTCAAAATATTCAAATTTGTATGGGACACCTTGATTAAAAAATATCTTTTAAATGAATTAATTTATAAATGTGTGACTTTTAAATAATTTCACAAAAGGGATATTTCTCTCAAAAAGTTTTACTAATCATTTTCAACTATGTCAACATCGTTTAATGGATATTATTTATGATTATTGTTGATGTATTATAAAACCATCTTCCATATTGTATTTAATGACTTATGATATGTTTGATCGTGGGTGTGCTATTTTTATACTCTTCATGGTTTATAGATGAGGAATTGATATTTCGTATCAACGTTTTTATATAAATGTTCATGTTATGTTTCAACATTTTCATGTGGGGAATTAAGTGGACTTAGTAAGTGACAGGTGGGGTCCACTATATCCCCTCCATGCATCGGTAGAACTCATGAGATATAATATTTTTTTTGGCACAAGGCCTTGACAGAATATTAATTTGTATTCTTGAAATGATGCCTTGGCTATTTTTATGTTATTACACATATTTCTTTACATGTTTATAGCATCCATTAAATTATTTACCCTTACCGCGCATATGATCACAAACATTTCTTATGTTTTTTTCCAAAGATTCCAAGAAGTGTATTATTCGTTTCATGAATGGTTAATCTAGAGGAATAATGGCTCTTTCAATGGATTATTTATTTTGTGTTTTATGTTTGAATGTGGTATGTAACATTCATGTATGTAATATATTCTCTATGAAAACTAAACTGATCGGTCCTTCAAGACTTGATTCCATGTAATCATGCCAATGTAATAAAATAATGCACATGCTCCGGGCCTTTGGAGTTAGGGAGTTACAGATTGTATCAGATAATTTTAGTACAAACCGTGGAATCTAGATTTAGAAAAACACTAATAAGTGAAAATTTCCCTAAGATAAACATTGAGGATTAGTATAGAAGAACTTTCAAAAAATTTGGTAATGTATAGATTTTGTGTATTTTCCAAGAAATACATCCCTGTCTAGATATGAGCAGGTAGAGAAGGCTCTGGAACAGATATATCTAGGACTGAAAACTCCAACAAGGTGTTTCGGGCTTGCCCTAGGGTATTCTGGTACACGGCAACATGCCTTGCAGCACACTTGGTTACGACACTCCTGGGGGATATGCTCAGGATAATCCACATTTTCATTACAATCCATTATTATGGATTTAACATTAAAAAATTCCCCAAAGAAAACATTTTTTATGATTATATATTATAGGCATAATATATTCAATTTATGTTAGGTATTTTACAAGTTTGAAAGTATGCATTGTGATTCCTAGACATACCTAGTGTATGAAATTATTTGGAAAGGGCACCTAGTAGAAAGAATGTGAACTCCATCAATACGCATGATCAAAGGAGTAAGAAGGATCATATCTTTCATGGTATAAATCCAAAATTTAGAATGAAAATAGTATCCCATGTATTATCATCATATTAATAAATTGTATAACATGTTAATAAGATAAGTTAATAATTTTCTGAGTTCAATCGATTTGAAGGGAATAAAGAGAATAAAAAGATGCTAGGGAGAAAGATTGATACAGAGAAGAGGGGAAAAAAGAATTATCTCATATGTGAAAATTGTGGAAAGAATCACATTGGTAATTGATTAAAGGGAATGGCAGTTTGTTATATATGGGGAGAAAAATTACACCAATTATGTGATAGAAAGGGTTAGAAAATGGTTTCAAATGTGAGATGCATCATATTCAAGCTGTTGGGAGACTACGTGAATCAATTTCCAAATCATTAGAGTATGTCCCAAATTATGATATTGGATAATAATCAAGTTTTGATACTATCACATATGAAGAGGAATGACCGGTGTTCTTATGTTGTTATTAAATATTCATTTCATTTGAGTGTGGTATCAACGATGTACTGGATATCTGAATTATGGAAATAAATAAGGATTATACTACAATACTATTTCATTGAATATTTGAGATTATATGGTTCTATGAAAAGTGACTCAATAGAATGTTAAATTTTTGGAAAATAAATGGTTGAGGGAATGATATACCATAATATGGATCTGATACTAATGTAGTGATTTTGAGATAAGATATGATTGATTTGGATAAATTATATTCACAATTCATGACTACAATAAAACTAATTAATTGTTTATTTATCCCATTATTGTTGGAGTTTAAATCATTTTAGGATATAATGAGTATATCTAGCATTATATAAGGAATATGGTAGCATGAATGTAATAAATAAGGTTTTATGGTAATTCAAGGAGTTATAGTGTCTTAAAAGAATACGTGATGGAGGAATTCACATGTTATTGCACGGCCAAAAGAGATCATCATTGTGTTTCCCTTCCTTATAAATTTTGGACTTTGAGTTTGGAAAAATGTATTTTGAATAAGTATAAATGTTGTAATGGATTAATTTTTACATTGGATACTATTTTTAATGTTAAATCATTTCTTAAGATTATTTTTGGATTGTTATAAAAAGGAAAACACAGACGTTGATCGACAACATGTCGTATCCGACAAAGTCACGGGACTTGAAACCGCAACAAAAGGGTGACAAGGGTGAATCCCCTACCACTAGCCTAGGTGATGTCCTAGTTTGTATAATGTTTTATTTTTAAATATCTTGACAAATGAATTATAAATTCATTAATTTTGGAACCCTATTTGATTAAGATAAATAGAATATTTTTGAATTCTATTATCTTTTGGAGTATAGGATGAGTTTTTGGTGGGAATTAGTTAAAGGATGAAACACTACCTGGAATGTATTGTTTTTCAATTTATTCTATGAATAAATTAATTCTTTTTTAGGGAAGGGATCTTAAAACAAAAAATGTGTTATCCTAATACCTTATGTTTTGTTTAATCGGTGATATTTTAAATCATCATAGATTGATGGCTATGAGGCCCTCAATTTTACACTTGTTTGTGATTGATGACCTCAATCACTCCATATAAATATTTACATTTTTTATCTAATTAGGTATCTCAAAATTCCACTAATGTTCTTTAAATCGATATCATAATTTTTTAGTGACTTTTTCATTTCCCTATTCCACATTTTAAAACAAAATTTTATTACTCCAATTTCCGACATGGGTTTTCCAAAATATATATTTTTCTATTTTTATCCTTTTATTTTCGAAAAACAGTTTCAAATTGCCAGGATTAAATTTATTGAAGTAGGGGATAATGTGACACCCCAAGATTTCATAGTACATTATCTCTTCAATGTAATTCAATAACATGCGCTACATGGAACACCGAACCCGAGCGCACCACGACTTACCAAACTAACAGTTCAAAAAGCTGTAATGAATAGTTTTAACTACATTTTGAATTTTTTATATTCCATATAATTTTACCATCTAGTTTATGTGTTTCTTAATCATTTTATAACAACAAATTCAATTTTACTGAGAAATAAAGTATTTTTCAAAAAAATGCAATTTTACCGCTTTTTATTAGAGATCCTTTTTTTAATCCAGTATTTGACACATTTATATATTCTATTTGAGAAAATAATCATCTTATTTTGAATTTTGACATAAATATTATCTTTCAATAAATTTTTGGTGTTTTTCTGATAACTTTCATATTTTGGTGAATAGTGAAAAATACTAAATTTTAATAGAAGATGACTTTTTTAATCAAAAAAATTTATAGTTATAAATTATACATTTAAATGGTTTTGAAGTATAATTAGATTATATTTTTACCATTTAATAAAATTTAGGCCATTATATGTCATTTCAAATTTAAATTTAACATAAACACGTGTCAATCATTTGATAGTTTTTAATTTTTAAAGAACCTACTTTTAGTTATTGACAACGAGAACTAATTTTATTTTAATTAATGAAAAATCTCTGTTTTAAATGTGGTAAAATATAATTAATTTTTTAATTCGGAATATCAAAATTTTCTTAGGGCAATTGTTTGGTATTTTTCAAAAAAAAATTCAATTTTTGATTAATAGTGAAAAACCACTATGTTATTGTTTAAAACCTACTTTTTATTTAAATAATTATTTATTTAAAATATTTTAATTAAAAATAGATATATAATACCTATATAAGTTTAATTTAATTTATTGAAGTCATTTTATAATAAAATTAGATGTATAAAAGTTTATTGAACTTATTAACGTCTTTTACCCACCTTCTAGGCACATTTGCAAATTTGCATAAAACGTAATTTTACCACTTTTGTGAATTGAATTTCAGAAATCTGAGAAACATGGTTGATATTAGTATGTAAAATATGGTTCAATATGATGAAAATAATTTTTCTTAAATAGAAACTTTTGGCTTTTATTTACCACGGTTAAAAGTAAATTGGATAATTAAATGTAAAAATGTTATTATAATTATCCTAAAACATGTCCTCATTATATTTGATAAGTGTATTTCGACCAAAAACAACCTTATGAGTAAAATATGATCCTTCTGGTCCACTTTTATTGGATTATGGAATTTTTTATTATTTTATTTAAAGAAGAGTTAAAAGTGTTTAATTCAAAGTTTAGTGACTAAAATTTTTTAATATAGGGTTATACATAAGATGAATTAGACTATAAATATTCAATATAAATATAAAAATATTTCATACATAATGGTATTTTATTTATAATTTTTAGAGATTAAATAAATACATTTATTTATGACACAATGATGACGTAGTAATTTCATTATCAATGAATGATTAAAATAATTGATATTATAAATATAAAAATAAATGTAAATTGAGTCTTTTTTTCCATACACGATTTTTATAGGTTAATATTGAATTTTAGAGTTGATTAAATAAATTTTTTCTGAATTAGTAATGTTTTTATAGATTTCAAAACAGCCAAATACTATATAGTATCAAAATTGACACAAATGCATTTTTAAAACAAATAATATATTATTAAATGATATAATATTCCTAAAAATTTAAGGTTATGAAAAATGACTTATATAATGATAAATATCTCATTAATGAACAACTTGGGGTTCTATAGTCTTTTATAGGAATTTTATTAAATGTGTATTAAAATAATACAAGAAGACATGGTAATAGTAAAACTATTTAACTAAGAGTTAAATCTAGAAGATAATGTTAATATGGTGACCTAAACTTGCCTAAAACATATGGGTTGAGAGGATTTAGACCCATACCCACATTAGCTTCTAAATAAATAAATTTGGACCCAATAGAAACCGAATATGTGTTAATAATAAAATAATATTTCAAACTTTTCCAAAAGTGACCCTCACCACTCTTATAAAAGGGTACTTCCCTTCTCCCAAAATCACACCTCTAAATCCATTTGGTTCAGCCAAAACATTCCTATATATCTTCCCAACATCTCTCAATTCAACTTATACTCTATCCCTTGAGTATAAAGAAAACATAAAGATCCCTTTTGTTCAAATCAAAAGGAAACACCCAAAGAAGAGGTAATTATTTTATCATCTCTTTCAATGGTCATTTCTTCTTCAACATTCACATTATTTCTTATTTCCATAACAAAATAATAAATCCAATACCTTATAAATACTTGGATTTTATTATAAATATTTTATAACCATATTCATTATTCTATCCATCATATGAATGATAATGTCACCATGCGTGTGTACATACGTCTTACCATCTCCACTACGTGGTGTAATTTTTTATTCAACAATGTGTTAGTTGGATGGATATAATGGTGGGTTATATGTATTTAAATAATGTATATAACATTATAATTTCTCTGTAAAATGAATATACCTTCCAATTTAACACATTTTAATCATTAAGGAAATGATATCGTCGCTCGTGTGTACGTACGACTTACCATCCCCCCGACATGATGAGATTCATTTCCAGGTTTCCCGTTCAAGGATGATAGTAAAAATATATGTTATTATTAATTATGTAATATATGACATAATAATTATACTGTAGATATATGTATATATGTGTGTGTGTATGTATATGTATGTAGTTTTGTATTTCGTATTCACTTACTTCCGTTCAATAAGACAGGAAAACGGAAACATCATTTATGCTGACGTACGGCCTACCATCTCCATAAAAAATGATTTCCAATTCATATATCTACATGTTAATCATATTTATACTCTAAATATATATAATATATAAATAATTTTTTATATTCTGGAAGTATTTAAATCATGATCAAAATTATACGATCAAGAATAACAAGTTAAAACACGTACAATAAAGAAAGATATTATTACCTGAAATGTTAATTTAACAGAGAAATCATTGTTAAATGGGTATTATAAAGTCATAAGTGAATCTCGTATGATATAATAAATATAAATATTGTTCGGGTATAATTTAATAACATACTATAGTCATTATAAATGAGGTTAAACGTACCCACGACTGAAGGTAAGTGTAAGGTAAGGGTTAATTTCTCAATCACATTAATATCTGAGATTGTTTAAGTGTAATTATTTTCTGGGACATATTTATTATCCATATCCATGTTTCATAAAAGAAATTTAAAAATGATTATTTTAAGGTATTATTTAACTATAAAGTCATTTTAAATGTTTTAAATATTTATTTTTCTAAATCTTTCTCATTAATGTCAATGTATTCAAAATGGTTTTTAGGATTTATTTATAAGGACATGATTGTTTTAAGATGTTAATTTTATTCATAAGGTTCAATGAGGCATGATAAACTGTGAATCAAAAATATCATTTAAATTACTTCTTTTAAAAATGTGTTACTTTTAAATCATTTCACAAAAATGGATATTTCTCTCAAAAAGTTTTGTTGATCATTTTCAACTAGGTCAACATCCATTACTGGATATTATTCTTGATTAAGGTTTATTTATTATAATATAATCTTCCATATTGTATTGAATGAGTTATTATATGTTTCATCATGGATGTTCTATTTTATTACACTTTATGGTTTCTGGTTTAATTATTGAATTTTCGTATGCTTGTTTTAATATGAATGTTTATGTTATGTTTCAACAATTTTATATGAGGAATGCATTGGACATAGTAAGTGATGGGTGGGGCCTGCAATATCCCCTCGATGAATCGGTAGGTCTCATTAGACAAACTAGTGTCTTGGAACAAGGCCTTGACAAAGAATTTATTTTTTGTCATGGTACGAGGCCTTGGCTATGTGGTAATGATGTCCGGCGTTTTGAATTCCCTCATTATGAAATTATTTATTACGTGTGAGTATTCAACTAGTATAATATCCATGTGGATGTTTATATGGTAGTGTTTGATTTATTTTTTCAATATTATGTTCAAGTTTATGTTTAAATGGATTTTTTTATTACACATCTTTCCTTAAAAGTTTATAGCTTCGGCAAAATTATTTACCCTTAGAGAGCATCTAAGATCACCCCTTTATTAGGTTTCTTTTTCAGGATTCGAAGAAGTTAATTATGATTGATGTGTAGAGTTAAGCTAAGGGAATAATGGAATTATAAATGAATTATTTATGTTGTGTTTTATATTTGAATGTGTAATGAATAATTAATGTATGTAATCTATTTTCCAAGACTACTAAACTGATCGGTCCTTCGAGACTTGATTCCTTGTAATCATTCCAATATATTAAAATAATGCACCAGCTCGGGCTTCTGGGGTCTGGGTTTTATAGTTGGTATTAGAGGAAGTTTAGTAAAAACCTTGGAATCTGGATTTAGAAAAAAAATATTATTTGAAAACATTTCCCTATAAAAGACTTTGAGGATTAGTATAGAAGAACTTCCTAGAATTTTATTAATGAAGAGATTTTATTTATTTTCCATGAAATACATCCCTACCTGGATATGAGATGAGAGAGGCAGCTTCAGTATTCATATACCTATAAGTAAAAACATTGATAAATAGTTTCAGTCTTGCCCTGAGGTATACTGGTATATGACAATGGGCCATACTGTACTTTTGGTTATGACACTCCTGGGATATATCCTTAGGATAATACACATTTTCTTTATAAGCTATTATGGAGGATTTAGGAGTAAATAATTCTGCGAAGAAAACATATTTTTTTTCTTATATATTATATGCATAATCCTTTCAATTTACATTAGGTATTTTAAAATTTTGGAATTATGCATTTCAATTCATAAACTATCCTCGTGTATGCTATTTTTTAGAAATGGCACCCAGTAGAAGGAATGAGAACTCCAGCAATTCGCATGATCCGAAGAGTTAGAAAGATCATATCTTTCATGGAATTAATCCAACTTTTATAAGGTAAATAGTATCCTGCATATTATCATCATATGAAGAAATAGTATCATGTGTTAATAATATAAGTAAATAGTTATCTGAGTCCTATGGAATTGAAGGGAAGAAAGAGAAGAAAAGGATGGTAGAGTGAAAGGTGGATATAAAGAAGAGGGGAATGAAGGATTTTCCCATATGTGATAACTGTCAAAATAATCACATTGATAAATTATTTGTGGGAATGGTAGTTTTTTATATATGTGCTAAAAAATGACAGCAATTACATTATATATCAGGTTATAAAAATGTTTCAAATGTACAATGCTTCATCACCAAAGAGTTGGAACACAATGCGAATCAATGTCCAAAATCATCAGAGTATGTCCGAAGTGTTTCTATTAGATAATAATCAAGTTTTGTTACTATCACAAATGAAGAGGAATAACCAGTGTTCTAATGTTTTTATTATATATTTGTTTCATTTGAGTCTTGTATCAATGATGTGCAAGTTTTATGAAAAATATAAATAAATAAGTATTGTACTACAACACTATTTCCTTGAAGACTTGAGATTAAATGGTTCTAATAAAAGTGACTCAATTACATGTTAAACTTTTTGGTAAATACATGGTTGCTGGAAAGAAGAACATTAATATTATTCTGAAACAAAGGTAGTGATTATCGAATAAGGTATGATTGATTTTGATAAATTATATTCTATATTCCTGACTACTTTGAAACTAAATAATTGTTTGATTATCCAATTGTTGTTGGAGCATAAAACGTTTTTGGATATACTGAGTTTAACCGGTATTCAATAATGAATAAAGGTGCATTAATGTAATAAATAAAGTTTAATGGTAATTCAAGGTGTCATCGTATTTTTAAATAATTCACGATGAAGGTATTCACATGTTATTACGTGGAAAAAAGAGATCTCCATTGTGTTTATATTCCTTATAAATTTTGGACTGTGTGTTTGAAAAAAAGTATTTTGATTAATTATAAAGGTTAGAATGGATTACGTTCGACATTTGAATCTTTTGTTAAGGTTAAATCATTTTTTAATATTATTTTTGGATTATTATAAAAAGGATATCCCGGATGTCGGGTAATTACCCCCCGCGTGTGGCAAAGCCGTGAGACTTGAACTCACAACTGAAAGGGTGAAATGGGTGCATCACCTACCACTGGCCTACATGATGTCCTAGTTTGTATAATGTAGTTTTTTTAAATTACCTGATAAATTAATTTTATGTTCATTATTTTTGGAACCCTATATGATGAGGATAAATAGAATATATTTTTATTCTATTATATTTTGTACTGAAAGATGAGTTTGTGGTAGCAATTAGTTGAAGGATGAAACTCTACATGTCTAATATATTTTTCCCTATTATTATATTTATTTATTAAATATTAATCTTTATGGAAGGAATATTAAAACCAAAAAATCATTTATCTTAATACCTTATGTTTTGTTTAATCGATGAAATTTTAAATCATCATTGATTGATGTCTTTGAGGCCCTCAATTTTACACTTGTTTGTGATTGATGACCTCAATAACTCCCTATAAATATTTACATTTTCATCCAATTATTTTACTCTAATTTCAACTATTGTTCTTCTAATAGAGATCCTAATTTTGAAGTAATGTTTTCATTTCTGTTTTCCTATTATTAAGACAAAATTTTATTAACCCAATTTCTGATGTGGGTTTTCCACAAATGTATTCTTCTATTTTTTTCATTTTATTTTTGAAGAACAATTTAAAATTGAAAGGATGCAATTTATTGAATTTTGGGAGAATTTAACACCCAAATATTTCATAGTATGTTGTCTCTTCAATATAATTCAATAACTTGCGCTACCCGGAACACCGAGTCTGAGCGCAACGCGACTTACCAAACAAGATGTTCAAAAAGTGGTTATGAATAGTAATGATGTAATTTTTTATTTTTTATACTCCATATAATTTTAACATTCATTTTATGTGATTCTTTGACATAATATAAGTCCAAATTCAATTTTTCAGATAAATGAAGTATTTTTCCAAAAATCCAATTTTTCCGCTTTTTAATAGATAAACTTTTTGAAATCTAATATTTGATACATTTATATATTCAATTTGACAAAATACACTTCTTCGATAGAATTGTGACTTAAAAATTTACTTTCGATAATTTTTTGGTATTTTTCTGAAAACATTCATATTTTGGTGAATAGTGAAAAATATTAAATTTTAATTGAAAATGTCTATATTAATATAAACATTTATAGTGTTAAATTATGAATTTGAATAACATTCAATTATAATATAATTATATTTTTATGATTTCATAAAATTTAGGTCAACATAAGTAATTTCACATTTAAATTTGACATAAACACATGTCCATCTTTTGATAATTTTTACTTTTTAAAAAACACTCTATTTTGGTTTTGACAATGGAAGTTAATTTTAAATTAATTAATGTAACGTTTATATTATGAATTTGGTAAAATAGAATTCCTTTTTTAATTCAAAATTTCTAATTTTTCTTAGGGTTAATTTTTTGGTATTTTTCTGAAAATTTTCAATTTTTGATTAATAGTTAAAAACAATACGTTATTGTTTAAAACTGTCTTTTTATTTAAATAATTATTTTTTTAAAATTAATTTTAAGTACAAATAGATATATAATACCTATATATGTTTAATTTAATTAATTGGAGTCATTTTATAATAAAATTAGATATATAAAATTTTATTGTACTTTTTAACCTCTTTTACCCACCATCTATGTACATTTGCAAATTTTTATAAAACGTAATTTTACCGCTTCTGTGAATTGAATTTCAAAAATTCAAGAAACATGGTTGACATTAGTAATTAAAATTTGGATCAATAAGATGAAAATAATTTTGGGTGAATAGTATCTTTAGAGTTTTATTCACCACAGGTAAAAGTAAATAGGATAATTAAAGGTATAAATGATATTATAATTATCCTAAAACATCTCCTAATTCTATTGGATAAGTGTATTTCGACGAAAACCAACCTTCGGAGTAAAATATGATCCTTTTGTACACTTGTATTAGATTATGGAATTTATTATTATTTTATTTAAAGAAGAGTTAAAAGAGTTTAATTCAATTTTTAATAACTAAAAAATTTTAATGTGGGCTTATACATTAGATAAATTAGAATATAAATATTAATTAAAAATATAAAATTATTTTTTACATAATGGTATTTTATTTATAATTTTTTAAATAAATAAAATTTTTCATGACACAATGATGATGCAGTAATTACTTTATCAATGAACAATTAAAATAATGGAAGTTATAAATATAAAAATAAATGTAAATTGAGGCTTTTTAGGCCATCCACGAATTTTCTAGGATAATATGACATTTTACGGTCTATTAAATAATTTTTTTAATTAATAATTTTTTTATGACTTTCAAAATAACCAAATACTAAATAGTTTCAAAATTGGCACAAATGAGTTTTTAAAACAAATACTATATTATTAAATTATATAATATTCCTAAAAATATAAGGATAGTCCAAATGACTTATATAATGATATCTATCTCATTAATGAACAACATGGGCTTATTTTGGATTTTTATAGAATCTTTATTAACACTTTATTATAATAATACAAGTGGACATGGTAATAGTTATACTATTTATCTAAGAGTTAAATATAATAGATAAGTTTAATATGGTGAACTAAACATGTCTAAATCCTATGGGTTGAAGGGGTTTAGACCCATACCCACCATAGCTTCGAAATAAGTTAATTTGGTTCCATTAGAAACCAAAAATGTGTATATAATAAAATAATATTTCAATCTTTTACTAAAGTGACCCTCACCTATCTTATAAAAGGGTACTTCCCTTCTCTCAAAATCACACATCCAAAGCCATTTGGTTTAGCCAAAACCTGCCTAAATCTCGTCCAAAATTCCCTCACATAAAAATATCGACCTTCCCTTGATTAGAAAGACATCCTAAAGAGCCCTTTTTTTAAAATCAAAAGGAAACACCCAAAGAAGAGGTGATTATTTTATCATCTCTTTCAAAGTTCTTTTCTTCGTCCACTTTCTATTTATTTTTTATTTTCATAAAAATAATAATAAATACAATACATTCTAAATAATATTATGTTATTATAAATATGGTACAACCATACTCATTATTCTATCCATCCAATGAATGATAATGTCACCATGTGTGCATAAGTTCGACTTACCATTTCCACACCGTCATGTAATTTTTATTCAACACATTGTTATTGGGATTTATATAATGATGAGTAATATATAAATAAATAACGTAAATAACAGAACAATTTCTCTGTACAATTAATATATCATCCAATCATAAAATTTTAATTATTAAGAAAATGATATCGTCGCTCATGTGTGTGTACGGTTTACCATCCCCATGTTGTGAGGAGATTCATTTCTAGATTCACCATTCAACGATGATTATAAAAATATATATTAATAATAAGTATCTAATATATGAAATAGAAATTCTACTGGATATATATATATATATGTATGTATGTACTTACGTATATATTATTCACTATGTTCCATTCAATATGATTTGAAAATGAAAACAACGTTTATGCGTACGTACGGCCTACCACCTCCATAAAATGTATTTTCCATTTCATTTATCTATATATAATACATATTTATATTCTAAATATATATTATATATAAATCCTATTTTATATTCTGGAAGTATTTAAATAATGATATAAATGATATGATCGTCAATAACAAGTTGAAACACGTACGATAAAGAAAGCGATTATTACCCAAAATGTTAATTTAATATGGAAATCATTATTAAATGGGTAATATAAAGTAATAAATGAATCATGTATGATATACTAAATATAAATATGGATCTGTTATAATTTAATAACATACTATAGTCATTATACATGAGGTTAAATGTACCCTTGACCAACGTAAAGTGCAAAGTAAGGGTTAATTTATCAATCTCATTATTATCCTCCATTGTTTATATGTAATTATTTTCTAGGAAATATTTATTATCCAAGTCCATGTTTTATAAAAGACATTTAAAAATTATTCTTTTAATGTACTCTTTATCTAAAAAATCATTTTAAATTTTTTAAATATTTATTCTTTTAAATCATTCTATTTAATGTCCATGATTTCAAATTGGTTTTTTAGATTTATTTATATGGACATGATTGTTTTAAAATTTTATTTCTGTTCTAAAGTTTCATTGTTTTATGGGACACATTTTTTTAAAAAAAATCTTTTATATTACTTCCTTTATAAATGTGTAACTTTTAGATGGTTTCATAAAAAGGGATATTTCCCTCAAAATGTGTTACTGATCATTTTCAACAATGTCAACATCCTTTACTGGATATTATTCTTGATTACAGTTGATTTATTGTAATTTAATATTCTATATTTTTTTGAATTAGTTATGATATGTTTGAACGTGGATGTTATATTTTTATACCCTTCATGGTTTATGGTTGAAGTATTGACATTTCGTATGCAAGTTTTAATATGACTGTTCATGTTATGTTTCATTATTTTTGTATGAGCAATGCAGTGGACTTAGTAAGTGACATGTGGGGCCCACTATAGCACCTCGATGCATCGATATGTCTCATGAGACAAACTAGTGTCTTGTCACAAGTCGTTGAAAAAAAATTATTTGTAGTCTTGGAATGAGGCCTTGTATATGTGATAATGATGTCTGGCGTTAGACATTCCCTCATTATGAAATTAATTATTCTGTTTGATTATTTGACTAGTAGAATATCCATGTTCATGTTTATATGGAAATGTTTGATTTATTTACTCCATTTTATGTTCGTTTTTATGTTTAAAAGGATTTTGTTTTTATTACACATATTCCCTTAAAATTTTATAGCTTCTGTTAAATTATATACCATTACTAAGCATCTGAGCTCACCTCTTTCTTATGTTTTGTTTTCCCAGGATTACAATAAGTTTATTATGTTTGATATGTAGGGTAAAGGTATGGGAATAATGTCATTCTTAAGGGATTATTTATGTTGTGTTTTATATTTGACTGGGTAATATAACGTTCGTGTATGTAATCTATGTTCCAAGACTACTAAACTGATCCGTCCTTCAGGACTTGATTCATTGTAATCAAGCCATTATATTAAAATAATGCACCGGCTCTGGGATTCTTGTGTCGGGGCATTATAGTTGGTATGAGAGGATGTTTTGGATAGAAATTGGAAACTAGATTTATAAAAACATTAATTAGATAACCTTTCCATAAGATAAACTTTTAGGATTATTGTAGAATAACTTCATACAATTTTGGTAATATAGGTATTTTTTGTATTTTCTAGGAAATACATCTCTATCTGGATATGACTTGGTAGAGGAGGCTCCAGCATAGATGTACCTAGGATTCAAAACTCTGACATAGAGTGTCAGCTTTCCCCAGTGTATCCTGATACATGACAATGGACCTTATTTTACTCTTGGTTATGACACTCTCAGGGGATATACTTAGAATAATCCACATGTTCTTTACAAGCCATTAAGAATGATTTAGGAGGAAATAATTTCTCAAAGAAAACATTTTTTTATTATATATTATATGAATAATCTTTTAAATTTTCATTAGGTATTTTACATGTTTGGAATTATTCATTGTGATTCATATACTAACCTTGTGTATGATATTGTTTAGAAATGGTGCCCAGCAGTAGGAATGATAACTCCAACAATATGCATGATCCATATAGTAATAAGGATCACATCTTTCAAAGTATTAAGCCAACATTTAGAATGGAAATTATAACCCACATATTCTCATCATATAAAGAAATAGTATCATATGTTAATATGATATGTAAATAATTCTATGAGTCATATGGCCTTGAATTGAAGAAAGAGAAGAAAAAAATGGTAGAGACCAAGATGGATATAAAGAATAGTGGAAAGAAGGATTTTCCCATATATTATAACTTTGTAAGGAATAAACTTGGTAAATGATTGGAGGGAATTAGAGTTTTTTATATGTGTTGTGAAAATGGACACCATTTATCTGGTTGAAAGGGTACGAAAAAGGTTTCAAATGTAGAGTGCTTCAACTACAAGGTGTTGGGACACTACAGGGATCACTATCCAAATCATCATAGTATTCCCCAAATGACACTATTGGATAATAATAAAGTTATGATACTACCACAAATGAAGAAGAATGACTAGTGTTGTTATGTTGTTATTAATGAATTATTTAATTTTAGTGTTGTATCAACAGTGTATTCATTATATGAATTATGGAAATAAATAAAGATTTTAACACCATGCTATTCCATTAATGATTTTAGATTATATCATTCTAAGAAAAGTTACTCAATAGAAAGTTAAACATTTTTAAAAAATTCATGGTTGAGGGAAAGATAAACCTTAATGTGGTTCTGATACAAATTATTGATTTGGAATAAGATATAATTGATTTGGATGAATTATGTTCGATATTATTGACTACTTTGAAACTAATTAATTTTTTGTTTATCCCATTATTGTTGGAGTTCAAAACTTTTTTTGTTATAATTAGTATATCAAGTATTCTATAAGGAATAAGGGAGCATAAATTTAATCAATAAGGTATTAGGGTAATTCATGGTGTTACTATGTTTTAAAAGAATACATGATAAATGAATTCACATGTTATTATGTGAAAAAAAGATCTTCATTGTGTTTACCTTCATTATAAATTTTGGACTATGAGTCTGGAAAAAAGTATTTTCAACAAGTAAAAAGGATGGAATGGAATATGTTTTAAATTGGATAATATTATTAAGGTTAAATAATTTCACAAGTGTATTTTTTTATTGTTATAATAATGACAACACGTAGGTCGGGCGACAACCCGTCGCGTCCGGCAAGGCCGTGAGACTGGAACCCGCAACTAAATGGTTACAAGGATGGATCACCTTCCACTAGCCTAAGTGGTGTCCTTGTTTGTATAATGTATATTGTTTTTAAATATCCTGAAAAAATGAAGTATAAATTCATTATTTTTGGAACACTATATGATTGGGATAAATATAATATTTTTGAATTTTTTTCTTTTGAGTGAAAGATGAGTTTGTGGTAGGAATTAGTTGAAGGATGAAACTCTATTTGTCAAGTATATTAGTTTCTTATTATTCTATAAATAAATTAATTCTTAAACACTATGTAATGGATCTTAAAACCAAAAAAAAAATTAATTCTAATGCCTTATGATATGTTTAATTAAGGATATATTACATCATCAAAGATTGATGGCTTTGAGGGCCTCAATTTTTCACTTATTTGTAATTGATGACCTCAATCACTACCTATAAATATTATAATTATTCATTCAATTATGTGTCACTAATTTATAATAATTTTATCTGAATTTATATCATAATTTGATAGTTACTTTTTCATTTCCCTTTTCCTCTTATTAAGACAACATTTTATTAACCCAATTTCTGATATAGGTTTTCCACAAAGTATTTTTCTATTTTGAACCTTTTATTATTGAAGAACAATTTCAAATTACGAGTATGAAATTTATTTATGGAGGAGAGAATTTAACACCCCAATATTTCATAGTATGTTATCACTTCAAAGTAATTAAACAACTTGCGCTACACGCAACACTAAGTCCTAGCGCACCACGACTTAGCAAAATAGACGTTCAAAATGAATTTATGAATAGTTATAACTGAATAATAAATTTTATATAATCCATATAATTTTAACATCCATATTATTTGTTTCTTAGATATAATATAAACACGAATTCAATTTTTTAAATAAAGGAAGTATTTTTCAGAAAATGAAATTTTACACTCTTTTAATGGAGAATCTTTTTAAAATCCAGATTTTGAAACTCTTAAATATTAAATTTGACAAAATAAACATATTATTTAGAATTGGAACATAAAATTTTAGTTTCGATAAAATTTTTGGTGTTTTTCTGATAACTTTCATATTTTGCTGAATATTGAAAAATACTAAATTTTAATTGAAAACACAATTTTTAATCAAAATAATTTATAGTGTTAAATTAAGAATTTTTATTGTTTGGAAGTATAATTATATTATATTATTATCATATAATACAATTTAGGTCATTAATATTATTTTCACATTTAAATTTTACATCAACACATGTCAATCTTTTGGTAGTTTTCACTTTTTAAAAACACGCTTGTTTTTTTGACAATGGGACTTAATTTTAAATTAATTAATATTACTACTATGTTTTTAATTTGGTAAAATAGACTTAATTTTTGAATTTGTAATTTCAAAATTATTTTAGGGTGAATTTTTTGTATTTTTTCTAAAAACATTCGATTTTTTATGAATAGTGATGAAAAAACTATGTTATTGTTTAAAAAAGACATTTTAGTTAAATATTTATTTATTCAAATTTATTTTAAGTAAAACTAGATATATAATACATATATAAATTTAATTTAATTAATTGGTGTCATTTAATAATAAAATTAGACATATAAAATTTTATTGAACTTTTGGACATCTTTTACCTACTTTCTAAGCACATTTGAAAATTTTCATAAAATGTAATATTACTCCTCTGAATTGAATATAAAAAATATGAGGAACACGGTTGAAATCATTAAGTCAAATGTGGTTCAATAAGACAGAATTTTTTTTGGGGAATTGTAACTTTTGACTTTTATTGACCGTAGTTAAAAGTGAATAGGGTAATTAAATGAAAAAATGATATTATAATTATTGTAACACATTTTCTAATTCTATTGGATAATTTTATTTCTACCAAAACCAAACTTAAGAGTAAAATATGATCCTTTTGATACACTTTTATTATATTAGGACATTTATTACTATTTAATTTAAAGAAGAGTTAAAATTGTTATATTCAATGTTTAATAAGAAAACAACTTTTAATATAGGTTTATAAATAAGATAAATTTGACTATAAATATTCCATATAAAGAAAAAATAATTTCATACATAATTTTATTTTATTTTAAATATTTAGTCATTATATAATTAAATTTATATATGACACTATGATGATGTGGTAAGTACTTTATCAATGAATGATTAAATCAAATCGATATTATAAAAATAAAAATAAATATAAATTGAGACTTTTATGACATGAAATAATTTTATAGGTTAATATGTCATTTTATGGCTGATTAAATAAATTTTTTAAGTAATAAAGTTTTCATGAAATTCACAAAAACCAAATACTAAATGGTGTCAAAATTGACACAAATGAGTTTAAAAAAAATACTATTTTGTTAAATGATATAATATTCCTAAAAATATAAGGTTCAGAAAAAGTACTTGTATAATGATAAATATATCATTAATGAACCACTTTGGGTTCTATTTGATTTTTATACTATGTTTATTAACCATTTATTATAATAGTACAATAAGACGAGGAAAAAGTTAATCTATTTAACTAAGAGTTAAATCTAAAAGAAAAGGTTAATATAGTGACCTAAACATGTCTAAAACATATTGGTTGAGATGGTTTACACCAATCCCCACATTATCATAGAAATATATCAATTTTGATCCATTCTATTCCAAAAATGAGTTTATAATAAAATAATATTTCAATCTTTTCCTTAAGTGACCCTCACCTCCCTTATAAAAGGGTACATTTTATTATATCTAAATCACACCTCCAAATACATTTTTTTGGCCAAAACCTACCCAAATATCCTCCAAAATTCTCTCACTTCAACCTAGAGGCATTCCCATGAGCATAAAGTCATCCTAAAGAGCCATTTTGTTCAATAAAAAAGGAAACACCCAAAGAAGTGGTAATTATTTTATCACCTCTTTCAATGTTCCTTTCTTCTTCCATATTCTCTTTCATTGTTATTTCCATACCAAAATAATAACTCCCTTAATTTATAAATAATATGATATTATTATAAATATGGTACAACCATACTCATTATTCTATCCATCCTATGAATGATAATGTCACCATTTGTGCATATGTACTACTTACGGTCTTTACATCATGGTGTAATTTGTTGTTCAACACTATGTTATTTGGATGGATATAATGATGAAAAATATGTATATAAATAATGTAAATGACATGATAATTTATCTTCAAAATTAATATACTATCCAATTACACACCTTTTAATCATTACGGAAATGATATCTCCGCTCGTGTGTACGTACGACTTTCCATCTCCCCGACGTGATGAGATTCATTTCCAGGATCACCATTAAATGATGATTATAAAAATATATATTAATAATAATTATGTAATGTATAACATTATAATTATCCTTAGATATATATTTATATCTATGTGTGTGTGTACTTACACATATATTATGCACTTACTTCCGTTCAATACGATATGAAAACAAAAACAGCATTTATGCGTGCATACGTCCTAGAGTCTCCATAAACGGTGTTTTCCATTTCATATATATATTTATTATACATATTTATATTCTAAATATATATTATATATAAATCATTATTATATTACTTATCTTTTTTAATCAATATCTAAATAATACGATAAAGAATAACAAGCTAAAACATGTATGATAAAGAATGTGATTCTTACCCAAAATGTTAATTTATCATTAAAATAATTATTAAATGGGTAAAATATAATGTCAAAAATGAATCATGATTGAAATAATATATATTAATATGGTTTTGTTATAATTTAATAACATACAATGGTCATTATACAAGAGGATAAATTTACCCTCTACCAAAGGAAAGTGAAAGGTAAGGGTTAATTCCTTAATCTAATTATTATCAAATATTATTTATGTGTATGTATTTTCTGGGACATATTTATTATCCATATCCTTGTATAATAAAAGAAACATCAATGTGATTATTTTAATGTAATATTTAACCAAAACATCATTTTAAATGTTTTAAAAATATTAATTCTTCTAAATCTTTTTCATTAATGTCCATGTTTTCAAAATGGTTTTACAGATTTATATATATGAACATGATTGTTTAAAATATTTACTCCTTTTAATAGTTTCAATGTGGTATCGGACAATTTGATTAAAATATATCTTTTAAATAACTTCCCTTATAAATTTGTGACATTTAAAAGGTTTCACAAAAAGGGATATTTCTCTCAAAAACTTTTAGTGATCATTTTCAACTATGTCAGCATCCTTTAGTGGATAGTATTCTTGATTTATTTTGATTTATTATAACACAATAATCCATATTTTATTGAATGATTTACGATAGTAATGATCATGGATGAGATATTTTTATACCATTTATGGATTATTTTTGAGATATTGACATTTCGTGTGCTAGTTTTAATATGAATGTTTATATTATGTTTCAACATTTTCATATGAGGAATGAAGTGGACATAGTAAGTGATTGGTGGGGCCTGCTATAGCCCCTAGATTAATCAGAAGGTCTCATGAGAAAAAATATTGTCTTTTCACAAGGAAATTTGAAAAAATTTATTTTTAGTCTTGGCATGAGGTCTCAGCTATGTGTTAATGATGTTCAGTGTTAGGCATTCCCCCATTGTAAAATTAATTATTTCATGTTTTTATTCAATGAGTTCAATTTCCATGTGCATGACTACAATATAATTTTTGATTTATTTTCTCTATATTATATTCATGTTTATTTTTAAAAGGATTTTGTTTTTATTACACATCTTTCCTTAAAAGTTTATTACTTCCTCTAAATAATTTACCCTTACTGAGCATCTAAGATCCCTCATTTCGTATGTTTTGTATTCCAATGATTCCAAGATGTGTATTCGATTTGATATGTAGGGTTAAGATAGGGGAATAATAGCGTTCTCGATGGATTATTTATGTTGTGTTTTATGTATGAATGTGTAATGTAACGTTCATGTGTATAATATATTTTCTAATACTAATAAACAGATCGGACTTTTGAGACATGATTCCTTGTAATCATTACAATGTATTAAAATAATGCACCGTCTCCGGGCATAAGGGGTTAGGGTGTTGCATATATGCAACCCATGCATTCCATTTACTCTATATAATAATACTGAATTTCTTTAATAACTTAAACAGATCATTAATAAATTGTATCAAGGGGTAATTGATTTATTTTGATATTAAAAAATTGATAAATCACATTTAAATGATAATGATAATGGTTATGTACAATGTTTTTTCACCAAGCATGGTCACCTATGTGCATGAATAAGGGATTAGAAATAATGAAGAGAACATAATGAGACTATGCAAGTTCTATATTTCGTAAAATATTATCGAAGAAGCTTTCTACACCACTTTCACAAATTATTTGAGTTTTGGACTTAATTAGAAGGAAGAATTATCAAAAGAATAGTTCCATTGAGGTACCTGATTAGATATATTTTATTAGATATATTTGAACAATACCAGCTTACTAGAAAGGAACATGACCATATACTTGAGAAAGAGTGATCTAGAAATCTCTTCAAATAAGATCAACAAGTCAAACTACAGTGTATAGATCCTTTACGAAAGGAGGACATCCCTTAGTTGAAGATGGGATAAATTGAAGCCTCTTGTGTGATTCAAAATTAGAATTATCTAATATAAATTTTAGAGGAATTCAGTGTTGATTATGATAACACTATGAGATTCAATATACTAAAATTCCAATAATGATTCATTATTGTTATGTGATGATAATTTATCTTCCATTTTAATTGATATAAGATGATGGTTTATAATCCATATTGGTTAGAATTACCAAGAAGATAAGGAGTAGGTACTTATACCGAACATTTAAAATCCCTTTCTTCCATGTCCTCCATTGAAAACATTATTCGAGGAAATTCTAGAAGAAAAAAATAATATTACATGAAGTATTTAAGTATCCATATATTTTTAGTTGAAAATAAATAATTTGTAAAAGGAAATGAAGCATTGATTCATCCCTTCCCCCTTTCAATGATCTCGCACTGATTTGGGAACTTCAAGGTCTCACAAAATTTTTAATAATGTTATGTACTAATAAATCTATTTTAATTATTGTTAAAATCGAAATAAAAACCATGTTAACATTGTGATAAATCCTTAATGTATTTAATGTCCTCACAGGTATAGATTCACTTAAGTTTCATATATTTTTTGCACAACATTACTATCATAAAATTTGTAATATTTTTTGGAATTCCCTAAACCCAATCATCTTACCACCAAAGGGAGGTGAAAAAAGTTTCCAAAAAAATATATATTGATGTCAATTATTCAATGAAATCTTATCTTCCAAGTCATCAAAAAAAATATAGCCTTACTGACAAATGATATTCTCACTCAACTACTATAGTATAGATTGGGAAGGGGGTATTTAGATTCTAATGATGTCTTTGAGTATTGAAGTACATTATGTAAAGTTAATCATATATTTGGAATATAAATTATCCACGAATCTCATGTTATCATCCTTACCAATAATTATATCTTTATTCATCATACTTTAATGGAATAGTGTGGAGAAAATTCTTATAAATCCTTTTTTGTATACTTCACTAGGAAGTAAGTTTTGGTAAAAAAATATTTCCTTATTTCTTTATGGTAAAACAATGAAAGGAAATGTTGAAAAACCCATGGATTTTACATAAAATGGTGTCCTAAAAATATATTTATGTAATATCCCATTTATTAAATCAGTTATGGAACCTTAATTTCCAATATAAATCGTTTATTTGGACCTAATATAGATTAATTATGAGTTAGAAAAGGTTCTGAGGGTGTTTGGGGCATGTTTGGAGCAAGGAACCCCACTTTTTGGGGAAAATAGGACAAGCTTCATGGTTTGCGCAAAGTTATTGCACAGTTTTCTTAACTATGTGGATTGTGTTTTTCTATATAGTGGAAGCATAAATGGTTGGATCATATCCATGAAGCCAAACCATGCGAAGACAAATTTTTCTTAGGTTCGGGTAGAACCATCTCACACGATTTGCACAGGGGTTGAAAAAACATGAAAACAAACCGTGTGGAGTCTAAAAACTTGTGTAAAATGTGAAAACACCCTTAATTATCTATTAACCCTTCCCATTCCTCCCTAATCTGAGTTTATGAGGTATTGACCTAATTCTCTCAAATTTTGGGGGTTTTGAGGATCAAATCTTGGAGTCAATATATCTTCTTCATCAAGCTTCATATCGAGCTTTTGTTCGTCATGTTTGATGTGCCACGATAAGTACTTGAGTTAACATTATCCGTTCTTCTTAACTTTTTATCTCGACCTATATATATTTATGTGAGTGTTTTTCACCTTTTACTAGATCTACTCTGATCCGAGGTAAATCAAGTGATGATTCTAGTGGAGAAGGATCGTACAACCCTACGGTGGGTGATCTATAACTCATCCCTAATGTTCTTTGTTTTTCATAATTTTAATGTTGGGCCAGCCGGTTTC
This sequence comes from Viscum album, assembly GCA_963277665.1. Classification (NCBI taxonomy): domain Eukaryota; kingdom Viridiplantae; phylum Streptophyta; class Magnoliopsida; order Santalales; family Viscaceae; genus Viscum; species Viscum album. The sequence goes on from OY728137.1 coordinate 1,422,405,720, forward strand.
ATTGGAAACAGTATCTCAAATTAACAATCCATGATTATACTCATTAGAATCATATAGTTATGCTATTTTCAAATATGTGATTAGTTTTTAGGGGGTTTACCCACTACTCAATCCACCTCATTTTAATAGTTAATCCATAATTGTGTTATGTTAGTGTTTCAGAACGTTTGAGGCATCGTTTGGGTGTGCATTTACATTACCATTCTAAAGGTGAGACTCTTAATAATAAATGGCTTGTTCTTATAGATAATTTCATAATGGCATGCACCATGTATTCTCATCACTTGAACCGCCTAAGGTAATTTCTTCCAAATCATTATTAAATGTGAAATGTGAGATTTAAAATGGAAATTATATTAAGTATATAAATTTACCTTATTTAAAGAGATTTCATAAAGTTTATATGTTTGTATCTCCCCTTTCTGTGTTGATGGATTGTAGCAAAGTGAACGTCAATAATTTTAGATGCCTTAATGACTAACTAATACTTGATTAAAGGGTTACCACAATACCTAGCTTATACACAGTATTAGAAGAAAAGGCTTTAACCAATGGTTTCAACTCTACATGACATATCCACAAAAATGGAAGGAAAGGCATGAACCAAATGAATTATTAAATTATTACAATATCATATACGAATGAATTGACTTGATCTTTCCTTAGATTCTGAGGGGAGAATATGTTGGGTCTCAGGAACCCCTTTACAATTTAAGGATACAATTTCTTTAGGTTGATACCCACCTAGATTCTGGTTCTTTCCTATTCCATGGATTCCTGGTATACTACCATTGGAACCCTTTCAGTATTACAGGATACCTCAGATACACTCCATGGATCCAGTACTAACTAGTAGGTTCCATGGTTAAAGCCTATAGGGGCTTCTCTTCGCTTATACCAATTTTACCTTGGTCGATCACCTTGGATTTGGTAGGAACCTTATTGTGTAATGTCTTGGATTACACTCCTTGGATTACACTCTCACCCCATACCTTTAATTAGATACTAATTAGTTAACTTTATGTGACTTTTCCTTACCTTAGTTTTTACCTTAGAACTCCCTAACTGGATATCATTGTCTAGTTGCCTTGTTACATATTGGGACCTTCACTACATATACTATCATGAGGAGATTTCAGTGTTGGTTGTGCCTCATCTGACTTAATACCATTAAATGGTAATTGATTAATTAATGAAATCGTTATATTTTCAGACACCAACCGAGGGATGAAGCAGTTACTTGGGTATTTAGTTATTTTGTAATCATTGTTTTACTTTAGATATATTTCTACACACACCTATATTACATTACATGGGCTAGGTGTTATAGACATCGTTGGTTGCTTTCCACTGAGATTTATCTCACACCCTCTCTCAGCTTCATTTGGTACCCAAAGTATATTACATGGTTGCAGATATTAACAATGAGAATCATGCATCTTCAAATACTCGATTATATGCCGATGGGATGGAGCTTGATAGCAGATGACCAAGTAGGATCACAGGATGTTTGGAGTATATATTGTTTTCTTTTACAATGTGGAACTTTTTATGCTTATAGTATTGTATCCCTGCTTTCCAATTTTCATGTGACGTGACATTACATCATTACTATTCCAGTTGATATAGTCAAATTTATCCTTTTTTATCTATTGCATCAGTTTTATTACACTATTTTTTCATATTGATTCTACTATTTTAATAGATTGTTTCCATTGTATACTATTCATTTATATATCTTCCTCTATTCTACACTCTACAAATGAGTTCATAGGATTCCCATGAACCCACCCTAGGCCATCCCTTCTAGTCAGCAGCCTTGATGTTCGGGAAGAAGCAGATGAAGCCCTGTAGCCCATTGGGCTCGGGGCACCGCTAAGTGCAATATGAGTCCATGTTGTCACAAAGTGGTATTAGATGTCGTATCATTTCTTAACATACTATTTAAAGACAATATATTGGAGAATAGGAACACTTGGGACTTCGTCACTAAGCAGGCTTAGGTGTCACGAACCCATGTTTGGGGTAAAAAACAAGTTACCCATAATGCAATTGTTTGTCTATTTTTCCAATTCTTGTTGATATTATTTCACCATTTGCTGACTCACATGTTTAGTGTTGTTGTTGATTATTACTCAGTTTGAGAATTTATTTCATCCTAATCAAACGATGCGAGGGAAAGAAGTATTACTACATAAACCATTATAGGAACCTATAATTCACATGTCTTGAATATTTCCATGCCATATATGTACATTTCACTACTTTTCATTGCTTGATATGACTGTTATTGTTGAGTGATGTTGCGATAGTTTCTTGTAAACTTATTATATTTCCATTTATTGAGTGATTTCTTGTCTCAATTCATGAGGTGTTTGGGCCCTCATGGGTTGGACTGAATAATTAACTAAGTCAAGACATTATTCTACAAGTATACAGGTGTTGTTTTTCTGATAGGTGTATGGTCACTAATTCATTTGAAGTTACTATCCATTATAAATTGAACTCTAAAATAAAAAAAATTGAAAAAATTGATGCATTTCTTAATCCCGCCTTGTCATGATTAGGAAAGGGAAATGAAGAAAACCTATGAATAAACAGCAAAAACACAAAAAACATGTACTTGAGCACATACCAAAACATAGACATCTATGTAAGTAGTTTGTGTAGTATTCCTTGGGTAGTGAGTTTTACTTATGTCCTGTTTGTACTAGTGTTTATATCTATTAATCCTATGCTTGTTCTATGATGTGCTCTTGGAATTTTAAGACAAATTCCCTCACGTATTCCTCGTATCATTCTCTAGGAGTATGGTGACGACCATACTCCAGACATGGTGGGCCATGTGCCTCCAGTCTTACTTCCAATAGTTCCACTTGAGGCACTGTCAGATGTACCTAATCCGGGAACTGATTCTCATGTATGTGATAGTTTCTTATTTACGATGTTGTCCATGATTGGTGCTCAATGGGTTACACCTATGATGGTTGATTTGACCTGCGATGTCCAACATCAACATCCTCCTACTTTTTTAGGGGACGGTTTATCATAGGCTGGTGAGTCATATCTAGAGGCCATGCTATCAATCTTTGACCATCTAGAAACAACTCTAAATCAGAGAGTCAATCTTGCCACATACATGGTACAGGACTCGGCCAAGCTTTAGTAGGATGTCATTACCGATGCTGACGTCATTAGGGAATGTTATTGGTTGACTTCCAGACTGCCTTCTATGATCATTTCATTCCCCAGTCATTGAGAACTGATAGGGCTAGATATTTCATGCATCTCGAGTAGTGTTCTATGTCAGTTGTGGATTATTCATAACATTTCACTAATTTACAATGCTTTTCACCACTTCTAGCTGGTGATGATATTTCAGATGATATACATTTGAGGATGGGATTTAGTACACCCTCCAAACATAGTTTAATACCTTTCACCTTCATACCATAATTGCAATGGTTTATCAGGCCCTTATCACTGAGTGTAACCTGAGGGATAGATCGAGTACTGGGTTTAAAGGATCAGTGTCGTGACAGGCCAGTACTTCTTCCAGTGGAAGTAAATGTTCCCTTGAGGATTATCACCAGGAAAATGGAAGCCAGAGTATCTATATTGATATATTTTTAGTGTGTCAATAGTGTAGAAATTAGATTTTTAAGAATCCTTAGTGTGATAGAGACCTTATAGATTGATTGTATTTTGGTCGTATGGCTCATCATTAGCACTTCTGTAGAACCTTCCCACCAAATTCGAGTGGAAAAGGATTAAATTCTGCTCCACCTTCAGGTGTGAGTTCATTTGTGCCTCCTCAAGTGGGATGTTGGAGTAGCACCGATAGGTCTAGTCATGTAGGATAGTTGTTGTAACATGATCCCTAATCACCAACAGTTCCAGTATAGCAGTCATGATTTAGGTAGTCTATCTATTGCACAAGGCCATGGATCCAGTCAGTTGAATGCCTTAAAGTAGATACATGAGGATCAGGTTGTGGGACCTTCTACAGTACAAGGTACTATACTAGTAGCCTCTAATATTTTTTCTTCTTTGTTTGATAAAGGTGCTTCAAACTCTTTTATTTCTGTATCTTTTGTCGAAATGTCTCGGACTAGAGATACAATATCACTATGGTTTAATAACCCTAGATACACCATGGGGAATATAGACGAAGGGAATACGACAATGCAGGGAAAGTCCACTTGAGGTTGGTAGTTACCCTTACTTATGGAATCTCATTGTTCTTGAGATGAAGGGATTTGATGTCATTCCCAAGATGGAATGGTTAGTCCAATATCATGCCTTTGTAAACTATTATCGCCGCATGGTTTGTTTTACCTCACCAGATGGAAGAAGTTATCTTTTGACAGGTGAGTGGGATTTCCATGATGGGAGAGCCAGACCAATGCATCCTGGGAAAGGTGAATTGATCGCTAATATTGAAAATGTTTTCATATAGGATCAGGGTTTTCTTCACACTAATTTCCAACTAGTATTTGATCATTTTCGTGAATTCTTTTTAGAAGACTTTTATGGATTCTCTCTTAATAGAGAGGAAGAGTTTACAATTGATCATGTTCCGAGAGCATCTTCAGTGTCCATTCCTCCTTATAAGATGGAACCTAATGAGTTTTAGGAGCTCAAGCGATAGATATCGGACTTAGAGGAAAAAAGATTTATACCACCCAGTTCATTCTCTTGGGGTTCACCCATGCTTTCTCTAAGGAGGATGGAACTCTACATTTATGTGTGGATTACAAAATGTTAAACCATCTAACTATCAAGAACCAGTATCCACTTCCTCCAATAGATGTTCTCTTTGACTAGCTCTAAAGAGCAAAGGTGTTCACCAAGATCGACCTGAAATCGGGTTATCATCAAGTGTGAGTCAGACCATCAGGCATACCTCGTACAACTTTCCATAGTAGGTATGGTCTGTATTAGTATCTTGTTATTCGTTTGGTCTTACAAACACGCCTGCCATTTTTATGGTTTTGAGGAATAGGGATTTCCATCACTACTTGGACTCTTTTTGTCAGGGTCTTTGAGTATTAAATCTTGGTGTATTCGTGCACTCATAATTACCATGCCAAACATATTTATATTGTTCTGAGTGCACTGAGTGAGCATCATCTTATTTTCATTCTTGCAAAATTTGACTTCTGGATCGATAGTGTCTACATTGTGTGTCATATTATTTCAGAATCAAGAGTATCTATTGAACCTAATGAGGTTAGTGCAGTTGTCTCCTGGGAGAGGCCTAAGAATGTGTTTGATATCAAGAGTTTTCTAGAGATAGATTTATATTACAATAATTTCATAAAAGACTTTTACATACTGTTATAACCTCTTACTGGGATTAAAAATAATGTTTTTATGTTCTTGTGGTTAGACGAATGCGAGAAATCCTTTCCGGAGCATAAAGGGATGCTTGTCTCAGCACCTATTCTGATTCTTCTAGAACCCGGTAAAGGTTATATCATCATCTGTGATTCATCATGCACTGGACTTATATAATTATTGTCATGGGAAGACAAAGTCATTGTGTATGGAACTTTTTAGTTGAGTCCTCACAGGAGAAATTAACTAACACACGACCTCGAGCAGTAGTTGTCCATGCCTTAAGTAGATGAAGACACTATCTGTTGGGTGAGGTCTTTGTGTTGTATACAGAACACAAGAGCCTCAATTATACCTTTTCTCAGCGTGACATGAACCTCAGGCAGTGAAGATGGGTCGATAATCAACAATCGTTTGATTTTGAGCTTTCCTATAATCCAGGAATATACTATGTGGTTGCAGATGCATTGAGTCGGAAAACTCAAACGCAGGCCAAATAGGAAGCCAGTGATGAATAGAAGTTAATGGACATCTTTTCAGAACTTCATCTGGAGTTTCACGATATTCATGGGAAGTATTACTTCTCTACATTAAAATTTACATATTCCCTCTTTGAGAATGAGAAGACTAGGCAATTTTCAGATCCTGAAGGTTTGGTTATGCATGAGAGTATGTTAGGAGATAACCTTACTCCAGATTGGTCGATGGACAGAGATGAAATCTGATGTCTATGTGGAGCGGTAAGGGTTCCCATAGAATTTATGTAGGAGTTTATTAAAGAGTCCCACACTTCCTAGTGGGAATTTCATCTAGTATTCTCGAATATTTATCATGATATGTGATGCCAGTATTGGTGGACTAGGATGAAACATAAAATTGCAGGCAACATCACTAGGTGTTCCACCTATCAGCCGGTGAAGGCAGAGCACCAGAGACCATCAAGATTGTTACAGCCTCTCCTAGTCCCAGAATGGAAATTCAATGATGTTCTATGGATTTTTTAGTTGGATTACCAAGGTTTCTGAGGGGTAGCGATGATGGCTAGGTAGTCATTTACCGACTAATGAAATCGTCCCTCTTCATTCCTATTTGGGAGACTTTATCAGTTGATGAGCTGGGATGACTGTATGTTCGTGAGATCATACAGCTACACAAGGTTTTATGTACTATCATCTCAAGCAATGATTATTGTTTCAAATCACAATTCTGATAGGGTTTACAAATAGCTATGGGAACTCATGTGCTTCTAAGAACAACTTTTCACCCAAAGACCGATGGAAAATCAGAACGGATAGTACATGTTTTGGAGGATACACTTCAAGAATGTGTCTATGATTTTAGGGGTTCTTGGGAGAATCATATTCTTCTTTTCGAGTTCAAATTTAATAAAAATTTGAAGTTATGATTCAGATGACTCCTTTGGAGTGATTATTTGGTAGGCCATGTCGTTCACACATGTGCTGGCTAGAGGCATGTGAGGCAGCACTACTTGGTCCCCGTATCGTTCAGGAGACATTAGAATAGATACAGCTGATTAGAAATAATATGACTACTGCTCAGTCTATACATAAATATTATGTCCATCTTCATTGATAGCCTTCTGATCTCAAGGTCGGGGATCATGTTTTTCTTCAGGTATCACCCAAGCTTGGACATAGACAGTTACGAAAGCAGGGAAAGCTGTCGCCTCTTTACATCATTCTGTTTGAAAATCTAGAGAGAGTCATGCGTCTAGACTATCTGTTGCTACTACCTCAGAGGTACCATGCCATGCACGATGCCTTTCAAGTCTCATAGCTTCGCCAATATAATCATGACCCATCTCCTACCTTTAATCTTGATGAATTTGAGTTAGATGATGATTACACATTTGATAAGAATCCAGTACACATCGTTCACTGAAGCACAAAGGATCTCCAAGGTATGTATTTCCCTCTCGTATGGGTGTTATGTAAGTACGACCATGTACGGGATGAGACATGGGAGGGGTAAGGTGATGTACATTATCAGTGTCCAGAGTTGTTCTTAGACATTGTTTCATTACACTTGGAAGGAGATCTCATGGGATAATTCTTTTATGGGGGAAGACTATAAGAACCAGGTTTTCTAATCCGGTATGGATCCTAAAATTTCAGTATAAATCTTTTCTTTGGACCTAATATGGATACCTAAAGAGTTAGAAGAGGTTATGAGGTTTTTTGGGGACTTTTTGGAGCCCAGTACACCTCTTTTTAGGGAAAATAGGCCAATTTGCACTTTTTGCGCACAGTTGGTGCACGGTTTTCCCAACCGTGCAGATTTTGTTTTTCTAGATAGTGGAACCTTACATGGCTTGTGCACAGTCATGTAGCCAAATCTTGTGAACACCCATTTTTCCAAGGTTTGGGTTGAACCATCTCACACAGTTTATACAAGGATTGGACAAACTATGCGGACAAACCACTTATAGCCTATGAATATGTGTAAAGTGACCGAAACACCCTTAATGATATATTAATCATTCCCATTAATACCTAATCCAATTTCATGTGAAATTGACCTAATTTTATCTCAATTTTGGGGTTTTTGAAGATCAATGTTTTGAGCCAAGATATCTTTATCTTATGGATTCCGATCGAGCTTCTGTTCGTCACGTTGGATGAACAAGGTAAGTACTCGAGTTCCCTTTAGTTATTCATCTTCAATTTTTCTCTCGACCTAGATATAGTTGTGTGATAATTTTTCACCTTTTCATAGATCTACTTTAATCCAAGGCATATCATGGAACGATACCGTTGGAGTAGGATCATACATCCCTAAGGTGGATGGTCTATAACTCGTCCACAGGGTTCATTGTTTTTGGAATGATCATGTGGGGACCACCAGTTTCGTTGGAAGCCATTTCATAAATTAACATGCCATGATTATACTCATTAGAAATGTATGGTTATGGTATTTCCAAATATTTTATTAGTTGTTAGTGGTTTCACCCACAACTCAATCTGCCTCATGTTAAAGGCTATGCCATAATTGGGTTGTTTTATTATTTCGTCACATTTGAGCCACTGTTTGGGTCTGCTATTTCTTGACCATTCTAATGGTGAGACCCTTTATAATAAAAAGGCTTGTTGTTATTGATAATTGAATAATGTCATTTACCATGTATGCTCACCACTTGACCTGCCTAAGGTAACTACTTCCAGAAGTTTATTTAAAGTAAAATGTGAAATGTAAAATGGTTAGTATAATAAGTATATTACATGAAGTTATTTAAAGAGATTTAATAAATTTTATTTGTCTGTAGCACCCATTTATATGTTTATGAAAGGTAGTGGAGTGAACCTTTAATCTTGAAGATGCTTTTACTACTAACTAAGACTTGTTAAAATGGTTCCAACACTACTTGGCCTATCCTCGCAAATGGAAGACAAGGCTCAGATAAATGGTTTCAATACTACATGACTTATCCACACTAATGGAAGGAAATACATGAACCAAATAAATTATATCATGAATAAAATATCAAATAGGAATAGACAAACATGATCTCTCTTTGGATTTTGAGAGAACCATACCTTGGGTCTTAGGAATCCCATTCTGATTCATGGATATAGTTTTCGTAGGATGATACCCTCCTAGATTTCAGTTCTTGTATATTCCTTGGATGCCCAGTATTCTACCAGTGGTCCCCTTTCCTTATTACAGGATACCTTGGATACACTCCTTGGATCCAACATTGACTAGTATGTGCCATGGTTAAGGCCCATAGGGCCCTATCTTTGTTTATCCCAATTTTACCATGGTCGGTCACCTTGGAATCAGTAGCTTATTACGTGTAGAATACCATAGATTACGCTCCATGGATTAAACTCTTACCCCTTATCTAGACTCAGATACTACTAAGTTATCTTTTCATTATATTACATTACCTTGGTTTTTACCATGGAACTCCCTCACTGGATATCATTGTCTGGTTGCCTTGTTAAATCATGGACCCTTCACTACTTATACTATCACGAGGCGATGTCGATGTTGAATATGCATCACATGACATATTATCATTAAATGGTAATTTATTATTTAATAAACAGGTTACATGTTCAGACACCAACCGATGGATGATGCAGGTACTTGGGTATTTAGTTATTTTATACATCTTACTTTGCATTCCATATACGTCTCCAAACTATGGTATTCTATTACATGGGAACGACGTTATAAACATTGATCGTAGTGGCCCAATGAGTTTTTTTCTCAAAACCTCTCTTGGTTCCATTTGGTACTCAGAGTAGATTATATGGGTTAAGGTATTAACAAAGGGAAGCATCTAACTTCCAATACTTGATTTTGTGTCGATAGGATGGAGCTTGATTGCAGATGACCGAGTAGGATCTTGGGATGCTTAGGGTAAATGTTGTTTTATTTTACCTTTTGGAACATGTTACACTTATTGTATTGTATCCTTGATTTCCCATCTTCTAGTGACATGAAATTACATCATAAATGTTATAATTGATATAGTTATTATTATTTTTGTTTATCTATTACATCAGTTTTATTCCTCTATTTATTCATATTGCTTTTGCTATTTACCTATATTTTTTCAATAATATACTATTCATTAATATATCTTTCGTTGTGATACACTCTGCTAATGAGGGAATTGTCTTCCCACAGACACACTCTAGGCCCTAACTGCTATTTGGAATCCTCTAGCATTCAAGAAGATGTGCTTGTGGCCATGTGGAACCCCAGGATTGGGGAACCATTAAGTGGCATCTCAGTCCGGGTTGTCAAAAATTAAATTTGGAAAAGGATTTAGAGTGAGGTAAATGAACCAATGAATATTTACTACTCACATGGAAGAAAATAGTTAGTAGAATAATTGAATTAAATTAATGTAATAGTAGTTATAAAAATCTAGAACATTAATCATTGAATATAATATTTTCATGGGACTTATTGGTCATTAAATACAATATGTTGTACATATATTATAATTAATTAATTAATAATGTTCAAAAATATTATAAGAAGTATGTTTAATTATCCCAGAGGTTGAGAAAGGATGATTCTTATTTTAGTAGTGAGAAAATAGAACTTTTAAATTTCCAGAATGGAATGATTCAAGATTGTAATGAGAACTTCCAAAACTTTTATCTTAGTGTCACTCTAGACACAATGAGATGGTATTTCCCATTAGTAATAAATTTATTTAAGGTGATTCATACTAAACTACTGGTTTAGTAACAATTGAATTATATATATCCATTGCAATTAATGATGAATATAAAATATAAGACATTTTACATATTGTGTAAATATATTTATTTTTCAAATAAAACTAAAAATAATTGAAATTTATAAACCCAAAATAGTGTTTTATTCTTTGTTGATCTAAGATAATAGGTATACTAAAAAACTACTAATTGTATTTTCGATAATAAAACCATTACGAAGAATGGTTTGCCAAAAATATCATAAATTTAGTTCAATAAAGAAACTTGAACTATTTTATATATAGTGGTAAATTCATATAATACATGATATTACTTTAAAATATATAAATATAAGGTGAGGAAATGATAGATGATATTTTTTTGGCTTATCGAAGAACATATTATCCAAGTTATCTTTGATAATAAATGTAGAGGCATCCCCAAACTAAAATTTCCTTATATAATTTTTTTTTGATGGTAGGAAATATAATATAAATGATGAGCCTTATATATATTACAAATCTTCAATAATGTATCCCAATACATGTTTCTCTAATAGCATCACAAAAAATAACTATAGGAAAACTATATTAAATAATGGAGGTCATATCCAACACAATATGATAAAGATATAGTAGGAAATAACCAAAATTGTTTTTGAAAATCACTTGTTAAAACTTGTTTTTATCTAAAACATAACATCTAACACTTAGTGCATCTCATTTAATAATCCTATATCCATTAAGGATATTAAATTTATTCAAGAGTGATTGTGTTTCCATAAAGTAAACATATCTTATTAAGGATAGTGGGACGATACATATCTTTTATGGGTTATGGAGCTATATACACATCAGTTTCTATATGAATTTTGAACTATACTATGATTAGTTGTAGGAGTAGATCAAGAGGCACATAAATTGTAGAAATCCATAACTAAAATGTTGTTTATGTTCCATGTGATAGATGATATATATATATATATAAATGTTTCATAATAAGGATTTCTACAATGAAGTAGTAAATAGAAGCCTAATAATGATGAAATGTATATATCAATTCAATTTATATATTATATGAATCAGGAATTTGGGAATAAATAATTTGGATGTCACTAAGACAAGAAGCCACTGCTGAGTAATCAAGAATATTGAAATCAGAGCTCACACTTTATCTTTCCCTCTCTTTATCTATGGCTCCCTAAATATGAATGGAGTTCCAAACCCCCCACCGTACACTAGTAGAGGGGGGATGTGCCTTTATATTTTACAGGATGTACCAATGAATTCATTCTGACCATTTTAAAACCATGTTTCCCTTATGAATTTTTCAGTTATATCAATATTTCTGATGGTTTCATCACTTTTTTAATTCACACTACTACACTCATTCTCAAAAGTGGATTTCATTGATGAATTATATCTTCTAAATCTAACACTATTTTCTCATTTCTGGAATCATCAGCCTTCAGTGGATTCTATTGATAAGTTCTTCTATAGAACCTGGGGGTTACCAGATTTTTTGATTGTTGGCCATCATGAAAAACATCATATGAGGAATCATTTATTTATGATGGCATGTTTGACTATCACATGGTCTAGAACACCAAAAAAATTAAATGGGTAAATATTCTACCTCTATATATGGTATTGTGACTTTCATAATAATAGTTATCCACCAACGATATTATTTTGGATACGCTTTCCTAAAATTTCATTTCATTTTAAAAATCCATCTATTATACGTATGCTTGAAAAAAAATTTCTTTTAATTGTGTTATGATAGTTTTATAGATTCATTTTTTCATATAATTTATATATGTATACATGTGAAAGTGTATCTTTCAAATCATTCATTGGAGTGGGTATTGATTTATGAAAGAGATTAATTATGGTTTTAACAAATCGTGGTCTTTGAGAACTAGACTCATTTTTTCTCATCGTGTTATTGTCTTGTAATTTTTTATTCTACATGACATCGTGAAGGTAGGAATTGGGTGAGTAAACCTCTATTATGATAGGCATTAGTGATAGATCTTATAACTAGACTTTTGGTTGATATATAGGTTATTAATGTGGAAGATGTTAACAATATCATTCAGAAATAGGCAATCCCTTGTAATACTGATCCGTAGATGACTAACATCATCAACCATTTATGGCATGATCTGGATTATCCCTTTCTGATAGTCCATGTTCAGGCTAATTTAAGAGGGAATGAGGGGACACATAAAACTTATTCTTTGGATCCATTAAAAAATTTACTGAAATCTCCCATATATTTCATGCAATATTGACCTAGTAGAAAACTAGCTCATGGGGTGGTGCTTTAGAAGGCAATGAAGGGATTTCTAATAAGATGAATTGACTTGTTAAATTTAAGGCTGGTACCTCTAGTTGAATAGGGGGCTAGGTGAATTCAGATAACAAGGCATGTCCTAGACAAGACATGCCAACTATTTAACATTGAAACCATTTTAATGATTTGGGAATTGATGAGAAGATTCCATAAAAGTGTGTTTTAGTACATGCAGATAAATCCACCGAGGGAAATGGATCCTCTGGTGAACATTTAGGGGGAGGAGTTATATAGTCACTTCACATATGTCAGTGCAATGGGAAAAAATTTTAAGGATATTCACTACATGTGATGGAAAAATGGATAGAATGGAAATCAAGATTCAGGTAGATTCATTGTACTCAAAGGGAAGAAGACCACATAGAGTAACGACTGTTCTCATTTACCTAATGTGATTGAAATAATTTCTCTAAAAAAATACCAATGGAGTTATATTGTGTGATCTTTATAAAGGTTTAGGAGAGGGAGGAAAAGAATGAGCCTTTAGTATGGATAAAAAAACTGTTTTTTGTGATTATAGAGATCAAGAGAATGATGGTTGTTTGATGAAAGCACAAAATCTATTGTAGGGAGGTTCTAAAGAAGTGTATATTTTCACCAGTGAGGTCATTTCAGTTATAGTCAACAATAATAAGGGTGATAAGGATGAATACAATGGGAGGGAGGTGTGGAGGACAAAAAAATAATTTTCTTTGCATATTACGCATTATAAATAACACATTTTGGGGGAGACATTCTTTATTAATGCCTCATAAGTGGAGGTTGACAAGATTTCCAGAATGATGATTTAGGTTTACACTGATAGTGAGAAATGTGTATTTATAAACAAGAAGTACAATATTGTAAGAATAGGTTTTAGTGATGAGAAGATAAACTGGGAGGAGAACATTTATAATTAGTACAAGATGGCCGACCATTTATAAGAATTCATCAAGGAGGTTCCAGGTTCAAGGAAAACTACTTTCCATTGGAAATTATATGAAGAACATGATTACAATAATCTTATGATTTGTAATGAGTTTTTGACATCTTATGGTGTATTATGTTTGTAATTGAACGTTTGTAGTTTCTCCATTTATTTATAAAAGTGTTTTGAAAAAAAAGTTAATTTTAGACAATATGGTGAGTAAAAAAGATAATCTAGATAGGGATTCTAAAATTAAATAATAATAATAGACCATGATTGATTATTGAAATGAAAAGTATATCAACAACAATATTCAGAAATCATCATGTATAAAATACATATGAATTATATATATTAATTAACTTTTATATGATCAGGATATTAGGCTACTTATTATCTTGGAAACCTCATTTGGAAGAAATCGTATGGAAGATATATATATGATTTGACCAATAAGAATGCCCTATAGTATATTTCTATATGGTAAAACTAGAATGGATCAATTACATCAATACATTCCAGTATGATATATATATTACATATATTAAATTATGTATAAACCATACATAGTGACCATAGAATATTCATTTGAAATTAAGGAGTTTCATGTGTCACTAAAAGGTTACTTGGAGTGATATATGTTTTCAAGATAGATATATTGATAAAATATAGAAAAAATGTTATGTATTACCAATTTCTTAAGACTACGGAATTAATTTCTCTAAGAATGGCTTAAAGTAGAAACCATGTTCAAAGGAACAAGATCTATTATATAAATATATGTGTTTTACAAATCATTTCGTTGTATATATATTGAAAATGTATTGAAAAAAAATGTTAAAACAATTCGTGATTGAATTTTTGTCTTCATGTAATTTATCCAGTTTAATATGCATGAGAATGGGAAGAGATTATTGAGATTAAAATAATTTCACAATATTATGTTATATAAATTTATCTCACATTCTTTGATATGTGCTGATATTTTATATTATTGATGCAGGATTAATAGCCAGATAATATCAAATATATGCAACATAACTACTCTAATATGTATTTAGAACTATCCAAAAGTAGTTGAAAAAGTAGAACTGCATAGTTTACTATTATCTACAATAGTGGAGTTACTAGTTCATTAGCGAATTGAAAATTTTAATTAATTTATTTCTTTTTTATTTCACATCATATTAAGGATAAGGTAATATGAAAGACAAATAATTATTGTTAGTGGTTACGGTAAGATCCCATTTTTTTCAGGTAGATCCCTCTTTGAGATTTTTATTTGATCCATTGGGGCCAAGTCTTTTTTGGAGTTGGAGATAATTTTTTCGGATAAATGACTTAACTATGGGGATGTTTGTTTGTTTAAATTAATAGAGTCATAATATAAACATTTTAAATGAGTTTAATAGGGGTTTCCATGATTTGGATGGCATTATAGGTGGTTCTGGTTCATTCAATGGGAAACATGCTGAGGTGTGCCTCTAGAGAAATTACATGTCATGTAAAGATGTTCCTGATGTGTATTGAAGTAAAATGATTTTAACTATTTCTAGGAAAAATACAAGATCATGGTTCCTGATGTGAGATGAATTCCCACCTTGTAGACATTACTCATTGTGTAATGTTCATTCAATGTTAAAAATCACTAGAGGAAATATATTCTTTGGTGTTTAACATTTAAAATGAATTCAACACATGTAAATGTATTACATGTCATGTATTTATCATGTGAATTGGTTTTTAGTGTGTTTCTTGTTTTATATTTTTCCCATTCTCACATGAATCTTTCCCCTATCTTTAGTATGGTAGTTTCCACGAAATTTCAGAGCACCTCACTTGATTATAGATGTCTCAATCATGCATCTAATCCTTAGTAAGTGGTTTTTGTTAAGTTTTACTACCTCTCACCGAGTTCCCTAGTTTATTCCATGTAATTTATTAACAATTGTAATTTTTCGTTTTGACCTTGATCTTTTATGGTCTAAGATCCTTCTAGAAAACATTTGCACCTTCGTTTTCATTGGTGAATCCTACATGAAGCATTAGTTGATCATCAACTAAAGGTAGGTTTAAAACATTAACCATATATTTTGATGATTGAAAACAATGTGGAATATTTTTTTTGTACAAACATGAATTGTGCCATAATTTATTTAAATTATGAATTGGATTATTCTTTATAATCCATATGGTTCTAATTTTTTGTGGCCTATCATTCGGCTACCTGTTGGGTGAGAAAACCATCGATTAATATAAATTGGCTAATGGAATAAGGTGTGTTTAGCATGACATGGGATCTTAAATGATTTATTGATATAGAATCCCTTGGTTTTGGATTATTGATTTTTATATCATTATTGATCATTTGGATACAAATGAATATAAATTTAAAGATAAATGGTAATTTTAAAAATATCCATTGACATGTATGTTGTAATATTGTGATATCCATGTTGTTGTGACTTGTCATACTGTCATGATTTAATGCTTATTTTAAGGGGACATGACTAATCCCATATTTTAATTATTATATTGAGTAGTCTAGGTCCATTTCCATGCTATAATGCATATATTGAAGAGGCTAGGTCTAGTCCTGTGTTGCAATGCTTATATTGGGCGGGCTCGGCCCAGTCCCATGCTGCAATGCATATATTGAGCTGGTTACGCCTAGTATTATTGTAAAATTCATATATAGTTGTTCTTGACCAATATTTGTGGATTAGAATCGTGGTTATATGGTTGTTTTTTGGCATGATTATGCTACAAGCTCAGATATATTCTAGCATGGTGTCGAAGAAGGTTGTTTAATATATTGTATTAATTGATTAAGACACATGTTTATCACTTTATTTCATACAATTATTATTAGAGAGGTTTTATTTAGATATGGTTCTTTCAACCGAATGATTTGTAATCATGCTCTTTTTTGGCCTCCATTAGGTACCTGAGAGGATTAGAAGGATGAAGTTTTGTATAAGGAAAATGGAAATTTCAATTTATTTTTTACATACTAGATGGATGGAGTTTCGATATGGGGCCGATATGGGGTTTGGGACTGGGTAATTTTGAGTAATTATTCGAGTTTTCTAATATTTTATTTATATTACATCAAGAATAAAATTTCATTACATTTCACCCAATCATTACATGATTCATTACAATTATTTCATTAGTTTCTCCTTTTTCTCCAAGTTGTATCATATAGTTTACTCTTGTCTATTACTCTGATTATGTCATTCTTATTATTGATTTATGATGCCATGTCACTCCAAACCAGGGGTCTAGTCTCCCCACTATACTGATCACACCCTTGGTGCTAGTCAGTATCCTCTAACATATGGGGAGGCACCATTGAGGTTTTATAACCAACCCATTCTGGCCATGTGAGAGAGTACCAAATCGGGGGATTTTATAACGTGGTATCATAGGATTAGGTCTTTCTTTTCTGTTTCCTTACTCTCTTGGATATGTATAAGGGATACTAGGATGTTTCAAGACATGGTAATGAGATTATTCATGGGAGTAGTTAACCCCTATATGGGGGAAATCTGAGTTCCTTGGGATGGGATTTTTGTTTACACAATTTTCTTGTTATTGTTGATGTTATTTCACCCAGAGTGATTCACATTTTTAGTGAGGTTTTTATTTCAAGATAAAGTGTTCCATTATAAGTTCTTTTACAAGCGGTGAAAATTGTTTCCTTTATTAGGTCTTTTAAAAGCACTAGAAAATGTGTCCTTTATCAATGATATTAAGAGCACTGATAATGGTCTATACTAAAGTGTCCTATAATAGAACATTTTACCACCATAAACACACTAGATATTAAAATAAACAAGTCCCAATACATAATTTAAATGAAATGAATGTTACTACACAAATATAATAAAAACAGTTTATTATATACATTTCAAACATTGGTTTATACAATTACAAAAATACAAATTATTATATTCATTCAAAAATATCAAGGTCCCTTTATAAATTAATCTTGACCTTAAATCATGATATTTCGAAACAAACCACCCCTTCTCGAGAAAAAAAATGCACCTATATAAGAAAAAATTATTATGTTAGTAATAATAAAAAGTAATAAATTAAAAAAATTGTTAAATTTAAATAAAAACACACACTTAGAGTAATACCAATCACACCACGCATCAGATGTATGTGTAACTAATTCCAACGTGCTTCAAATTTCTTGTGGATCGTTGTCGTGAATTATCAGAACATTTTGAATGTGTTAGCTCAATTTTGAGTGTGCCAATTATCGTTTTTTAAAAAATTTCATGTTAAACTGGAAACACATGACTTTAACTCATTATGATCACATCATGTATCAGTTTGAAATGAAACCAATTCCTAAACCTCAAAAATTATTTAGGAATCATTGTCTAAATTATCAAGAAAATTCAAGAACCATGGATTGGCTTTTAGTGAGTGACACTTTTTGAACTAAAATATCAATTTTAAATTGAAACTAGGTTCTTTAAGTCATTCGAGAAACATCATGTATTAGATTGTGGTGATACTGATACCTACACATAAAAAATGACTTATGGATTTCTTTTGTAGTGTATCAAAATAATCCAAATTCATTTTCTTGGTTTTGAGTAGGTCGGTTTTCCATTTTACTAAAACTAATGTCAATTTTAAATAAAAATAAAGACTTTGAGTCATATCAGTCACACCATGAAATGGATTGACGTTTTTTTATAATTAAAAATCAAAAAAGACTTATGGATCATTTTCATAATTTATCAATATAGTCTGAATGTTTTTTATAAATTTTTAGTACATCAATTATCTTTTATAAAAAAGTAATTTTAATCTAGAAACACACACTTTTCAGTCATTCCAATTAAATCATGTATCTATTTGACATGAAACTAATTCTTACACATCAAAAAATGTATTATGAATCATTTTTCTAAATTATAAATAAAATCTATACATGATTGATTAGTTTTTATTGAGTGACACTTTTTTTATCTAAAATGTCGATTTTAAATTTATTACAGACACTTTTAGCCATTATAGGAACGTCATGTATTGGATTGTGGTGTGGCTAATCACTACATGTCAAAAAAATTTATGGATAGTTGTTTTAAATTATCAAAATAATCTGAATGCATTTTATTAGTTTTGAGTTTTTCACAAGTTCAGTTTAATAAAATTGATATTAATTTTAATTAATAATTTTTACTTTGAGTTATACCAGCCACACTGTGGGTAAAATTTAGTTGAGTCTGATTCCTACACATTTAAAATCACTCATGTATTATTCTCCATATGTATCAATAAAATAATGGGTTTTCCTGGTTTTGAGTATGTTAGTTGACTTTTTTTCTCGAAAATGTCATTTTAAAATCGAAACACGTACTTTTGACTCATCTAAATCACATCGTGTATCTGTTTTATGTGACACTGATTCCTACATGTTAAAAATTACTTATGAATTGTCTTCAAAAATTATCATTAAAATATGAGTTCATTTTAATATTTTTCATTGGGTGACAATATTTGAACTAAGATGTCCATTTTAAATAGATAATAGACACTTTCAATTAGACCGGGAACATCATGTATTGGATTTAGGTGAGGATTATCCTTACATGTAATAATTTACTTTAGGATTATTTTTTGTAAAGTATCGAAACAACATTAATGTGTTTAATCATTTTTGAGTAGGTTAATTGTCGATTTTAATAAAATTGATACCAATTTTAAATAAAAATATTCACTTTGAGCCATACAAGCCACATTATGCATCATATTTAGTTGTGGATAATTTTTAAACATCTCAAATGACTTATGTTTCATTTTCATAAACTATCAAAATAATCCACATGTGTTTTATTGTTATTGAGTACATCAGTTTTCCTTTATACTAAAATGTCATTTTAAATTGGAAACAAACACTTTGACTAATTCCAACAATATCGTATATTATTTTGATAGGAAACCGATTACTACATTTCACAAATGACTTATGAGTCATTTTCTTAAATTATCATTTAAATATTAATGTGTTTGATTTGTTTTTAATGAGTGACACTTTTGAAAAAAAATGTTGATTTTTTTCTAATAACGGACATATTGAGTCATACGAGGCACATCTGATATCAGGTTGAGGTGTGGAATATTCATACATATCAAAAATTGATTATTGATCATTTTATTGAAGTATAATTATTGGTTTTATTTGGTATAGATATAATTAGAGAAAACATAATGTATTTGTGCTTAATGCATAACTATGGTGAGTAGCTATAATTTACTAACATGATGGGCCTTGTGTTATGTGTACTACTCTGTACTACAAAATAATTTATTCCATCTATAGATATGGAAAAATTAATTATTCACATCTCATTTACAAATTTAGGATACTCATTATAAATTTTCTTCCACTAAGGAGAATCTACGAGATGACGTAGGTTCCCATATTTATTTTATTCATCTACATGACATGTAAAATGTATCATGGTTTCTTACCATACATATAGTCTTCTAAACCATGGAATAATAGGAATGTAACATACAGAAATCAATGAACAAGATTCATTTTTATTGTATCACTCTGCAACACACTTAAGGAATTTCATAGTGATTCATGGACCTTGTCAAACAATATGAAATCATTTGGTCAAGTATGATTTTTTTAGATATCATTCCTGTTGAACATAACTTTTATTTAGTGTCATATGTTCAATATGGTAGTTTATTTTCTTCAGATAGAATATCATTCAAAAGACCAAGTAGTTCTGTAAAGCTAGTGACACTACATCTTCAACCAGCATTAAAAATATATTACTTCAGCCCAAATGATAATGTAGTGTATTTATTAAAATTGGAATACAATGGCTTCATAGTAAAATTATGTAACTCCTCAAGAAAATTAGTAGAATCACAAAGGTCATCTTTAATTTCGATTTTCATTTTTCCATTTGATCTCCATCATCATTTACACTAGTATTCACATCAAATGATTCATAAACCATAATATGATCCTAATCAGTGTCCACATACATTTTTCCCTATGTTTATCCAAAAAATTATATATTTTATCTATTTCATGACAAATAAAATTGTATTCCAACTCTTCTATAATAATTTTTCTAGAGTAACAGTAACATAATCATAGATAAAGGATTTGAGAAGGGTCGTATGCATATTCTCTTTCAAACATAATGAACTCTTTAAATCCATCTTCAGACTCTTTCATAAAAAATTAGTTTGTATCAATTCTCAATTCCTACCCATCCTATAGGATTCATATATGATTAATTTTTCATAATAAATAAATAAATACAGAAAATTTATTCACTATCAAATGTGAATGTTATAGACAATTCTTATAATGGAAACAAACTGTTTGATTGTATCAAATAATTTTATAATGTTGAAGATAATGGGTAATTGAATTCATGAAAATAATTACTCCACTATGGTAGGTGTTAGGCTATTAATTCAGGAAAATGTGAAAGTTGTTGACAACTCATCCTCAACAACTCATCTCCCAGACATTAATCATTGCTTTTTTTGGTTTGACACATCCATCATCTCTTATGGACTTGCGTCTATGTTTCTTGAAATACTGTAAGAAGTAGTCATCCATGGCATGAATAATTATTAGAGTAGTAAAATAAAAATAAATGAGATGGGGGATGATTTTCAAGATATAAATTGCAATAATGGTGTTTGGGAGATGAATTTGATAAGGATGGAAATTGTCTACAAAAATATATGGGGGATGGGTCTCACAAAAAAAATTGCAATAATAATTATGGTTTGACACAAATCATGTCTTTCTTAGATCCCCTAATGAAAGGAAAATAAAATAAAATAAAATAAGGAGTAATAAGAAACACAAATATGATACACAAGAATAATATACTCTCATTCAATCGACTAGAAGATATAGAAGTGTATTGATAATACATTTTAATATATAAAGAGTAATTTCATATATATGGATAGTAATAAGAGATTCCAAGGGGTGGAACCAATAAATGTATTCCTAAAATTATGTATACCTAAAAATAACTTCTAATAAATGGTATTTGATAACATTCATTCTATTTTTTGGAATAAGTGATGTAGCGACCATAAGAATTATTACATTTAAAATTAAGGGTATATCTAATATTTGAAAACATATCAAGACTCATGGGATTTCATATCACCAAACTGACCCATCCCAAGGATTTGAGGAGGTCCTCGAATCATATCTACCCATTTAAAGGATTCTAAGGAGGCCATATAGTACACATTGACCCATCCTTGAGATTCTAGGTTTGTCCATAAAGAAGTTGGCATAATGTAAAAATACACATCAACAAAATATTTCACAAATAAAGAAGAAAAAAACACCAACCTCTGAAATGTCTATCCCATACACATTAATATAAATATATATAATAGAATTTATAGTGCATATAATTAAAAAAAATGCACATTTAAGTAAATTTTTTAATGAAAATAAATATAATCCATTTCTAATTTGGAAATATAAATCCATAATTTTTGAATAAATTATTATAAAATCACCATGAAATTATATGTTATGAAAAATCATATAAATATATAATAGTATTATTTTTAAATATATATATAAATATCTTCATAAATTATACTTAAATCGATAAAGATATATTTCACTCGTGAACAAGAATATTCCAACATATTAAAATAAATATAACATCATATTAATTTTAAAAATATAGAGACATTGAAAATAAATAAATATGACATCACCCTTAACATGTTTTTTCTCTTAAAATAAAACAACACAATTCTGAGATAATAAATTTTTAGGGAAATCCCAAGAACCAGAATATTAAAATAGAATATAAATAAATAAATAATCTTTTATGAATTGCATAAAATCAGATTCTTTTGCTACATCGCACCATCACCAAACTAAGAATTGGATTTCTAAATCAATTTTCTCATTCGTTTAAGGTTTTTATATCCAAAACATCAACTATATATATAGTGGAAAAAATGTTTATTTTACTATTTTACCAGCGGAAATGAGGTGATTCTTTATGATTTCAAAACAATAAAAAAAATTTAATCTTCCAGACCAAGCTGGGGTATAGATGCGGACAGTTAGGACAATTGATTCAAAGAAAGAATTTCAAAATACCAAAAAATTATATTCAAATCAGTATACATGTAAACAAAAGATCTTAAAAAAGAAAAACTATATATGATGACCAGAACACAAATAACTGATGACATCGTTAAAGAAGAAATGAACGATGAAACCTGAAATACCGAAAGAAAATTAAAACTTATAGAAGAAAACACAGGCCTACATGGCAAAGAAAATATGAGAACCATAGATCTAGATCTTGATGTATTCTTCGAAAACCCTATCTATAACCAAATGCCAGATATTGGACAATGTTCCTCAAAATTGAGGTAGTGGGTTTTTTATTTGATTGGGTCTATGTGATTCGAGCTTCGATTCATCGAGTCCTAGTACCACTATTGGGTAGCTTCCATGGAATACATCTAGTATTGGAAAGGGCTTAAAACTGGTTTGGATTTTTTAAATATATTGGGATACTTTTAGCATTGATTTAAAAAATGTATTGATAAAGTGTTTGTTTATCAGCACTTTTGTAATAAGCACTGATAAATATTTCTTTTATCAATGCCTATTACTTAATCACTGATAAAGGATTTATATTTATAATTATAAATAAAAAAGTGTATATATATACTTAATAAATATATATAAATATAAATATAGTAAATATATTTCTTATTTAAATATATATATTATAATTTTATAATTATTTAAATATATATTTATATATTTATAATTATAAAAGTAATTATAAAAGATCATATTTATAGAATTACATATATTTAAATATATATATATATATATCTTATATATATCTAAATATAAATATACTAGATATATTCATCATTTAAGTAAATTTATTATAAATTTTATAATTATTTAAATATGTATAATTATTTATTTTTAATTATATTAATAATTTTAGGGAAAATATTTATTAATTTATAATTATAAATATATAATTTCATAAATATTGTATGTACATTTAAACCTATATTTATTTATAGTTATTTTTAAAAGAATTTTTTTTAAAGATTATTAATGAATATTTTATTTTAATTGCCAACATGTTAAAAATGAATGAAATTGAATAAATTAAAAATAAGTACCCTTTAACAGTATTGAAAAAAGGATAATTTTTGTGTGTGTGCATTGTATATAAAAATACACTAATTACATATATGTGAAATCAATATAACACACATATGATCTATGTTAAATTGAAAAATCAAACGACATTCAATTATATGTCCATTACTATATGAAACTAGTCAGTATTTTTAATTCACATTAATGTTTTTTTATTATAAACCATTATTCACTAAATATATTAATCTTTAATGTAAAGATCATGAATATTTCGTAAAATATAAATCATATCTATATATATTGATATATATCTATATATTTAATATATACTACTTGTTTACATTATCAATAATCATCTAATTTTTAAATTATTTAACATTTCTCTCACTAATTATTTTTAATTTTAATTTGATTATTGTTTATTTTCTACTTATCTATATATTTAATACATACTATTTACTAGTATTCATAATTTATATATAGTATAATCAATTTGTTCATTGTTATCAATAATTATATAATTAATAAAATCTGTAATCTTTTCTTTAGTAAACTCATTTAAATTTTTATTTATTTAAATATTTCATTTTATTTAGTTAGATATTTGTCGGTGCTAAAAATACCCTGATAAAGTATTCCTTTATGAGTGATAAAAATATAACCCTGAAAAAGATACCTTTTATCATCGCTAATATTACAGTGTTGATAAAGGGTTAAATTTATCAGCGCTTTCTTTTGCACTAATATATATTCCATTTATCAGTGCTTTTTCTACTACTACTAAATACTAGTATATTAAATTCCTTTTTTCTATTAGTGAGAGTTTAAAATAAGAAAAATCATAATGTACTTTAATCGGAGGTTCTTGTATCTCCTAAGGATCATATAGATGCCCAACATCATAATAGATTCTTGATTGTCCTGTAGTCCATAGAAAGGAGGACTATTCTCATTATCCCATTAATGTTTGATCCAATAAGAGAGTTCAAGCTATAACATCGACCTACAGTTACTAGGGAGGGAGTCTCACTAATAGTCTAGATCTAGATCGACCCATACCATATGATCATTAATAATGATAATACACTCATAGATAGAATGGTGAAGCTTTTTATATCTTCGTTTTGTGAATCATCCAAGCACTGTTGGGATATTCTAGAGTAATTAGGGCAGTAAGGAGAGCTGTCTTAAAAGGAATTTGAGATGATGTTCCAACACTATTTCTATCCTAATGCATTGAGGGATTAAAAATCCCATCATTTCATACACCCTACACCGGAGGGCATATTAGTGATTCACTAAATTGAATATTTCACTAACCGGCGACACTTTTCTCCATATTTTACGGCTGATGATATCTACAGGGAAATATGGTTTTAGGATGGTATTCTCAATGAGATCATGTCGCAGGTGAATGTGTATCATCTAAGTAGTTTTTCATATATGATAAATAAGGAATTTATAATAGAATGGAACTTGAGAGAGACCCCAATTATAGGTCGGGTTATTTTAGAGGGGAGAACTAGGAGATCTTCTTATGGTGTAAAGAAGCATGTTCCATTGTAATTATTTTTAATGTGGATAGTTGGCCAAAAAATGGCCTCAGTGTTTGTATCCCTCTTTAGAGTGTTGATCTTGTAGTAGGTTGGGCCACATGTAGAGGTTTTGTAGGGGCATGCAAAAAATAGCAGTAGAAGTGGATAAGGATAGGCACCATAGTATAAGAGGGACTTAGTTACTCTTCAACAAGCAGGTATATGGTGTCACATAGAATGTTCTGGTCGAGGTATGGGATGTGGTACCCCAGTGCAGAAATAGAAATACCTGATAGAGAGAATAGTTTAGGGGATTCAGACTAGAGCCCATGCTATAGAGGATATTCATTTTCATGAAATGCAGACTACTCCAAGTTGTGTGGAAATTGGACTATATACAGTTAGATGTGTGATTCTTATATCATCTAACCTTTTTTTGTGTTTTTTTATACAAGATCTTCACATTCCTTTTTCTCTAATCTTTTTGAAAATGTTTTGGTATTTGATGTGGAAATCATAGATAGTTCTTTAACCCTTGACACATCATTTTATGTGACATCATAGAATTTCAAATTATTCAAGGTATATTCTCTAGATATTTTTAGTTACTATTTCTTATTGAACACATTTTTTTCGAAATGACATTCTTTAGTTTGATTCCAGAATGTGATTGGCTAGATCTATACCATCCTCATTTTGACTGGAATACTTTTAGGAGTACGTATAGGTTTTATGATTTCTTAGTGATGTCATTTGATTTTACCATCATACTGGTGGTATAAATGGCCTTGATGAAGTGGCTCTTTATTCCTTTTCTGGATCAATTTTAGGTGTTTTTTACAGTGACATCTTAGTGTACTACCTGTTTATAAACGATTATGCCAATCATGTTGACATCCTCTTGAGTACATTGAGAATTAGATTTATTATAAGATAAGAAAATGCAGTATATGGATTGAAAAAGTGCTCTTCTTGGGCCCTGTCATCAAAGAGGCAGGAGTGTCAGTGGACCCAGAGAAAATTTTATCCATATTGTCTTAGAAAAAAAACCAATAATGACTTTCATATTCAGATATTTTGGGGTTTGGAAGGTTATTATTGGAAACTATTCCATGAATTCACCCATTTTGAAGCATTGATGTTAGGACTAACCAATAAGGGAGTGGAGTTTGATTGTTCATATGCTTGTGAGAGATGTTTTATGGAGGTAAAATGCAGGTTGACATCAACACCTATCCTCACATTATATGTGTTGGTTAATTTATACAATGTGTATTGTGACTCATATATATTCAGGCTCAGAGGAATTATGATCTAGGAGGATGGAGGGGTTTCTTATGAATCCATATAGTTAATAATACATGAGAATAATTACACTATCTATAGTTAGCTGTGATGGTACATTACCCGAGATGTTGGAGGAATTATTTCATGGGTGAGAGGTTTGTGGTGTACATGGACCACAAGATCCTTAGGTATATCTTTTTTCAGGGGGACCTGAACCATTGATAGAGGAGTTGGGTCAAGTATCTTTGGTCTTTCAATATTATGTTGTCTTATAAATTGGGAAATAGAACACCATTGCTGATTCCTTGATCAAAAATATGTATACTGAGTCATTAATGGATTCTATTGATAAGTGGAGGACGATGTCACTCTTTTCAGACATTCATCTTGATGTTCTAGAGTCTAGAAGAAAAATAGATCTAACTTTTACATCTGTTATACCTAGTATTTTAGGCCAGATCAAGACTGATCATTTATCAGATACAGAGGGATTAGTTCTAAGAGATGATTTATATAGCGAGGAGACACCATCAATATGGTCTCACGGTAGTGAATATTCAATTGTTTTCTCTAAATGTGTATGGTTTACTATGGTCTTTCATAATGAGTTGATGAGAGAATTTCATTATTCTAGATGGGGGTACAAAATATTTTGATAAATATATATCAGGATCTACATAGATATACTTTTGGTCGAGAATGAAGAAGGATATGGTTGGATTCCTGGCTTGATATTTTACTTTTTAGCAGGTTAAATCCAAGTATCATAGGCTAGCTGGGCTTTTTCAACCTTTTCTCATTACTATGTGGAAATGGGATGATGTCCTTAAGGATTATTTTAATATGTTTACCTAGTACAAACCAAAATAATGATGTTGTATGGGTGGTTTTGGATTGAATGAAAAAGGTTTCCCACTTCTTGCCTATCATGGATACATTCATATTTGATGATCTAGGTTGTCTATACATGCACAATGTAGTTCGTTTGCACCATGTTTCAAAAAGTATCATTTCATATCGAACACCTCATTTCACATGACAATTCAAGAGGGGTGTTCATAAGGCTCTAGGATCACAGGTTCATTTGAGTATGACTTATCATCTTTGGACGAATGGTCGACTTTCACTACAAAAAAAGTGACCTTTACAAATATAAAATTATTGATAGATAATGTATTTGTTGGTAAAAATGACTAATTCCAACAGATATTAAATTGTGTTGATATTCACTATAGGTACCAATGATTATTTTTACCAACAGATGTATCTATTTATATTAGTAGTTTAATACCAACAAATCTTTTACTAACATTTTAATCTGTTATGTTATCATAAAAATACCAACAATTAAATTTTTGATAAAGGAATCTTTTGTTATTTGTTATTGTGACCAACAAGTTTTTTACCCTTAAACAAATTTTTTTCAAATAAATTATATAATAATATAAAATATTTTACAAAATTTTGAATATATTGATATATATTACCCATTACATGGATACCATTTTGATACTAAAAAAATGTAATTAATTTAAATTTTAATAATTTAGTAATATTTATTGGTAATATATTAATAGATAAATACATAAAAACCCATATAAAATATATATTTTTATATAGATTTTACATATTTTTCATTCTATAAATAAATAAAAATGTAAAATAACCCTACCCCATGACCACCCACAACCCTTCCTCTAATTCCCTCCCTTCCCCATAACCCCTCTCCCCCAACCCTACCTCTCAGTTTCCCAATAGTGTTCCTCATTGTCAGTATTCCTCACGGTCGACATTCCTCGAGGCCACCACCTTTCCTCACGGTTGCTGCAATTCCTCATGGCCTCTGCCATTCCTTTATGTTTCAGCCATTCCTCGAGGATGTCTTTAATCATGGCCATAGTTCGTTGCAACCACCATTTCTCACGTTCGCCATTCCTCATATATATTATTGCTTGTGGCCCCCCTTCCTCATGGCCGCTATCACTCCCCGCAATCACCATTACTCACGACTGGACTATTATCGGCTGGAATTCATCATTAACCCCACTCTATTTCTTGTATCCTTTTGCAAAATCCTCATTCATGAATCTTGGTGTTCACTGTTACCAACTCATTAATCGGTTAATTTTCAACATTTACATGTTTTTTCAATCCATTTTGGTTCTATCTGATGAGAATGGTTTCTTACGTCTATATTTCTTGATGCTTTGGTTTTTCATAGATTCACTTTAGGTGTTTGTCATATTTCCTTAGGTTACTATAATTTTTTCATTTCCCAGTGCTACAATTTTTGTGGTGGTCTTATTGTTCCTAGTTAAGCTATCTTTGATACTTGGAAATTCTTTACATGGATTCAAAGGGACCTTGGTTTAGTCACAATAGTACCTGTATATGAAAATTTAGATTCTGTAATGCCAATTTTGTTTCAATTACACATTAAATGTTTATAATTCAAATATTAAATGATATTTTTGTTTAATACTAATGAGGCAGGTAATACTTGTTAGTGATTTAATGTTATTTTGGATATAGTATAGATACATTCTATAATGTCATGAAATTATAGTATACATATAACTTCAATAGATTAAAACAACATAATATATTATTCCCTGAAAATTATATATGATTTCAATGTTGTATAACATGATGTTCTATATGAATGTTATCTAGTAAGAAATGCAGTCACTATCATAATCTATAGGACCCATAAATCAAAATATTCATAGAACATAAAAATATATACATTCTTTCCCTACTTCTTTTGGATTAGTTGCTTCTTTTGTTTGAACATTTATTTATTTGTTTTTACCATATCCTTCAAAATTGTTAAAGTAGTTTTTGTTCACAAGGATTCCCAAACTAGCTTTAGTGGAGAAAATTTTATTGGTTTTATTCTCCCATAGCCACTCCATTGTGGTTTTTTTCTTGAATCTGTGATTGAAAACTTGAACCCTAGATTCATTATGTGTTCTCAAGTGATCAAATAGAGGTAGATCAACATCAAAGTTTCATGGTATAACTGAACAAATTTTATGGAAACGTAACAAATGTTCATCAATGGGCTCTTCAGGATTATATTAATTATAATACTCATTAAAAATGTTTTATTTCAAAATTATTGTGGTATTTTAAAATTGATAATTTGTTTTTTTTCATTTCATTTCCCTTCCAAAAAATAAATGGTTGTACCACAAGAATTTTTTGGCTTGTATTCTTCTAAAAAAAATATGACACAAAAAAGGAATATTATTATTGAGACATAGGTATTTTATATATTTATTATTTTTTGTATTTTTCCATTCTCCTTAGTCATTTTTTTCACCTATTAAGCATGTAATACATTCAAAATATTCGAACTAATGTATTTTCTATTTGCAATGATAGATGCATCAGTTGAGTGCTAATTTTTTAGGCATTTGGAATTTTAATTTCCTTCACATGTTATGTATGTCATAATTTTTAAATTTTCAATATCATTTTCTATTTTTTTGTAGTGGAATATTTATCAAGTTGGCATGATTTTTTAGCATTATAATTAAAGACCGTTGGGATGTGGTTACAAGGAAATGATATATTTTTTTAATTGAATTTGATATATTAGGTTTTTCTATGAATTGTTATTTTTGGATAGGATTAAATATGTGCCTCAATGAAAGGTATTATTTTTCTTAATTTATATGAACTACCAACACCATGTTGTATTTTTGTTCATTGAATGAATGTATTTTTATCATTTTATGATTGTAAAAATTTTAGGACACAATAAAGGATGTGGTGTTTAATTTAATAAGTCTACTGAATTAATAATTTAAAATTATAATTTTTTTTTACACAAACCATGTGTAATGTATGGGTAATTCCCTTATATGGATTTTATTTCATTTATTTTAATGTTATTATTCTGAAGAAGGATCAAAAAGATGATTCAATGTGTATTATTGCAATTATTTTTTATTTTGTTACTTTGTGTGTTCTTGTTTTTATATTGTTATATATATATGTGTCTTTTATATGAGGTATTTAATGTTCCTATTTCAGTTGTTATGTTTATTAAATTGGATAATGATTTAAATATTACCGAATATTATTTATTTTATTGTATCCGATGCTCAGTGATCAGATTGTATGTAATCAAAAATCTAAAAATAATTATGTAGTTTCAACACACATGAATGCTCTAACATTAAATTTATATGAATATTCAACATTGCTTCAATTTTCATACAATCTTAACATGCATTCAATATGAATAATGTTTTATATAGATCACTTGTTAAAAAAATGAATGAGTTAAGATGTCACAAAATGGTAGGGCCAGATTTGATCATTGAGGCAAATGTGCAACTCTCATGATGCTAGGCACCATAGATTACAGAGAAGGGAGTAAGTATCTAAACTACAGTAAACAAATTGTTTTAGATTTTCAGCTAAAAAATGTTGTTAATATTGTTTTAACACGGTGGGAGGAAATTATATATAAGTTACATCCTGAGGTCCTAGAGAAAGAAATCTTGGAAGTCATTCATTGTTCGATTGAGATATATCTAAACACACATGAAACCCAAGGATCTGGATTCATGTTAACACTAGTATCAAATTTGGATCACAAAATGGGAGAACACTTGAATGGTGTAGAAGTTTTTGATCTACCAAACAATGGGGGAAGTTGAGTTAATATTTCTGATCCTTCGTGGAGCTCATCACATGAAACCCTAACATCAATGATTAAAGAAGAGAAACACCAAACTGACTAGTTTGAGTAAGTAATTTAGGTCACATTCATACCACTTCATAATTGTGTTAAGAATTTAATCATGTTAGGTTTAGTTATATTGAGATGTTATGAATTTTTGTTCTTGAGCCTGTTAAAAAGTTTATCATTATGTTTATTTTTATCTACATTCATTATGTGAGCAGCAAAAGAAGGTTTAATGAGCAGCAAGTAGAAGACTAGTGGAGGGAAAACAGTGGGCATTTATTTAGGTAGAACATTAAAATGGTGGGGACTGCTTCGACCAAAAATCAGCGCAGTTCAACATCGGCTGACGATGATGTCGAAGTGGTACCCACTTAACTCGTGTTGTTCTTTTTTATCACATTAGGTTATTATGAATGAGGTTAGGAATATGGTGGAAATATGTTTAAAGGATATCCATTTTTTTATTTTTTTTGAAAGATCATATAAAACTATCTGGGCCATGTGCACATTAGAGTCAATGAATCTTTACAAATTCTAGTATTACCACTTCATCAAAAATATTTACCATACATGCATTATGAGGTTTGTTGCACTTCCATCCCACTCATTAAAGGTATATAAACAAAAATACTATTTTCCCTACACCATATGTTCAATGGGAAAGCTATAATTTTATGCATCCCTATCACCCTTCTAGAGATTTTCTTAAACACCATTATTGAAGGCTTCTAAGAGATGAGAATTTTTTGTAATTAATGCATTCAATTATGGGAAAAAACATGTTTTTGGGTTTTAATATTAGTTTTTATGAGGTTTAACTTCATTGGTTTCTTGTTTCACTGAACAAAATTCATTGGATCTATCTAATTCACTATTTTTGAATCAATTTGGGGAAGTTCTATCATTTTCTCAAATCCATGAGATGTGAACAAAGATAAAAAAAATCACTGGGTAATTTTTTACTTCCATTTATTTCTATTTCTGTTCAATTTATGTAGATATTTCATAGTGGTTTTTGGGTATGTTTTTTTGTTTGTGATGTAGATATTGGAGTTGAAGGGTATTTCATAACCGT
This sequence comes from Viscum album, assembly GCA_963277665.1. NCBI lineage: Eukaryota > Viridiplantae > Streptophyta > Magnoliopsida > Santalales > Viscaceae > Viscum > Viscum album. The sequence continues at coordinate 1,422,438,317 of OY728137.1, forward strand.
GAGCTATGTTTTATTACTGGTATTAGAACTGGTTTGATTTTTTTCTCGTCGATATTGTCATTTACCCATTTTTGGTGAGTTATTTGTTTATGTAGGGTTGAGATCCTGGAGCTGAAGGATTCTACTTGAGGTTTCTCATTGGTACTAGAGGATTATCTCTGGTCTTGGGGCTTGGATGAGTCACCGGTGCTGGTGTGCTGAATGTTATGGTATGGTAGGAACTTGTTCACAGGTCATTGGGGACAGATGAGTGGGGGATCATATTAGGGGTGTAATGACTCACTTGTCCTGGGGAAGGGACGGGTGGGGGATCTAATTGGTTTAGTTGATGGATCATGTTGTTGTGTTTTTGTATTGATTATTTTTTTATTAAATTTCATTATTAATATAATTAATTTTCTTACAAGTTTTAAAAATTTTATAAATCATTTTTGAATTAATTATTAATATAGATGAATTCTATTTGATAAATTAATGAATAAAATATGAAATTTTAACTGCAAGAATAATTTATAATTTTTATTCAAATTTAATTTAAAATAGATATTATATTTTTTTAATATTTTTACCGAAAGATAAATTATTCATAATAATCGGTCTCTGAACACTTTAACTAAAATATATATTATCTTTTGGTATTATTTTAATTATAACAGATCTATTTTATCAGTCCTAGAATAAATTAGCAATAGTGTTCTTACTGAATGATTAGTGACATGGACATATGTGTTGGAAAAACATTTTACGAACCAAAAATACACTTTTATCAATAGATATGTCCCTATTAAAAAAAGATAAATATTTTGTAATGATGAGATGACAATTTAGGTTATATAGAAAGTGTTATGAGCTTATTTTATGGAATTTGGTGGTTCCTGGGAGATGCATATGGATTTCATGAATTTTATATATAAAAACACCATCCAAGAATCCATCTAGATGGAACATTTGAAGGATTTTAATGTATCGTTCTGTCATTCGAATTATTATTGGTTGGAGGAAGGTGAGTCAGCGTTTATAGGGCCTACTATAGAGAAAGTTACATCTGATTAGGTTCTATTGATCAGGAGGCAGTTGGTGACCACACATATCAGAAAGAAAACATATGTGTTATAATTCCATGCATTATATTTTTCACATGTCACATCATCAGAGATATTATTTAGAATAATATAATGTGGTAGAAGTAACATATGTTCATCTTAGTGATGATTAATCCTTTATAGATAATCCTCTAAGAATTATGGATTATAGAGAGAGATGTATTTCTGATGTAAGACAATATCTATGGTTCGTGTTTAGTGGAATCATGGTTGTGAGATCCTATACCTTATAAGGTATGTTCCTCTTTGAGTTTTTCATTTTCATTATGGTGTCCAAGCCTTGTTCTCAGAAAAAGATCCTTTGTTTGGAAAAATGAATTAATTCCCATGTACGTATGTTTTTTTCAATTAATAGAGTCATTATATAAACATTATAAATGGTTTTATGATGTTATATTATGATTTGAATGGATTCCGAGGTGGTTCAGGTTTTTTATGTGGGAAACAAGCTGAATGTTTTGTGCAGAGAAACTACAATTCATGTATTGAAGTTACAAGGATGTAACTATTTATAAGAATAAGCAATGATCCTAGTTCATAATGTGATATGAATACATTACATGCAAACATTACATGTCATATAACGTTTGGGCATTGTTAACAACGTGGTTTTTAGTGTTTCCCTTTTAAAGGGAATGCACAATATGTAAATTTATTACATGCCATTTATTTATCACAAGTATAATTTTTATGTTTGTCACACGGTTGATATTTTTATCATTTTCGCATTAATCCTTCCTCTATCGAGCCTATTGTAGTTTCCTAGAAATTTTCGAGCGCTTATTTTGATTCTGGACATCCTGACCACACATCTGATCCCTGGTTAGTGTTTTTTGTTAAGTTCTCCCAAATCTCCCATTATTCTCTAGTAGTTGTGGTTGAACTTATTGATTGTGGTCATTATTGGTTTTGGACTTGATTGATTATGGTCTAGGATATTTTTTTCAAACATCAAAAACGTATTTCTCTTGTTGAATCCAACTGGAAGCATTGGTCGATCGTCAGTTAAAGGTAGGGGGTCAAAATCTTAACACTATGGTTTCATAGTTGAAAAGTATGTATAGTATTGTTTTTTCTCTAACATGACTTCAACATAATTGAATTAAATGAAAAATTTTATTATTCTTTATACTCTCATTGGAACTAATTATTGCGACTTGGATTTTGGCCACCCATTGAGTGAGGAAACCCTTGATTAATATGAATTGGGTAATGGATTAATGTTTATTTAGCATGACATAAGTCCTTAAGTGATTTCTTGACATAGAATCCCTAGGTGATGTGATATTTATTTAGATATGAATTTTGATCATATGGATAAAAATGAAGTTTAATTTAAATATAAATGGTAATTTTCATAATTATCCATTGAGATGTATACTGTGATATTGTGATATCCATGTGATTGTGACTTTTTGCATTATCATCCATCAATGATAATATTGTGTGGGATATGCCAAGTCACATGTTGTAAAGTTTATATTAAGTAGGATAGGCCTTGTCCCATGTTTTAATTCTTATATTGGGTGGGTTAGGCCCCGTCACATGTTTTCATGCTTATATTGATTAGGCTCATGTCAGTCTCACATTGTAATTCTTATATTGACTCGGTTTTCCCTAGTTATTTTCTAAAATGATTAAATAGCAGGTATTGACCCATATTTTTGGATTCAGAACAAGGATATATGGTTTTTTGTTCGAATGATTGTTCCAAATTCTCAGATATATTTTTGATGGGTGCCAAAGTACGTTTTTTATATATTGTATTAATTTATTTATTAATAAACATGTTTATCGCTTTATTGCATACACTTATTATCATATTGGTTATATTTAGACATGGTGATGTCGACATATTGAGTTATACTTACACCCTACTCAGTCCACTATTTGATAACTGAGTAGATTACATGATTATAGGTTTGAAAAGGGCAAAGGGACCGTATTGTTGATTTTGATACATACTGGATGAGTTGGAGTTTGGTTATGAGACTGAAAGGGAGTTTGGGACCACGGAATTTTGAGTATTTATTCTAATATACTACTATTTTATTTTAATTACTTCTAGAATGAAATTTTGTTACATTTTACCCTAACAATACATGATTCATTTCTATTGTTATATTAGTTTCTACTTTGTTTCCTAGTTTTATAATATGGTTTCAATTTGTCTATTACTCTGATTATTTCATTTTTATTATTGATTTTCACTTCTATGTTATTCCATACCAGGGTGTATGATCTAACCAATATACTGATCACACCCCTGCAAGAGTCTATTAGTGTTGGTTCCCCAAAACCAACTATTTTGTTCATTAGATTTCATGTATATTATTATATGTGAATATTAAAAAATATTTCATCACATATTGATTATTCTACCTCATAACATTAATTTGATAATTTCCTAGTATATACTTCATTTTGAAATTTTCATAAAAGGTATATGCTATGATGTAAAACATGAAGCGTTGTGATGATATTCATAAATATTGTTTTATGGTCAGATAACATTTTTTGATGGGTCACATAGTATGTTGAATGTCATGGGTGGGTACTCATAAGAGGATGAGACTTCATCTCCTGAAGTTCACACATAGTAATCCCCATGATATTATATTAGAATAATAGAACCATCAAAAGTAAATCCATAAGTTTTTGTTTCATTTGATATTCTTATCCATGAGCATGTGTAATTATCCTTTAACTATATTATTTTTAATAATTCATGTCATGAATCATGCACTTTGATGTATTGTTGTAAACTATGACAACATATGATCATACTGAATTTTGACGTGTCAGGTACATTTTGAATTTTATGTTATTAATCAATATGTCAAGGAAATATTTCTCCCTACCATCTTTATGGAATTTGATATCACAAATCTATGATTGAAATTGTAATTATCTCATTAGATTCTATCGAAATTGTGTAATAATGAGTTTATTTTAGATAGTCAAAGAAAGACATGTCTAATATATTTTTAGATGACATGAGTGTTTAATATTTTTTATGAGAATTCATGAAAAGTTGATTATATTATACAATGAGTATTCATATGTGGTTTTTTCATAGTGATATATCTTTTTCCTCTATGGGTTCCGTAACACTTTTATAGATAATAATCTTGGTAATCAGGTAATTCCACCTAATTACAATATGGAAGAAGCCTAGTGGGTCACATAAAAAGTGTTTCCTTTGATCAAAATTAAATATTATATTTAATATTTACAATAAATATTAATCTATAAACTGAGATGTTACATTTAATTAGGATTTATAAAATGATAAAAAATATTGTGTAAAAAATTAATTTTAAGGTAATTTTTTAATTAAAATATTATAAAATATTAAATTATATATCATTATTTGTAAGGTAATAAATAATTTAACTTTATTAAAATAATATCAAAATAAATTTTTTATTCTTCAAACAGTGAATATAATATTTATTTATTTATTTATTGAATGTATGATATTTATCTCTTGTTATTTGTAAGGAAATAAATTTTTATTTATTAATAAACAATTTATTTAATTATGTGAATATTAAATTAAATATTGTATTTACCATCCCATGAATACAATATTTATTTGTGATATTTATTCATTAATTTGATAAATGTGATGTAATATGGGAGTACACATTATTGTTTTGTTCATAAATATTTATTTACTATGTTGTAAATAATATTTATCATTACACGGATTATCTCACACCATGTAATAAAAATAAATTTATTTTTATTTTACCGGGAATAAGGTTTCATTTAGGTTTAACATATTATTATGGATATTTACGAAAATAATTAATATGAAACTCTGACCATGGGTCTATAAATATGAAATTATGGGAAATGTGAGAGGTAGTTCATTGTTCACAAAATTTTCATCCTTTGAGAATTCACTCTCAATGATAATACCTCTATGATTTTCTTTCAATCTTGATATATACACACTTCCTCATTCTTTTCCTCTGAAGATGAAGAGTTCAAGAGAGATTTCATCAAGCTTGAAGGAAGGTGTTGTGATCCAATGGGTGATGTAAGTTGATCGAAAACACCAAATGAGAACAAAGAGAGCCATGAAGGCCGTTATGAGAATAAAGGAGTATGTGTGGATCACCACTATTGGGGATTTATATTGGTACTCATCAATATAATGAAAATACAATCCATTAGTCTTCCGGAGATCCACACCTTCATAAAATAAATAACTCAAGAATAAGGTATTTATTTATACTATTAAATTGATTATAATTTAACATGAAAAAGATCATCTCTTTTAGCTTGGGAAAACAATTTCAGTATTCTTTGGAGAATTTTCCATTGGTCATGGACTTCATCATCATGTATATTATGAAGAAAATATTTAATCCAATAAAATCTATGTTGGTCATAGAGTTAATATTCCATTTCAATAAATCTAGAACCATCACCCAAAATATTCTACAAGAACCATATGAGGGTAAACACTATATCATGATATTAGAGAGATGATCAGAAAAACTCTATTCCTATTTAATAGGGTTTCTATTTTACCATTTTATAAGGGGTCATGTATCTGAATCTTAATAATGTGATACGTCATGCTTCATGGAAAACCATTGTCATTGTAGTTTTAATGGAATCTTATACTAAAATGGGTAGAATGATAAGCTATTCTAAATGTTTCACTTGAATTATTTACTAAAATTATTGGAAAATATTTTTATTAAAAGTTTTTAGACTTATTTTTTAGTTTAAAGGATTTAGATAATGTTATTCACTAAAAAAGGATTCCAAAGAAATTCTCCAATGAAATATTAAAATAAATTTTTTTAACATAATGTTCTATTATACATTCCATAGAAAGGTTCTAATAGTTAAATTTTTATCTATACTATTTTTTGTATCCATTGAAATGGTTCCACTAGAATATTTCAAGGAGATAATCTAGTGTAGTATTCAATAGAAATGTGATAGTGAGTGTTTTTATATATGTGGAAGGTTTCATAGAAAACTATACTATTATTTTTCATTAGAAACATTGAATTTTAATTTTTTATTGACACTTTCCAAGTGTAAAAATGATTTCATGAAAACATCAATTAAATATATGTTTGTAATGAAATTTTACCCTAATAGAGTCTAGTAGAAAATTTTAATTAAATACATCCAGTAAAAAAATTGAGTGATGATTTTCTTATGAATATTTACAATAACACATATTTAGTGAAAAGGTAAACCAAAATATATCTAGAGAAAAAAATACTTCATTTAAACCTATATATTATAAAATAATTCTAAAACCTATCTAATGGAAAATTAAAATTCAAATAAAAGGTAAAAAATTATATTGAAACCTTACCAATGGAAAGAAATTTAGTGAATGATTTGCAATATTAAATATTATACTAGATACTTTCCGAGTAAAATTTTTATAATTTTTTTTAGTAAAAAAAAGTTTACTAAAACCTATCAATTGGGAAAATAATTTACATCATAATTTTAAAGTGGAGTGTTTTCATTTGAAATTTAAAATGAAATTTCTCCAAGGATATCCAATGGAATTTTATAATGAAGAAATTATACTATAATTTCATATTTTTATTTTCTCACTATGAATTATAGTATAATTTTATCAATGGAATCTCTTTAGTAAAGTTTTACAATTTTAATTTAAATAATACATTATATTCCAATTCAAATTGTTATATTTTTTCTTCAATTAGGGAAATCTCTTAGCTTTTTCCGGATTTATATTATAGAAAAAATCATTCCCTATATATTCAGTCAAATTATGTATTATAAGATACCTTCAATTAAAAAATGATGTTAAATCCAATGCTGATCATTATGTTTTCTCATATGAACTACGAAATCATATATATATTCTTGTAAACATTCATAAAAATATCTCATATCAAATTCTTTGAAATGTTTTGATTCAACATGTTTATTTCAGGATCATATCTCTCTAATCCTCCTATTACCCGTAATATTTTAATTTTTTTAGAAAATAGTTAAGAATTGTTTTTTCTATTAGTATGTGTACAATATTAAACACCATGGTATCATATATTTATTATTACAAATGTAAAACTCACTTTTTTAGTAGTATTATTTGGAATATAGTGCTAATAATTTTATAAATTTATTCAGATATTATTGGTAGTTCCCAATTTCATATCCAACATACCTTCCATACTATAAATATTATTAGAAACCAAAATCCACAAAAAATATGGAAATAAATCTACATTAAGAGTTACTCTACATTGAAACTTTATTAATTCGCTACTATGAGAAATTATTTCATCGTCATATTATAGATCTATTTTTATATTCTTAGTAAATATGATACGATAGTAGAAAAATTACATTTGAGTGAGGAGGAAGATAAACTATCATAAAATGTTGTTATAATGATTTTTTGGATAATTTTTGGGTGAAATCAACAAAATTACCGTATAAATACATGCCTCTAAAATCACCTCCATTTTAAAGAATTTCTGCGAAATGTAAATTTTTTTACACAAAAGCATATCAAAACTATAGTATTTGAAGCTATTATAGTACATCAAACAAAATAACTTTTATAGATATCTATGTTGTTTTTCTTTTATTCTGGTGAAAATTTTATATCTCCATCATCGGCTCTTACTTATGTAACTTATTTAATAATTTTTATGATATTTAAAGAGATATTTTAATGTTTTATTTCTCTCATGATATATAAAAGGTTTTTATTCAATAAATTAAGTCATATGTTTTTAATACTTATACATTTTAAATGCTTATATTAAAACATATATTATGATTTATTCTTTCAAAAATTTCTATACATGTCATATAAAATAATTTTAATGTAGCCATATTGTGAATGCAGTGTTGGTACTATGATTTTAGAGTGAGTATTCATAAGAAAAATGAAAGTGGGGATCTCCCATTAACTAAATGTCTCCTTATAACATTGCATGGTAAAATTTTGAAGAAATTTTAAGATGATCTAGTGACTTAGGTTGTTGTATGTTTTGTGACATTCATTTTTTTCCAATGCACTTTTATTAAAAACCCATTGAAAATAAGTTTCCCTCGTATTGAATCCTAGTTATATTACATCATCTTTATCCCCTATTAATACCTTCATAATGAGAAGTAAAATATAAAAGATTTGTTTTTAGTTGAAGGATTTATTTAAAATGATAGATAATAAGTTCAAATAATTATTGTGACAATTTAGTATTTGAAAAGTTAGGTCAGAAGTTAGAAGGTATGGCAAAAATGAAAGAAAACAAATTAAAAATTTAAAGGACTAGGTGGTTGGGAATATTAATAGATAGATATAATTTAATGAGTATAAGATGATCATTTATGGTGACAAAGTACTTGGACAACGATTCCATGAAGTTTATACTGATGAGAAGGAAGATAAAGTACATTGTTTTGAAAATTTTCCTAGTGAGAAAGAAGTTAAGGAAGTGAAATCTAAAAAAATGCAGTCCAAAGTAAAAAAAATGACACTGCATAAGAAGTATATTAATAGAACCAAATACCTTATTCAACTATAGTAAATAATAACGAATTAATATATAAATATATTTATATTAGATCTATGAGCATAAGTATGGAGTTATAATCATGAAAGAGAAAGAAATTATAATCTAAATTTTTATATGAAACAGGTATTATGATAAAAAACATGGGGATAAAAGTGTCTAGGAAACAGAGTTAGTGATTAAAAAAAGATCATTGATATTGGTTTCTCTTGTTGAAATAGTTATGAGCGGGAGCATGTTTCCATGATCATTAACATTCTGAACTATGTAAAAGTAAATGATTCAAAAAATATTTCAACATACTTAAAAATATTATTACACTTTGTATTTACATGTTTGGTTTTCTAATATTATGTAATAAAATTCCATTTTATTATATTTTTCTAAATGAACAAAATGTGTTTTGATTTTCTTGGTTTCATAATGGAGTATAACAATGACCAAAATATTTTTCCACATGTATATATTTTCAATATTTTAATTAAATACATGAAATTAAGATATGTGGGTATTATCAATGATTGTTTTTAAGGATATTAATTATTCACTTGTAATTAGGAATCCAAATTATATAATTACACATGCATGTTATAAAAAATAAGTTTGAGATAAGGAATATAGTTGGAATATTCCTTGATATTTATCCTTTAATAACAAGTACCTGTATACTTAGTAAATACATATTTACTCTATGAAATTTGGTCACATATTTAGAAATAATTTTTTAGATTCATATCACACTTCATGGAATAATTTCGACGGATAATGATATAATGAAAATATAATTCATTAATAAGACATTATTTAAGGGACTATCATTGAATGGGGAGATCGTTATTCTTTTTCATTTGGAAAACAATCACTGACCACTACTGGATTTTAATATATAAAAACAATAATTATGTTTGGTTAATTCCATATAGTCTCATTCAGGAATGGGAAGTAGTGATACATTTACAAAAAAAATGTAATAACTATGGTGCCTTTTGTTTTATTAATATTTTCATATATAATTCATTTTTAGAACAAAAAGGTTCTGATTATTTTATATAGTTGTTAGACATATAGAAAAAATACATTAATGGAGTCATTCAAAGGAGGTTTTATAGATTTATTACTGAAATATGATTATATATTCATTTTGGAAGAAATGTCATAACTGCTGTGTTTCTAAGCATATAAAAACACTTTTTGAAGGTTGAAAAATTGAATTGAAACCTAAAATCCCAAGAACAACCATGTATGAAACTAAAACCAAATATAAAAAAGAAATGAATAATAGTATGTGTCCCTTCTACTGAATATAGCTTCTATATCAGTATTCAATCACATGTTATAAGAAGATATATAAGAGGAATCCTTCATACTTCCTCTGTCCTGGATTATCCATGGGTTTAGCCGACGTTTCTATCTCTAGGGTCAAATATTCCCCACATTAACAATATGATAATAACTCATTAATCAAATGTTGAAGGAATAATAGATATTTTGGATAATCAGGTAATTAAAAGTGCCTTTGGTAGAATCAAAAATGGAACCATATCATGGTGAATGTATTCTAAAATTCTCTTTAGGGATAATCCCTGAGACTTCATTCAATAACTCATATATTTAATAATGTATGTTTTATATTTGGCTACTTGCAAAGAGTTGAAACCATTTTTTAGAAGAAAAACAATAGAACTTGACCAATGAAAGGATACAATATAGATGTAAAGCATCTAAAAGTTTACTAGAATGGTGAAAAAGAAGTAGTAATGTTGGGATGTCTAGATGATGGATAAAATTCATGGACAACAAGAAAGTGTTATTGGATGTCAATCCTGCATGAAATATTGTTATAGAGGCCCTAACCGAAGTATCCAAAAGTTTGTGGTTACTTTATTAAAATTTCACTATATATAATAAATCACATCCCAAATGACCGAATTGTTTAGTAGATTTTTGAACTAGATACATTAATTAATTTCACATTTACATTTGAAAACATAAAATACAACATAGTATTTTCATGGAGTACAACATTATTCCTTTTATCATATCCCAACATATCAATCATTATACAAATCATATAATTTTAGGGAAAGGAAACATAATAAAGGGGTGAGATATAATTCTTAGTAAGGGTATTCATACAATAGAGTCTATTAGGAATAAATAATTCATAATCATATGGAATGTCAAATAACTCAAAACACATTCAATTTAATCAATAACTTAAAATGAATAATAATATGGAGAGAAGTAATTATGATCAAATAAATCCATATAAATAATCACATGTGCTTGAAATATATACATGCACATTATAATAAATTCAATCATTACATGGAAATCAAATAAATATTTCATAATTATGGAATTCATAATGGTGTACCTATGAAACTTACCATTGAGGCCTCCTTCCATAACATCTTAAATATATTATCACGGCCTCATGCTAATACATATTATATAAATGGGTAAGTCCTCATCTAAAAAAACAAAAATAGATTTTCTCATAAGACCTAATAATTCCTCAAGGGGCTATGTAATTCCCTTCCCTACTCATAACATAAAAATTCCAATTTATTTATTATATGAATAAATAACACATCATAATATACTACCTTAAAATTATACAATTTTATGAATTGGAAGAATTGGAATTCATAATATTAATAAATTCCCCAATCAAAATGGTCATAAACCATACAAAAAAATATGGTGGATTGTAACATAAGATAACACCTTCTTTAAAGAAAAATATTCAATAAAGGATTTTGATATGGATGAAAATACTTAAAATATCATTAGAAAATATTTGATGAAAGTACCCTTTTTAGTTTGAAATCACTTATTTAAAGACTTCAAAATTAGAAAGAATGAAATTTTATTTGAATGTAACCTTTTCAAATTTTAAATAAATATTAAAAAAAATAATTATTCATGATGGAGGTAAAATAATTTCATGTCGTATAAGATACTAATACATTCCTTTCACACTTTTTTTACAATGTAAAAAAGCTCATCATTCAGAAAATTACAAGATGATTCCTTTAAATCCATTTTATAAAAAGTAAATAATGGGTAAAAATATTTTTAAAAAAGAATTTGGGGATTTTTTTGAAAAAAAATTGGTATGGAAGAAACATATTCCCCCATCGTGTATTTAAACATAAACGGTCACAAATAATGGAGAGATTGTAAAAAAACCCCTTAACGGTTGGGTATCTTTTGAATCGTAAGCCCCATGAAATAATTAATATCAAATGAAACATAAAATATTATTAAAACAATTATATTCAAGATATAATATATCAAAGGGTTAGTATATACACCACATAAATGAAAAAAGTGGGGAATATGGCATATGTGTCATAAAAGTAAAAGTGATATGAGAAACCCTTACCTAGGTCCCGTTTTTTTTGTATGTGAATAAAACTCCTATATGAAAAATATATATTTACTATAAATATATTATAAAAATCATATATATCATATCATATATTATTTTCATATAATCTTTTATCATATATTTATTAATAATTCTATATTAAAATCATTTTTTTGGGGTGATAATTGCTTCATTTTTTATGTATGTTTTTGTTTGGTAGATTTTTTCCATGTTTTTTTATCATGGTTATATAATATCTATAATATTGATAATAATATAATTAATATTTATATTCATTATAAATATTTTTACGGTCATCCGTAAAAGTTGTTGATTGGAAAATGAAGAACATCATTCCAAGAGACGGTTGGTGATGCATACACATGAATGTTGTTTTCATTTTCCTACAGACAGAATGATTGAAAGGTAACTAATAATTATAATTTAAATAATCATTATTATATCATATAAATAATATACATTGATCAAATATATCCTAATTACCATACATTAAGATCAAAAATAAAAAAGGGATCACATCGCTTCGTGGAGGTGGTAGTTCACACGTACACACAAATGATGTTATCATTTTCCAAAGAATTGGATGGTAAGAAGTCATATATGATATTTTAATTACATAATTTTATTTATGTCATAAATTTTATATATATTTATTATTTACACCTTCATAATCATTCAATTGAAACGGTGATGAAAAATGAATCACACCGCTATATGGAGACGGTAAGTTGAATTTACACAAATGTGATGCTTTCTCTTTTTATAGAGATGGAATATTGTTGTAAAATAATCATAATAACATATTATTATATTTATAATACATGATATATTATCTTAATAAGGTTACAACACTTTAAGATTAAGTATACTGAGAAATAAACATGAAGGACTATGTAAATACGATTTCCTCTTCATTGGTAGATTTCCTTTAGATCTCTTATTAAGTTAGTTAGAGTAGGTTTTTTGGAATAAACAGAAACTCTAAAAATAGAATAAATATGTTGGAATCAAGAATTTTCAAGGTTTGGTCAATATATATTTCTCAATGTCATGTTAAGTAGTGATGGAGGTCGTTCCTTTTTATAATTTAGGTGAGGGGATCTTTTGGAATTTCTTATAAAATTAAATTATAATAAATTCATTATCAAAAAAATGCATAAAAATAGCTAGGTATTCAAACATATGGTATGATAAGGTTTAAATATCATAAAAAATCAGAAATAATAGTTTTTTGTGTTTTTTTAAACCTTATCATTTGGTTGAACCTCTTAGATAACCTTTTTTAACATTATCCATCATAACATATTTTCACTCTTAATGGGTTATAATTTTACATATGAGGTAAATATTAAATCATAAATGTGAAAGGAATGATATTTTTTACCATATATGCCCTTCCATTTTTAGTATTTTATTTATTTCTAAATAATTTAATAAAATATTATTTTACTTAATTATCATTAATGTCAATTTTGACACTATTAATTTAATTTGATTTCAAATACAATAAAAAAAGTTGTAATTAGAATATAATTCATTTAATCATCACTAATATTTTATATTCAGCTAAAAAATTAATTGAATGCTATAAATCACTCAAATTATATAACTTTAAATATTTTTTATATCATTATTTTTTATTTTTCTATTAATTGAATAGAATTTTTTTAGTATGGCGCAAGAATTTAAGGTAGTTAGATAATAATGAAAAAATGATAAAAAATTATAGAAATTAATAAAATATCATTATTCAAAAAATTGAAATTTATATTCATTCAAAACTTATTTTCCATTTCTAGAAACATAATAGATATTTAAAACTAAAAGTGTGAAATTTTTTAACTTCCTATGATTTAAATATTATATTGGCCAATTTCATGAACTAGTTCCAATTACACATATTAATTTTTAACCTATGGTGATAAGGGTAAAATTACCATCATTTAATTAAAATTATTATGAAATATTATGGCCATATCACATAGTTTTAACATGGATTAGCCAGATTTATTATTCATCGACGTGATAAATTTTACAATAGTTACTATTTATATTGACTAAAAATAAAATGGACCTATTTAACTATGTTAAACCTCAAGATTAAAAATATATAATCAATTTTTTAAAATTAAATTTAAATTTGTGGAGGGAATTAAAATTTATATAAATGCAGAAAATGTGATTAAAATATATTTTTCATCAAAATTACTTTTATATATAATTTTTTTCAAACTAAATTCAATAATAAAATTGATTCTAGTGAACTTAATATTATAAATAATATTATAATATAAATAATTTTAGTTTTAAAAAAATTAAACAACAGAATAGAACTTTGTAAATAATTGAAAAAAATAAAGTTTTCAATAACAAGCGGTAATTTCTTACTATTCACCGTAAAATTAATATTTTCATAAAAATATTTTTAATTTTCCACATGATAATTTTTATATTCTTATTTTAAAACAAAACTATAAAAAAATGATTATATAATGTCCAATAATTAGTTCTAATATTTTCTCACAAAAAGAAATAGAATTAATTTTTGAAGAATATGTATTTATGAACTATAAAATAAAATTACTAAAAATTGAGTACTTATTTTAAAAAAAAAGTGTCAATATATATTTCAAAATTTGAATAATACTATTCATATCCGTCAATTCAACATCTAGGTTTTAATGGTCATATTTAAATAATAATATTTTAAGGTTCGTTTAATCTTGTTGATGTGTGTCGTGAAAGCTATCGAACATAATTGTCTTCTTTTAAAATATTGGGATGATACATTATACCATCATCAATAAATTTAATGCCCACAATTTTCACTTTTTATTAGTTTGAAATTTAAAAATTACTTTTCTTAAACCCAACATCATAGAAAGGGTTAATAAAACATCCTATAGAAAAGAGGTAAAGAGAACAATGAATTTCATCTAGGTTAACACATAACTAGGTTTACAAATAGAAGAACATTAGTGGGATGTGAAAAATATGGAAATAAAATCGAAATATAACTCCATATATATATATAGAGTGATATATAAGTTTTTATTAAGAAATTTAGTAATCTCAAGATCGTAAATCTATGATGGTGTAAAATAATATTGATTTCTTATAAGATGTTAATGAATTCTTTTTTATGCCTAAAGCACTAAAATTATATTTTTCCAAATAATAAGATCCCTAAGTCATAATTTTATCCTCTGAAAATTTAACAAAACCAAAATGGTTTTCACAAGTCATCCAGTATGATAAATCACAGTCTAACCCCATACAATAATATCCACAATTCAACTCAATCCATTCCATTGGGAGTTAACCATAATTATCCTCACAAATATGTTGCAAAAACTTACAAATAAAAAAAATGAGGGAAAATATCATTATATTTCAAAATTTAAATTATCATTAATCCTCCATAAAGTGATTCTTAATGGAAAATTTAAATACCTTTATAACAAGGTAGTAACTTGAATTACTATAAAACCCTAATGAAAGCCAGCATGGTCCCAAAAGTTAAATCTCTCATTATTTTATTAAATAAAATATCATATTAAGGAATATAAATAGTAAAATGCAGTAATATCTATCATGAATAACTTTTTTATCAAGAAACTTATCATTTTTATGTCACCCATACTATCCCATTTTATTCATCAATATTAATCTTCTCTTTATATCAGCTAAACATTATTAACTAAACATCTTGAATATATTAAATATTATATTTCCCTTATTCATATATTCTCTAAAAATACCACCTTACCACTAAATCAATTTTCATTGTTATCAATACAATTCAATATATGATTTAAAATATTTGAAGAAAAACTATTATTGTACAATACATATATGATTTATGATTCATATAATAATAATATCATTGATAAAAATTTCTATAACAAAATTAATAAATAAAAATGTTGAAGTAATTTAATAATTTGAATTCAGTAGTATTAATAGAACAATATTGACCACGATCCCCTAGTTTCTTATAAGATATATTCACTTAACACTTGGGTAATTTTTTTGTATAGTGCCAAATCACCTTATAGTTGAAACACTGAATGATAGAAGATTCATTTTTACCCATGCGCTCACATTTCTAATGTTCTCTCTCTCAAAACATGAATGAAACTCCCATTTTAATAAATAGAGTAATATGGTTTTTCTTTACAAAATTATAACATGTGGGAAAATAATTATTTCTCTTCCCAACCATAACCATTATTCAAATTTTCATCATATTTTCTCTTACATTACTTCAGAACCATAAGACAAGGGAAATTTTATTTCTATCTTGATAGCACATGATACTATATTCTCATATGATGAGAATTTTTTGGAGACTAGTGCACATCATAGGATTGGTTTTAACCCATCGAAGAAATAATAATTATTGTTCTTTTGATTATATAAATATTCCAATGCATACCTTATTTAAAATGTAAATTTAGTTTCATACATAAGAAATATTATCATCGTCGTTATCTCAAACTCAAGAATTTCCTTTCAATATCTGCTTTTTTTTCAGGAAGAAAATATTTTACACATAATAGTTCTTTAAAATCAAATATTTTTATGCTCAATATTTTATATTACTCCTAGGTTTTTTAAATCAATGAACACCATTACTATATATCCCCTGGTAGATGATAAAATACCAAGAAAACCTTCTCTCATTCATTACAGCCCAATGTGAGAAATATTTTCTTTAAGGAACCTCTCCATTGATCATATACAAATAGAATAAAGTTCCATTGAATGATGTAGGTTTCTAAATATAATGTGGTATAATATTATTACACCATGGTGTGGATCAATGGATTTCTCCATATTGATATGGTTATTAGTCATAACCATTGTTATCTACACCAATATAGTTATATTTTTTCATCTTCAGTGGTAACTCTAGCTCCAACATTAATATCTTTCATAGGAGGTTAATTGCTACACAGATTATGTGCATTAATATGGTTTTTATTACTACTACTAGGTGAAAATTCTGAATAATTACATACAACAAATTAGATGTTAAATTTTTTAATCATAATGTATAATACCTAAACTACTTAAATAGTTGACTTAAATAGAACAATTTATGCATAAATAATATCATAATAACAAGCATGGTTTCTTTGGGAATATTATCAATATATTATAGGGTTTTGTTTCGTAATAGATGTTTTGTAATTATATTTCCTAATGTATTCAATAATATTACTCTAATATCAACTATAAATACCCCAACCTTATTATCGAAGAAATGATGGTAACTTTATTAAATTACCACAAGATAAAGGCAGTCACATAACAAAGGGAAAAATATTTTGGTTGTCTTATTAACTAGATACATATATGAGTTTCAAATTTACATTTGAAAACACAAAATACAACATAGTATTTTATCTAACTACACCATTATTTCCTTTATTATATCTATGCATATAAATCATAATACACATCTCATCATCCCGTGGAAAGGAAACATAATAAAGGGGTAAACTATGTGCTCAGTAAGGGTATGTGTACAATAGAATATATAATGAATAAATAAGTCATAATAAATATATAAATCTAAATAACTTAAAACATATTATATTTAATCAATAACATAAGTATAAAGAATAATATGGAAGTAATAAATGATGATAAAATAATTCAATATAAATAAGAACATATGCAATAAAAGTATCCAAGATTATCTTAACGAATAGAATAATATCATAAACATTAACAACTATTTTCATAATTATGTAATTCTTAATGTCGAACAACTGGAACATATCGTCGAGGCCTCATTCCAAAACATCTTATATAAATGGTTAAGGCCTCAGCTAAAAATTCAAACATGTTTCTCTCATAATACCTACCAATACATAGAGTCCCTATGTAATTAGAAACCCCAACAATCACTTAATAATTCTGATTCTTTCTTCATATGAATAAATAACCCAACATAATGAACTACCTTATAAATAAAAACATTCCAAATTGGAATAACTATAATACCAAATATAAATATTTTCTCTATTAAAACTGATCATAAAACTACATAAAAATATGGTGGATGATAACATACTAAAATAACCTTAGTAAATAATTTGATTCAATAAAGTATGTGGACACATATGAAAATAGTTTTAAATGTTCATTGAAAATACATAACGAAAATACCCCTTTTCACTTTAAAATATCTTATTTAATGACATAAAAAATATAAATGAAAATATTTTATTTAAAAAGAACTCTGTAAACTTGTACATGAAGATTCAATGAAAATATTGGTCATGACAGAGACAAAATTTTATAATCTGTTGTTGTTGATGAAATCTAATATCGTACCCCAAATGGCCATTTTTGGATGAATTGTGCATGGGACCCACCCCAAGACAATATTCTGAGGGAAAGGATTAGGTTTCATGCAATAATCAATGGTTCCAGACAAATTTATGGTTCTTTATTCTAATGATATGAGGGTGTATGTGGAGGACCCTCAGTCCAAACGTGCATCCTAGGCCCATGCACACAAGAAAGGACTATTGTGTGAAACCTTATCATGTAACCATGTAGTTTCACGATAAAGGTGATGTCAAACTAGAATTATTTTATAGAAAAATCACTAATGGAAAAGAAAAAGGTAGAGAACAGCCCATTTATATTCCCTATAAGTTTCATGACAATAGATGAGGTTTTTGACTATAAATAAAATTTCACCCCCACCTTGATGAGGCTCTCTAGAGGACGAAACTCTAATAATGTGTGTGAAACACCCACTCTTATATGAAAATGTGCAACACCATTGATTATAGACCCTCAAAGGTAGATTATTTGTGTGAATGACCTCCTTTGGTACCTAACATTACATGGTATATAGTTGATTGATCCTCACACAACTACTCCTAAGTGTGGTCAAGTTCACATAAAGACAAACTTCCTTCATGAATCCATGATCTATTAAAAACACCATTTTAATGTGAAACTATGACTCATGAATCCATAAGTTTTTTATATAATGGATCCCCTTTCTCTCACAGCTCTTACACAGAACAAAATATGTTTCATGAAAAAACATCATAGTATCCTACTTGATGTTCCCTATTCATCAAGTGCAGCCATTAACCTACCTATTTATCCTAATAATATGTACCATAATTTCCATTTATCTGACGAATAGGGGCCAGAACATCGAGCATCCTAAATTTAACTCCTCTCTGGTATATCCAAATACATTTCATGCCCAGAGGCACATGATCAATCATCATGCAATCCCTATGGTTGGAATCATCAAGATAAATTCTGCACTTATATCAGTGGGGATTCCATATGAATCTTCCCCTCACCGTGAAATGGTCCACCTTAAGAAGTATCATCATCCTCCAAATATGAGTTTCATTATATAAGACATCCTAGTTCCACTTCCTGGTTTTATGATGTTAAACTACAATACAACATCCACATATTATAATGTACGACTGTAGCCCAACCCTATGTGATAAATGTTGTATTCTCCATATATGATCAATATATGATTTCACCCTATCCCCCACCATGACATATGAATCACCCAAAAAGGGAATTTTCCATGAATAATATCCACACAATTCCACAAAGAGTGATCATCTTGTACTGGGAAACTTTCACACATAATCCCTGCACCAACCCACATCGATGCTCAATCCATGAAAAGAGAATCCCTACCTCATTATGTAAAAATTCAGGGATTATTCATACCATATAACCATTAACTACTTCATCAAACTACATTAGTTTTAATATCTGTTTTCTAAACATGTTACATAGGATGCCTCCTCGAGATTCAATCGTAATTTCCATAATCGAGGTGTGTCATCTTCCCTCAAAGGGACACACCTCCTTGATCCACCTCTATAGAGAATTTTCATCCATCTTTATGGGAGGTTAAACATGTAGGGAATGAACCATTAACATAGTGTGACATCTTACCTTATAGGGACACACCTCTTTAATCCACCTCTATAGTAAATTATGATTTGTCTTCAAGAGACGTTTAAATCTATGAGCACACCCCAGCACCCAGGCATGAAATCATCCCTCTTGGGGAAAAACCTCCTTATTCAACCTCAATAGGGAATTCTATTCTATCTACGAGATGTTAATTCTACAGGACATTCCCCACTACTTTAGAGTGACATAATAACATCATAGGACACAACACCTTAATCTTCATAAATAGAGTGTTACATTCCCTCTCTGTGAGATGTTAAACTTAAGTGACACATCACTCCATCCAGTTTTGTCATATTCCCTCAGAGGGACACAACTCTTTGATCTACCTCAATAGGGAATTATGATCCATCTCTTTGAGATAATAAACAATGATATAACATTTCCCTACAAGACATTAAAGTTACACTAATCCTATCTGCATAAGAAATTAACATTGTTCTGATATCCACAAGATGTTAAACTCATTCCCTAATCAATATTACATACCCCATGAAATATATATGACGTGCCTAAGGTAAAATTTATTAGAAGACTTACACTCCTGATGTCGATTTCCTTGTGATTGATACAGGATGCCTTGGGTTCCATGCCTCTGATTTCTCAAATGATATTCCATTCAAAGGGAGAATAACATATAGGTTCCCAATAAAATTCAGGTCTATACATGTACAAAAATGCTCAACGTGACTAATCTCTAAAACAAATGTTGTTTCCCTATCAGAACAGAAGCAACGTAATTAACTGGTGTTTATATAGTCATAACACCAAGAATGAGTTCCATGAATATGATTTAATCTATGAGGGAGAATCGAACTTGGAAATGAGTAGCAAGGAGGACTCCATGGAAAGAAGAAATGGTATCCCATAATCCCATTTCAATCAAGGATCATACATCACTAATGAAATTTTTGAATGTCTCCCACCTTTGGAAAGTGGTAATGCATGTAATTTACAGTTTCATGTGAAATGTCCTACAATAATTCCCTAAATAAAGTATCAAAAATAGAAATGGTGAAAACAGGGAAAAAATATTCTCCTTAACTATATGGACAAGTAGTTTCTAGGGTATATGAGGATCTAGATATCACCAGAATTAGACATTTGGTTCTAGGTATCAAAAATCAAGTGAAAGCCCCCGCATGGAACTCACCTGTGAATTGGAGTAGTTAGCATTGGAATCCTCAGTCTGTGAAAATTTTCAGCCTAGATTCTAACCCTGCATAAGGAAAATTGGATGAATTTTGTGAAATAGGAATCACATTCCTGATAACTTTATAGAAGGAAGAATCCACATACCTTATACGAATCAAGTGATAGGAAGTTAATAACTTAGTTCTCCTAGGAGTCAGGTTAGAAGATTATCTCATGTACCAATCTCTCACAGTTATACTTCCTCCATGACTTCTACCTCACCATCGAATACCAAGACCCTGTGCCCCATATCACCCTCTGAGATTATCTAGAGGATGGTGATCAACACCCTAGTACACTGATATGAACTGAATGGATTCACTCCCAAAAGCGATATGTCATGTTATGGCCTAGAGGCATCGGTGCCTCATCAACATTGCCACCCCCAAGGGCCACACTAGGGGAAACGACCCCAAATTTAAACATTGAACCTCTTTGAGGGTCTCTACCTAGAGCGCTTTGATGTTTCACTCCCCTAAAATGCGGATTTGGTGGATATTCAAGTCACACAAGAAATGAATACTGTTTGAGAGCTCCCTGGGAGGTATCCATCTAGGACTTGTCAATGCCAGCACTGACTGGTCCCACAGGCTAAAGAGAAGCTGGAATTCACCCCAGCTCTACTAGACCTTGTCTAGATCACACAAAACAAATGTCATTGGATGGACTGTGGTAATGTATAATAAAAGGAATATTCTGAAGCTCATTTGGTCCCGTACACTGTTGGAATATCCTACAAGATCACTCTGATTGGTGAATATAGATCCATTTTTACCTGATTTAGATCAAGACACCAATTGAATCATATGATGGCCAGGATGAATCTCTCAATCACTAGATCCCCCCAAAACTATTATGTTCTTTCTAATGAGAAGGACAACTGGAGCAGAGGTCTTCCATACACCATCAACATCCAATATAGATGTTCTATCTATAGTCCCACCATTCAGCATGGAGGTTCTCTTCAAGTTGCTACCAACCAGAGATGAGGTCATCCCTGCTCCATCAAAAACATGAATGGGGGTCCTCACCACTCCATCATCAAAAAACATGGTGGTCCTCCCCATGATCTGACCAATCGTAGAACATGTCCTCCCCACTGCACAACAAAAAATAATTGATCACTTCCTTATAAAAATTACACACCCTTCCCTAAATGACCATCTTGGGGTATAACGGTGAACACCCACCATCAGATGTGAAACCTTGAGAAGCGCCAAATCATCTTTGACTTCATTGACCTATTAGATTTTAAGGTAAGTAAGGACATAATGATGAAGCCTCCTCCACACCTCCTTAAGTCTAGCGAAGGTTCTCACAAATTGAGATTTGTGATCCTAGAAGATGAAGTCCACAAGATCCCCATATCCTTTCGTATGTACTTGCATGTGGAAACTGTTCAAGACTCTTTCTAGAGGATTGAAATGAAATTATCTATTTCACCGCTAGTTTCCCTCTACTCTCACTCCACATGAGAATATGGAGAGATTTGGAGGTACGAGTTGATGCCATCAGATAGAGAGAACTATATTCGTCCAATAATGGACACTTCCACCCTTACACAAAACGTCATGTGGAACACTCCATCATACATGGATGTGATAATGAGGTTATAACCTACCCTAAGAGATGTTCCAACATGCAGTAGATGTTTAACTTGAACAGTGCCTCAACTGCGAGTAAACTAATTGTTAAACCAATCTCCATCAATGCTTCTTCATATATCTCATCCCTCTTTAATATGGGTTTTGGAAAACCATGTATATGACCCTTCCTCTAAAAAAGATGGAATATTAGAGGCATTGGCTACCGACCTTCTGTTAGTTGTGTTCTCCAACCTGACCAGAAAATCCTTTTTTTCATTTTATAGAAATCCGGATTTTGGGTTGCCGGTACCCATAGAGCCGAAACCCAGACACCAAATCACAATTCAAACTGAAATTTCAAAATTCAAACCACCGCCTTATCGCCTCGAGCCGTGAGCCTGCATAGCCTCGAGCACCGATCTTCCATCAGATCTGACACGCCATGTGCCATGTACATCAGCCATATCCACATCACAGGATCGCCGGTGAGCATCGCCGGCGTCTGTCGTCACATCGCCTCCCCATCACACCGTCGGGGGTTCAAAAAAACATCATCCATGGAGTAGCCAATGTATTCCCTCCCCTCATTCCCATCACCGGATCACCGGTGAGCTTTGTCGGCATCCTCCATCATCATCGTCTCCCCATGATAGAGGATACAACAAAACATCAAACGGAAAAAAAAATCAATAGAACAAACATCCATGGAGATGAATCCAAAAAAACCATCGTCATCACTCCATCATGACAGCACTCTCGCCGACAGATTCACCATGACACAGCGGAAGAAAAGAAAAACAAAGAACAGAAGATCCCACCACCACCAGACAAAAACAACTGCATCAAACACCCGAAACCCTAACATTCGCACAAGAGAAGATGAATAACCCCACAAACCATCGGCTCATGAGCGTAACCCGCAAACACGAAAAAACTCACCACATGACAAAAGCAGGATGCCAAGATCAGAACCACGAGTGCTCCGAAGAGTGTGCCATCAACAAGAACCGGTCTTACACCCGTGGATCTGAACCAACAACCGCAGATGCACAGAGAGCATCTCCATAGCCCGAGAGAAGACCACGAAGCCCTGCAGCAGAGAACCACCACCAACTCGCCGATCATGAGAAGGAATCGCCGTGCCAACTGCAGCGACAGAGCTGGCAGCGGCGAGAGGAAACCCTAGGACAAGAGGAGCCCTTTATGGGCGCATCACTCCCTCCAACCTGAAACAACATACTTTCACATCCCATATTACCTCAAGGAAGACTGGGAAATGTGTATCTAATATATTTTCTATGAGAAATTTCTACACCTCATTTATTGTCAGTTGGACTACCTAGGGAGATAGGGTAACCTTAAATTCATCGACCAAGAGTGCATAATGTTTCATATCACAGTGGCATGGGTAGCATAGCACCCTAAGTCCTATGGCTACCAAAAGTGCCTTCAATAAATCTCCATCATGAGCCTCAATATGCTTTGTTAGGATATTTGTGAATCATCATCACATGTATAGATTAGAGGTTGGGGGGAATAAGATGCTCTCCCTTTCATTCCTATCATGTGATAGCGTAACCTACTTGATGATGTTGAAAGTTCCCCTTAGTATTCTTCTATGGTTAATATGGTTGTCAAAAAAATTACAAAGGATCATAGGAATAGGATAGCTTACAAAGTTCATGTAAGATAAGTTCCTCATCAAGGGGGAATGAAATACTTGCAATACCCTCTATTAGGTGTCCTCACTAGTTGGTAGAGAAAAATAGTTGGCCTAAGAGATCCCCCCAAAGAGGTGTTTCTACCATCCTGTCAGATCATCGATAAGGGATAGTGATATATTGATCCCTCTAATACATTAGAGGTTGGACTAAATTTAGAGACAAAACCTATAGTAACGGCCTTTCTCCTACAGGTTCATAAATACAAAAGGCATACCGCCATACCCATAACTGAACATCACCCAAATTATAGTGATTCTCTTTGGGAAACCAACCCTTATATGGTTTCCAGACATCCATCAGACATTTCATATACATAATCATCACATCCTTCTAAATCTGTCAAGAACATGAACAATAGAAATCAGTGTACTCCGCCATTACTTAATTCATTTAACACTCTTGGAGACTTTCTTCTCCCTAAGTTATGAGTTGTTCCCAAGGCTTACTCTATCTGAGATGACCACACTAATGATGAGAATGAGTATGATTATCTGAATTTTAATGACTTGGTAGACATCTTCATGAGACCTGATAGTGTGAAATGCATGAAAACACCTCAGGTGCCTCTATCCAACATCGTCGAAAAAAAGGCCGAGGACATGTGTTCCAGAAGAATGATCAGTCATTTTTGAAATAATACGATACCACACAATACACCTGAAAAAAATCATTGGTGTGGATATAATAAGTAGTAAATACCATTACACATTTGAATGGATATGATCAATATAATAGTGAATGTGCTTCATCTAGCATGAATAATGTTAATATGATTTTGTAACATGTTAAGAAACCTTCACCAGTTGATTCCAGAAATTTCACTATGCTTATTCCATAAATTCCACTTTTTTGATTATGTAAAATATAAATGTTCTCTTTCCGACCCAATAGTCGGTAGAAACAAATTCTCTAAAAATTATATGAAAACATTGTCTAATATATCATTTTGATTCTTTCGCCTTATTATTCAGTATGATTCCTTATTCTGGAAAAAATAGATACTCTAGAAACTATTTGGGACTACTTAATTATTATTTGGAAATTTCAGTTTGATTGGTTGGTCTGATCTAGGAACCCTTATCATAATATCTTCTTCAATCTTCTTCTATCTGGAAAATATTCTTGAAGAAAACACTATATAGTAATATTCATTTATCAATATTTGCACACAAAAATTCAGCACTCGCACTCTCTCCCACACATGATAGTTTTAAAGTAAATTGATATCTAACCTCTAATTATATGTGTCCCAAAAAAGGAAATTGAGGTAAACCAAATTTATTTTCAAGAAAAACTAAATTATAATATGTCAATTTTCAAATTCATTTTAACTTAATATTTAACCCTTTTAGTGCTTCACTACTCTCATGGTTTCTTCTCAAAACTTCTCAAATATTCTTACAACTACATCCTACATTGAACGTACATATAATTCTTTAGTCTCATAAATTTTTTATTCTGATATAATTTCTCACTAAGATTCTCATTTTCATTTCAATTATTCAAAACAACAGAAATATTAAGACTATTTTTAACATTATTTCACCTTTGTTTGACATTAGTTTCTTTACTTTGGTTTTCTCACAAAAAATTCTCTTCTCAATCTCTATTGTAGTATAACTGCATTTCTTAGGCCGGTCTATTTTTTCAACTATTTATCCACAAACATTGTTTCAACATATATAAACTATGAAACACCTTGGAAACAAATGAAAAATTGTTTCAAAACATTTCAACTTTTCTTTATTTATTTTAATAAATCTTCAAATTTATAAAACTACATTCGATGAATTCTGTCATTTGATGACTTATCAGTGTCAGTATATATCTGGTGGATTGTTCTCTATTTTCCATATGCTGTATCAGTGTCAATTCCTATTAAATTAGTTTTTACTCCCTTAAAATATTAGTGATTTTTGATAATGTCTGATTGCAATATTGTGATTAATCTGATGGATTGGTCTCTAAAAATCATCTCATTCAATAGATTCAACAACTCTAACTTATATGGTAGTTCCCAAAACATATATACTTATTCTCAACAAAAAATTATAATATGCCTATTATAAAACTATTAATTTCTTACCTTGTTGATACTAAAACTTTCCTGGCGAGTCAGTGTCATCAATCCTCGGATAGATCGATGGAAACTCTTATCAAATAGACCAGTGTCAACAATAAATTCATTCTTCCAGATTCTAATCAACTGTTTATTGATCCTAAAAATTTGTTCATCTAGTGAATTAAAAATTGTGATCAATTAAACAATCAAATGGATCAGTTGATAAACACTTCAGAAAGTTCAAACATCCAACCATGAGAAAATTTCATCATTTATTGTTTCTCACACTGATGTATTTTTTTGTCATTAATGTGTATATTCTTATAATTACAACACTTCATTCATCCAATCCTCAAAAAATTCAAAGATAATTAATTTTTTGTAATGAAAAAAAAATAAAAAAATAAAACACTTATTTCAGCATCCAAAAAGAGATTCCATCCAACATGCTCCCACCAATCTCCCACATTGAATTTTGTCTCCATCCAAGGTTCATAAAGAACTGAACATTATCAATTCATTCTTTGGATCAATAATAAAAAATTCTATAACTATGTTAGAAAAGTAGTTTAGGAAAAAATAATCACTACTAGAAAAACCATGTAGTCCATAAGTAGGGTCTTAAAAAAAATATTGACATTAAAACATTCCAAGACGCATCAAAATATCTTCCTATTTCCTAAAAAAAGTTTCCTATAAACACTAAAACAAATTTTCAATATATTTAAAACACATACATGAAGATTTCACATCTTACTCACAACTCCTCCTAAATATATTCTTCCATAAAAGGTATATCAAATATCATAAGATAGATGTTGAAACATCATTTTTATCCCCCTTGACAAAAATATTCGAAAACAAGATAAAAGTGGGAGAAACCCCATACCTTAAACATGGAGTGAAAGAGGTTGGATGCCCATGTTCAACATCAACTTATAAAAAATATTCCTTTATTAAATGTTGTGTGAAAATTTTAGCAGCTTGTCCCTTTTTAGGGACATACTCGGGACTATGTTTATTCTTCTCCATTCTCTATTTAATTAAGTTATCTTTTATATAAATATGTTTTGAACAAGAATATTGGACAAGACTTCTTGTACGGTTAATTGGACTTTCATTATCACAACCTAAGAGAAGAGGTAACATTACTTCAACAAATAATTCTTCCAACGGATTCTTCATCCACATATGTTGTGTTGCTACTTAATTAAAAGAAATATAATCAGATTCATCCATAATTGGATTTACTGAATTCTATTTCATTTTACTCCAACATAAAAAACTTTTCCATAGAAAAAACCCCCCTCCAAATTTAGATCATCAATCATCTAAAAATCCAATCTGATCATCATTTGTATACCCAAAAAATCAATTCTTTTTGAGATATCATATCCTATTACGATATCTATTATGATTTTGATATATTTAAGAATTATTTTTTCATCCATGATTTTTTATTAATTAAGAGAACTTTGGAACCATTCACATAAGGTAACATAATACAAAATATCTATTTTTTATGATTTTAGATATAAAAAATATTAAATCATATTCTAAAACTCATTAGGGTTATCTTCCTTAACTTATTCATTATTATTCAACAATGTCCCCCTAAAATTGGTGTAGAAATTGGTTGTTAATTTTCCATTCAAAACTTCTTAAGATGTTCCTTAGTATACTTTTTTTGAGAATGAAAAATGTATTTCTTGTTTAGTGATATTTTTAACCCAATAAAGTATTTCATTTCCCCAATCATGGACATTTAAAACAACTTCTTCATTTCATCCGCAATACATTGAAATGTTATTTCATCATTATGAAAAAATATAACGTCATTAAAATATAAAATAAAAATGAGTTAAATCTATTAAATTTTATGGATGTAGATATTACTATCAACTCATCCTTATTAATTTTCACATTACATAAGAAAGTACCCAATTTTGAATATCATTCCCTCAAATATTTCTTTATCCCTTGCAAGTATTTCTTTAATTTTCACACATAACCTCCATCCTTTCCAATTATAATTACACACAGTTTTTCAATATAAACTAATTCATCAAGTTATATATTTAGATATTCTATCTTAACATCTATATAAAAAAATTTATAATTTTTTTGTCAAATTTACAAGAAAGTCTCTAATTTTATGAAACCTTTACACTGCAGAAATAGACTCACCAAATTCAATACCTTCAATTTGAGAGTAGTCTTGGAAGGCCAATTTTTATTCTTTTTTCTTATCACTACACTATACTCATTCAACTTGCTCTGGAACACCCACTTCGTACCAATAACAATTCTGTCCTTTAGATTGGGAAAATTTTCCCAAATATCATTGAACTCAATATGATCCAACTCATCCTTCATAGCTTGAGTCTATTCTATTTTCTCAAAAACATCATTACCATCATTAAAATCAATTTTTTAATACAAATAATTTTGTGCAATATCTATTTTACTTCTTGTTTAAAAAATTTACTTCTAATCACCAATGTTGTTCTGTGATTATACCTATTCACTCAGTCTAGGATGAGATATACAATGTTCATTCATATAAATTTAAATAGCTATGTCTGGTTCTTCCATCTATATGGAATCACTATTTTTAGAATTATTTTCATGTTGTTCAGTAAAAATTCGTTCAAATTATTCATTAACCTCATCAAAATATGTTTGTGAAGAATCTCCCTTGGATTTTTTCAAGAACTTTTACATCAACTAAATCAACCATTCTTCATGTTTATTTTTTGAAACCTTGATATTATCTTCCATTTAGATAATATCCCAAAATTATTCCTTCATCACCTATTTGATCAAAATTACCTAGAATTAAAAAAAAAATTCTTTATAATGTAGGGTCTCAAAAAAACATTTAACTATATATAAAATTGATTTTTATCATAAAAATTTCATAGGCGGTCATATCATAAGTTTCCCAAAAAAACATAGATTCTGAATATAAACTATTATGCTCATTTATTTCTTTTAAAAATAGTGATAAATACCATAGTAAATAAACATTTTACGCCCCATATCAACTATACATCTATTCTTACATTCAGAAACACCATTTTTTGTGGTGAGTATAGTGTACTGAAGTCATTATTAATTCTGTGTTTTTCAATATAACTTCTGAAAATTTCATTCATGTATTCACCACCATTATCATTGTCCAAATTATTAACTAAATACCCCCATTCCTTCTCAAATCTTATCATAAAACTCTTCATAATTTTTAATTATTCTAATTAATGTTTCAAATACATAATACAAGTAGTCAAAGTAAAATAATCAATGAAATAAATGATATACTTATCTCTAAAAATGTATTTTTTCTCATTGGATAAAAAATATTATCATGAATTAGTTATATGGGTGACTGAAACAAATATCATATTTCTTATTCATAGAGTTGGTAATATTCTCTTTTTAGGAAATTGAAAAAAACCAATATCTTCTTCTTAATATATATAGAATATCACAAAAACTATCTCTTATTGATAATATTTCCATTTTTCTATAACACATTTGTCCCAAACTTTTATTCCACATATTATTTTCTTCCATCATTCCAAGGTAATATGAGTTATTTAATTTCCCAATTTTAAATAAATTTCTATTTGTATCTTGTCTATTTCAAACAACTTTTTAAAGTCACTTTATTTTCATAAAAACCTATCCTTTCTGAAAAAAATTATTTCCTTCATCCGAATGTTGGGAAACACTCAACAAATTGTGTTTCAAACCATCAATAAACAAATATTTTTTGGATTTCAACTCTTTTTCCCCCAAAATAGAAGATCCAACACCTTTTATTCTGAGGGATTCGTTATTTCCAGAAATTACTATTCCTTCATTAGAATATTTTACATTATATAAATATTTCAAATATCCTATCATATGGGAAGAACACTCATTATCCAAAATCTAGGGTTGTTCTCCTTTTGTAGCTTTGAGGGTATTTTCTAGAACAAGTGCTTGTTCTTTTCCTTTATCTTTCTTCACATATAGCTTATAATAATTACTATAAACATATTGTTGTGTGGTAATATGAAAATACACTCTTTTCATGTTTTTTGGTTGTCCACATCGTTAAAAAAATAGTTACCAAATGATGGAATCTATTTTCAACTTTCAAAACATATTTCGAATATTTCTTCCTTTGAGAGGATAGAGTCCACCTCAAAAATTTCTTTGTGTAAATCATGGTATAATTTTAAGATTTTTGGTTAAACCAATACATATTTTCTATATTCCCTAATCCACCACAATACGCACAGTAACCATATAAAAATATTTAACTCTATAATTTCCATACTTACTGGTGTAGTGAAAATATTTTTCAATAACTTTTTTATTTTTCATATCAAAACATTGTTGTTCTTGAATATTCCAATTTTCACCCATAATATTCTTCTTCATTTTGGATTTCTTTCTAACATTATTTGAATAAGAATTTGTAGAAAATTTTATTTCAAACTCATAAATTTTAGAATCATATGAATTTACAACATTATTGGTTTTGGACACATGCATTATTTTATCATTATTCTTCTTCATAAGAGTATTTTCAATTTTATTTCCATCCTTTCATGGTAACTTTTATATATCCTTCATTGGTTCATCCTTTCATTAGATTTCACCAATATCGGTGATACAGTTCTTGAAACTTGTAACTCCCTACACAAATTTAGAAAATTTTTGTGGAAAAAGTTATAACTATTACTCAATTAATTTTAACTTTAAATAAATATGATCATTCAAATTATATTATTTTTCAAGATTCCTTTTAAAATAAACAATCTATTTTATAAACCAAGAATTCTATTTAGGAATACGTTCTTGATTTTTTATTGTAGGTAATTAGTTCTTCAACTTCTTGATTTCTACTTAACGTCTTAAACTATATCGAAGTCATTATTTAAACTCTCTTTTGAGATGAAATTATATCTAAATATATTATTCTTATAAACTAATACATACAAACTCTTCCTCATTAACTATTTTAATGAACATATTTTCTCCAAAAAAAATCAGTAAATACTTCAACTTCCACTTCACTCCCTTCAACCTCATCATGTTTAGACAATAAACATCTCCTTTTGGATTTGGAGAACTTTTTACCCTTCCCTTTGGAATAATATTTTTAATTTTCAAGTTATTTCTTCCAAAATATTCTTGGTCAAATATCATCTTCATCACTATCTGCTTCTTTCAGTTACAGTGGAAAATTTCGAGTTCCCAAAATCTCCACATTCAAAATATTTTAAGGGTAACTACCCTTTATAATTTCATATTCCTATTTTTACATTCTTTGAAAAAAAGGATAAAAATTCATCAAGATTGTTACTCACCCCATTTTCGGATTCAAAGTCATTGCCTTTATTTTCATCAAGGATCTTCTTAGAGATTCCTTGCTTGGTATCCTGAAGTATATTTCCCGATGAACATTTAGTTTTATTTTTATAACATTCTCACTTTTCACTTCATAAGTAATGAGACAATTGTGAAGGTAATCCAAAGATATAGTTTCATGATCTCTATATTACAATGATGAATCTTTGGAATTGAAAATAGAACCAATAATTCTCAAAATATTTTTAATAATAGTAGAATCTTCTTGATTCGTACCATGAAATGTTATAGTTTTAATAATAACATTTACCTTTATAAAAAAGTGACCAACATATTCCTAATCACCCATTTTGAGATATTTGTAATTTAGCCTCCAAATTTGTAATTTTTCCTTCATCTCCTTCATATTACAATTCTAAATGTTCATCAACTTCTCACATATACCTTTAGTTGTAAAAATTCCCTTCACTATAAGAAACTTACTTTTAGAAATTGATAAGAGTAATAAATTATTATCTCTTCCATCATTCTCTATATTATTCTTATACATAGATGTAAGTGAAAAATTCGTAAAAATAGGAGGGAATACATATGTAGTTTCTTCTAAAACATCATACCAAAGAGACATTAGATAATGTAGAATCATATCTTTCCATAGATGATAATTCTTTCCATCCAAGACAAGAATCACATTAATTTTCATCCAATTTAAATTCTCCATAACAACTTCTTTTAAGAACACAAACAAAGAGTAAAATAAGGGAATATTCACTATTATACCACATGAAGGGGCCCAACCAAGATCAATGTATCACTAAAATGGGGAGGGGTGAATTATTAATATATTTTTCTTTTATGATGTCATTCTTTTGATAATAACCATATCCTCCTATTAAATAATGACCACTTTTCTTGAAAAACACTACATTAAAGCATTCGTTGGGAAAAAAGTATTAACAAGTTTCAAAACTCAATATGAGTAGTTAGTCCTTGTAATAGTTCATAAATAATTTTATAACCTAAAATCAACGATAAAACAATCCATTTGTGTGGATACAACAAGTAGGGAAAACCCTTACAATTATGTAGCATTATGATAAATATAATATGGAATATGATTATTATAGATTGAATGATGTAATTAAGATTTTTTAACATGTTATAAAACCGTAACCATTTGGTTCTAATCATGTCACAATGCTTCTTGAATAACATCCAATTTTTCAATTCTTCAAAACAAAATTCATTAAAACCCAATTATTCACTCTTCTACCCATAAACTGGTAGAAACTACATCTCTGGATTTTTTCCAAAAACTAAACCTAATGTGTTGGACATATTGATCATTCTAGAAAATAACAATAAATAATAATATGGAATGAATTCTAGACCAACTTATTCTTTTCCAGAAATGTTAGTCTGACAACTTGGGTCCATCCAAAAATTGTGTTTGAAACTTCATTGTCACCCTCCTTTAATATGAAAAACATTATTAATGAAAAATATGTTTGTAAATGTTTCTTTTAAAAGAACTACCAATAATGTTTCAACACACTCACTCTGTACCATATGTGAATACTGTTAGAGTATGTTGTACTTTAACCTCTATTTATAGTTTCTCAAGAAATAGAATGGATGGGAAACAAATTTTATTTTCCCACACAGCCAAATTCTTGAAACTGAAATTTCACATTTATTTGCGCTTCATTTTGGAGCAGTTAAATAATAATAAAATCTTCTAGATTCTTCTCTAAACTTCATCAATGTTCTCACAACTTTAACATGTTTAAAACCTTCAAAAAACACTCTCTCTAATATAAATTTTCATTTTTGTTCTCGTTTTCACTCCAATTCTATGTCCCATTAAAATTCTACAAACCAACTAAAACATTGAAACTATTATTCCTTTAACATTGTTTTAACTTTGTTGGAATTCAGTTTTTTCACCTCAGTTTCCTAACAACAATGGATCTTCTCAATCTCTCTATATGTATTATTACAATTCCAAGACTAATAAATTTCTTAAAATGTGTTCCCACAAACATTATTAAAACTAATATAGACAATGAAACCCCTTGAAAACACATCTTTGGCACCTTCAAAACATTTCAAGTTTTCTTTATTTGTTTCAAAAAAATAACATTTGGACAAAACTTTATTAGATGATGACCATAATCCATGGAATTATCGGTGTCGATATACATATAATGGATTGGTATATATTCCCCATATAATGTATCAATGTAAATACATATTTGATGAGTCGTTCCCCACTTAAAACAATTCATTTCTTTTTAAAAATGAATGACTATAATTTTCTCTTCATCTTATTGATCGGTCTCTGATCGCATCCAATTGATCAGTCTCTAAGTCACCTCTCATTCAATATCCCTACCAAATCTATCTAATTTATTGGTTACAATAAATTCTCATATTATTCCCATAAAACAATTATAATCTTACTCGGGTAGAACTTTTCAGTTGATGTGCCAATGATACTTACAATTTGTCTAATGGATCAGTGTCAGAACTCCCTTGATGGATCTGTTCCACATCTTGTCTAATGGAAGAGTGTCACCAGTGAATTCATTATTCTAGATTCTCTATAATGATTGATTGATCCAATAAATTAGTTTGTTTAGTGGATTTAATATTTTAATATATAGTTCGATCAACACATCAGAATGTTCAAACTCCCATACTTCATACAATTTCTTAATTAAGTTATTCTCACATTGAAGAACTATGACTGGAAGACTTTGATATCATAATTTATTTTCGTCCAAAAACCCATTCTTGTGTCATTATGCCTACATGATTTTATGAAAATTAGGATTATAATATCAACTTATAACTTACAAAACCATTTCTTCTTTTTTATATTAAAAATCATACATCTCATGTTTTCCAAACAACTTATGATGTTGAAAACTTTTAAAATAGCAATGCATCATTATATTTTGTATCAAATATCTTGAATAAAAGTCAGACTCTAATACAAATTCTCACATCGATCAAAATATTTATTCCAGACACATGTGATTCTGAAAACCACTTCACCTGGAAAACATCTCCAGAATAAAAAATTGAAATTTATGGATTTTATTATCAAGAATGTGTCTGATCTTATAATTAAGGTAAAATATTCATATGATCAACAGAACATACAAAGTATATTGATTTTACATAAGGAATGAAAATAAATATTAAATATAAAACACTTTTATAATCATATAAAAACAAATTCTTGCAAACTTGGTCCCAATAATATCCATTGTAGTCAACTCGAGGGCACATTTGGATGCATACATTTTTCTCTAAAGTCATTGGTTGGAGGACACAATAACAGACCCTGGGGGGTTCTTTATTATTTACATGAAAAACAGTTTTGACAACCAGAAGAAAAATGAGCACCGAAAAAATACCTTGTACTCTTACACTAGATTGGCACATGTGATACCAAAAACCCAAACTCTTATATGGTACCGAGGAGTTTTACCTATGGCCACCAATACCCGACACTCCCATTGGTTCCATGTTATTTGGTTGACACGATCGAATACTAATCACCACTATTTCATTAACAAAAACCATGAACCTCATGGTTGGAGGTTGAATGGGATTGGATCAACAATTTCTTTGACTATTGTTTCTATAACACCCCAGGTAAATAAAGAATATGACATTTTTATATTAATCCCCATTTGTGAGTAAAATGTCAACATTAATTTAAAGTGAACGCTATGCTCGATGGCTTACCCAATACACAACAATGAGTTCCTTTGAAATCTTATGTTGCACTCTAATAATAAAATAATATTATTTTAAATGGTAGTTAATGCCTAACTGTTGTAATGGCGGGAATGGACATAACTAACTAAAAAATGATTATATATTTTTTTCCAATATTTTTTTACTCTTTATAATAAATTTTATAGGATTAAAAATGCAAATGAATCCATTTTTAAGCGTAAACATTCTAATATTCTTTAAAAGGTCGATTCACCTCCTTTTGATGGCGAACCTCTTTTAAATCCACTTTTTGAAAATTTTATGAGTTATGTTTGAAAAAATAATATTCTTATTTAGAATCAGGACATCAAAATTTACTTTGTGTAAATTTTAGGTATCTTTCCAATAAAGTTCATTTTTTAATGAATAGTGATAAATGTTTTATTTTAATGCAAAACCTCTTTTAGTCTAATTTATTTATATGATTAGATTATATTTTGAATTGTTTTTAAAGTAAAATTAGAATATATTTTTACCATTTGATCCAATAGTGGTCGTTGGAATTAATTTCATCTTGAAATTGGACTTAAACTAGTGTCAATCTTTTGATATTTATTGTTTCATAAAAACATGCTATTTGCTCTGACAGCGGAAATTAATTATTAAATTAATTAATGTAACTTATATGTTTTGAATTTTGTAAAGTAGAAATTATTTTTGAATTCATAATATCAAATATAGCCTAGGGTGAATTTTTGTTAATTTTCTGAAAAACTTCAATTTTTTATGAATAGTGAAACCACTAAGTGGTAGTTAAAGACACTGATTTTTCGTTTAATTGAAACTTTACCACTTCTGTGATTTGAATTTCAAAAATCCGACATACATGGTTGTCATTAATAAGTAAAATTTGGTGCAATGGGATTAAATTTTTTTTGGTGAATAGTATCTTTTAAGTTTATTAATCGCGATTAGAGGTAATTATTGTAATTTAAGGTAAAAATAATGTTTTAATAATATGAAATGACATAGACACATGTCCTACCCTCATTCGATGTGTCATGGCCAACCAAGACAATCCATGGGTCAACTTGGAAACCCCATGGAGCCACTTTGGTTGGAAAATGACATTAATACCTTTTTATTTAATGTTAAAAATTAAAATGTCACAAACATGTGTAATTTTACTAAAACAATTTTTATATGGGATTATACAAGTAATATTTTTGACTATAAATATTCATTAGAAAGCTAAAAATATTTTCTACATCATGATATTTTTTTTATAATTTTTAGACACTAAATAAAGTAAATTATTTATGACACCATGATGATGCAGTGATTACCTCATTATTTAACGATTTAAATAAAATGAAAAGATAATGTAAAATCTAAGACCTACACTTGTCAAAAACCTATTGTATGGGTGTATTTAGAAACCTTATCACCTTATCCTCTAAATACATCAATGTGGGTCCTTTAAATACCAGTCACACTTTGGTTGTGGGTTCGATTCCTGCAGCTTTGTCCGACGCGACAGGTAGTCACACGGTCTGCATGTTGTCCTTTTTCCAAAACTATATAATTCTCAAATCATTCCCCAAAAAGAGATAAAATCATCAAAAATAACCATAAAATAATTTAACCTCAATTTTATCTCATGCCTTTCACTTCCATCATATAGTAACCCATAATTACCTCAAAATTAAGGATCATATAAACCCAAATGGTTCATTATAACTATGTCTACAAAAAATATAACTATTCCTTGAATTTTTTTTCATATATTAAACATCAAGGTTACACATAATATAAAAAGTCTTCTAATGTAACCGCATTATCAAAAGAGGCTTAATACTCATAATAATTTCACCTTAACTCTTGAATCCCTTATATGTTGACATCTTACTCATTCAACATTCTTCATGATCCATTAACCATTCATTTCCAACTTATTCTGAAATACTTATTTCCTTTGATTGGTCATTGTCAGTTTCTTCATCCTCAATCGGAATAGAATTAGGTACTGGTAAATTAATATTTGTATGATCTGGGTGATCCCATTCCCGTAACTTTTTCATAGGACATGTGTTTGCATAATGACCATGCACACCACATTTAAAACATTAAATTGATCCCTCAGAAATAAATTCTTTCCCTTTCCTCGAGTCAACTAGATGATTCCTTTTTCCATTGCAGGTTCTTCCTTTATGACCTTCATTTCCACATCTATATCATATTTCTATACCTTCAAACATTTTCCTAGGTGTTTCTTTCCACATCATTGACACATATGTTTTTGAACACACTTACCTTTATTATTATTACCTGTAGTTCCATAGGGATTTGTTTATCGCATATATGATGCCTTTTAAAAATCACCAAGGTTTAGGTGGTCAATAATGACTCCGGATAGTTGGTTGAGGATAAACACAAGAGTTCTCATTTCTGCTCCCATATCATTGAGCTTCTCGCTCAGAAAACTGTCATAGTTTCCTTCACATCCACTGTTACTTTGGTGCCTACTAGATCCAGCCATTTACTAAAACCAAAAAGGCTCAGTGTGAGTATAACAACAAAACCATCATGTACTAATGAGGAAGATATACATACTCATTAACTTTATCTAAAAACTATGAATCTTTATGAAATCATTACCATTATGGTAGTGTCACTTATGCTTAAAGAATACCCTAACCTCTA
The DNA here is from genome assembly GCA_963277665.1 of Viscum album. NCBI lineage: Eukaryota > Viridiplantae > Streptophyta > Magnoliopsida > Santalales > Viscaceae > Viscum > Viscum album. Next base: position 1,422,476,715 of record OY728137.1, read on the forward strand.
AAGTTATCTAAACCGACCTCTGATATCAACTATAAGGCCCCAGCCTTAAACCTTAATTAATATTGAATTAAATGAGTAATTCAAATTGAGGATCTTTTCATGTTTAGAGTTTTAGAGAATTAGGACATAACTATTACATCTCAAAAGATTACAAAGTAGTCGCTTCTATTAAATTTCAATAAAATAAAAACTCTTAAAAAAGAAACATGTCTAGTTCCATGTTTTAGGTAGCATGACTTTTCCTTGATCCCATCCATGACCCTATTACATGCTAAGTCCTGTGAAAAACATTTCAAAAACATGGGATGAGCATAAAAAGCTCAGTAAGGGATACACAAAGAATGAAAACTTTGAGTTGTTTCATAACAACATGTAAACCATGTATACTTTATCAAAGTAATACTTTTCACCTATTCGAAGTAGTAAAAACTCTTCGCTGAATAAAAGTTCATTACTTACCCTTATGTAACCAAAAGATTACCATAAAACAAATATAAATATCACATAACATATAAAGGTAACTTGGGACATAAACATACTTAAGTGGAATAACCATAAGGTCGACTTCCACACATATCACTTAATGGAATAGCCATTCAGCCAACTTCCATACATACTTAATGGAATAGACATATGGCCGACTTCCATACCCATTTCATTGGAGGTTATAACGTAACCACCCGTCCTGGTATTCACGGAACCACCCATCATAATGTTCAAGTACCATTATTAAATCATAAGACATTAAACAAATATAATGGAAAGAAAACATTTCCACATTTCGATCAAAATATATCACTTAAATATATCGACATAACAAATCCGTTATAAAAACCATTTTCAATACCAACATACATAAAAGAGTATATGGTATTTATTTTATTTTAAAAAACATTACGGATTGTTGAGGAAGCCAAAGACCAAATAATACTCGCGGCGGCAGAAAATGTCGTTGTCACCGTATACGTTAAAAGAAACAGTCCTTTTGGTCGTTTAGTAAAACGCTTCGTAAAAAAAGTTTCCTTTTGAATAAAATTAAATTTCAAAGGGGTTTATACACAATATAAAGGAATGTTGTGTGTAAAACCAAGTATGCCTCAATGAAAGGAGATTGAGACGAAGTCCCTTACAAAGTCGGTATCCTTAGATTAAGGATAAAGCAATTACATGATTATGTGTGACAAATACAAATACACAAAATATAAGTGGATATTAAGTGTAAAACAATCAGAGGCAATTCACACATAATCATGGAAAAACAAAACCAATGACATAGATATTTAACTCAATGAAATGAGATTGAGTTATGATTTCCGATACAAGTCCGTCTAAATGACATAAGATTTTATCAATGAGATGATTATGTGTAGAAATAGTATATCCACACAAAGGATTGTGGAAACTACAACATAGAGATTCCACACATAATCTTGGCATAATAAAATTAATAATTAGAGGTTTATCCCAAAGAATTGAAAGTGGGTTAAGAAGTTCCCTTACAGAAATTCGACAGCCTAACGACGTCACTTCAAAACTCATAAAATGAGATGATGAGAGATAAAAAGGGTATCTCATCACTTGGAAATAAAATTTACATTAATAAGGATATATAAGAACATATCCCAATATAATAGTATGTGAATTAAAAGACATAACAATAGAAGTCTTTTAAAAAGAGGAGGGTGAAAGGTTCCCTTACCGACATGGGTATCTTTCGAAACATACACCTCGTGAAAGAAGGACAATACAACATTGATGTAAATACTCATAAATGAAATTATATTACACAATGAGTAAAATAATGGGCATGACATACACTACTCAAAGGAAATTATGGCAAATGTCGCATAAATCTCATGGGAATAAAAGTGAGATAAAAAATCCCTTTCGAAAACTCGGCAGCCTAACGACGCCACATAAAACATATAAAAATGGATTGATGAGATCAAATAGGGTATCTCTTCATATTAACATAAAGTTTATAGAAAGATGAATATAAAAGAACATCCCCCATCATAACAAATAGGAGCTTAAAATAAGTGACATAAATGAGAGTACTTAAAAAAAGAGAGAGGTTAGATCTCTTACGAAAATTCGGCAGCCTAACGGCGCCACTCAAAACATTCAAAATGGAATGATGTGAGAAAATAGGGTCTCTCACCACATGAACATAAGAAGTAAAGTAGGACTAATATAAAAGAACATCCCAATCATAATAAAGATGATCTTAAAAGTAATGACATAAAAGAGTGTACTTAAAAAGAAAGAGAGGAGTAGGATCCCTTACCTCGAGTCCGACTTGACTCGATCGTTCTTTATCGTCTTGAATAATAAACTGGAGTTAATTTCTATTTTCATAAGAACCTTTTTAAAGTTCATTATTCCTTTTATATCACTTATTTACATTTTATAAACATTATGTAATTATTTAAGTTAATAATGTTTGTTTTGTCGATATTTGGTTCTTAAGTCGAAAGTGAACTTCTTACAATTACATGTTGTTCATGTGGTCAATTGTTCATTATATCCAGAATGATATTCATGATTTGGATATCATATATATAATATATATCCAGAATATACATGTATTTATAATATTACATAATCATTTAGAGGTAAGAAATGAAATGCACCGTTCATGGAGACGGTAAGCCGTACGTACGCATGAATGCTACTTTCATTTCTTTGTCATATTAATTGAATTAAAACTAAATGAGAGGTATGTATATTTTAATTACAGAATTATATTCATCATTTATATCTAACATACATTATATATATACATTATAAATATGTACTTATAATAGTACATTACATTTGGGGATAAGAAATGAAATGCACTGTTCATGGAGACGGTAAGTCGTACGTACGCATGAACGCTACTTTAATTTCTATCTCATACATTAATGGAAAGAAAAGATAATTATATAGGGTTATATTATATTCCAGTATAAAATCATATATAATATCTTTAAATCCATCTTTTATACCTCCCACATATGGCATTAACGAATCACATCACTTTGAGGGGGCAGTAGTCCGCACTTCCTAAAATGAAAATATCGTGTTTACCGACAATGGAGACCATAAAGGTATGCCACAAAAGAAAAATACATAAGCTTAAGTAAAATATAAACATATTATATATCATATATAAATATAGTGACATCTTAATGGCCACCTTTGAAGGTGATATATGATTGTTGAACAATCATCATTTCGCGAGGTAGGAATTCCCCATCCACGGAAACAGTATGTTCATTAAACATTAGATGTAGGTGTGTGTAAGTGTAGCTCGAATCCTTCTTATAAAAACATCTTAATATATTGAAGATACTGGATTTGTTACAAAATAAATTAATAAAAAGAGTTTAGGGGGTTGGAGAGGAAAAATAAAACAAAAGGACTCAAGTGAAGACGTTACCTTAAAATCGGGTAACTCCCATTAGTTTGAGCTAAAAGGCTTCCTTGGGAAGACTTCTGCCCAAAGTGAGGCTTCAAGGAGTTAGAGAGGGATGTGAAGATACAAAATGGGCAGGTTTTGGCCAAGCCAAAGGCTTTGGATGTGTGGGTAAAGAGGTAGAGGTGGGGGCCTTTTATAAGAGGAGAGGAGGGGCACTCATGTAAAGTTACAAAATGTTACTTTATTTTCAAAAGCGTTTCGGATTTTAAAGATCCCACATTGATGTATTTCAAGCATATTGTGATAAGGGTTTAAAATCCACTCATCCAATAGGTTTTTTACATGTGTATTTATTATATATTACATTATCTTTCCATTTTATTTAAATCGTTAAATAATGAGGTCATCGCTACATCATCATGATGTCATATATAATTTAATTTATATAAAGTCTAAAAATTATAAAAAAAATAATATGATGTAGGAAATCTTTCTATATTTCCAATGACTATTTATATTCAAAAATATGACTTTTATAACTTCACGTAAAAATTGTTTTATTAAAACATCTCATATTTGTGTCATTTTTACTTTAACATTAAATAAAATGTTATTTATGTCATTTCCCAACCAAAGTGGCTCCATGGGGTCCCCAAGTTGACCCATGGATTTTCTTGGTCGGCCATGAGACATCCAATGAGGGTAGGACATGTGTCTAGGTCATTTCATTTTATTAAAACACTATTCTTACCTTAAACTACACTAATTATCTCTAATCGCGATTAAAAACATAATAAGTTACTATTCACCAAAAATTATTTTAATCTTCTTGAACCACATTTTACTTATTAATGACAACCATGTATGTCGGATTTTTTGAAATTCAAAACACAAAGGTGGAAAATTTTCATTTAAATGGAAAATAAGTTTTTATAAATACCACTTAGTGGTTTTTGACAAGTGTAGGTCTTAGAGTTTACATTATCTTTTCATTTTATTTAAATCGTTAAATAATGAGGTAATCAATGCATCATCATGGTGTCATAAATAATTTACTTTATTTAGTGTCTAAAAATTATAAAAAAAATATCAGGATGTAGAAAATATTTTTAGCTTTCTAATGAATATTTATAGTCAAAAATATGACTTGTATAATCTCATATAAAAATTGTTTTAGTAAAATAACACATGTTTGTGACATTTTAATTTTAACATTAAATAAAAAGGTATTAATGTCATTTTCCAACCAAAGTGGCTCCATGGGGTTTCCAAGTTGACCCATGGATTGTCTTGGTCGGCCATGACACATCCAATGAGGGTAGGACATGTGTCTAGGTCATTTCATATTATTAAAACATTATTTTTACCTTAAATTACACTAATTACCTCTAATCGCGATTAATAAACTTAAAAGTTACTATTCACCAAAAAATTATTTTAATCCCATTGCACCACATTTTACTTCTTAATGACAACCATGCATGTCGGATTTTTGAAATTCAAATCACAGAAGTGGTAAAGTTTCATTTAAACGAAAAATCAGTGTCTTTAACTACCACTTAGTGGTTTCACTATTCATCAAAAATTGAAGTTTTTCAGAAAATTAACAAAAAATAACCTTAGGATATATTTGATATTCCGAATTAAAAAATGATTTCTATTTTACAAAATTCAAAACATATAAGTTACATTAATTAATTTAATAATTAATTCCCGCTGTCAGAGCAAATAGCGTGTTTTTATGAAACAATAAGTATCAAAAGATTGACACTAGTTTAAGTCCAATTTCAAAATGAAATTAATTCCAACGACCACTATTGGATCAAATGGTAAAAATATATTCTAATTTTACTTTAAAAACAATTCAAAATATAACTCCCTTGCAAGTATTTATTTAATTTTCACACATAACCTTCATCCTTTCCAATTATAATTACACACAGTTTTTCAATATAAACTAATTCATCAAGTTATATATTTAGATATTCTATCTTCACATCTATATGAAAAAATTTATAATTGATTTGTCAAAATTACAATAATGTCTCTAATTTTTTGTAACCTTTACACTGAAGAAATAGACTCACCAAATTCAATACCTTCAATTTGCGAGTAGTCTTGGAAGGCAAATTTTTATTCTTTTTTCTTATCACTACACCATACTCATTCAACTTGCTCTGGAACACCCACTTCATACCAATAACAATTCTTTCATTTAGATTGGGAAACTTTTCCCAAATATCATAGAACTCCATATGATCCAACTCGTCCTTCATAGCTTGAATCTATTCTATTTTCTCAAAAACGTCATTACCATCATTAAAATCAATTTTTTAATACAAATAATTTTGTGCAATATCTATTTTACTTCTTGTTTAAAAAAATTTCTTCTAATCACCAATGTTGTTCTGTGATTATACCTATTCACTAAGTCTAGGATGAGATATACAATGTTCATTCATATAAATTTAAATAGCTATGTCTGGTTCTTCCATCTATATGGAATCACTATTTTTAGAATTATTTTCATGTTGTTCAGAAAAAATTCGTTCAAATTATTCATTAACCTCATCAAAATATGTTTGTGAAGAATCTCCCTTGTATTTTTTCAAGAACTTTTACATCAACTAAATCAAACATTCTTCATGTTTATTTTTTGAAACATTGATATTATCTTCCATTTAGATAATATCCAAAAATTATTCCTTCATCACATATCTGATAAAAATTACCTGGAATTAAAAAAAATTTCTTTATAATGTAGGGTCTGAAAAAAACATTTAACTATATAAAAAATGTATTTTTATCATAAACATTTCATAGGCGGTCATATCATAAATTTCCCAAAAAAACACAGATTCTGAATATAAACTTTTATGCTCATTTATTTATTTTAAAAACAGTGAGAAATACCATAGTAAATAAACATTTTACGCCCCATATCAACTATACATCTATTCTTACATTCAGAAACACCATTTTTTGTGGTGAGTATAGTGTACTAAAGTCGTTATTAATTCTGTGTTTTTAAATATAACTTCTGAACATTTCATTCATGTATTCACCACCATTATCTTTTTGCAACTTATTAACTAAATACCCCCATTCCTTCTCAAATCATATCATAAAACTCTTCATCATTTTTAATTATTCTAATTAATGTTTCAAATACATAATACAAGTAGTCAAAGTAAAATAATCAATGAAATAAATGATATACTTATCTCTAAAAATTCATTTTTTCTCATTGGATAAAAAATATTATCATGAATTAGTTATATGGGTGACTGAAACAAATATCATATTTCTTATTCATAGAGTTGGTAATATTCTCTTTTTAGGAAATTGAAAAAAACCAATATCTTCTTCTTGACATATATAGAATATCACAAACACTATCTCTTATTGATAATATTTCCATTTTTCTATAACACATATGTCCCAAACTTGTATTCCACATATTATTTTCTTCCATCATTCTATGGTAACATGAGTTATTTAATCTCCCAATTTTAAATAAATTTCTATTTGTATCTTGTCTATTTGTAAAAACTTTTTAAAATCACTTTATTTTCATAAAAACCTATCTTTTCTAAAAAAAAATTATTTCCTTCATCCCAATGTTGGGAAACACTCAACAAATTGTGTTTCAAACCATCAATAAAAAAATATTTCTTGGATTTCAACTCTTCTTCCCCCATAATAGAAGATCCAACTCCTTTTATTCTGAGGGATTCGTTATTTCCAGAAATTACTATTCCTTTATTGAAATATTGTACATTATATAAATATTTCAAATATCCTATCATATCGGAATAACACTCATTATCCAAAATCTAGGGTTGTTATCCTTTTGTAGCTTTGAGGGTATTTTCTAGAACAAGTGCTTGTTCTTTTCCTTTATCTTTCTCCACATATAGCTTATAATAATTACTATAAACATATTTTTGAGCTGGTAATAAGAAAATACACTCTTTTCATGTTTTTTGGTTGTCCACATCGTTAAAAAAATAGTTACCAAATGATGGAATCTATTTTCATCTTTCAAAACATATTTCGAATATTTCTTCCTTTGAGAGGATAGAGTCCACCTCAAAAATTTCTTTGTGTAAATCATGGTATAATTTTAAGATTTTTGGTTAAACCAATACATATTTTCTATATTCCCAAATCCACCACAATATGCACAGTAACCAAATAAAAATATTTAACTCTATAATTTCCATACTTACTGGTGTAGTGAAAATATTTTTCAATAACTTTTTTATTTTTCATATCAAAACATTGTTGTTCTTGAATATTCCAATTTTCACCCATAATATTCTTCTTCGTTTTGCTTTATTTCTAACATTATTTGAATAATAATTTGTAGAAAATTTTATTTCAAACTCATAAATTTTAGAATCATATGAATTTACAACATTATTGGTTTTGGACACATGCATTATTTTATCATTATTCTTCTTCATAAGAATATTTTCAATTTTATTTCCATCCTTTCATGGTAACTTTTGTATATCCTTCATTGATTCATCCTTTCATTAGATTTCACCAATATCGGTGATACAGTTCTTGAAACTTGTAACTCCCTAGACAAATTTAGAAAATTTTTGTGGAAGAAGTTATAACTATTACTCCTTTAATATTAACGTTAAATAAATATGTTCATTCAAATTATATTATTTTTCAAGATTCCTATTAAAATAAACAATCTATTTTATAAACCAAGAATTCTATTTAGGAATACGTTCTTGATTTTTTATTGTAGGGAATTAGTTCTTCAACTTCTTGATTTCTATTTAACATCTTAAACTATATCGAAGTCATTATTTAAACTCTCTTTTGAGATGAAATTATAGCTAAATATATTATTCTTCTAAACTAATACAAACAAAATCTTCCTCATTAACTATTTTAATGAACATATTTTCTCCAGAAAAAATCAGTAAAAACTTCAACTTCCACTTCACTCCCTTCAACCTCATCATGTTTAGACAATAAATATCTCCTTTTGGATTTGGAGAACTTTTTACCCTTCCCTTTGGAATAATATTTTTAAATTTCAAGTTATTTCTTCCAAAATATTCTAGGTCAAATATCATCTTCATCACTATCTTCTTCTTTCAGTTACAGGGGAAAATTTCGAGTTCCCAAAATCTCCACATTCAAAATATTTTAGGTGTAACTACCCTTTATAATTTCATATTCCTATTTTTACATTCTTTGAAAAAAAAGGATAAAAATTCATCAAGATTGTTACTCACCCCATTTTCGGATTCAAAGTCATTGCCTTTATTTTCATCAAGGATATTCTTAGAGATTCATTGCTTGGTATCCTGAAGTACATTTCTCGATGAACATTTAGTTTTATTTTTATAACATTCTCACTTTTCACTTCATAAGTAATGAGACAATTGTGAAGGTAATCCAAAGATATAGTTTCATGATCTCTATATTACAATGATGAATCTTTGGAATTGAAAAAAGAACCAATAATTCTCAAAATATTTTCAATAATAGTAGAATCTTCTTGATTCATACCATGAAATGTTATAGTTTTAATAATCACATTTACCTTTATAAAAAAGTGACCAAAATATTTCTTATCACGCATTTTGAGATATTTGTAATTTAGCCTCCAAATTTGTAATTTTTCCTTCATCTCCTTCATATTACAATTCTAAATGTTCATCAACTTCTCACATATACCTTTAGTTGTAAAAATTACCTTCACTATAAGAAACATACTTTTAGAAATTGATAAGAGTAATCAATTATTATCTCTTCCATCATTCTCTATATTATTCTTATACATAGATGTAAGTGAAAAATTCGTAAAAATAGGAGGGAATACATATGTAGTTTCTTCCAAAACATCATACCAAAGAGACATTAGATAAAGTAGAATCATATCTTTCCTTATATGATAATTCTTTCCATCCAAGACAAGAATCACATTAATTTTCATCCAATTTAAATTCTCCATAACAACATCTTTTAAGAACACAAACAAAGAGTAAAAGAAGGGAATATTCACTATTATACCACATGAAGGGGCCCAACCAAGATCAATGTATCCCTAAAATGGGGAGGGGTAAATTATTAATATATTTTTCTTTTATGATGTCTTTCTTTTGATAATAACCACATCCTCATATTAAATAATGACCACTTTTCTTGAAAAACACTACATTAAAACATTCGTTGGAAAAAAGTATTAACAAGTTTCAAAACTCAATATGAGTAGTTAGTCCTTGTAATAGTTCATAAATAATTTTATAACCTAAAATCAACGATAAAACAATCCATTTGTGTGGATACAACAAGTAGGGAAAACCCTTACACTTGTGTAGCACTATGATAAATATAATATGGAATACGATTATTATAGATTGAATGATGTAATTAAGATTTTGTAACATGCTATCAAACCTTAACCAATTGGTTCTAAACATGTCACTATTATTCTTGAATAACTTCCACTTTTTCAATTCTTTAAAACAAAATTCATTAAAACCCAATTATTCAATCTTCTACCCATAAACTGGTAGAAACTACATCTCTGGATTTTTTCCAAAAACTAAACCTAATGTGTTGGACATATTGATCATTCTAGAAAATAATAATAATAAATAATATGGAATGAATTCTAGACCAATTTATTCTTTTCCAGAAATGTTAATTTGACAACTTGGGTCCATCCAAAAATTGTGTTGGCAACTTCATTGTCACCCTCCTTCAATATGAAAAACATTATTAATGAAAAATATGTTTCTAAATGTTTATTTTTAAATAACTACCAATAATGCTTGAACACACTCACTCTGTACCATATATGAATAGTGTTAGAGTATGTTGTACATTAACCTCTATTTATAGTTTCTCCAGAAAAAGAATGGATGGGAAAAAAAATTTATTTTCCCACACAGCCAAATTCTAGAAACTGAAATTTCACATTTATTTGCGCTTCATTTTGGAGCAGTTAAATAATTATAAAATCTTATATCTTCTTCTCTAAACTTCATCAATGTTCTCACAACTTTAACATGCTTAAAACCTTCAAAAAACACTCTCTAATATAAATTTTTATTTTTGTTCTCGTTTTCACTCCAATTCTATGTCCCATTAAAATTCTACAAACCGACTAAAACATTGAAACTATTATTCCTTTAACATTGTTGTCACTTTGTTGGAATTCAGTTTTTTCTCCTCAGTTTCCTAACAACAATAGATCTTCTCAATCTCTCTATATGTATTATTACAATTCCAAGACTAATAAATTTCTTAAAATGTGTTCCCACAAACATTATTGAAACTAATATAGACAATGAAACCCCTTGAAAACACATCTTTGGAACCTTCAAAACATTTCATGTTTTCTTTATTTGTTTCAAAAAAATAACATTTGGATAAAACTTTATCATATGATGTCCATAATCCATGGAATTATCGGTGTCGATATACATATAATGGATTGGTATATATTCCCCATATAATGTATCAATGTAAATACATATTTGATGAGTCGTTCCCCACTTAAAACAATTCATTTCTTTTTAAAAATGAATGACTATAATTTTATCTTCATCTTATTGATCGGTCTCTGATCGCATCCAATTGATCAGTCTCTAAGTCACCTCTCATTCAATATCCCTACCAAATCTAACTAATTTATTGGTTACAATAAATTCTCATATTATTCCCGTAAAACAATTATAATCTTACTCGGGTAGAACTTTTCAGTTGATGTGCCAATGATACTTACAATTTGTCTAATGGATCAGTGTCAGAACTCCCTTGATGGATCAGTTCCACATCTTGTCTAATGGAAGAGTGTCACCAGTGAATTCATTATTCTAGATTCTCTATAATGATTGATTGATCCAATAAATTAGTTTGTTTAGTGAATTTAATATTTTAATATATCGGTCGATCAACACATCAGAATGTTCAAACTCCCATCCTTCATACAATTTCTTAATTAAGTTATTCTCACATTGATGAACTATGACTGGAGGACTTTGATTTCATAATTTATTTTCGTCCAAAAACCCATTCTTGTGTCATTATGCCTACATGATTTTATGAAAATTAGGATTATAATATCAACTTATAAGTTACAAAACCATTTCTTCTTTTTTATATTATAAATCATACATCTCATGTTTTCCAAACAACTTATGATGTTGAAAACTTTTAAAACAGCAATGCATCATTATATTTTGTATCAAATATCTTGAATAAAAGTCAGACTCTAATACAAATTCTCACATTGATCAAAATATTTATTCCAGACACATGTGATTCTGAAAACCACTTCACCTAGAAAACATCTCCAGAATAAAAAATTTAAATTGATGGATTTTATTATCAAGAATGTGTCTGATCTTATAATTAAGGTAAAATTTTCATCGTATCAATAGAACATACAAGGTATATTGGTTTTACATAAGGAATGAAAATAAATATCAAATATAAAACACTTTTATAATCATATAAAAACAAATTCTTGCAAACTTGGTCCCAATAATATCCATTGTAGTCAACTCGAGGGCACATTTGGATGAATACATTTTTCTCTAAAGTCATTGGTTGGAGGAAACAATAACAGACCTTAGGGGGTTCTTTATTATTTACATGAAAAACAGTTTTGACAAACAGAAGAAAAATGAGCACCTAAAAAATACCTTGTACTCTTACACTAGATTGGCACATGTGATAGCAAAAACCCAAACTCTTATATGGTACCGAGGAGTTTTACCTATGTCCACCAATACCCGACACTCCCATTATTTCCATGTTATTTGGTTGACTTGATCGAATACTAATCACCACTCTTTCATTACCAAAAACCATGAACCACATGGTTGGAGGTCAAATGGGATTGGATTAACAATTTATTTGACTACTGTTTCTATAACACCCTAGGTAAATAAAGAATGTCATTTTTATATTTATCCCCATTTGTGAATAAAATGTAAACATTAATTTAAAGGTAACGCTATGCTCGATGGATTACCCAATACACAACAACGAGTTCCTTTGAAATCTTATGTTGCACTCTAATAATAAAATAATATTATTTTAAATGGTAGTTAATGCCTAACTGTTGTAATGGATGGAATTAACAGAACTAACTAAAAAATGATTATATATTTTTTTCAAATATTTTTTTCTCTTTATAATAAATTTTATAGGATTAAAAATGCAAATGAATCCATTTTTAAGCGTAAACATTCTAATATTTTTTAAAAGGTCGATTCACCGCCTTTTGATGGCGAACCTCTTTTAAATCCACTTTTTGACAATTTTTTGAGTTATGTTTGAAAAAATAATATTCTTATTTAGAATCAGGACATCAAAATTTACTTTGTGTAAATTTTTGTTATCTTTCCAATAAAGTTCATTTTTTAATGAATAGTGAAAAATGTTGTATTTTAATACAAAACCTCTTTTTAGTCTAATAAATTTATATGATTAGATTATATTCTGAATTGTTTTTAAAGTAAAATTCGAATATATTTTTACCATTTGATCCAATAGTGGTCTTTGGAATTAATTTCATCTTGAAATTAGACTTAAACTAGTGTCAATCTTTTGATACTTATTGTTTCATAAAAACACGCTATTTGCTCTGACAGCGGGAATTAATTATTAAATTAATTAATGTAACTTATATGTTTTGAATTTTGTAAAATAGAAATCATTTTTGAATTCGGAATATCAAATATAGCCTAGGGTGAATTTTTGTTAATTTTCTGAAAAAATTCAATTTTTGATGAATAGTGAAACCACTAAGTGGTAGTTAAAGACACCGATTTTTCGTTTAAATGAAACTTTACCACTTCTGTGATTTTAATTTCAAAAATCCGACATACATGGTTGTCATTAAGAAGTAAAATGTGGTGCAATGGGATTAAAATAATTTTTTGGTGAATAGTAACTTTTAAGTTTATTAATCGCGATTAGAGGTAATTAGTGTAATTTAAGGTAAAAATATTGTTTTAATAATACGAAAGGACCTAGACACATGTCCTACCCTCATTGAATGTGTCATGGCCGACCAAGACAATCCATGGGTCAACTTGGAAACCCCAGGGAGCCACTTTGGTTGGAAAATGACATTAATACCTTTTTATTTAATATTAAAAATTAAAATGTCACAAACATGTGTTATTTTACTAAAACAATTTTTATATGGGATTATACAAGTCATATGTTTTACTATAAATATTCATTAGAAAGCTAAAAATATTTTCTACATCATGATATTTTTTCTATAATTTTTAGACACTAAATAAAGTAAATTATTTATGACACCATGATGATGTAGTGATTACCTCATTATTTAACGATTTAAATAAAATGAAAAGATAATGTAAACTCTAAGACCTACACTTGTCAGTAACGGATACGCAACAATGATTAAATACCAGTCCCACTTTGGTTGTGGGTTCTATTCCCGCATCTTTTTCTGACGCGAAAGGTAGTCACACGGTCTGCATGTTGTCCTTTTTCCAAAACTATATAATTCTCAAATCATTCCCCAAAAAGAGATAAAATCATCAAAAATAACCATAACATAATTTAACCTCAATTTTATCTCATGCCTTTCACTTCCATCATATAGTAACCCATAATTACCTCAAAATTAAGGATCATATAAACCCAAATGGTTCTTTATAACTATGTCTACAAAAGAAAATATAACTATTCCTTGATTTTTTTTTCATATATTAAACATCAAGGTTACACATAATATAAAAAGTCTTCTAATGTAACCACATCATCAAAAGAGACTTAATAAGCTTAAGAATTTCACCTTAACTCTTGAATCCCTTATATGTTGACATCTTACTCATTCAACATTCTTCATGATCCATTAACCATTCCTTTCCAACTTATTCTGAAATACTTCTTTCCTTTGATTGGTCATTGTCAGTTTATTCATCCTAAATCAGAATGGCATTAGGTATTGGTAAATGAATATTTGTACGATCTTGGTGATCCCATTCCTGTAACTTCTTCATAGGACATGTGTTTGCATAATGACCATGCACACCACATTTAAAACATTAAATTGATCCCTCAGAAATAACTTCATTCCCTTTCCTCGAGTCAACTAGATGATTCCTTTTTCCATTACAGGTTCTTGCTTTATGACCTTCATTTCCACATCTATAGCATATTTCTGTCCCTTTGAAACATTTTCCTAGGTGTTTCTTTCCACATCTTTGACACATAGGTTTTTGAACACACTTACCTTTATTATTATTACCTGTAATTCCATAGGGATTTGTTTATCGCATATATGATGCCTTATAGAAATCACCAAGGTTTAGGTGGTCATTAATGACTCCAGATAGTTGGTTGAGGATAAACACAAGAGTTCTCATTTCTGCTCCCATATCATTCAGCTTCTCACTCAGAAAATGGTCATAGTTTCCTTCACATCCACTGTTACTTTGGTGCCTGCTAGATCCATCCATTTACTAAAACCAAAAAGGGTCAGTGTGAGTATAACAACAAAACCATCATGTACTAATGAGGAAGATATACTTACTCATTAACTTTATCTAAAAACTATGACTCTTTCTGAAATCCTAACCATTATGGTAGTGTCACTTATGCTTAAAGAATACCCTAACCTCTAAAGTTATCTAAACCGACCTCTGGTACCAACTATAAGGCCCCAGCCTTAAACCTTACTTAATATTGAATTAAATGAGTAATTCAAATTGAGGATCTTTTCATGTTTAGATTTTTAGAGAATTAGGACATAACTATTACATCTCAAAAGATTACAAAGTAGTCTCTTCAATTAAATTTCCATAAAATAAAAAATCGTAAAAAAGAAACATGTCTAGTTCCATGTTTTAGGTAGCATGACTTTCCCTTGATCCCATCCTTGACCCTATTCCACGCTATGTCCTGTGAAAAACATTTCAAAAACACGGGATGAGCATAAAAAGCTCAGTAAGGGATACACAAAGAATGAAAACTGTTAGTTTTTTCAAAACAACATGTAAACCATGTATACTTTATCAAAGTAATATTTTTCACCTTTTCGAAGTAGTAAAAACTCTTCGCTGAATAAAAGTTCATTACTTACCCTTATGTAACCAAAAGATTACCATAAAACCCATATAAAGATCACATAACATATAAAGGTAACTTGGGACATAAACATACTTAAGTGGAATAACCATAAGGTCGACTTCCACACATATCACTTAATGGAATAGCCATTCAGACAACTTCCATACATACTTAATGGAATAGACATATGGCCGACTTCCATACCCATTGCATTGGAGGTTATAACGTAACCACCCGTCCTGGTATTCACGGAACCACCCATCATAATGTCCAAGTACCATTATTAAATAATAAGACATTAAACATATATAATGGAAAGAAAACATTTCCACATTTCGATCATAATATATCACTTAAATATATCGACATAACAAATCCGTTATAAAAACCATTTTCCATACCAACATACACAAAAGAGTATATGGTATTTATTTTATTTTAAAAAACATTACGGATTGTTGAGGAAGCCAAAGACCAAATAATACTCGCGGCGGCAGAAAATGTCGTTGTCACTGTATACGTTAAAAGAAACATTCCTTTTTGTCGTTTAGTAAAACGCTTCGTAAAAAAAGATTCCTTTTGAATAAAATTAAATGTAAAAGGGGTTTATACACCATATGAAGGAAAGTTGTGTGTAAAACCAAATATGCCTCAATGAAAGGAGATTGAGACGAAGTCTCTTACAAAGTCGGTATCCTTAGATTAAGGATAAAGCAATTACATGATTATGTGTGACAAATACGAATACACAAAATATAAGTGGATATTAAGTGTAAAACAATCAGAGGTCATTCACACATAATCATGGAAAAACAAAACCAATGACATAGATATTTAACTCAATGAAATGAGATTGAGTTATGATTTCCGATACAAGTCCGTCTAAATGACATAAGATTTTATCAATGAGATGATTATGTATAGAAATAGTATATCCACACAAAGGATTGTGGAAACTACAACATAGAGATTCCACACATAATCTTGGCATAATAATATCAAGAATTAGATGTTTAACCCAAAGAATTGAAAGTGGGTTAAGAAGTTCCCTTACAGAAATTCGACAGCCTAACAGCGTCACTTCAAAACTCATAAAATGAGTTGATGAGAGATAAAAAGGGTATCTCATCACATGGACATAATGTTTACATTAATAAGGATATAGAAGAACATATCCCAACATAATAGTATGTGAATTAACAGACATAACAATAAGAGTCTTTTAAAAAGAGGAGGGTTAAAGGTTCTCTTACCGACATGGGTATCTTTCGAAACATACACCTCGTGAAAGAAGGACAATACAACATTGATGTAAATACTCACAAATGAAATTATATTACACAGTGAGTAAAATAATGGGCATGACATACACTACTCAAAGGAAAATTTGGCAAATGTAGCTTAAATCTCACGGGAATAAAAGTGAGATAAAAAAACCCTTACGAAAACTCGGCAGCCTAACGACGCCACATAAAACTTACAAAAATGGATTGATGAGATCAAATAGGGTATCTATTCATATTAACATAAAGTTTATTGAATGATTAATATAAAAGAACATCCCCCATCATAACAAATAGGAGCTTAAAAGAAGTGACATAAATGAGAGTACTTAAAAAAAGAGAGAGGTTAGATCTCTTACGAAAATTCGGCAGCCTAACGGCGCCACTCAAAACTTTCAAAATGGAATGATGTGAGAAAATAGTGTCTCTCACCATATGAACATAAAAAGTAAAGTAGGACTAATATAAAAGAACATCCCAATCATAATAAAGATTATCTTAAAAGTAATGACATAAAAGAGTGTACTTAAAAAAAAGAGAGGAGTAGGATCCCTTACCTCGGGTCCGACTTGACTCGATCGTTCTTTATCGTCCTGAATAATAAACTTGAGTTAATTTCTATTTTCTTAAGAACCTTTTTCAAGTTCATTATTCCTTTTATATCACTTATTTACATTTTATAAACATTATGTAATTATTTAAGTTAAAAATGTTTGTTTTGTCGATATCTGGTTCTTAAGTCGAAAGTGAACTTCTTACAATTACATGTTGTTCATGTGGTCAATTTTTCATTATATCCAGAATGATATTCATGATTTGGATATCATATATATCATATATATCCAGAATATACATGTATTTATAATATTACATAATCATTTAGAGGTAATAAATGAAATGCACCGTTCATGGAGACGGTAAGCCGTACGTACGCATGAATGCTACTTTCATTTCTTTGTCATATTAATTGAATTAAAACTAAATGAGGTATGTATATTTTAATTCCAGAATTATATTCATCATTTATATCTAACATAAATTATATATATCCATTATAAATATGTACTTATAATAGTACATTACATTTGGGGATAAAAATGAAATGCACCGTTCATGGAGACGGTAAGTCGTACGTACGCATGAACGCTACTTTAATTTCTATCTCATACATTAATGGAAAGAAAAAATAATTATATAGGGTTATATTATATTCCAGTATAACATCATATATAATATCTTTAAATCCATCCTTTATACCTCCCACATATGGCATTAACGAATCACATCACTTTGAGGGGGCAGTAGTCTGCACTTCCTAAAATGAAATTATCATGTTTACCTACAATGGAAACCATAAAGGTATGCCACAAAAAAAAATACATAAGCTTAAGTAAAACATAAACATATTATATATCATATATAAATATAGTGACATCTTAATGTCCATCTTTGAAGGTGATATATGAGTGTTGAACAATCATCGTTTCGCGAGGCAGGAATTCGCCATCCACGGAAACAGTATGTTCTTTAACCATTATATGTAGGTGTGTGTAAGTGTAGCTAGAATCATTCTTATAAAAACATATTAGTATATTAAAGATACTGGGTTTGTTACAAAATAAATTAATAAAAAGAGTTTAGGGGGTTGGAGAGGCAAAATAAAACAAAAGGACTCAAGTGAAGACGTTACCTTAAAATCGGGTAACTCCCTTTGGTTTGAGCTAAAGGGCTTCTTTGGGAAGACTTCTGCCCAAAGTGAGGCTTCAAGGAGTTAGAGAGGGATGTGGAGATAGAAAATGGGCAGGGTTTGGCCGAGCCAAAGGCTTTGGAAATGTGGGTAAAGAGGTAGAGGTGGGGGCCTTTTATAAGAGGAGAGGAGGGGCACTCTAGTAAAGTTACAAAATGTTACTTTATTTTCAAAAGCGTTTCAGATTTTAAAGATCCCACATTGATTTATTTCGAGAATATTGTGATAAGGGTTCAAAATACACTCATCCAATAGGTTTTTTACATGTGTAGGTATTAGATATTACATTATCATTCCATTTTATTTAAATCGTTAAATAATGAGGTCATCGCTACATCATCATGATGTCATATATAATTTAATTTATATAATCTCTAAAAATTATAAAAAAAATACTATGATGTAGGAAATCTTTCTATATTTCCAATGACTATTTATAGTCAAAAATATGACTTGTATAACATCATGTAAAAATTGTTTTATTAAAACATCTCATGTTTGTGTCATTTTTACTTTAACATTAAAGAAAAAGGTATTTATGTCATTTCCCAACCAAAGTGGCTCCATGGGGTCCCCAAGTTGACCCATGGATTTTCTTGGTCGGCCATGAGACATCCAATGAGGGTAGGACTTGTGTCTAGGTCATTTAATTTTATTAAAACATTATTCTTACCTTAAACTACACTAATTACCTCTAATCGCGATTAAAAACATAATAAGTTACTATTCACCAAAAATTATTTTAATCTTCTTGAACCACATTTTACTTCTTAATGACAACCATGTATGTCGGATTTTTTGAAATTAAAAACACAAAGGTGGAAAATTTTCATTTAAATGGAAAATCAGTTTTTATAAGTACCACTTAGTGGTTTCACTATTCATCAAAAATTGAAGTTTCTCAGAAAATTACCAAAAATTCACCCTAAGCTATATCTGATATTCCGAATTCAAAAATGATGTCTATTTTACAAAATTAAAAACATATAAGTTGCATTAATTAATTTAATAATTAATTCCCGCTGTCAAAACAAATAGCGTGTTTTTATGAAACAAAATGTATCAAAAGATTCACACTAGTTTAAGTCCGATTTCAAAGTGAAATTAATACCAATTACCAATATTAGATTAAATGGTAAAAATATATTCTAATTTCACTTTAAAACCAATTCTAAAGATAATATAATCAAAAAAATAAATTATATTAAAAAGAGGTTTTGAATTAAAATACAACATTTTTCACTATTCATTGAAAAAATGAACATTGTCAGAAAAATACCAAAAATTAACCCAAGGTAAATTTCAATGTCCCAAACATAAATAATATGTTTATTTTGAACAATAGAGCTTATAAAGTTGTCAAAAAGTGTATTTAAAAGGGGTTCACCATCAAAAGGCGGTTAATCGACCTTTTTAAAGAATATTAGAATGCTTACGCTTAAAAACTGGATTCATTTGCATTTTTAATCCTCTAACATTTATTGTAAGGAGTAAAAATATTTGACAAAGATATATAATCATTTTGTAGTTAGTTCTTTTCATTCCCGCCATTACAACGTCTAAGCATTAACTACCATTTAAAATAATATTATTTTATTATTAGAGTGCAACGTATGATTCCCAAGAAACTCGTTGTTGCGTATTGGGTACGCCATCGAGCATAGCATCCCCTTTAAATTAATATTTTATTCACAAATATGGATAAATTTAAAGATTTCATATTCTTTATTTAACTGGGGTGTTACAAATCCTAGTGTACATTTTATGTTCATATGGTGAGAGACCATATTTTCTCTCATCAATCCATTTTGGACGTTTTGAGTGGTGTCGTTAGGCCGCCAAATTTTCGTAAGAGATCTAACCTCTCTCTTTTTTTAAGTACTCTCATTTATGTCACATCTTTTAAGATCCTCTTTGTTATGATGGGGTATGTTCTTTTTTATTCATCTTGCTGTACATTTTAATTTAATATGATGAGATACTGTATTGGATCTCATCAATCCATTTTTGGAAGTTTTAAGTGGCGCCGTTAGGCTTCCGAGTTTTCTTAAGGGATTTTTCATCTCACTTTTATTCCCGTGAGATTTATGCTACATTTTCCACCATTTCCTTTGAGTGGTTTATGTACTTCTCATTATTATACTCTTTGTGTAATATAATTACATTTATGGGGTCTTACATATTCATTGAATGACCCTTTCTTTAATTGGGTGTACGTTTCGAATGTTACCCAAGTCAGTAAGGGAACCTTTCACCCTCCTCTTTTTAAAAGACTTCTTTTGTTATGTATTTTAATTCACGTACTATTATGTTGGGATATGTTCTTCTATATCCTTATTAATGTAAATTTTAAGTCCAAGTGATGAGATACCCTTTTTATCTCTCATCAACTCATTTTATGAGTTTTGAAGTGACTTCGTTAGGCTGTCGAATTTCTGTAAGGGAACTTATTAACCCACTTTCAATTCTTTGGGTTAAACCTCTAATTCATGATTTTATTATACCAAGATTATGTGTGGAATATCAATGTTGTAGTTTCCACAATCCTTTGAGTGGATATACTATTTCTACACATAATCATCTCATTGATAAATTCTTATGTCATTTAGAGAGACTTGTATCGGAAATCATAACTCAATCTCATTTCATTGAGTTAACTATCTATATCATTGGTTTTGTTTTTCCATGATTATGTGTGAATGACTTATGATTGTTTTACACTTAATATCCACTTATATTTTGTGTATTTGTATTTCTCACACATAATCATGTAATTGATTTATCCTTAATCTAAGGATACCGAATTTGTATGGGACTTCGCCTCAATCTCCTTTCATTGAGGCATATTTGGTTTTACACACAACTTTCTTTTATACGGTGTATAAACACCTTTTACTTTTAATTTTATTCAAAAGAAATATTTTTATACGAAGCATTTTACTAAACAACAAAAAGGAATTTTTCTTTTAACGTGCGTGGTGACAACGACATTTTCCGCCGCCGCGTGTATTATTTGGTCTTTGGCTTCCTCACCAAGCAGTAATGTTTTTTTAAAATTAAATAAATACCATATACACTTTTATGTATGTTGGTATTGAAAATGGTTTTTATAAAGGATTTGTTATGTCGATATATTTATGTGATATATTGTGATCGAAATGTGGAAATGTTTTCTTTACATTATATTTTTTTTATTGTCTTATGATTTTATAATGGTACTTGGACATTATGACGGGTGGTGTCATGAATACCAGGACGGGTGGTTACGTTATAACCTCCAATGCATTGGGTATGGAAGCCGGTCGTATGGCTATTCCATTAAGTATGTGTGGAAGTCGGCCGTATGGATATTCCATTAAGTATGTGTGGAAGTCGACCGTATGGTTATTCCATTTAAGAATGGTTATGTCCCGAGTTACCTTTTTATGTTATGTGTTCTTTATATGTGTTTTATGGTAATATTTTGGTTACAAAAAAGGGTAAGTGATGATCTGTTATTCATTGAAGTGTTTTTTTACTACTTATAAATGGTGATAGGTATTACTTTGATAAAGTATACATGGTTTACTTGTTGTTTTGAAAAACTAACAATTTTCATTCTTTTTGTATCCCTTACTGAGCTTTTTATGCTCATCCCAAGTTTTTGAAATGTTTTTCACAGGACTTAATGCGGAATAGGGTCAAGGATGGGATCAAGGTAAAGTCATGCTACCTAAAACATGGAACTAGACATGATTCTTTTTAAGTGTTTTTATTTTATGGAAGGTTAGTAGAAGTTTCTACTTTGTAATCTTTTGAGATGTAATAGTCATGTCCTAATTATCTAAAACTCTAAACCTGAAAATATCCTCAATGTGAATTATTAATTTAATTCAATTTTAAGTAAGGTGTAAGGTTGGGGCTTTATTGTTGGTATCAAAGGTCGGTTTAGATAACTTTAGTGGTTAGGGTATTCGGTAAGCATAAGTGACATTACCATAATGGTTAGAATTTCAGAAAGATTCCTCGTTTTAGATAAAGTGAATGAGTAATTATTTCTTAGTGTTTATCTTCCTCATTAGTACATGATGGTTTTGTTGATATACTCACACTGACATTTCGGTTTTTAGTGAATATATGGATCTATCAGGCACCAAAGTGACAATAGGTTTGAAGGAAACCGTGGTGGTTCTCTGATTAAGAGACTGGATGAAATGGGGGATTCAACAAGGAAACTCGTGGTTGTTCGAAACCAACTATCAAGGAGTCATGATAAACCACTTGTACCTTGCTATGTTCTGTAATGCATCAGGTACGAGATGACCAATCGATGTGGAATTTCATGTAATAATTATAAAGGTAAACCTTAGGGTTTATATGATCCTTTCTTTTGAGGTAATTATTTGTTGTTATATATTATGATGGAAAATGAAAGGCATGAGATAAAATTGAGGTTAAAATATGTTATGATTATTTTTGAATATTTTATCTCATTTTCGGGAATTATTTAAGAATTTTATAGTTTTGGAAAAAGGACAACACGCAGACCGTGTGACAACCTGTCACATCGGACAAAGCTGCGGGAATCGAACCCACAACCAAAGTGCGACTGGTATTTATCGCATACCACTGGACTACGTGATGTCCCTGGTTAGTTTGACTAATTCTTTTTAGTTAGATGATTATAATAATCAAGATTATGTTTATTTTGGGTTATCTATGGAAATGATTAACCTATCATGGAGGATATGTGATTAGGTTAACTACTTTTCAATATGAGAATTTAAGAGCAACTGATGTTATTTGGAGATAAAGTTAATTTGTACCTTGGAAGACTATGTGATTAAATCCTTCAAATATTTGGTTTTCAATCTAATTTTGGTTTACTTTGATGAATTTTATAGACAATTGTTTATCGAATGGTCTTCGTTGAACTTTGGGTTTTTTTGGACAAATTTTGGAGATTAAGAATGGATTTTCTTTTTATAAAGGATTATACTTTTGTGGGTTATCTAATCTTATACTAACAATTTTGGTTTTGGATATTGTCTAAAGACATGGGAAATATGTAGTTCCCTTTTGTGGATTAGGTGATTCTTAGGAAGCTTATTATAGTACTCTTAATGTGAACAAGTCTTCCTAAAAACTCGTCTTTTGGAGAAAATATGAGTTTGATTAAGGAATCTAGTAAAAGTTGAAAGTCTATGTGACAAGTAAGTATGTTTCATTATGATTTAATTAAGCTCAAAAAATAAATTCCTCAATGAAGAGTAACTTAAAACAAAAATGTTGTCTGTTAACTTTTCCTACTGGGGAAGCGAATACCGTTTAACCCATCATAAGTTTGTGATTTTCTTGTGGTTAACTTTCTCCTAGACATGTTTTTCTATCACTCTCCATCAGAACATGACCCTTTGTTTTCTCCTCTATATCCATATTTTCATACATGTAATCCTAGTATGGGTTAACTCGGGTGACATTTGTACTTCTCTCCCTTTCTATTAAAGTGATTGTTTACTGACTCTTGTTCTGATGTGGGAATTTCAAGCATGTTTCTGAGCCCAATTTTGAAATTGCGAGGACGCAATTTCCAAAAGGGGGGAATAATGTAACACCCCAGGTAAATAAAGAATATGACACTTTTATATTTATCCCTATTTGTGAATAAAATGTCAATATTAATTTAAAGGGAACGCTATGCTTGATGGCTTACCCAATACACAACAATGAGTTCCTTTGAAATCTTACGTTGCACTCTAATAATAAAATAATATTATTTTAAATGGTATTTAACGCATAACTGTTGTAATGGAGGGAATGAACAGAAACAACTACAAAATAATTATATATGTTTGTCAAATATTTTTTTATTCTTTACAATAAATGTTAGAGGATTAAAAATGTGAATGAATCCATTTTTAAGCGTAAACATTCTAATATTCTTTAAAAGGTCGACTAACCGCCTTTTGATGGTGAACCTCTTTTAAATCCACTTTTTGAAAATTTTATGTGTTATGTTTGACAAAATAATATTCTTCTTTAGAATCGGGATATCAAAATTTACTTTGTGTAAATTTTAGGTATCTTTCCGATAAAGTTCATTTTTTAATGAATAGTGAAAAATGTTGTATTTTAATTCAAAACCTCATTTTAGTATATTTTATTTATATGATTAGATAATATTTTGAATTGTTTTTAATGTAAAATTAGAATATATTTTTACCATTTAATCCAATAGTGGTCGTTGGAATTAATTTCATATTGAAATTTAACTTAAACTAGTGTCAATCTTCTGATACTTATTGTTTCCTGAAAACACACTATTTGCTCTGACAACGGGAATTAATTATTAAATTAATTAATGTAACTTATATGTTTTGAATTTTTTAAGATAGAAATCATTTTTGAATTCAGAATATCAAATATAGCCTAGGGTGAATTTTTGGTAATTTTCTGAAAAACATCAATTTTTGATGAATAGTGAAACCACTAAGTTGTAGTTAAAGACACTGATTTTTCGTTTAAATGAAACTTTACCACTTCTATGATTTGAATTTCAAAAATCCGACATACATGGTTTTCATTAAGAAGAAAAATGTGGTTCTATGGATTTAAAATAATTTTTTGGTGAATAGTAACTTTTAAGTTTATTAATCGCAATTAGAGGTAATTAGTATAATTTAAGATAAAAATAATGTTTTAATAATATGAAATGACCTAGACACATGTCCTACCCTAATTGGATGTTTAATGGACGACCAAGACAATCCATGGGTCAACTTGGGGACCCCATGGAGCCACTTTGGTTGGAAAATGACATTAATACCTTTTTATTTAATGTTAAAATTAAAAGGTCACAAACATGTGTTATTTTACTAAAACAATTTTTATATGGGGTTATAAAAGTCATATTTTTGACTATAAATATTCATTGGAAATATAAAATTATTTCCTACATCATGATATTTTTTTTATAATTTTTAGACAGTAAATAAAGTAAATTATTTATGACACCATGATGATGCAGTGATTACCTCATTATTTAATGATTTAAATAAAATGAAACGATAATGTAAAATCTAAGACTTAAACTTGTCAAAAACCTATTTTATGGGTGGATTTAGAAACCTTATCACCTTATCCTCCAAATAAATCAATGTGGGACCTTTAAAATCCGAAAATCAATTGAAAATAAAGTAAAATTTTGTTACTTTCCAAGAGTGCCCCTCCTCTCCTCTTATAAAAGGCGCCCACCTATACCACCTTACACACACCTCTAAAGCCTTTATCTTGGACAAACCCTACCCATTTCATCTCTCCACATCCCTCTCTTCATCATTGAAACCTAACTTTGGGCAGAATCCTTTCAAAGGAAGCCTTTGAGGTCAAATCAAAAGGAAGTTACCCGATTTAAAGGTAATGTCTTCCCTTGTGTTCTTTTGTTTTATTTTGCTTATCCAACCCCCTAAACTCTTTTTATTATCTTCTTTTGTAACAACACCAGTATCCTCAATATACTAGTATGTTTTTATTTGATGGATTAGAGCTACACATACACACACCTTCTTCTAATTGTTAAAAAAACATACTGTTTCTGTGGATGGCGAATTATTGCCTCACGAAACAATGATTGTTCAATATTAATTTAACACCTTCAAAGGTGTCCATTAATATGTCACTATATTTATATATGATATATAATATGTTTATGTTTTCCTTAATCTTCTGTATTTTTCATTTATGTCATACCTTTATGGTTTCCATTACGGGTAAACGTGATATCTTCATTTTAGGATGTGCGGACTACCGACCCCTCAAAGTTATTTGATTTGTTAATGCCATATATGGGATGTATAAAGGATAGAATTAATGGTATTACATATGTTATCCTACTGGAATTATAATATAACTTTATATCTTTATTATTTCATTCCATTGAATACAAAAAAAAAGAAATGAAAGTAGCGTTCATGCGTACGTACGGCTTACTGTCTCCATGAATGGTACATTTCATTTCGTATCACCAAATGTTATGTACTATTATAAGTACATATATATAATGGATATATATGTAATATATTACATCTAAATGATGGGTATCTTTATGGAATTATAATATATATGTCTCTCATTTTGTTTTAATTCCATTAATATGGTAAAAAAATGAATGTAGCATTCAAGCGTACGTACGGCCTACCGTCTCCATGAACGGTGCTTTTAATTTTTTATCTCCAAATGCTATGGAATAGTATTAAATGAATATATTCTAGATATATATGATATTTAAAACATAAATACTATTCTGGAGATGATGTACCTATAACTACATGGAAAATTCATTTCCAACAAGTTCAATTTTTACTCATGTACTGAACATCGACAAAAACCTCTGATATGAACTCACATTATTAACCAATTATTATAACATTATAATATGAGATATTATCTGAATAATAATATTTAAAGGAGGTCCTTAAGAAATTATAAATTCACCAAATTTTATTATTCAGGAGATTAAAAAACGATCGAGTCATTTTGGACACGAGTTAAGTGATAAAACACTATTTTACTGAATATTTCATTGATAATAAATTATATAATTTTCTCACATTGTGTTAAATATGTTGAATTAGAACGTATTTTGGATTAGATCATTAATTTGAATATTTGATTAAAATTCCAGTTTTACCGATTATAGTTCACTGTAGTATTGCGAAGATAAATATTTTTATATTTATTATTTGAATTTTAAATTTTGTAACCGTGTTCCTACCTTAATTATCTACAACTTTTATTCAGGACACTAGAGCTAAAGAGTTCATTGGTTTGTTGAAAATGTTCCATGAAGTCAAAGTTGGGCTGGGCTCGCCAGAATAGAGAAGCTTCTGTATTTCGGCCATAACTCCTTCATATGGTCCTGTATTGAACCCAAATTTGGAGAGGAGATATAGGACCCATATAATCACATTTTATCCTTCTGGAAGTCCGGACAATTCACGCGTTTTGGTGGTCAAATGGGCGGTGCAAGTTGGCATAAAATATTTGGCCGAATTTCCACAGTCACACTTGAAACCACTTGTAACCCCTCTCCCCTCCCCTCTATAAATTGGAGTTTTTCTCATTTGGAGGGGGGTAAGTGAATTAAGAGATTGGAGGCAGAGGAGAATTTGTTTCACCCAAATTATCCAACCATTGTAAAAGGGTATCTCTTGAAACAAGGATCCCCTCATCGAAGCCTCCTTCTCTTCTTCTTTTTGTAATATTTTCATTTGTGTAATAAACTTCATTGTTATTCTTTTATTTATTCTCTTTTATTATGTTTTGTTTAAATTTCTTCTTCTCTTAATATTTCTATTTGGTCTGGAATTCTTGAGTAGAAGCGTTATTGGGTTATACCCATTATAAACCTTTGCACATGCAAAACGCTTCTACGATGATTACGCCACCCATGGAAGAGTAGTCTTGTAGTAATTGATCTAACTTCTACCTTCTTAATTTAATTATTTTGAATCAATGAGCTAATTTAATTCACATAATATGATCCATGAATTGTGTTTTTAAATTACAAGAATCTATGCAAGCAATTTAACAATTAATACAAACACACGCGAAGTCGGGATTTTGTGTAAATTGTGAGAGCGTAATCTTAATCGGTAATACAAGACCACACGGGATAAATTTTTAGACTTCAAATATAATCCCTAAACACAATTCATCCGCATTTCCAGAATGGATATGTGATCTAATTAACCACTGACCATAAGCTATCTTTAGAACAACAATCAAAGCAGGGTGCTGCGATTGCATGTTCCGAAACTAGCCTAGGGTATAAATAATTTCATCTTTGTGGTTAAGTTAACTCTCGTAGGGTTCGAGGGATAACAAATTAGGGGATCATAATTGAGTGGATATTTATTTAAATGATAATGATTAATAAGTGAATGAAGAGGTAGAGTTAGATCGATTACACCTTTTAAAATATTTTCTAAAAAAACATCTTCTTGTTGTGTCATTTTAATCGAAATTCATTTCAAAACTAAAAACAAAAAAATATACAATCTTATTCCAGAAAACATCATCTAGATTCATAAACTATAAAAAACACCCAATCCTTTAAAGTAGTGTTTTTTTTATTCTATTTTATTTTATTTTTAGAATACCTTTAATAAGTTGTTAAATTCACTTCCTCCTTTGAGAGACGACCTTGGTCAGCCACTCTGATGCACCAAATTACCCCAAAATCACACTAATCATTTGAGGGCGCCCATGAATGTGCTCTATAAAATTGGCGCCGTTGCCGGGGAGGCAAGTAATTATTTCAACCAATTAGAGGTATTTATTTTATTTTACATTTTATTCTCTTCCTCTATTCTTTCTTCCTTCTTTACCCAATCTGATTTTTCTACTTCTTCTTTTATTTTCTTCTACTTTTTTTTGGACCATCATCTCAAACTTCTCATTTTTATTTTACTATGGTCCACTTTATTTCTATTCATTTTTATTTGATCTATGACATGAACTAATCCCAAAGATCTCTTAGATCTTGACCCTGATATTGAACTTAGCCTTAGGGCACGAATCGGACATTCTCAATCCATGGGAAGTATCAATATTCAACCAGTTGGTCAATTCCTCTCTTTTGGAAACATTGAAATTTGAAGCAATTCAAATTCAAACAGAAAATAAGAACCAATGGTTGAAAACAATGTAAATGAACTTAATAGAACCATTCGAGAATTGGATTCAACTGATATTAACTATCAACTAAATTGTATTGCATACCCGAACCTCGAATTGGACTTTGAACTGAAATCTGGGTTAATTCACTTACTTCCAAAGTTTCATGGCCTCTCTGGTGAGGATCCCAAAAAACATTTCAGAGAATTTAATGTGGTTTGCTCAACCCTTAAACCAAGAAAGGTTTCTGAAGATCAAATCAAATTAAGAGCATTCCCATTCTCACTTGATGGAGCTGCAAAAGACTGGATGTATTATTTATAACCTGAAGATGTAACTTGTTGGAACGATTTGAAACCTCTTTTCTTGTAGAGTTTTTTTCCAGCATCAAGGACCACATCCATTCGAAAGGAGATATCGGGGATTAAGAAATCACAAGGGGAGTCAATTTATGAGTACTGGGAGCGATTCAAGAAGTTGTGTGAAAGCTGTCTGCATCACCAAATCATTGAGCAACTCCTCATCCAATACTTCTACGAAGGAATCAAACCCAGGGAGAGGAGCATGGTTGATGCTGCAGCTGGAGGAGCATTAGTGGGAAAGACACCAGTATATGCACATGCATTGATTGACAAGATGGCCCAAAACTCCCAACAATTTGGTGACAGAGGTATACCACATGTTAGGGGAGTACATCAGGTAAGTCCTTCATCTATTGAAAGTCATTTTATTGATACTAAGTTGGAAGAATTGACTACTATGGTGAGGAAAATTTCATTGGAACAAAAGAAATCTCTTCCCCCTCCTTCAAGGCCTTGTGGAATTTTCACTGAGACAAGCCACCCAACTGACTGTTGCCCACAACTACAAGAGACAGAGGATTGCGCAGCAGTATTCCCAGGGAGACCATTTCAGTAGCAACAACAACCATATCCCCAACAGAAGTTTCATTCATTTTCTCCAACATAAAACCAAGGGTGGACAGATCATCCAGACATGAGGTATGGATCTGGACAACAACAAAGGCCCCCTTTTCAACCAAACTTCCAGCAGCCTCCACCTTACCAACAGGGTTTCCAACAACCCCAAATGAGATTTGAAACTCAAAAATCAAAAAGTCAGCAACAAGGTAATCCTCCCCCAAAGGTAGATTCTAATATTGATGATCTTTTAAAGCAAATTGTTCTTAATCAACAGAATGAGCTGAAGAGTCAAAGTTCGGAGATGAGGGAGTTGAAGACTCAAATGAGCCAGATTGCCACCGCCCTCCATGAACTTGTGAGTAAGAATTCTGGAAATCTACCTTCCCAACCCACTCCAAATCCAAAGGGGAATGTCAGTGCCATCACATTGAGAAGTGGGAAGCAAATGAACAATACATCTGTACCTACCATTCCACCGGGATTCACCTCAACTCCGGAGAAGCCACATTCCAAACCAACTGTGGAGCAATCCAAGGAGAAAGATAAAGGTAAGAAAAGTATTGATGATGTTCCTCCTAAACCCCTTCCTTTTCTAAACATGCTTGTTCAAACCAAGAACATGGCTTAAGAAGTAATGCAAAATAAGGTTTTGGACACATTCAAGCGTGTGGAGATCAACATTCTTCTACTTGAAGTCATTAAGCAAATCCCAAGGTATGCTAAATTCTTAAAAGAACTCTGCACCAATCGAAGAGGGATCAAGGGAAATGATAGTATCATCCTTGGAAGGAATGTCTTGGCACTCATTACACCAACTCTAGCAATGCCAACAAAGTGCAAGGATCTCGGGGCATTCACCATCCCATTTACCATAGGGGAGTTGCACTTCTCTGATGCACTTTGTGATTTAGGAGCTTCAATAAATGTGATGCCTCACTCTGTATTCTCTTCCTTGCAGGTTGGTGAGTTGAAGCCAACAAGAGTAGTGGTGCAATTGGAGAATAGAGCTACGTCATATCCAACAGGAGTCCTTGAGGATGTACTTGTCCAGGTAAGAGACATGATCTTTCCAGCGGATTTCTATGTTCTTAACATGGAGGATGATCAGGTAAGTTCTCATGCCCCCATTATCTTAGGTAGGCCCTTCCTCAAAACTGCAAAAACTATCATAAATGTCAATGAGGGTACACTTTCCATGGAATTTGTGGATAAAGTTGTGATATTTATTGTTATGGATTCCATGAAGTACCCCTCTGAGGACCATTCTACTTTTGTTATCTCCCATTTTTAACCACCAAGTAAAAACTCCATGGATTTTGATTGTCCTGTGCTTAGGGAGATTATGAGTATTGGTTCTTGTTTAATGTCTAAGAGAACTTCCACACCTATTTCTAATGAACAAGACTCTCTAAGATTTGATTTTGAAATGGATTAATATTCTGATCTTGTTCATGTGAACTCTTATTATGACATGGCTATAGAGTCTGCTGATGGATTTGATGCTTTATTCTCTGATTTTGATCACGTATATTCTGATACCGATGCTCTTTGTGCATATATTTCGGTTCCTTCAAAGTCTCCATCCATACTACACCCTCCTTCATTAGAACTCAAGCCATTGCCACCAAATCTGAAATACTCATACTTGTTGAGTGGTGAGAGATTACCTGTTATCATTGCTAACAATCTCCCATTTGAACATGAAGAAATGATTTTGAATATTTTGAGGGAGAACATCAGGGCGATTGGGTGGACCTTGGATGACATATCAGGTATTAGCCCCTCCATTTTCATGCATAGGATTATCTTGGAAGATGGGGCTAAACCGGTGAGACAACCACAAAGGAGACTCAATCCCACCCTCCTGGAAGTTGTTAAAAAAGAAGTTGAGAAATTGCTCGAGGCAGGTATAATCTTTCCCATTTCAGATTCTCAGTGGGTAATTCCAATTCCAGTTGTGCCTAAGAAAACTGGTTTTACTATTGTTAAAAATGAGAAAGATGATTTAGTTCCAATGATGGTGCAAAACAGTTGGCGTGTGTGTATTGATTATAGGAAACTAAATCAGACAACTCGCAAGGACCATTTCCCCCTCCCATTTATTGATCAAATGCTCGAGAGACTAACTGCGAAAACACACTATTGTTTCTTGGATGGATTTTCTGGATATTTTCAGGTTCCTATAGCTCCAGAGGATCAGAAGAAGACTACATTCACCTGTCCCTTTGGCACATTTTCCTACCGGAGGATGCCATTTGGACTTTGCAACGCCCCAGGCACCTTCCAGAGATGTATGGTGAGTATTTTTTCTGATTTTATTGAGACGTACATGGAGATATTTATGGATGATTTTACAGTGTATGGGTCTTCATTTGATGAATGTCTAAGTAGTTTGGTAGAGGTGTTGAATCGTTGTATTGAGAAGAATCTGGTCCTGAACTTTGAAAAGTTTCATTTTATGGTAGAGCATGGCATTGTCTTAGGGCATGTAGTGTCAAAACATGGGATAGAGGTTGATAGATCTAAGGTAGAAATTATTTCATCCTTACCCTATCCTTCATGTGTGCATGATATTAGATCTTTCATAGGGCATACAAGATTTTATCAGCGCTTCATCAAAGATTTTAGTAAGATCGCTCTTCCTATGTCACGATTACTTCAAAAAGATTCTGATTTTGTGTTTGATGATTCTTGTAGGACTTCCTTTAATGAGCTAAAGAAGTGTCTGACCACTCCACCTATCACACATCCCCCACGGTGGGACCTTCCATTTGAGCTTATGTGTGACACCTCCAACTTCACGGTTGGTGTTGTCTTATCTCAGAGGGTGGAAGGACGTTCACATGTGATTGCCTATGCATCAAGGACATTGGATTCAGCCCAATAAAACTAAAAAACCACGGAAAAGGAGTTTCTTGCTATCATATTTGCTTCAGATAAATTCCGTTCATATTTATTAGGCTCTAAAGTAGATGTTTTTTCTGACCGTGCAGCTTTGAGGTACCTCCTGAAGAATCCAGATGCAAAGCCACGACTTATCCGTTGGATGATCATTCTTCAAGAGTTTGACCTTGAGATAAAGGAGAAGAAGGGGTTAGAGAATTTGGTGGCAGACCACATGAGTAGGATTACTCACACACTAGAGGATGACACCTTGGACCAGGTACCACTTCGGGACACTTTTCTCGATGAGCATCTTTATTCCATCTCAGGTACGCATCCTTGGTATGCTGATTTAGTGAACTACATTGTTGCCTCTGAAATCCATTTAAATTTAAAGAAACACCAAGTCCAAAAATTAAAAAGTGAGTCTAGGTTTTATGTGTGGGATGATCCTTACCTCTGGCGCAGGTGTAGTGACCAAGTCATTAGGAGGTGTGTTCCCGATCACGAGTTTGAGTCTGTTTTGCATTTATGTCATACACTTGCTTGTGGTGGACACTTTGGACCCCAACAGATAGCTAGGAAGGTTTTGGACTCCGGATTATATTGGCCTAGATTATTCCATGATGCCCATGTGTTTTGTAAGTCATGCTCTCGTTGCCAACACACTGGGAACATTTCTAAGAGACATGAGATGCCCCAACAACCCGTACTATTCTGTGAGATTTTTGATGTATGGGGAATTGATTTTATGGGTCCTTTTCCTAGTTCATTTGGATTTTTGTATATTTTGGTTGTTGTTGATTATGTGAGTAAATGGGTGGAGGCCAAGGCCCCCAGGACTGACGATTCTCATGTTGTAGAGCATTTTGTCAAGGCTAAAATTTTCTGCAGGTTTGGAGTACCAAAGGCCATCATCAGTGACCAAGGGACACACTTTTGCAATAGGAATTTTTCTTCCCTCCTTCGAAAGTATGGGGTGACACACAAAACATCAACACCATACCACCCCCAAACAAATGGCCAGGCTGAGGTTTCAAATCGTGAGTTGAAGCAAATCTTGGAGAAAACTGTGCAGCCAAATAGGAAGGATTGGAGAAAGCGCTTGGATGATGCATTGTGGGCTTATAGGACATCATACAAGACCCCCATTGGTATGTACCCATTTCGGATTTTTTTTGGGAAAGCGTGTCATCTCCCCGTGGAAGTTGAGCATCAGGCTTATTGGGCTATAAAGAAATGCAACATGTATTTGGCCAAAGCTGGAATCAAAAGGAAGCTGCAAATTCAAGAGCTTGAAGAGATTAGATTATCATCATATGATATCTCAAGGCTCTACAAGGAAAGATCAAAAGAAGCTCATGACAAA
This sequence comes from Viscum album, assembly GCA_963277665.1. Classification (NCBI taxonomy): domain Eukaryota; kingdom Viridiplantae; phylum Streptophyta; class Magnoliopsida; order Santalales; family Viscaceae; genus Viscum; species Viscum album. Next base: position 1,422,511,078 of record OY728137.1, read on the forward strand.
ATGATCCGACAAAGGGAGTTTCATGTTGGAGAGAAAGTCCTTCTCTACAGTTCACGACTGAAGCTGATGCCTGGTAAGTTGCGTTCCAGATGGTTAGGTCCTTATGTTGTGACTAATGTTTTTCCTTATGGTGTAGGGGAGATCACAGAAGAGGTCACTGGAAGGAGCTTTACAGTCAATGGGAAATGTTTGATGAGATACATTGAGGGACTTCCTAATGATGCAGTGGATTTTATCACACTGCATGACCCCATCATCACTTGAGCACATCAGGCTGTTCCTAACCCTTTCACTTTTATATTATTTGTCCTATTTAAAAATTCTGCATTTCATGTGCATATATCATCTCATAGGTTCACATTGAGGACAATGAAATATTTAAAGTGTGGGGGTGGGAACCTTTTAGTTTAGTAATTTCAATTTCTTTCCTGTTCAAAAAAACCAAAAAACAAATTGTGTGTTTTTCAAATTTTTTGTGTTTATTTTACAATTTTCTGTGTGTTTTTAAAACATTTGAGCTGAAATGATTCTCATCACCATTTTTAAATCCATATCAATAAGTGAAGCAGTTTACCCCTTGAAGCTAAGATTAAATGAATGCTGAAATTACTTTGTTTCATGTTCAAATATTTAGTAGTTTCATGGAAAGTACACGGAATTTTGAATCCCATGGCACATCTCACTATCTTTATATTTGAAATAACTTTCCTATGAGGCTTCTGAACCATTATTTTTCATATTCTTTACATTCACCTCACTTCTTGAGAGAACCATACCATGCTTGATTTAACCAGAATTTGATTTATTCCTATAAATACTTGAGGGTTTGAGGTACATATGTTTAAATGATTGAGGCATTTGTTTGGTATTAAAGGCCCTATTTAAAAGAATATTTTTTATAATGGCCTACCTTGAATATTTAATCATTTTAGCCCTTAGAAGCCATGCACAGCCTGTTAGGTTAGCCACATTACAAGCCAATTTTCCCTATACAACCAACTATTGAAGTAAAATTTCATAATCTAGTTGAGCTTAAGTGTGAGGGATGTTTTCTTGTGTTTTTCCACCACATTCTGTGATACTTTAGCTGGAAAATTAAATTCTGAAGAGATGTGTTTTCTGCTAGAGAAATTCATTATATTGAAAGTTCTTCCTTTTCTGGAGCTTTCATGACAAGTGAAGCTGTGCCTTTTCTGAAGCTTTCATGACAAGTGAAGCTGTGCATTTTCTGGAGCTTCAAATTGAGGTGGAAAGTTGTGCCCATCTGAAGCTTTCAAGAAAATCATGTTTGAGAAGATTGAAATTTTTTATGCTGAAATGATGAATGGTGTAAACCTATCATGACTTTTCATGATAATGGAGCTGAATTGATACTATGAAGATTGACGAGAAGACCATATTTAAGTGAAATTTATATTAATGCAATTTTGCTTCAAAAGAGTCAATCCCTCCTCATTCAGCCTCAGAGTTTTTCACATCTTAATCCTACCAACCGAAAGCCACAGAACAACCCTGAAAAGACCTCATGATAAACATATGTCCTTGACTCACATCGAGTAGTGATGTAGGAATCTATCAAGCCTATGGTGACCCATGTATGAGTTTGGATGAGAAAGACATTGCAAAAAAATTTATATTTGAGTGATGAGAGAAAATTCAAGCGAGATAAGTGTTTTGTGCATGGGAGGATAAATAAAGTGGAAATATATTGAATGATATAAATGAAGAACTTGAAATAATGGTTTTTTATGAGGCATGATATATTTTGTTTATTGGTGTGTAATTGTTTGATCTCAAGGATATGTGTTTTAAAATTGGTTTTGATTTGATATTAATGTTTACTTGATATGAGGTTTTGCCCAGGAGTGCAAAAGGGTAAGTGTGGGGGAGTTGATAAAACAACATTTTATTGAATATTTCATTGATAATAAATGATATAATTTCCTCACATTGTGTTAAATATGTTTAATTAGAATGTATTTGGGATTAGATCATTCATTTGAATATTTGATGAAAATTCCAGTTTTACCCTTTATAGTTCACTGTAGTATTGCGAAGATAAATATTTTTATATTTATTATGTGAAATTTAAATTCTGTAACCGTGTTCCTAACTTAATTATCTACAACTTTTATTCAAGACACTAGAGCTAAGGAGTTCATTGGGTTGTTGAAAATGGTCCATGAAGTCAAAGTTGGGCTGGGCTCGCCAGAATGGAGAAGCTTCTATATTTCGGCCATAACTCCTTCATATGGGCCTGTAAGGAACCCAAATTTGGAGAGGAGATAGAGGACCCATATCCTCACATTTGATCCTTCTGGAAGGCCAGAAAATTCACACGTTTTGGGGGTCAAATGGGTGGTGAAAGTTGGCAAAAAATATTTGTCCGAATTTCCACATTCACACTTGAAACCACTTGTAACCTCTCCTCCCCTCCCCTCTATAAATTGGAGTTTTTCTCATTTGGAGGGGGGAAGTGAATTAGGAAATTGGAGTCAGAGGTGAATTTGTTTCATCTAAATTCTCCAACCATTGTAAGAGGGGTAGCCCTTGAAGCAAGGATCCCCTCATCGAAGCCTCCTTCTCTTCTTCATTTTGTAATCTTTTCATTTGTGTTATAAACTTCATTGTTCTTCTTTTATTTCTTATCTTTTATTATATTTTGTTTAAATTTCTTCTTCTCTTAATCTTTCACTTTGGTCTGGAATTATTGAGTAGAAATGTTATTGGGTTATACCCATTATAAACCTTTGCACATGCAAAACGCTTCTACGATGATTACGCTACCCATGGAAGAGTAGTCTTTTAGTAATCGATCTATCTTCTACCTTCTTCATTTAATTATTTTGATTCAATGAGCTACTGTAATTCACATAATATGATCCATGAATTGTGTTTTTAAATTACAAGAAACTAAGCAAGAAATTTAACAATTAACACAAAAACACGCGAAGTCGGGATTTTGTGTAAATTGTGACAGCGTAATCTTAATCGGTAATACAAGACCACAGGGGATAAATTTGTAGAGTTCAAATATAATCCATAAACACAATTCATCCTCATTTCCAGAATGGATATGTGCTCTAATTAACCACTGGCCATATGCTATCTTTAGAACAACAATCAAAGCAGGGTGCTATGATTGCGTGTTCCGAAGCTAGCATAGGGTTTAAATAATTTCATCCATGTGGTTAAGTTAACTCTCGTAGGGTTTGATGGATAACAAATTAAGGGATCATAATTGAGTGGATATTGATTTAAATGATAATGATTAATAAGTGAATGAATAGGTAGAGTTAGATTGATTACAGCTTTTCAAATATTTTCTAAAAAAACATCTTCTTGTTGTGTCATTTTAATCGAAATTCATTTCAAAACTAAAAAAAAAAAATATAAAATCTTCTTCCAGCAAAATTCTTCTAGATTCATTAACTATAAAAAAACCCCAATCCTTTAAAGTAGTGTTTTTATTTTATTCTATTTTATTTTATTTTTATAATACCTTTAATAAGTTGTTAAATTCACTGCCTCCTTTGAGAGACAACCTTGGTCAGCCACTCTACTGCACCTATGTACCCCAAAATCACACTAATCATTTGAGGGCGCCCACGACAGTGCTCTAAAAGTAAGGGATCCTACTCCTCTATTTCTTTTTAAGTACACTATTTTATGTCATTCCTTTTAAGATCATCTTTATTATGATTGGGATGTTATTTTATATTACTCCTATTGTACTTTTTATGTTCATATGGTGAGAGACCCTATTTTATCTCATCAATCCATTTTGGAAGTTTTGAGTGGTGTCGTTTGGCTGCCGAAATTTCGTAAGAGATCTAACCTCTCTCTTTTTTTAAGTACTCACATTTACGTCACTTCTTTTAACCTCCTATTTTTTATGATTGGGGATGTTCTTTTATATTCCTCTTTCTGTACATTTTATTGTAATATGATGAGATACTCTATTTGATCTCATCAATCCATTTTTGGAAGTTTTAAGTGGCGACTTTAGGCTGTCGAGTTTTCGTAAGGGGTTTTTCATCTCACTTTTATTCCCGTGAGATTTATGATACATTTGCCACCATTTCCTTTGAGTGGTGTATGTACTTCCCATTATTATACTCTTTGTGTAATATAATTTCATTTATGGGTACTTAAATATTCATTGTATGGCCCTTCTTCAATGTGGTGTACGTTTCGAAAGTTACCCAAGTCGGTAAGGGAACCTTTCACCCTCCTCTTTTTAAAAGACTTCTTTTATTATGTATTTTAATTCACATACTATTATGTTGGGATATGTTCTTATATATCCTTATTAATGTAAATTTTATGTCCAAGTGATGAGATACCCTTTTTATCTCTCATCAACTCATTTTATGAGTTTTGAAGTGACGTTGTTAAGCTGTCGAATTTCTGTAAGGGAACTTCTTAATCCACTTTCAATTCTTTGGGTTAAACCTCTAATTATTGATTTTATTATGCCATGATTATATGTGGAATATCTATGTTGTAGTTTCCACAAACCTTTGTGTGGATATAATATTTCTACACATAATCATCTCATTGATAAATTCTTATGTCATTTAGATGGACTTGTATCAGAAATCATAACTCAATCTCATTTCATTGAGTTAAATTTCTATGTCATTGGTTTTGTTTTTCCATGATTATGTTTGAATGACCTCTGATTGTTTTACACTTAATATCCACTTATATTTCGTGTATTCCTATTTGTCACACATAATCATGTAATTGATTTATCCTTAATCTAAGGATACCAAATTTGTAAGGGACTTCGTCTCAATCTCCTTTCATTGAGGCATATTTGGTTTTACACACAACTTTCTTTTATACGGTGTATAAACCCCTTTGAATTTTAATTTTATTCAAAAATAATCTTTTTATACGAAGCGTTTTACTAAACGAAAAAAAGGAATGTTTCTTTTAACGTGTGTGGTGACAACGACCTTTTCCGCCGCCGCGAGTATTGTTTGGTCTTTGGCTTCCTCATCAAGTCGTAATGTTTTTTTAAAATGAAATAAATACCATATACTATTTTATGTATGTTGGTATTGAAAATTGTTTTTATAAAGGATTTGTTATGTCGATATATTTAAGTGATATATTGTGATTGAAATGTGAAAATGTTTTCTTTCCATTATATTTATTTATTGTCTTATGATTTTATAATGGTACTTGGACATTATGACGGGTGGTGCCGTGAATACCAGGACGAGTGATTACGTTATAACCTCCAATGCATTGGGTATGGAAGTCGGCCGTATGGCTATTCCATTAAGTATGTGTGGAAGTCGTCCGTATGGCTATTCCGTTAAGTATGTGTGGAAGTCGACCGTATGGTTATTTCATTTAAGTATGTTTATGTCCCAAGTTACCATTTTATGTTATGTGTTCTTTATATGGGTTTTATGGTAATCATTTGGTTACAAAAAGGGTAAGTAATGATCTTTTATTCATTAAAGTGTTTTTTTACTACTTCTAAAAGGTTAAAGGTGTTACTTGGATAAAGTATACACAGTTTACTTGTTGTTTTGAAAAACTAACAGTTTTCATTCTTTTTGTATCCCTTACTGAGCTTTTTATGCTCATCCCAAGTTTTTGAAATGTTTTTCACAGGACATAACGTGGAATAGGGTCAATGATGGGATCAAGGGAAAGTCATGCTACCTAAAACATGGAACTATACATGATTCTTTTTAAGAGTTTTTATCTTATGGAAACTTACTAGAAGTTTCTACTTTCTAATATTTTGAGATGTAATAGTCATGTCCAAATTCTCTAAAACTCTAAACCTGAAAAGATCCTCAATGTGAATTATTCATTTAATTCAATATTAAGTAAGGTTTATGGTTGGGGATTTATAGTTTCATCATAGCAAGAACCCCTTGATAAGGATTCTATACCCTCCCAGCCAGGCACGAGTACTTCCCCTAAGTTGGTTGGCCTGGAAAAGCTAACTCCCCCCACTGTTTCCTCTATCTTAGATAATTAAGAGGACTCTAAAGATTCCCATCATATATTTTAATAGGGTTTCTCCACAAACATTAAGTAGTTTACCCTGGTGGAAATAAATATCAAGGAAAAATAAGGGCAACGATGGTCAGTGTGAGGATGGTTCATCCTTCACAATAGGCAAAGACGATGATTTTGATTGGTGTGAATAACATTAATGTGAAGTGAATAGTGGTGATGTTGATAAGAGGATTCACAAGATGTGTACATAGTGTTGAATACTTTTTGTTTTTCTTTTGTGTTTTGAATTTTGAATTTCGTGACTTCCAAGTTGTGTGATGATTTGGAGAAAGTTTTGGTTCCCACTATAGCCCCTAAAAGGGGTTTTATGAAATAAAAAAAATTATTTTGAGGAGGTTGAACAATGTATACATGTCTCTAGAGGAGAAGTAGTATTATGTGGCCTTCCTGAAAAATAATCGTGATGTATTCACATGGAGCTATAAAGAGATAATAGTGTTGGACCCTCAGATCACCATTCACTGTCTCGGTGTAACACCCCAAGACATTACAATATTTTTCTTTTAAAATAAATTTAATTTTGTTCCTAGAATTCCTTATACAGAACACCAAGTTAGAATTTTGTGACACAAAACATAAATATTTTCTTTCACTACGTGAAACTCGATGTCTAGCTTGTGCTACAAGAAATAATGACTTTCCTTGATGCCTTGCGTAAAATGGAAGATCGAGTTTTACCGGACAACAATATATTATTATAAATAATAATATTTAATATAATAAGACATAACCTAACTTCTAAATTGATGTTTATGAATAGAAATAAATAAATTATAAAATATATATAGTTTAATTCATTATTTACCTATTAATTATAAACAAATATAAAAATAAAATGATTATAAAAGAAAATGATTTTATAAAAGTCTATTTTTGTGTGAAAAAGACAATTTATATTAATAATTAAAATTAATTACAATTAGTGGATGATTTTAAAAAAATTACTTCTTATATATTCAAAACAAATATTTTTTAAAATATATCTAATAAAATCTATAGACATAAGATACGATCAACCCCAATATTACACATAAAACCCTAAATTTTTATAAAAATAGTTTTATCAAATTTTAGTGGTGTGCCTAATTTAAATATGAATTTACACACTGTTATAGATATAATATGATAAATAAAATAAATTTTAGAAATAAAAACATAAAAATTAGGTTAGGGTGTATTTTTTGTACTTTTATGAAAAGTTTAATTTTTTGATGAATACTGAAAAATACTAAATATTAATTCAATGCGCATATTTGTTCTAATTTATTTATATTTTTAAATTATATTTAAATTTTATTAAAATTTGAATTAGATCAATTATAAATCAATTAATATAATTAATTCTATTTGAATCAATTTTACTTTTAAATTGGATTAAAAAACCGGTCATGCTTTATAACATTTTTACTTTAAAAACCAACATTGTTGTCCCATCTTTGAGATTTAATTTAGTTTAATTTATGCCACTTATGGAATTGGAATATGAAAAATAGAATAAATATTTTTAATGAATATATTTTAAAATTTATAACAAGTTCATCTTTTTTGACAAAAAAAATAGTGAATGTAATTAAACTTAATTATAGTGATTATGATAATAATTAACTTAACAAGGGAGTAATGCATAAGCATAAAAGTCCAAATGGCCTAATAACCTTTACAAAATACATTGGATGTCTATATTTATAACCTATCATAATTTATCTTGAATTTTTTCAATTTTTGGGGCTAATTTACTTGGGAAAATGTTATTTAATTCCCCTTTCAATACATTATAATAATGTCACTCCTCCTCCACATTAAAATGGCAATCACCGCACTCACTTATTCATAAATCTAAATAAATTTGGATTTAACAAACTTAGATCAAATAAACTCACAAAATTAATACCTTAATCTGAAAATCATAAACTTTGGAATAAATCAAACCAAGGAATCCCTTTTCTGAAAAATAAATGGAGTTACCAAAAAAAGAAGTAACATTCTTATATGTGCATTTTTTTATTTTTTTGTACAATCCTTCATTTCATAATATTTCCTGATTATATAATTAATCCAGTATATTAAATATATTGATATCTTTTTATGTTATGGTTTATATCTACACCTACACACACATCTATCAAATGGGTAACAAATTTACCATTTGTGTACGGTGAACTACATCCTCGTGAAATGATGATTGCTCATTTTTCCCTTTACCACCTATATTGTTCGAAATGATGATTGGAAACATATTTTGATATGAAATTAATGATATTTATATTGTCTTTGTTCTTATTGAAACTTTATATAACACATAAAATTATGTTTTCCATTTGGTTTAAATATGATAACTTTGGTTTTGAACTTGTGGACTACCGACTCCACAAAGTGATGTGATACGTTCACACATTACATAAAATTTATTAAGTATGGTTTTAATTAAACATACATGGAATAAATGACATATATATGATATTAATGACATAATTAACTTTCTCTAATGACAATATATCATTTTCTTTATTAGCATTTTCTCACACTAAAGAATTGATAACATCGTTCTTGGGCGTGTGGACTACCGCCTCCACTAGCTGATGTGATTATTTTTACCTCACAAGGATTCTATATATAAGTATAAATGATTAAATAATATTATATTTTTGATTTATTGATCATTCTAAAAATATGTAATGTCACTAACCTTCTTTTCATAATAATCATTGAAAAATGGGAATGTTACTCTTGCGTACATATGGGATACTGTCTCTATAATTATGATGTTTGTTCATTTTTCATAACCATATTTAATGATTGGTTTTAACAGTTTAATTTATGAATAAATATGATAATTATATCATGATAATCATTATTTATATTTTTATATAATGTCCGCTTTGACCATTTTTGACCTACCAAATTCTTTTTTAACACATGAACTGAATTTGATCAAAACACCTAACGTAAACATAATTGTTTATGAAGTTTTGTACAACATTGTAATAAGTGAAGTAAAAATAGTAATAAACATGAAAAAGGTTCTAAAGAAATTATATAATTAACACAATTTTATTAGTTAGGAATATAAGGGGACATATGACATTTTGGACTCAAGGTACGGTATTCTTATCTCACTTTTCTCTCCATGATGCATACACCATTTTCACTTCATCCTTATTTTATATGGGGTATATATTGACCCTTTTGATATATTATATCACAAATTATTTTACCTTCATGTTATTTATAACCATAATTTTATTTTATTCCTTTATATGGCTTATTATTCAAATGTTTCTAATTATTAGGGGACAATTTGAAATTTTTATTGATTATTTTCCTCATGAATAATTTTAATGATATTTCAATGGTATTTACAATCATCATAGTCAAAAAAACCTTGTCATTACTTATACTCTACTAAGGAATTAATTATAAATACATATTATTTATTCAATATGGATATTATATGATATTTTTCATTTGTTTATTATTAAAATTGATTATTTGATATTTAAGGAATGATTTAGACATGAAAGACACGTGTTGGGGACCATTTAATGTATGTCCCTTGATTCATTGGTTGTATTATGGGATGAATTAAATTAAGAACACAATTCATATTTGTAAACAATATGTTTTTAATAATCTTGAAAAAGGTCTTGACTATATAGTTAATGTTGTAAAAACCAAATTGGTTTGTGACCAGTATGATTTAAACCATCTTGGGAATGGTCTTGATTGTAACGGTTCCATGTACCTAGGATAAATAACATCCAAAAGTAATGAATTTCCATTATTTTGGATTCATTTTTTATTATTATTTTTTTCCATTATATTTTTTATTTGACGTTATCTATGGATTCAATTAATTATGAATTTATTGATTAAATGGAATGTGTTTTAGTTATTTATCTTGATATATTGATTTTTCTTTATCCAATTATTTAAATGTTAGGTGTTCTCAGTTATTTACCTTTATATGTTGAATTATTATTATTGATTCATTATTTATACAACTTTAATATCCCTTATTGATCATTTTATCTCTCACTTATTATGTTTCCTTTCCCCAGGTTAGGGAGAATAAATATTTGAATAATCTTTCACGGATGTATTGTATTTCAATTAATTATGTATCATGTTTAATTTTTTATTTCCCAATGTAATATGGATATAATATATGTAATATAGTTATCCAAAAGTACTAAAATGGGTAGTCCTTCCATATTTGATTCCTTCTAATCATGACAATGTAATAAATTAGGGCATCAACTTTGTACGTTTTGGGATGAGGCATTATAGTAGGAATCGATTAAAGTTTATTAGAAACCATGGAAACTAGATTTAGAAAACACATATTAGATAATATAACCCTAAGATAGATGTTAAAAATTAGTTTAGGAGAACATCATAGAATTCTGGTAAGGTGGAGATTATGTTGTTCTTCCTTTCAATGAATCAATGTGTGGGTTCTACAATTAGATGTGGTTCTGGAATAGATGTACCAAAGGGTAACAACTCTAGCAATGTGTGTCAGGACTGACTTGAGTATAACCTAGTACATGATAATGGGCCATACTATTAACCTTTTTTTACACTATTGGTTAATATTGATAAGATAATTAAAATTTCCATTATAAACACTAAGTATGGATTTAAAGTTAAATATGTCCCCAAAGAAGAAATGTTTATTATTATTAGATTATCTACAAATATATTTTTAAATTTATCTTATTTATTTTACATTTTTTTCAATTATAAATTATGTTCTTTAATTATATGAGATAATTTAGTGTGTGTCAGCATTTATATATGGTTCCCAGTAGATGGAAAGTCAAACTCATCAATGTACATGATCCAAAGAGTGACAATGATTATATATTTTATAGCCTTAGTATAATATTTCGAATGGAAATAATATCCCTAGAATTCTCCCCATATGAGGATACAGTATCATGCGATAATGATATTGGTAAAGAATTATCAATGTCATATGGATTTAATCTAATTATAGAATATTAGAGTATGGTTGGTAAAATTATTTATAAAGAGAAGAAGGGGAAGAAGAATTTTTTTTATGTGTGGTAATTTTGGAAAGAAGCACACTCATAAATTCTTAAAGGGAATGGAATGTTCATATAATTAAAGAGAAAAACGCGAAAATGTTCTTGAAATGAAGGGAAAGAAAGAAAATTAAAATGTTAAATGCTTCCACTGTAAGGAGATGGGACACTACAAAATATGTTGTCTCATGTGTCAAAGGAATATACCCCAATAGAGGCAAATGGATCATGGTCTTGATTATGCTACTACTAAGATAAAGAGGAATGTTGGATTCAAGAATATTTTCATATGATTATTTTATCAGTTTTTTACTAGATGTTATAATTATGAAATATTTATGAATTTTACTAGAATACAAATTCAATAGGTATTTGATATAATATGTTGACTGATGCATAGAAAAATGATTCAGTGTCAAGTTACAATTTGGAAGAAAAAGCACATAGTTTAGGGAAATATTACCCTTAATATTTTCATGATGTTCAGATAATGATTATTTGATAAAGAGATAATTGATATGGATATAGAAAAATGGATACTAAAAACTTCCTTGGAACTAATTCTAATGTTTCATATCATAATACTTGTAAGGGTCATAAGGTTAACCATTAATGAAAGGGTTTATGTTGATGTTTGTATGATTTTTTAGAGATTATTATATTACTTCGTTATATGAAAAATATTATTCTAAGATATTAAGTAGAAATACTTCAACATGTAATCAAATGAAAAGATTATGGTTATTGAAATGTATATTTACATATATTTTTATAGGGTGAAAGAATTCTGCAACTCTATAAAAAGGGTCATGAAATAAAAGTGTTATCCTATTATGTGCATATCTCATGAATCAAATGTTTATTTATATGATTAATTGTTTATGGTTTTTCGGCCCAAAAATTTTAAATTTTCACATAATTTCTTGTGACCAATTTCTATAGTTATTTAAACTTTTCTTCCGTGTACATGATTTTATTCACCACCTATGTATTTCTACTTAGGACTCTTGTTATGTGACCATAATAATTTTCTATCAATCTTATTTAGAAGATGTGTTATTAATCCAATTTATTATGTGGGTTTTTCCAAAAAAAAATTTACAAATATAAAATCCTAGATTATCGAGATCACGTTTAAAATGTGAGGATTCAATTTAATTAAGTTTGGGATAATGTAACACCCATAGACTATACTATTTTCCACTTTAAAAAATTTAATTTTGATCCTAGATTGATTTATACAAAATAAAAAGTTAATCTTATATTACATGTGACATAAATTTTAGCTTTATCTGCATTGAACATGAAGTTTATTTGGGGTTACACACAATAATGACTTTCCTCAATGGCTTGCGTAAAACAGAAGATCTTGTTTTACCACAAAATAACTTATTATTGAAATATTATTATTTAATATAACAAGTTATAACAAAGGCACTAAAATAAAAGTTTTGAATAAGATTAACTAATGTATAAAAATATATATTTTAGTTAATTTTTTAACTAATTATTAAAAATTAATATATAAACTAAATTAAAATAAAGGGAATGATTATATGAAACACTATTTTTATGTAAAAATTTGACTTGTCATGATAAGTTAAATTAGTTAATATTATATGATTATTTTTAGTGAAATCTATATAATATATATTCAATAAAATATTTTCTACATTTATCCAATATACTCTATAGACATAGATAAGAACAAACCCAATATTACACATAAATACTTATATTTTTATAAAAGTAATTTTATCACCGTCTAATGGAGCACCTATTTTAAATCAAAATTTTGACACATTAATAAATATTATATTAAATAATGAACTTATTTTTTTAAATTGAAACATCAAAATAAGTTTATGGTGATTTTTTGGTATTTTTATTAGAATTTTCATTTACGGATGAATAGTGAAAAATACTAAATTTTATTTCAAAACCAATTTTCACATAATTTATTTATAAGAATAAATTATATTCTAAATTTTTTTAAAGTAAAATTTTATCAATTATATAACAATTAATATAAATAAGGTCATTGGAATCTATTTCACATTTATATTAGATATAAAAACATCTCAATATTTTGAAATTTTTTACTTTCAAACACTATATTGGTATCAGGCCTATGTGATTAAATTTAAATTAATTTAATCGACTTATTAGATTAGAAATTGGAAAATTTTATTCCATGTTTTCAATAAGGATAATCTCTAATTTCTAATAAGGTCAACTTAGTTTTTTTTACCAAAAATAACAGTGAATGTAATTAAAATTATGTAGAGTGATCAACAGGAAAGTTAGCTTAACAAGCGACTAAACCATAAAAATAAGGGCCAAAATGACCATGAAACTTGTCCAAAATTTATTTATTTATGTATTTTTACCCTATCCTCTGTTAAATAAATGTTTTATCATCATTTGTTTCAATTGAGATGGGAACATTTTAGGTGGAATTCCCATTAAAAAAATTACCAAAATGTCACTCCTCCACTATAAAAAGCACTCACCCATAACACTTATTAAAACCTATAAAGCCGTTTATATCACCTTGAATTTGTTAAAATAATATCCCAATATCACTCCCTTCATCATAGATGTCTCACCAAGGGCATAATGAAAACCAATGAAGCCCTTTGGGGCAAAGAAAAAGGAGTTACCCAAAAAATAGGTAACAATTTTCAATGTGAATTTATGTTTTATTTGTTTCTACACCCATTAATTTATTATTATTCCATGATGATATAATAAAACTAGTATTATAAATATAATTATAAGTTTTTATGTTAATATTTCTACCACGACAAATGCACACTTTTATCAAATTGGTGTTGAATTTGCAGTTCCTGTACGAGGAACTACCACCTCACAAAACGATGACTGTTTGTTTTTTCTATTACCACCTCTAATTGTGATCATTATAACGTAAATAAATTAATTATATAATATATATAACTTTTATTTTGTCTTTATTCTTATTTAATTTTTATATGAAACAATTCTTTTTGTGTTTCATTTGGTGTAAATACAATAACTTTGTTTGTAGATGTGTGTGCTACTTCCTACCCAAATTAATGTGAGATGTTCACATATTTCAAGGATTGTATTAAAGCTGGTTTTAAATGAAAATATGTGAAATAAAATACATATAAATCATATTTATGAAATAATTACATTTCTGGATATATTATATATCATTTTTTCCCTTTTTATAGACTACAAAAGTGATAACTTCGTTCGTGGATGTGTGGACTACCACCTCCTTGATGTGATGTGATTCCCTTTACTTAAAAATAATTAAATATATAAATATATATGATTAAATAAATGGTATTAAATATTTTTTTACAATAATGGAAAAATATAAAGTTACATACCTTATTTCTATAATGATCAATGAAAAATGGGATGGTTACTCATGCGTACGTACGACCTACCATCTCTATGATTGTAACGTTGGTTTATTTTTCAAAACCTCATTTCATGATTTGACTTAAAATTATAATTGATTAATAAATATAATAATTATTTAATGATTATTATACTGTATAATTATATATAATGACCCCTTTTATCATATTTGTCCTACCAATGTCTTTAAGAGTTGAACCCGATTTTTGTTAAAACACAAGATGTAGAATTAATTGTTTAAGAAGTTGTATAGAACATGGTAATAAATGAAGTAAAATTAATAATGAACTTGAAAAAGTTTATGAATCATGTAATTAATAAACATAAGTTTATTATTCTGGAAGATAAAGTCACATGTGACAAGTTGGACTCAAGGTAAGGGATTCTTGTCTCACTTTTCACTTTGTGTGGCATACTCCATTTTCACCACTTTCTTATTTTGTGTGGTGAATCTAATGACATTTTTGATATATTATATCCTGAATTATTATATATACAAGGTATTTAAAACATTAAATAAATTTTATTACTTCATGAGGGTTATGATTTTGATGTTTCAAAATGATATGGAAAACATTAGAATGTTTAAAGATTATTTTCCTCAAAAACAATATTAATGATATTTCAAGGGTATTTTTATTTATAAACATCAGCAACACGTGTTGTCACATATCCAATTTTGATGAATTATTGATAAATTTATATTATATATTCGATATGGATATTTGATGATAAGGAACATTTTTTATTATTTGGATAAATTATATTTTATATGAGGAATTCTTTGGACATGCAAGGCATGGGTTAGGGACCATTTAAAGTATGCCCCAAGATTCATTGATAGTCACATGTGATGAATTCAGATGGAAAATTATTCTCGTTTTAACCATTATATGTTAATATATCTTGTGAATGTTTTTTATAAAATATGTATGGAAGGACAAACCAAATTGGTTTGTAACCTGCATTTTTTAAACCATCTTGTGAAATGACTTGGAGGTTGTGATTACATACACTGAGGAAACATGGCATCCAATAATTAAGAAATTCCATTATTGAGAATTTATTTATTTTTTATTATTATCCATAACATTATTTCATTTACAATATCTATGAATCCATTTCGTTGTCATTTTATTTATTAAATGGCACGTGTTTCACTTATTTACCTATCCATACTGATTTTTCCTTATCTAGTTATTCAAATAGTATGTGTTATTAGTTATTTACCTTACCATGTCGATTTATCCTTATTGATTCATTATTAATTAATCTTTAATTTCCCTTAATGATCATTTGAGATCATCCTTATTGTCTTTCATTTCCCAATGTTTTGAATAATGAATATTTGAATAATCTTTCAAGGATATAGTTTATTTAATTTTATTATGAATCATGATTAATTTTATATTTCCCAGTGTAATATGAGTATCATGTATATAATATGGTTTTCCAAAAATCATTAAACTCGTCATTTCATTGGGAGATGATTCCTTGCAATCATTCTAATATAACAAAGTAAGAAATAATCTCCAAGATTCCTGGGTCAGGGCGTTACACTCAGCCTCTTAGTGAGTCATCACATGACCATGTAGCCTCCCAGAATGATTCACCCTTTTTATGGTGCTATTTTGAAGTCCATGGTTGATAGTACTATCAATTTCAACTTCATCATGGATGTCCAGTATCCCAGATAACTATCCAGTATCATCCTATTTAGGATGAAGAATAGGTAGATGAGATATTTTATTGCCCTTCGGGACCTCAACCGCCATTGTCTGAAGGATTATTTCACCCTTCCAATGATAGAGATGTTGATTGATTCCATAAAAAAAATTTGTGTACTCTCTTTCATATATGGATACTCTGGTATAACCAGATCAGGATGGCCCCTGAGGATGAGGACCCCACTACCTTCAAGGCACCGCAAGAGACTTTTTGTTATTAAGTGATTTCCTTCAACATGAATAATGTAGGGGCTTCAAATCAGCGGTCCATGCACCACATATTCAAACCAATTATCAGAATATTGGTGGAATTATACATGGATGTCTTAGTGGTCAAATATCCCCAGCTTTAGAAAAATATAGAGGACTTTTTGAAAGGGTTTGGATTCCTCCACTCCCAACACTTGAAGATGAAACTATCAACGTGTGAATTTGGGGTAAACTATGGATGTTTTCCCATATTTTTTATAAGATATAGAGGAATTTATATTTACCAAGAAGAAGATTAAGGCCATAAATCAAATGCCTCCCCTATGAAACCTCCAGGATTTGTTGTGCCTCCAAGGCCAGTATGCAAATATACACAGATTTGTCACAAATTTGGTTTATATGATTAATCCCATATGAAGGCTCATAAAGAAAGGAACCATTTACCAGGGGGATATGGAGTTCCAAAAAATGTTTTGGGAATATTAATGAAGACCTACTACAACCTTTGATTTTTATTCCACCCATATTAGAAAATCCTCTATTTCTCTAAGTTACTACCTTGGAATAATCCCTTAGAACAATTTTATCCTATAAAAACAATTATGGTAGAGAAAAAACATATATTATCTTAGTCCCATGATCCTCATCATGGAGACCAGATACTCTTCCATTGATTAGTGCTTCCTCATGCAATGTTTTTCAGTGTAGTAGTTGAGGAATTGCCTATATCACTATGAGATACATTTTTTCCCTAAGAAGACCTAATAAATTGTATCCCTAAATTCCACATGTGGATTGGATGATTGTAACACTGTTATTTGATCATCCAATATTTTAAAAACATGTTTTTTCTGTATAAGGTCATCAATTTCCTGGCATTAACATACATTCTGGACACCAATCTGACCCTAGAAGAACTTCCTATAGATCTTGATTTCCCAAATGAGCTTATTCTATCTGTGTATCTGGTCATTCCATATTGGATGATTCATTTCGATGGTGCCTCTTAGAAACCAATCAGAAGAGTTCTCAACAATCCCAAGATCAATACAGTGGGTGCTAGGATTGTCTTTATCACCATAACATAGGTCATCAATCCATACCCATTCATATTGTCAAATGGTATAACCAAAAATAAGAAAAATTATCATGTTTTCATTACTCATATCTAGTTGGCCCTTGAGATTGATTTCCCCCTCAGCATGTGAAGGTAGACTCTGATTTTTTCATTAAATAGATCATTTGTGACTAAATATTCATATAGAAATAGATTATTACCCTTATATAGTGTAATCATTAGATGAAGGCCTAGTTCTCTTCCGAGTTATAAGAAACTCACATTACCCATTCATATAATAGTTAGGTAAATGATTCAATTAGTTTAGTTATGTCTCTCTTAGAGACTGACCAAGATCACCTGATCATTCATGTGGAACATCAGAGGTTCATTGCCCCAGCTATTTTGGATGATGATGAAAAGAAATAGGTAAATAAACTGACTTCTAACAATTATACACTAAGACCCATAGGTCACCTGGTAGTAGAGGAAACACCCAATTGGAACCCTCCTTTGGTTGATTATCTTTATTATGGTATTCTCCCATCATACCAAGCAAAGAATGATGGAATCCATTGATTTGCCATGCATTTCTCCGTCCAGAGCGGTCCTAGTTAAGAACAAACTCTCCATAGGCATGGATTTCATTTAATTATCCTCCATTTCATTCCATGAGAAAAAATACCTTGAGTATGAAGGAAGTCAAATCCAAGGCCAAAGGCGCCCATCATGAAGATTTCAATCTCTCCCACCATGTTCAAAGGTTGGGCTCCTTCTAGTCCAACATGGTCTATGAATGTGTTCAGTTTTCCCAGAGGTGTCGTACTTATCGCTATCATAGATAAGAAAATGTTCAAATTGAGTAGTTCAACAAGGTCATCTCTAACATCCTGCATAAGAGTGTTGTTCATAATAATAAAATTTGGTTGTACAATCCCCCCAATGCCCTCTAGGACTATCAGAAAATGACTTAAAATTCCATCCACATGACCCCATATTACTTGGTGTATAAAATATAGGGAGTAGGTCCCATCGATGTTCGGTTTCCATCACTCCGAATATCTATCTTTATCCAGTAGATGCCCAATGGAATGGAAGAATTCTTTCAAGTACAGTTGGAATCCCTTGAAGAAAAAAATCTCCAGACCTTGCACAATCTTGAGAGGCACCATAAGTGGCAATAGAGTGAGTTCAATGATAAGGTTTTCCTACACTCTTTTCTCTAGGGATACATGGTATTAACCCTCAAGATGTTGATGATACTTGATAGAAATGAACCATAGTTAGAGCCCAATTGGGAAGCACCGTACATAACTCATGATTTCTATCCCAATAGAGCATGATCTTTGATCAATGTGGATAGAGAGTTTATCAAACCCCCAATTAGTTCTAAGTTTCATAATATTTACTTGATATGTGGATACCACCGATTTGTGAAAAATGACCATAAAATATTTTCAACTAGTATGTTCAACATGACCTTATACTATTTCCAACTAGTCCATGAAACAATTCCTTCAACTACTTTTAACTCGTCTTTGAATCACAACCATAGAATGTTTGAAACTATTCCATGAAATATGACTTTACACTATATGAAACTGGTCTATGCAACACGACCATAAAATTTTTATAGATACTCCACACAATAAGACCATAAATTGTTTGCATTGGATCCAATCGCTATGACCATAAACAAATATCATCCCTAAGGTCCATGTGGTATGACCTTATACTATTTTTAATTGGTTTAAGAATGAAAACCATGAAATATTTGGGGCACCTAGTCTGAGTCTTATGAATTTAAAATACAAATCCTAACATCCTCATCCCATGATGTTAAACTATGATCTCACCCCATATGAAACTGGGATGCCTCTTAATGATATATGATATTTTCTTGAACAAATTATGGATGTGTCGTATGATATGTATGGGAACATTACAAAATTACTATCCCATATAAAATTGGGACTCCTTATAAGATAAGAATGGGATGATACAAGAAGTATTTGCCCATGTACAACCTAGATGCCTCATACAATAAATTTGAGATAGTCAAAAATGACACCCCATCTAAAATAAATATTCCTCATATGATATGAGATAGAAAAAAAAACATCCATAGTAAATACCATTAAACTGTAGCTTTACCCTATGTCATAAACAAAAGATGCCTGATGAAAACTATGGGGCAACTCAGTTCCCTCATTAGAGAGGATTTCCCCTAGTTCTAGTGTTTTTTATTTTACGATAACATGTTTCAGAAGATTTTCTGGATCAATTCCCATCTTTATAGGAAATGTATTGACACACATAAATCCCACATTCGAGACCATATGAATATTTATCAATCATTTGGACACTTGGCCATATTTAAATCCTAATAATTATGACCTTAAAGTTTGATCAGTTCACCTTAAGGTGTGAATGTGTTATGTGGGAATCCATGGATAATTTCACAATATGTTTCTCCTCTTTTATGACACATAGATACCGATGAGACTAACATCATCCATGTCCAAGAATCATGAATTTAAATTTTTTTTCCACCTTAAACTCGATGCAATCATTTTGTTGTGAAACTATGTGCCATAATTATTGCATTATGACTTCAATCTTTTTGAAAATAATACAAGCATTATGAATTTAAACAATTCACTAGGGTCTCGGCAATATGAAATTAAATTTTGTGGAACCAACTTTAGGGTTGCTTCATATTATATAGGACCCCTTGTCTCCTTCTACATCAGTTTATAACTATTTTCACCATAAGAACATCTTCAAGGACCCCACACTCTATCCATGAATAACATCCCTAAACTATTTGCCTTAATCCCTCTTTCACATGGTTGGATTCATCCCACGTGTTTTATCCAACTCATACCTCATCCTATTTTCAGAACTATGGTTGGGTTGATTCCTATCCTATTTGGAAACATAGTGTTTCCTATAACTTTTTTCACTATTCCCAGCCACAGATTCACCACAAAACCATTTT
This sequence comes from Viscum album, assembly GCA_963277665.1. Classification (NCBI taxonomy): domain Eukaryota; kingdom Viridiplantae; phylum Streptophyta; class Magnoliopsida; order Santalales; family Viscaceae; genus Viscum; species Viscum album. The sequence continues at coordinate 1,422,531,586 of OY728137.1, forward strand.
TTTAGCTGTAAAGACCAGTAAATTTCCAGGGAAAGTTTTTCTTAATTTTCTTTGGGATTTAAATGAGTACGCAGTTTCTGTCGGCACCTAATTCCGAGGCCCGGTGTGCCTGGAATCATTTTATGAAATTTAGCTTGGGTACATTTAGTGAATGAACGATCGGGTTTTCCTAAATTTTGAACCAGTGCTCGGAATCAAAATCTGAGGGCACCGATGGAATCGCAGTGCCGGTAATTATTTAGGAACACCTTTTCTGGAGTGGCGTTTTCTCGGGGATAGTTGTTAAAAATGCAGTAAGTTTAAAGTGAAATAAAAATCGTGTTACAATTTTTATTCCACTTCCTTAAGTGGTTTAGCCCATGTGAGGGAGATGGGGTGGTACCCACTGATGTTCTAGCTCCCCTTGAGAGGATTTAAGATGAGGTGGGGCCCACACAAGCCCCCACCTTTTCATTTTTCCTTAACTCTTTTTTAAAAAACCTCTTTTGTCATTAAAGTTTCCAACTTATCACTTCAATTAATTTTGAAAAGTTAAGTTTAATTAAATGAGGTGAATTAAATTTTGAATGTTTGAATTTTAAAAGTGATGGAAAAAGTAATAAAATAAGCCTAAAGACTTATATTATTTTGGTTGCATCGTTCTGTCGAGAGAGGGAGAGTTCTACCATCGAAGAACTTCATCATCCTACTTGAAGAACACGAAGAAAACCGACGCGCCTTCCTTCATTATTTTTTCTACGTCAAAGGAAGGGGGACACCGTTTCACCTCGGACAATCTCCGTCAACGTGTACGGAGCCACACCCAACGGCACCGCTTTCCACGATGCTCATCGATCATCAACTCGTTATCGAGGTAGGGGTTTGATTTGTTCGTGTATATTCTTTGCCATTCATCGTCAATTTCTTTGGGCCGCTTGTTATCAATTTAACGGGAGGAGGTCGGACCGCATGAACACACCCGACCCTCCTCCCCATTTTGTTGTTGTGTTTGTTACGGCTCGAACGAAGGCGGCGCGGTGCAACGGCACCGCGCTGAAATATGGAGGAATGCGGCAAAGAAGCGTAGTGCCGTTGAGGCCGAAAGAAGCCGCGGCCGGAGCAGGGCCGCAGGAAAGGGGCAAGGCACCGTCGCGCCACACCGGAGTACCACGAAGAGACTGCGACCAGAGCGGGGCCGCGGCGGAGGGGCACTGCGCCGTCGCGCCGCGCCGGTCGGACCAAGGTCGCGGCCATTGGCCGCCGCGGAGCAGGGAGCAGCGGCCGGAACTGCCGCCCGCCATCGCGTCAGAGGGATGGGACCGCAGGCTACCGCAACGGCGGAACCAGCCGGGTCGGCCGTTCGGAGAAGGCCGGGGGTCGTAACCCCCGGCTGGAAAAGGAGCGGCCCCCACGTGGGGGCCGCCGTTTCAAAACAGGGGGGTAGTGCCCCCCCCCCCTCTGCGACAGATCATCCATTGCCGACCTGGCCACGCGGGTCGCACACGTGCGAGGCCAACCGGCCACTCTGGTCGGGCCGGGCAGGGCCAGGCCGCGCCGGCCAGGCCGGGCCGCACCCTATTGGGCTGGGTCGGTCCGGGCCCAAAACCCCCCTAAAAACTGGATAGTTCGTTTAAATGCCTGTAACATGGGTTACTGACCTCCGATCGATGCACCATTAATTGAGATGCGATCCATGGATCGATCTGGTCATTTCGGTATATTACACTCAAGGTTTCAGAGAACTTTGGGTACAGCTGGATTGGTTCGAACACGAAACCTACCGGGCCCTCATAGCGGAAACGCTTATAACTTGAGCTCTGGATGTCCGATTGACATGTCTTCAAATTTTTTAGATACCTCTTAGTGAGAAAAACCTTTTGGCTTACTCTGCTCGAGGTTTGGATGCAGTTGGAGTGCAGTTGGGTTGGTTTTGACTTAAAAACCAACTGGGCCCCTGGAACGAAAAAGCCAATAATTCTCAGACTGGACGTCCGATTGACGCGTCGTCTATCACGTTGAGTTCATTTTGTCGAGATGGAAAATTGGGATACATCATCTCCGGATTACGTGTCAATTGATGTATTGACCCTGCATGTCTCGTGGAGTAGACCCTCCCGAAATCGACCATGCTGTGTGCGGGAACCCTAGAGCTGGCTGCGACTGCGACGGCGAAGTTGACTGAACTAAAATCCTTTGTGGGTTTGTCAGCGATGACGACTGCACTAAAATCCTCCGTGGGTTCGGCAGCGATGATGACCGTACTGAAATCATCCATGGGTTCGACGTTGATGACTATTGTTCTTGTATCCTACGTGGGTCTGGAAGTACTACTGTTCTTGTAACCTACGTGGGTCCGGAAGTGTTTGACTCTATTCTTGTATCCTACGTGGGTATGGAAGAGTAGCTAGTCTGTATCCTATGTGGGTCTGACAGCTTAGCTGGACTTGTATCCTATGTGGGTCCCAGCTTAGATGAATTAGTGGCTACATCTAATCATCTCTATCACCTTACGAAAGAGTATACCTGTGTGATCTGAGTCTTGACTTCGAATCATTATCTATGATATGACTGACTTTCTTCCTTTGTGGATTGGGTTGTGCTATCTTGTGTGTATTGGGTTGTACTATCCTGTGTGGACGTGATCGAACCTGGGAATGAATGTTGGAGTCGAACTGGAATTGATGACTTAGATATATGTATAGGCATATACCTGAGTAGTGCTGGATGTTACTTCGTGATTGTATCTTTCCATTCTGGATTATCCTTTGTGGATTCTGGGAGTCCTTCCGGGGTCTCGGGGTCCCTATTGAGTAGCGTATACTCACCCCTACATGGGTTATGCCCACACTACGTTGTGTTGGATGTAGAAGACAGACAGCGTTGATCGTGGTTGAGACTTGTGGATCATGTCATTACCTGGAGGTAGACCACTGGGTGGGACGTACACGGAGCGGACGGCTGGACCCGAGGAGCTGAGGAGGCTATCTGTACCCACCATTCAGGTGGGACTTCCAGTGGATGGCTCGACGTTGCTGCTTTACATTCAGTTGTTGTACTTTCTTTCCAGTTGTACTTTACATTCTGTTTGGGTTTGTATTTCGGCCCATTTACTTTTCGAACATACTATTATACCCATTTTTTACATAGTGTTTACTTCTTCTTGCCTACTCTATGGTGTTTTTATACTTTATAAAGGCAATGACTTCCCCTTTTTGTCAGTATTTACACCTTGGTTCTAGTCGCCGACACCTGGCCTATGGGAGGCAGGCTTGGGGTTGTCAGGGCATGGGTCTCGAGGATGGGTCGTGACAAATTGGTATCAGAGGAGTTCGTTTCTACCGCAGAACTCAGGACTCTGATCTTTCATCTATGTGAAGAAATAGTGTTATGGGTATTGAGTGTGGTTATCAGTCCAGGGAGTCCAGTGTTGGTGCGGCAGCTGACATATCCATACACAAGGACCATGACTTCTGATTTCCGACTCAATGCACGAAAACATTGATTGCATATGTGTTTCAAAAATTTTCTTTGTGATTACTTTGTGTCAGCTCTCCAGGTATACAGTTTTAACCGTGGCACACCTGTTTCTTTTCAGGATTGCCCCATGACGGCATCCAGCTAGGGTTCATAGCGTTGTACGAGACAACATCCCACTGAGCAACGAGGCCTCGGTGCATGGCCCTTTTTCAGTGGAGGCACCGGCGGTACCACTACCCGTCGAGCCACCGATGCCGCCAGCCCCAGCCGCTGAGAGTGCACACCTCCTTAGTGCATTGCACGAGTTTCAACATCAGAGACCACCCAGGTTCCGCGGGGGGACAGATCCTCAGGCAGCCGAGGATTGGCTGGAGGTTGTAGTTCGAGTTTTCAGGCTAGTGGGGACACCAGCTGACCTCATGGTGATCCTTGCAGCGAGCCTCCTGCACGTAGCAGAAGGAAGATGGTGGAGCTTGATGCTCCAGGTGCACGACGAGGCATCTCTCCTCTGGAAGGACTTTGAGAGCCTCTTCCGCTCAGAGTTTGTCCCAGCCACCCTCCGTGCGGTGCACATCCAGGAGCTACTACAGCTGCGGTACGACAGCATGACAGTCGCCTAGTACATGGCGAGATTTACCGATCTCTCATGGTATTCGACGGATATGGTTCGGGACCCATTCATCCGGGCCTGGACCTCTAAGCAGGGACTGAGGCTTGAGATCAGGGCATCGATGATCTCCCTCAGCATTCTGACACCGGCAGGAGTACTGGAGCTAGCCCTTCTCATAGAGAGATTTCTTGCTGAGCCTACACCAACATCGAGACCTACCGCAGGGTGGCACGTAGTAGAGTCTTATGCAACTGGTGGTCGACGGATGTCATAGGGGTCCAGGGGGACAGCACCATCAGGCAGATGACCTCAAGACACTGGATCAGAGGTGCGGGGCACACGGCGCAGAGCCAACCGTCCGAGGAGCAGACAGTGCTACGCATGTGGTGGGTAGGGCCACATGGCTCGTGACTGCCCGACCCGCCGTATAGAGGAGCAGTATACGGTTGAGGGGCCACCCAGGTAGAGGCGGAGGGTCGACCGTGGCGGTCCGTAGAGAGCAGATGGACGAGGCAAGGGAGCTGTCCGAGCAGCAGGTGGTGGGAGACGCTTTGAGGCTTTACCACCACCACCACCAAGAGGTCCACCCAGACCACCGGGAGCTGGCGGGAAGAGGCAGGCTCTGCTTTAGGCAGCGAAGGCATACGACCACGGCGCGCCAGAGATGATTCAAGGTACTATCTGTGTCTACTCCACCCTTGCTTCTGTTATTATAGACATAGGAGCGAGTCATTCTTTTATTACTGCTGCCCTTGTTCGGAGCTCGGAGATTCCGACAGAGCTATTGGCTAGATCCATACGGCTAGAGACTCCAACAGGAGTAGACTCAATGATTACACACTCGTGTCGGTAGTTTGAGCTTACTCTAGGAGGTGAGAGCTTCTGCTGGGATCTTCTTGTAGCAGTGTTGATGCCTTACGATGACATCTTGGGCATGGATTGGTTGTCTACAATCCATGCTCAGATCGACTGTATTAGAAGCAAGGTGCAGTGTGTTCATACCGATGGGATCAGGTTCACCTTTACTGGAGAGAAGGGAGACTTTGCCGCACAGTATAGACTCACGCAGAGGAGAGGACATCCCATCACTCATCAGTTGGCTAGCCTCATCCTAGGAGCAGTTGACGTGCGGAGTCCGAGTTTTCCTGTAGTGGTGGATCAGTATGCAGACGTTTTTCTTAATGACGTTTCAGGACTACCTCCTCGCAGAGAGGTATACTTTTATATTGACCTGTACCTCGGGACAACCCCGATATCCTCTCCAGCATATCAGATGGATCCCGCTGAGCTTCGAGAGCTACGGGTACAGCTGGAGGACTTGCAGGGCAAGGGATTCTTCTGACCCAGTGTTTCACCCTGGGCTTCCCCGATTTTGTTCGCCAAGAAGGCGGATGGGAGCTTGTGACAGTGTGTTGATTACCGTCGCCTGAACCAGGTGACTGTGAAGAACAAGTATCCACTTCCGAGAATTAGCGACCTCTTCTATCAGCTCAATGGAGAATGGTGGTTCTTGAAGATAGACCTCAGGTCAGGCTATCATCAGCTCAGAGTTCGGGACGAGGACGTGCAGAAGATGACCTTCAGATTCCGGTATGGCCACTATGAGTTCTTGGTTATGCCTTTCGGCATAACCAACACTCCAGTAGTGTTCATGGGTCTCATGAATAGGATCTTTCAGCCATACCTCGATCGATTTGTTGTGGTCTTCATCGACGACATTTTTATATACTCGACCACTGAGGAGGAGCACACCAATCACTTGCGGGTTGTACTAGACACACTCCGATAACACAAACTTTACGGTAAGCTCGTGAAGAGTTAGTTCTGGATACTCAAGGTCCACTTATTGTGACACGTCATCTCTAAGGGAGGAGTTGCAGTGGATCCTGCAAAGATCGAGGTAGTGCTAGCTTGGGAGCCACCCAGGAGCGTGACGGAGGTGCAGAGTTTCTTGGGGCAAGCTGGGTACTACAGGAGGATTGTGCCAGACTTCTCCAGGGTTGCGGAACCACTCTGAGTTTTGACGAAGAAGGGGCAACCCTTCGTGTGGTCAGACTGATGTCAACAGAGCTTTCAGGAGCTGAGACAGAGATTGACCAGTGCACCTATCATGAGGCTTCCAGAGGAGGGATTGGGGTACGTATTCTACTGCGATGCATTAGGGACCGGACTCGGATGTGTCCTGATGAAGGAGATAGTAGTGATCGCCTATGGATCACGTCAATTGAGGCAGCATGAGCAGAACTACGCTACCCATGACTTGGAGTTAGCAGCAGTGGTCTTCGCTCTAAATATGTGGTGACACTATCTGATGGGTGAGCGCTTTACAGTCTCTTCTGACCACCAGAGTCTTAGATACATCTTCTCGCAGAAGGACCTGAACCTTAGACAACGACGATGGCTTGAGTTCCTCCAGGACTTTGACTTTGTGATAGTCTATACTCCTGGAAAGGGAAACGTAGTAGCTGATGCTCTCAGCAGGAGGACGGGCATTCAGCAACTAAGGGAGACGATGGAGCAGCTAGCAGCTTTGGAGATATCATTCATGGATATAGATGGAGAAGCCTTTATTCAGCCACTCACAGTCACTCCTCCACTACTGCAGCTGGTCAGAGAGGCACAACGTAGGGACGCTGACTATGAGATGCGGTGTGCACAGATATCCTCAGGACATGCACCTTAGGGATTCTCTATGGGAGGAGACCACGTCGTCCTTTTCAGCGGATATACCATGATAACTGCTACTTTATAGGAGTAGGTGCTGAGAGAGTTTCACATTTTCCCTTTAGCAGTACATCCAGGAGTGGCGAAGATGTACCAGGATCTTAGACGACAGAACTAGTGGTCGGGTATGAAGAAGGAAGTGGTAGAGTTTATATCTCGGTGCTTTACCTGTCAGCAAGTAAATGCAGAGGACCAGGTACCAGTAGTCTTGGTACAACCCTTAGAGATCCCGGAGTGGATGTGGGACGGTATATCTATGGATTTCGTGACTGGACTTCCATGTACTTCCAAAGGTCGTGACTCTATTTGGGTGATTGTCGACTGACTCACCAATTCGGCCCACTTCTAACCCATCAGAGAGAAGGGCTCAGTAGAGAGCTTGGGACGTCTCTACATTTAGAAGATTGTATTTCCTCATGTTGTGCCATCATCTATCATCTCCGATTGAGATGCTCGCTTTACTTCCCGGCTTTGGAAGGGGTTGCAGGAGGCATTCAGAACGCAGCTATGTCTGAGCACCGCCATTCACCCTCAGACGGATGGTCAAATGGAGAGGACCATTCAGACCCTCGAGGACATGCTCTGTGCATTTTCCTCGACTTTGGTCGTAGCTGGGAGGACCACCTACCCTTGGTGGAGTTCGCGTACAACAATAGATACCACTCCACCATCGGGATGGTACCATACGAGGCATTGTACGACCGACCTTGCAGATCACCGTTGTGCTGGACAGACCCTTGGGAGTCAGCACTTGTGAGACTGGAGATGGTCCAGGCCACGACAGAGAATGTCCAGGTCATCCAGGAGCGGATGAGGACAGCTCAGAGCCGACATAAGTCTTATGCTGACAGGATGCGGAGACCACTAGAGTTTGAGGATGGTGACCACGTCTTCTTGCGGGTCTCACCTCGACGTGGATTATGGAGATTTGGCTGGGGCGACAAGTTATCTCCACGCTTCATCGAACCATTCCAGGTTCTCAGCAGGTTAGGCGAGGTGGCTTACCGCCTGGATCTACCACCTCAGTTGCACCGGATATACGACGTCTTTCACGTATCTCAACTGAGGAGATACATGAACGACCTGGCATATATCATCGACCATGGGGAGTAGGACATCGACGATGGGGTCACTTTTGTCGAGGTCCTGGTGGAGATCAAGGATCGACAGGAGAGGGTCCTACGTGGGCGGTCGATTCCACTAGTGCGCATCAGATGGTAGCACGTGAACCTCCAGGAGAGCACTTGGGAGCAGGAGGCTCAGATGCGTAATTAGTACCCTCATTTGTTTCCCTAGTTTGTGATGTATTTTTACGGGGATGTAAAGGCCTGAGGTGGGAGTAATGTAAAGACCCATAAATTTCAAGGGAAATTTTTTCTTAATTTTAAATGAGATTTTAATGATTATGCAGTTTCTGACGGCACCTGATTCCGAGGCCCAGGGTTCCCGGAATCAATTTCCTAAGTTTAGCTCAGGTACGTTCAGTGAACGAACGAGCGGGTTTTCCTGACTTTTGAACCAGTGCTCGGAATCGAAATCTGAGCGCACTAATGGAATCGTAGCACCAGTAATTGCTTAGGAACACCATTTATGGAGTTGCATTTTCTCGGGGATAGTTGTTAAAAATGCATTATGTTTAAAGTGAAATAAAAACCGTGTTACAATTTTTATTCCACTTCCTTAAGTGGTTTAGCCCATGTGTGGAGTTGGGGTGGGACCCACTACTGTTCTAACTCCCCTTGAGAGGATTTATGATGAGGTGGGGCCCACACGATCCCCCACCTTTTCATTTTTCCTTAACTCTTTTTTAAAAAACATCTTTTGTCCTTAAAGTTTCCAACTTATCACTTCAATTAATTTTACAAGTTAAGTTTAATTAAATGAAGTGAATTAAATTTTGAATGTTGGAATTTCAAAAGTGTGGGAAAAAGTAATAAAATAAGGCTAAAGCCTTATATTATTATGGTTGCATCATTTTGTCGAGAGAGGGAGACTTCTACCATCGGAGAACTTCATCATCCTCCATGAAGAACGCGAAGAACACCGACACGCCTTCCTTCATTCTTTTTTCCGCGTCAAAGGAAGGGGGATGCTGTTTCACCTCGGACAATCTCCATCAACGTGTACGGAGCCGCACCACATGACGACTCTTTCTGCGACGCTCATCGATCGTCAACTCGTTATTGAGGTAGGGGTTTGATTTGTTCTTGTATATTATTTGTCATTCATATTCAATTTCTTTGGGCCGCTTGTTATCAATTTAACGGGAGGAGGTCGGACCGAACGAACATGCCCGACCCTCCTCCCCCTTTTGTTGTTGTGTTCATTACGGCTCGAACGAAGGAGGTGTGGTGCAATGGCACCGCGCCGAAATATGGAGGAATGCAGTGAAGAAGCGTGTCGCCATTGCGCCGCGCCGTTGAGGCCAAAAGAAGCCGCGGCCGAAGCGAGGCCGCGGCAAAGGGGCGCGGCGCCGTCTCGCTGCGCCGGAGAACCATGAAGAGACCGCGGCCGGAGTGGGGTCGCGGCGGTGGGGCGTGACAGCGGGGTCCCACGAAGGTGGAACCGGCCAGCCAGCCAGGCCGGCTGTTCGGAGAAGGTCGGGGGTCGTAACCCCCGGCTGGCAAAAGGAGTGGCCCCCATGTGGGTGTCGCCATTTCAAAACAGGGGGGCACCCCCCCCCCCCTTCTTCCGCGACAGCTCGGCGAGCACCGAGCTGGTCACGCGGGCCGCTCCGGCTAGTCCGGGCCACGCCAGTGGGGCCGGGCCATGACCTATTGGGCCAGATCCCGGTCGGGTCGACCCGGTTCAGGCCGACCCAGGGGGTCTTGGGTCGGGTCGGTCCGGGCCCAAAACCCCCCTAAAACTGGATAGTTCGTGTAAATGCCTGTAAGTAGGGCTACGAACCTCCAATCGACACACCGTCAGTTGCAATGCGATCCTTGGATCGTTCCGGTAGTTTTCGTATATTAAACTCAAGGTTTCAGATAACTTTGGGTAGGGCCGGGTTGGTTCGAACACGAAACCAACCGGGCCCTCAGAGTGCAAACGCTTATAACATGAGCTCCGGACGTCCGATTAACGTGTCATCGACTTTTTTGGATTCCTCTTAGTGATATGGACCTTTTGGCTTACTCCACTCGAGTCTTGGATGTATTTGGAGTGTGGTCGGGTTGTTTTTGATTTAAAAACCAACAGGGCCCCTAGAACGAAAAATCCAATAATTTTCAGATCGGGCGTCCGATTGACACACCGTCTATCACGTTGAGTTCCTTTTGTTGAGACGGAACTTTGGGATGCATAAACTCCAGACTACATTTCAGTTGATGTACCGACCCCCCATGGCTCGTGGAGCGGACCCTCCCAGAATCGAGCATGCTGTGTGCGGGAACCCTAGAGGTGGTTGCGACTACGATGACGAAGACGACTGCACTGAAATCCTATGTGGGTTCGGCAGCGATGACGATTGCACTGAAATCCTCTGTGGGTTTGGCAGCGATGACGACCGTACTGAAATCCTCCGTGGGTTCAGCGGTGATGACTACTGTTCTTGTATTCTGCGTGGGCCTGGCCGTACTACTGTTCTTGTATCCAACATGCGTCCGGCAGTGTTTGACTCTGTTCTTGTATCCTATGTGGGTCTGGCAGAGTAGCTGGTCTGTATCATATGTGGGTCCGACAGCTTAGCTGGTCTAGTATCCTATGTGGGTCCCAACTTAGATGAATCAGGGGCTACATCTGATCATCTCTATCACCTTACGAAGAAGTATACCTGTGTGGGCTGAGTCTTCACTTCCAATCATTATCTTCGATATGACTGACTTGATCACTTTGTGGATTGGGTTGTGATATCCTGTGTGGATTGGGTTGTACTATCCTATGTGGATGTGATCGAACCTGGGATCAATTGTTGGAGCTGAACTGGAATTGATGACTTAGGTATACGTATGGGCATATACCTAAGTAGTGTTGGATGTTACTTAGTGATTTTATATTTCTTTTGTGGATTATCCTTTGTGATTCTAGGAGACCATCGGGGGTCTCGGGGTCCCTACTAAGTAGCATATACTCACCCCTGCATAGGCTATGCCCGCACAACATTGTGTTGGATGCAGACGGCGGATAGCGCTGATCGTGGTTGAGGCTTCTGGAGCAAGTCGGTACCTATAGGTTGACCACTGGGCGGGATGTACACGGAGCGGACAGCTGGAACCAAGGAGCTGAGGAGGTTATCTATACCCACCCTTCAGGTAGGACTTCCAGTGGACGGTTCGACGTTGTTGCTTTACTTTTAGTTGTTGTACCTTCTTTCTAGTTGTACTTAATTTCAGTTTGGGTTTGTATTCTGGCCCATTTACTTTCCGCACTTACTATTGTGCCTAGTTTTACATAGTGTTTACTTCTGCATTCTTACACTGTGGTGTTTATTTACTTTATAAAGGCAATGACTTCCCCTTTCTGTCGGGATTTACGCCTTGGTGCTAGTCGCCAACCCCTGGCCTATGGGAGGCAGGCTTGGGGTAGTCACAACACGGATCCCGAGGACGGGTCGTGACATTAGCTGTGGTGTTTTCGCCACAAAATACCCACACAAAAATCATTTTCATGTATAATACTCATTTACTATCCTTGAATCATTAACGGGATGAGAATACCTTATAACCAAATTTGAGAAAGAAAATAATGGGTAGCTCGATGTGCTAGCCCAACCAATGCCCTTTGTGTATGCTGTTAAAAAATGATCTTGCCATTTATAAAATCGGGATGCCTTGTATTGTGAGATGATTGACCCCGTATCAAACTATGATTCCTCAAATAATAAATATGGGATGAGAAAACACCAACTTCCTCATCATACCATGTTAAACTATATCCTTACCCTGTGTAAATTCACGATTCCTTGAAACCTAACATGATAAACTTTTATATACTCATTTGAGAGGATATACCCTTCCGATTTAGGTCTTCTACCAAGTGGTATTTTAGAACTATGAGTTGATTGATTCCCATCCTCATTGGATACGTAGTGATGCTAGAATATCTTATCATAGGCCCAATACTATTCTTTTGTCAAAGCTATGTGACCTTAAATTTGAAATTGTCATTATAGTCCGAGCGATTCGACTTTAAACTATTCGTACTCCTGTTCTATGTTAAAAAATTTAAACTGCAAATCCCAACATCCTCATCACTACATTAATTTATGATTTTACTGAGTATGAAATTAGTATTCTGCATAGTATGAATATGGTATGATAATAAAAAATTACCCAATATATAGTTAGGATGTCCCATATGATAAATATTGGAAGACCAAAAAGAATTCCTCACACAAAATCAGCATTCTTCTTAATATGATATTATTTGATATTATTGCGGGAGAGGATGTCATTCCACTAGTTTTGGTCTTCTAGAACAAAATGTCTCGAAACTATGTGTGACTTTATTTCCATTTTTATGAGATACATAGTTATTCTTTTATATTTCATCTCATACCTAGCCCTATAATGAACTCACCATGGGGATTGTTTCCCTCGGGGCCAGGTCCAATTCTCACCTACCTTCATGATCATCCAAATGAATTTGAGTGCATGAGGGAATATCCCCTAGGTCCCCTAATATTCTCTTATGGATGTTCTCCACTTTCACATCTATGATTCTCATTTTCTCTAATTTGGTTAATCATCCTTCTCCCAATCTCCACAGGTTTCATAATGAAATGACCTCATATTACACTCACCCACCTACCATCCTAGGACCATGCCTTAAATGATCTTCAGAAAAAATAGCATATCCAATATTTAGAGCTTGTTCAACGGTCGATCCTTTATTTGTTTAAATTATCTATAACTGACAGGGTTAAAGAACCTATTTTCAAACATTGTCAACAATTTTCCCATGTCTTTCGGTTAGTCCCCTCTCTCTCTAGCCAAGTCTAAAAAGTCACAATAACCCTCATGATAATTTTTGGACACTTTTTACTCTCATTGTTTTCACCCATTTAAGAAAAATGAAATCCATACCAATCCTTTTTTCTCACACTGATCATGGATCAGGCCTTCCATGGTGATGGGAGGTAATTCTAAAATAGAAATGTTGAGACATGCAAGTGACCCAAGGTTTGAGCTGTTTGACTCTAAACTAGAAACCCAAGTCCATGCATTATGGATCTAAACTATGTGAAAGCCATCTTAGTAATGTGTTTTGTGGTGTGTGCCTCCTTAACCTTTATTTCATGTTATGTTTTTCACTCCAACACACTACAGATGTTTATTTTTGATGAATGATCTAAGTATAATGATATTAAACAACATGAAAGTTGTTTTAGAGACATTTTTTGAAGCATCTAGGGGCCTACTAGGACCCTCCTTTCATATAGGGTTATCTTCCTTCAATGTCGAGCATGTTCCTTCATGACATTCCCCCCTCTAGTCCTTGTTTTGTGACCAAAAATCCATTAACCATGAAAAATGATGTTAAACTCTGTGCAAGTTTCATAAATTTCATTCTTTATAATGTCTAATGGCCTCTTATGCCCCTCCAATAAACTTGGGTATTCTCCATTGGTTCCATGATCATCCTTTCAAGACATAAAACCCTATGGTCTAAGTACCATGAAATTAAACTATAGGCAACCTTCCACTGATTTCATTCAGGGGTAGGGCCTACCATGGAACTCCTTTAATGTCATATTTAAAATTCTTCACGACATACCAAAAAATGGAGGGTGTCCATTTTTACAAGATATATGACCTTAAACTAAGAACCCATGGTCCGAACTCTATGACCATAAACTAGGAGACCATGTCCTATCGTCAAAACATCAAACTATTTTCCATTCTTCATAGCAATGTATTGTATTGTGTTGGTTCCCTTTGGACCTTATTTTATATATGGTTTTTACTCATTGAAACTACACATATCCTTTTAGGATTCACACCCTATGGTCCAAGCCTGATGAACTTAATCTAAAAACCATAGTCCAAGAATCATGACCTTAAACTATGACCAAGATGTCTCCAATATATTTTACACGGTTGGGCCTCCAAGGGTATTAATTCATGTCAGGTTACCTCACCTTCCTGCCACATATTTCTCCTTTGAGGCAAAAAAATGGTCCATGAAATAATAACGTTGACTATTTTCATGTGGTCTGAACATTATGATAATAAAATATTCTCTCTCGTATAAGAACCACGACCATAAACTGCGAGCGACTTTGCCTAAATTAATACTCTACGTGTAGGAAATTATAAGATCCATTTACCTTATAATACCTTATAGGGAATACCCCAACATGATACCCTCTTATGCCCTTTTCCACTACAGTTGGTAAAGTGTCATCCATGTTGGTTCACAAGTCCCAAATATAGGATGTTAAACTACACAATCAAATCCTAGTTACAAGGCATTAAACTATATGACTCAATGTAAAAATCACAAAATATTAAACTATGTGATGAATTATCTCCACTGCATGACATACAAAAATTTGTTCAATGTGCTCACCGTACAATGTTAGACAATGTTTTTATCATCCACATTACACTATGTTAAACTGCATGGAATATTAAGAATTTTCATAAAAATCCCTTTCCTTTCGTGTCGGTCACCTACCACATCATTCATGTTCTTTGACCATTGCTTAGCATCTGAGATGATTCTCCCCCTGGAAGATGAGTTTTACCTTTTTTCAAACAGACACAATAACCTATTGTGCTCATAGATATTGTTTCTTAATTCATAGAGTGGTAGATTCCATTTTAACATTCCTTAACTTTTTATCCATGATTTATGTGTCCCTTTATTTAGATTGTCATCCTCTTCTATGTTCTGATGCAAAAAATGGCTCAATTTGAATCTTGTGAACATGCCCTGAAAGACATCATATAACATTTTCAAATAGGTCTTGTGTTTTGAACATGGTTAGTGGTCAACCTACAATTTGTTTTTCCCATCCCTAGTAAAAGGATAATTGATTTCGTGTTTCAAACATGGACATTAGTTGTCCCCCATCATTACATCACTCAACTTGCATTCCAGATTTTGTTCATCATGATTCACACTCTCCATTCTCCTTGGTGTGGGTATAATTAAATGACCATGGTATTACCCCATTCGTGCAATAGTGAACATTGGAAATGAAATTTTGTTGTTCAGAGAGACTCGTTCTCTATCCATATACCCTCTTGGATCGAACACTCCTGATGATCAATCAGTAAAAGTAGGCCCTAATTGTTCAATTATTGTGTGATTCTCATATAAATGAGTAATCTCATGGCACTCCCTTATTTATCAAAATGATCATGACTCATGTGGGATTAGTGATTGTTCATTGTTTCTATCATGAGTATGATTGCAGTGGGATAATAAAATATGAAAAAATAAACTTGTCCTTGAATTTGAAAATATTTGTAAACAAAGAAACATTGATATTTGGTGAGGGTCATCCATACACTGAAGTCTCTCTTATGCCCCCATAAAAAATATCCCTATGTATCCACCCTGGTGATTAAGTTCTCCAGTTCGGCCAACTTCTAGAACATGGAATTTAGGGCCTACTATTGCCTCACCAAAATTTTCTTCATTCTACTACATATGATTAATCTCATCAGCCTTGATATGCACCAGGTCTTTCTCAGCCTGATACTTAACTATCTGAGATACCATCTTCTTTTCTTAATCCTTAGTCATTAATAGCTCATACTTCAATTGGTTGATGAACTATAATTGAGAATTGAGGAATGTTGTGTTCTCATTAACCTACACATTCAGACATTCTATTTTTTATCAACCACCAAGATATTTGGGGTGTTATTATATTTATCCTCGTGTTAGGTAACATCCAAATACTTACTCTCTACACAAATCTAGTTGAAAAGTTAATCGCAAACCAGTGTATATAGAGTGCGAGCATCAAACCCTCTAATGCCCAGGTTGAGTAGAAAGTAAAGAAGAAACCCCATATATCTCAGCATGTATTGATCTACAGTGTCGATAAAGAAGGTTCATAGCTCCTTTATGACCTATAAAAAAATGGGTTTCTCATCAATGATATCATACCTAGAGTACGATCTCCAATATTGGGGTAGGATCATATTCTCACAAAGCTATAAGGATATCATCGGCATGATCATACTATGAGATCCTCTCGATGGAATCCGGCTCCATGTCAAGAGGCCATTCATATTCATCAGACCCTTACTCAATAGCATCACCTCTTCCAGCCTCAAGATTCTCCCCTCTAGTGGGGTCACCCATGACCATAGAAGGAATCCCTGACCAAGGTCGGTTCTACATGAATTCCCAGAAACTCAAGAGCTAGTGCATCCATCAGAGAACGTTACTCAGATCCCTCATTTATTGCCACTTACTAGTCCTCTACCCTATAATGCACTACTAGAAATAATATTGTGTTTTTCAATTTGATCAATTATAAGGGGGTGGAAAGACATATCCTACATAAGGGAGAATGACCTAAGGAATCCAATTATTCGGGTGAGGCTTTGCCTTAAAGTCTTGACAGTGAAATCCACCATAGGATACCACTCAACACCAATCGACACATCGACAATAGGCACTGGACCCCCCCAGTGTTGGTTGAGTAGGAGCTTCAAGAGAACAAACACACATATTGATGCAATGTATCCATTAACCATTGTGAATGACCATGTTGATAGTGGTTCATCGTTACCTTGATGTAGATTTATCTTGAAAATGACCCACCCCAAGTGACCTACTTCACTAGTATAATACATTTTCATTGGGATTCAAAGGTGTAGTCACTCATAGATGATCGGGAGGACGTAAGGTTCTATGGTATCCACTAAATCCTCTTCAAAACAGCCACCTGTATTAGATTCACTTATCACAGATACCAAAGAATTACCTTATTCACCAGATGGAGTCCCCTAATCCCATCCAACAAGGAACCCTAGTCCATCTTTGCTTTACTCCAAAACAGAAGAAAATTAGGTTAATGTTTCTAATCAAAAAAAGGAAAAATAATACAAGAGACATGTAATTTAACATGATTACCCAGTGAACCTCTACCAGATCAAAATTATCTGAAGGGGTGATCTCACAACTCTCCTATGGACACACATACTCATTGGTCGATCCCACATATTCTTCATCAATGGAGACTGTATTGATGCCACTATCCAGTAGCACCTCAGTTTATTATATAGGTGACATATCCTCTTGCTTTGGTGAACCACCAATCTCTACCCACACTTGACCAAGGGAAACTCAGGTTTCCCACACTGATAGAAAAAATGAATCTATGGATACTGGGTATTTGATCCTCTTGTATATGTGTACCATGTTCGTTATCGTGATGTGCATCTCCTCCGGTATTTTGATCCCTTACCAAGTCAGCATCCTCTATAGATTCTCTATCATCTTGTTCATCCTCATAATTATTTGGCCACCTCGATCATGGGGAAAGAATCATTAGTGGTCGGATCAAAGAGATACCACAGCTTTATACCAGGTGCCTCCCTCGCTCTACTGGATCTAGCCTGAGATCCCCATGATTTCTCACGTGACTTCTTTTAGTAATATACATCTCTTCTAGGAGGGGGTGCAACAACGCCTTGTGTTTCCCATGCTACAACCCTAGATCAAGGTACCCCTGATTTATAGACCATCCCTTGAACAATATCCCACCTATCTTCTTACTGCTTCATCACCTAACTCTCTATCATGATCACCCATATGTGTTGACGCAATATTGCACCAAGGTGCACCACTAACTAGTTTCCATCATAATATTTGGAGTGGTCGGGATTATAATTGGTCTATGGAAACAAGGTGGTCTCCCTCAATCCCTCACCTATGAAAATCAACCATAGATAACAATGGATACAGAGATTCCATTCCTCACACAACCCCACGTATACTCTCTTTAATGGATATTCAATGAATCTGAACTACTGGGAAAACCGAGATGGATTTTATGGATCACAAAAAGTGTTTCCATAGATTCTATCCAACATCACTCAATAACATAAAGCACAAAGGTATTCCCTATGCACCAATATCCCCATTAGTTTTTCCACTATCATGGAAACTAGGTTTGAAAATTATTAGATGGTTTATTTCACATTTTTTATAAAAATCATATCCTCTAATAAAATGAGAGCCACTGAATAAACCCCATATTTATTGTGCAGTGAGGAATAAAGACTAGTATTTGGAAGACTAATGGAATTTATAAATTCATATCCATTTAATTGCACTACTGTATATCCATAATGTAACTAGAATGGGCCACAAATCCTCCTAAGAATATTCTCCCTTGCCACATTGCCCAAATAGATGTAAAGATGATCCATGAACAATACTCCCAAATTCACCTGGTTGTCAGCCACCATGATCGCCTCCTTGATCGCTATTATCACAAGATTCCTTAGGCACAAGTCCATTCATGTGTCTCAGACCAGAAGCAGCTAGTCACTGAAGAAGGTGGCCAAGAATATAGTATAGTGGACTAATGGTTTGGAATCATCAACCTTGGTATATCCCCAATGCTTGTTGTCTCCTTCTCCAAGATCATCTCGTATGATCCTATCCACCTGCTTTATATTTCTGATGGACACTACTTAAACCACCCCAACATATTCCTAAATCATTCCTTATTTAATAACATTCCCAGACATGTTTTAAATGTGGTGTCCTTGTGGAAGGGAATGTATGATTCTTCATTCCCTTCAACACCACCAGAAGGTGTTTCACAAGGAGAGGGGTATGTTGCCTATCTCAATAAGTATCCATCACAATGAGAAACTCATCATAATGAAAACCACTCAGTGGGATGCCTCTGATTTAGGTCACATCCCACAACCCGATTCCCACCTCCCCATAGTGAAGGTAGAAATTGTTTGTATCTGGAATCCTATGGATGATGATCTCAAGAAACATCTCATATTGATGATACATATTGATCTAGGACATCAACACTACCTCATACAATCCAATGTGGAATATATTAGCCCCATTATCCACGTAGGTAAATAATACCCAATACACATAATCCCACTTTTCTATAAAGTCTTCATTAGTGTATTGATCCCTATATTTGTACTATGACTTTTTTTATCCTTGATACTGTATGAGAAGATGTTTTCATAGAAAATTAGGAATTCTATATCCACTAGTTTCTCCCTAGTAACTCTTTTTGTTCATCCAATTATAGTATATATGGAAATTTCCTCATGATCTTAAGAAGGGTGTCCTTGAACAGTGATGTTTTAATGGGATATCTTTTCGTGGGGACTAAAACAAGAGTGTGGGGTATTGAAATTGATGCTTGGGATGGAAACCTCATCCATCAGCTGTAAATTGTATAAAGGAAAGTGTTATAATGGAAGATAGTTCCTCTAGGATTTGGTTAGTATGCTATGAAATGTATGTTTGTTGTAAATGATTATCCATGATTGATGGAACTCACGGTTCCTCACCAACTTGGGCCTCTTGGTGGAGGTAACAGCTTAAATATCATCTTTATTGGGTTGGATGGTGTTTTTTCAACAATACATGGGATATATGGAAAATATGGGAAAAGAAAAGATTTGGGTGTGAAAATTACAATGTGTCATAAAACCTTGGAATTGTGTGCACAATAACCACCCCTTGGTCATCAAAGTAGTTTCATTAAATTGGGAGATAAGGAGAAGCCATAGTTGAGGCTGGATTTTTCTTGAAAAGTGTGAGTTCTGTGCATGAGAGAAATCTTGTTGCATGGGAAATTAGAGTATTATACAAGGGGGTCCTACCCCTTATTTATTGGATCTATCCACTAGGTTACGTGCAGCACACAACACAGTTTCATGACTGGTGGAAATAATTGCATGATATCATGAAATTGAGCTCCTCTTTTCGGAGTATCCCTAAGAACCTATCCTTCCAGTCCCTTATCAGCTAAGATTCCGAGGAGGGTCATTTTTAGGTTCCTAAATCTCATATTAGACCACAAATGACCATTTTTCAAAAAAAAACTTGCAACCAACCGAAAAACAACATTATTGGGGAAATAAGGAGGTTGTTCACAATATTCAATGGTTTCATGAAAAGTTAAGATTCCAAACGAAAAAGAAATGTGTGCCAATGGAGAAGAGGATTTATATAGAAGTCACAGATTCTAAACTGGTACCCAAGTACCATTGCTGAATGAAATAATACATTCAATCATGAAATGAAATTTGCATGCAACCCAACCACTTAATATTGAAGTTTTGCGAAAAAATTGATGTAAAACTAGAATTTTTTACTGGAAAATATCCAGTAAAAAAGGACATGGTAGAATATAACCCATTTATACACCCAAGAATATGTGTCCCAATTGATGAAAATTTCATATATAAATAGAATCTCACCCCTACATTTTGGAGGTTCTCAAGAAGATGAAACATCACTCACGTCCTCACAACATTCTCTCTTCTGTGACATCACACAACACCAGAGATTCTGGACTCTCAAATGTAGATCATTTGAGAGACAGACCTCCAAAGGTTCCAATCAGGACATGGTCTATGGTATAGTGATCCTCACACAACTAATCCTAATGTTAGTTAGGTTCAAACTAAGAGAAGCTTCTATAATGAAACCTTGATACGTGCGCAAATCCAAATCTTACACACAATTATGACTCTTGAATCCATATGTTTACCTTAGGATGGAGTCTGATGATCAAAAAACTCTTATGCGCAACACAATGAAGTTGTATGGAATAACATATAGTTCCCATACCCAATGTTCTAGGTGCCTCTAGTGCATCCATCCCCCTACCTATTGAAAAAAATAATAGGTACCATAATGCCATTGCTCCTACGAATAGGTACCCTAATGTCGGGATTCCTGATTTCTACTCCACCATAGTAGTGCCAATGCCATTTACCGCCTAGAGGCATAAGAAATGTGGTCACATAAGACCTTTGGGTGGAATCTTTGATGGAAATAGTAAACCTATCTCAGAAGGAATTCATTTTGAATATATCTCTTTCCTTGACATGGACCACCTAAAAGTGTGACCCTATCCTCCATTTCTGAGCTGCACAATGAAAAACTAAATACTTCAATGTCATAGTGATACAAAATTAAAATGCATGACAATGCCCTAGTCATGTGAAGTAAAACTGTTGTACTACCCTGTTTGATAAACACCAAATGCCCCGTGTAAAAAAATCATTGGCTTCTACCCTCTACTTCACCATGGGATATGAGTCACCCCTAGAGGTATGAATATATGTGTAAGCACCACACCATTACCTATATAGTCATCCTCTTGTATAGGGTAGCTTCCATGTATATTTTCCACACCATCCCTCATTTACACGATCATCATTACCACATGATGTTAAACTACATGGATTGGTCCTATCACAGGACCTTAAACTACATATTTTTACCACATGGGTTTTGATCCCTATCTCATAAATAGGGTATATAGGATTCATCTCTAAGTTTAAATCCACACATCTATAATACAAGTGTGATATCTTCCCTCCTAGGGATACACCTCCCTCATTCGCCTAAATATTGCATATTGATCAGTATCTGTGGGATGACATACCTATGGTATATGACCCATCACCCAACTGTCATATCTTTTTTATTTGGGAAACATCTCCATGATCCACCTCCATTAGAAATACTTATCTATAAATGTTATACATTATACCTAAAATACATTCCCCATCACCCTGGTGTGACATCCTCCCTCCTAGGGATACACCTCCTTCATCCACCTTAATAGGTTATTCTGATCTATCTTAGTGAGACATTAAATATACGGGGTATGCCCAAAAACTCAAGTGTTACATATTCCATCCTAGGTACACACCTAATTAATATCCCTTAATAGGTAATTATAATCCATCTCAAAGTTATATTAATCCCATAGAATACACACCTCTGTCTAGGCATAACTTATTCCCACTTAGGGATATGCCTTTTTGATCTACGTTAATAGAGTATTCTAATCTGTCTCTATGAGATGATAAGTTGTGAGATATCCTATACCCATAAGATGTTAAACATTATACCATCATGTCCCCAGAAGACATTAAACTTATGCCCTGGTCTTTAATACCTACCGCATTGAATAAATATGGGTTGTGTGAGGTAAATAGTCAAGAAAAAATTACATCCTTGGTGTTAATTACCTCATGATCAACATAGTATTCCTTGGGGTAGGTGCCTAATATGCCTCATAGGAGTTTAGTCTCAAAAGAAGAAGATTTTTCATGTTCCCAATATACCCAATTTCTAGACATGCCCAAAAATTACCAACATGAATACTCTCTTGGCTGAAGGTTGCTTCCATTACATGATAAAAGTTGCCTAATTAACCAATGTCTACCTAGAGATGGCACTGGGAATGAGTTCCACATAGATGAATAAAAATATTAGGGTTTCTAGGACTAGAAAATGATCTCTAAGAAGGAATCCCAGGAAGGAGGAACTAACATCCCATCATCTCATTTCGATCATGGAGTGGACATCGTTGATGAAGGTGATGAAAGACATTGGCCATTAGAAAGAGGTAATATGGGGAAATAGAATCTGTGTGCATAATTCCATGTCATTGAAACCTAATGAAAGTATAAAAATATTCATATAAATAAAACATCATTCCTTTCACATTTTAAAAAATTGTTAAAAAGTTCAACATATTGAAAATGATAAAAAGATTCAATTTAAAAAAATTAAAATGTAAAACATTTATAAAAATGTATTTAATAAATTTTTTAGAAATTTTTTAATAAAAAATTGAAAATATTTTTAGAAAACATTGATATGGTAGATAAATATTCCCTTAGTGGGTACTTAAACATAAGAAATTATGAATAATGATGAGATTATCCAATAAACACTTACCACTTGGGTATATTTTGAATAATAAGCCCCATGAATGAAATAAATTAAAATGAAACATTAAATTCCATGAAGGAAAATATATTCAAGAAAAAATATAAAAAATTGTTATTATATACACCACACACAAAAATATGGGGTGAATATTCAATATGTCTCACAGTAGTAAATGTTATACGAGAAACCCTTAACTGAGGTTTGATTTCCTTCGTATGTGTCTAAACCACCACTATAATAAATATATATTTATTATAAATCTATTCCAAAATCATAATTATATATATGATATCTTATATTATTAAATTATATCATTTATCACCCATTTTATAATAAGTCTTTATTAAAACCATTGTTTCATGTGAAAACTGCTTCATTTTTTATATATGTTTTGGTTCAATAGTTTTTGTCCTTGTACTTTGGTAATGATTCTATAATATATAAAATATTAATAATAATATTTTTATCATTTTTAATTATTATCTACTTATTTTTTGTCATCCTTTTAAGTTATAAATTAAACTATAATGTGCACCATTCATGGAAATTGTAGGTCGTATGTACGCATGGACTTTTTATTCTTTTTTTGATATGTGTAACGAAAGAAATAAAATAATAAATATAATTTAAAAAATAATTATTATTTCATATAAATCATGAATAGTCATAAAATATATCTTTATTCCCATTCATGTAATGTGTAAATAAAAAATGGGTCACATCAATTCGTGGTGTTGGTAGTCTACAGGTATGGACGTGCGGTGTTATCATTTTCCAATAGATTAGAAAGTAAGAAAGTATATATGATATTTTAATAATAGAATTATTTTTATGTCAAAAATATCATATAGATTAATAATATACACATTTATTTCCTTTCAAATTAAATGGTGATGGAAAAAAATTATTCTGCTATATGGTGATGATAAATCCTAAGTACGCATGGGTTATGTTTTTGTTTTTCATAGGATTTAATAGAGATGGAATATCATTTCACAATAATAATAATAACATATCAGGGAATTTATGATATAGTATATATTATCAAAGTATTTATAAAACAATTTATGATAATGTAGAATAAGAAATAAACATGAATGAGTCATGAAATACAATTACCTTTTTTTGGTAGATTTCCTTTAGATATCTTTTTAAGGGACTTTGAGTAGGTATTTTGAATTTAATATAATATCTAAAACATGGATAATGATTTTTATAGTAGTAATGGTTGGGTTATTTTGGACATATATCACTCAAATTGGTGTAAATAAGTGAAGTAGGTGGTTCACTTTTATAATTGAGGGGAGAGACATTTTTGGAATTTCTTAAAAGATTAAATTATAATAAATTCATTATCAATCCAAATGCTTCCAAATGGCCCAGGATTCGATCATATGATAGTATATTATTTAAATATAACAATATAATAAAATTTGTATAATTTTTTGCGTTATTTTAAACATTATCATTCGGTTTAATCCCTTAACTAACCTATTTTTACATTAACCACGATAACATATTGTTCACTCTTAATGGGTTATAATTTAACCTATATGGAAAGTATTGAGTCATACATGAAAAAGGGATGAAATTATTGAAAATATCATACCCTAATTTTTAATTTTATAAATATTTTAATTATTTTTAATGAATTTAACCTTATATTATTTTGATAAATTCTCATTAATGTAAATTTTGACTCTATTTAATTAATTTGACTTCAATTACAAAAATAAAAGTTGGATTTGGAATATAATTTACTTAAACCCCTCTAATATGTCATATTCATCTAAAAAATTTATGTAACACTATGAAAAACTAAAATTATATCACTTTTAATATTTTTAATATCATTTATTTTATTTTCCATTTAATTGAATAAATAGTGTATTAGTATTTTGAAAGCATTTAAGACAATTATATAACAAGTAAAAATTAGGTAAAAAATATTATCATGAATATAACTTCATTATTAAAAAAAATTATATTTATATACATTTATAACTCTCTTTTTATTTATTTGGACACATAATATATTTTTAAAACATAGAGAGTGACATTTTGTTACTTTCTTCGATTTAAAAATTATATTGGAATTTTCATGGAAAAGTGTCAATTAAACATATAAATTTCAATAATATGGTTATACGCGTCTAATTAAATACATAAAATAAATGTAAAGAGGAAATATTATGACCCTATCACTATGTTTTAACCATGATTAACTAGATTTACCCTTTACTGAGGTGATAAATTATACCACAACAAATATTCATATTGACTAGAAATATAAGATACCTATTTAAAAAATTTAAACTCTTAATTAAAAATAAAGATTACGTTTTTAAAGAATTAAATTTTCTATGTGGAATAAATTAAAAAATAAACATTAAAAATTTATTGAAAAATAGTTTATTTTCTGAAAAAAAATCTTTTTATGTAGTAAATTTTTTATGATAAATTAAATAATTAAATTTATTCAAATGAAATCAATTATATTATTAATAATATGATAGAACTATTTTTATTTTTTGATAATTATATAATAAAATATAACTTTTTAAATGTTTGTAACAAACATGTAGTTTTCAATAAAAAATCAGTATTTATTACTATTCACTATAAAATTAATCTTTTCAAGAAAATTTGAAAATTTTACCCTAATATAATTTTGATATTATTATTTAAAAAAGGATATTTTTTTATTAAAATAAAATTTCTAGTAGTTTTAAACAAAATAATTATAATATTTCTTCATAAATATCAATAACATTCATTTTTGAAAAAAATAACATATTTTAGAATCATAAGATAACATTACAGGCAATTGATTACTTATTTTCCAAAAAATTAATCAATATATAATCCTTTTTATATTATTAATTCCTTTTAATTCAATATATTGGTTATAATATTTATATTTATATTAGAAAATTTTATTTTTCTTTTATGCTGAGGGATACATATTGTGTATGCTGTCAAACCAAATATTCTTGTTATACAATTTTGGGGTGTTACAATTCTTACCAGATGAAGTGTGGGAACATATTAGGAATCAGGATATCTCTTGAATCTATAACTATTCACCATGAGATACCGTTCAGTAGATTGAGATACTTCATGAAATGGAAGATTATCCATGAAGATCAATTGAACTGAGCTTCATCTTAGGGAAATCGGATTACAGTGAAAACTAAAATCATTGGCTATACCATTTTATTTAAGGAGGGATGATAACATATGATTATTGGGTACTAAAAATTTTAATCATCCTTATATTCTTAGAATAAAATAAAAGTATCATTTCCACAAGAATTATGTCACAATCCTAGGACACATAATCTCTCATGTTGTTCAAGTACTTTTATTTTTTTCATATCATTATTTTACTGGCCATTTTTTATTTTTAAAGTAAAAGAGTATATTAGTTTGGCGAAGTTGAATTGCCTCATCTTCTTTGTTCCATAGGTTGGTTCATGAGTTTAGTCCATAAATTTGATTCTTCTTTTATAAGTTCTACTTGATTTCTTTTTAATGGTTTTATTAAAAGAATATATATTTTATTATACACAATAAGTGGTATAAGAGATCAAGGTTATATTTATTTAGATGAATATGAACTTATTGAGGTATTTAATAGCTCATTTTAATATCAACATTCTTCCCTCAGTCGTGTAGGAGAATCTTATTTAACGGTTTCTTCTTTTTTCATTGTATTGTTCGGAAGTTTTTGAGAGTTCACATGTTTATGAGGAATGGAGTTAGATGTGAGTACAGTCTAACTATAAAAGTTTGATGGAATAGATTATGGTTTCTAGAAGATTCATATACAGATTAATCAACTACATAAGGATATTTATCTTATAATAACTAGATCTAAAATAATAGTGATGAAGAATGTGTAATGGGAGAATATTGATAATAAATAACCTAGTTTGGTGAAAATTTCACTCGTCTGGAACATGTCATACAATATTTGTGAGGGGAAAACATCTTCAGATCTTACTAAGGAGTTATATTTCATGAATTAAAATATGGTGGTTATGAATAAGGTTTTGTTATTATAGAGCATGATTAACATGAGAATTTCAGAAGGAAGGTGTTCATCTGATCATATAAAAAACATCAATATGATTTAGAGTTGATTAAAGTTAGTGATGTTAACCTTTGTAAAACCATTTCGGGAATTATCATTTCTCTATTCACTTCCAAAATCATGGGATGTAATGGTGACCATTATGAAAAACTATATTATAATGGATGGCTTAAAGTTAAAAAAATATCATTGACTTTATATTGAATGATTAAATTCATCAGAATGTGATCCATGTATATTATGAAAATTTATATAGCATAAAAGGAAGAAGAATATTTGCAACCTGGAATATTAATAAGAAGGGGAGGTTAGAGGAACTATATCAAGAGTAGCTCACTGGATGGTTCTCCCTAAAGTTTTCATTTCAGAAGATAATCATACCTGAAAAATATTCTAGTGAATTGAAAGAGATTTCTATAAAAAAGTCTTCTTGAAGATGGTCTATAAACCATGTATTATAAGAAAACAACATTTTACTCCTATGTTCCACTACATCATTGGGGTCTTGGATTATGGACCTTGGAGATTCCTTCCACTCAACTTATGAGGGGGTATGAGAAGATATATTTGTAGAATATTTTTAATGTTCCACTATGAAAATTAAAAGGATATAGTGATTATGGGATAAGATGGTGTTTCAATGAAGATAAGGAATAGAAGTGCACTAGATATTATGGATGTACAACATATTCCAATACAATAAAAGAATCAAATTTCAATTGCATAATTCATATATAAAAAATTATCCACTCTGTTTGTGGATAGGGAGTGTAAAATTTCATACGTCTTGATGATTTTTTTAAAGGTAGTGAATGTTGAAACATTTTTCCTTATAATATTATCAGAATGTGAAAATCATATTAGATAAATTACTTCTTCTATGTTATGGAAATACCAACTTGGTAATCTCTATGAGAATTGGTTTAAGATCCTTATTTCCAAATTATTAATGAATTATAGAAACAAAACATTTAGAACATATGTGTATTTCAAATTTGGAAATCAATAGTGGGTGACTTTACAAATAGAATAGAAAAAATCAAATCATCAGATATTGAACATGGTTCATATAGATGTTTGGGGAACATATCTGGTTCACTATCTCAATGGTTCACTCTTCAATGTGACCTTCATCGATATATCCACATGAAAATTATAGGTATACATTCTAAGGTACAATTAGAATATGTTCGATACTTTTGTAAGATGGTGTTTCATGGAAGAATAGTATACACAAATCAATTTTAATTTCATTAGATCAAATTATAAGGGTGATTACAGAAGCAGGTGGTTCCATTTGTGTTTTAGGTGGAAGGATATTTGTTATGATAATATTGTGCTATGAACTTTAGAACATAATAGAGTTATATAAATAGTTAATCAGACATTGGTGGATAAATCATGTTGCTTGTATATTCACATGGTTTTTTCCAAAGGCATTAATGAAGAAGCAGTTAACATTTCCACATACTTATGAAACTAGATTCTATCTTCACGAATTAAGAATTAACTAATCGAAGACAATTGGTCTAGAAGGATGGTTAATTTTGACAAAATTAGAGTATTTTTTATGTCATATTATACACATATTGATTCTATGGAGTGATAATTGTCTTAGGTTAAGTCTTTATCGAGTTAATTTGTAGGATATGATGATGAAATTATTGGTTTTCTATTCAAGGATAATGATTTTAAAAATATATATAGACATCAGAATGTTATATTTAATGAAGATATTATATCGAAGTATAAAAAAACAAGAAATAAATCCCAATGAGATAGAATTATTA
The DNA here is from genome assembly GCA_963277665.1 of Viscum album. Taxonomy (NCBI): domain Eukaryota; kingdom Viridiplantae; phylum Streptophyta; class Magnoliopsida; order Santalales; family Viscaceae; genus Viscum; species Viscum album. Next base: position 1,422,560,138 of record OY728137.1, read on the forward strand.
TCCAAATATGTGGTTGACTAGGATGCTCCCCCTGAAAGAATAAATGTTTAAAAAATCCAGGATGCATAATATTTTTGGAAACACCAAACTAGTCAATTGTGTTTTCAAATATACATTGGATTATAATGTTGTTCCTAGTGCTTGAAGTACTAGAGAGTTCAAGGAAAAAAATGTTGGATCACTGGAATTTTACACCTTGTAAGTTACAGAACCAGAAGAAGCATAACTATATGGCTCAATTTTAGTGTTCTATCATGGAACAAATTCAACTTATAAGGTATGAAATTACATTTATTTATTATATTATAATGGATAATGGATAACAAGAGAAACTAGCTGAGGAATGTTTTTTTTTTGAAAATAGAAGAAGTGGGAGTAGATGATGGAGGATCAACATGATTCTATCCATGTTTGTGAAATATAGGAATTAAAATAAAGATCGGTTGGGATGAAATTATGGTAAAAAATGGGTTTTAGGATGAAGTTAGTGGTGGAAAAATTGAGTAATTATAATGATTGGATTGTATTGAATATATTTCAACAAATGAAAATATTTGAATTATATGAGATATTTTATCTTGAATTAAAACAAAAATCAATCTAAATGGTGTTAAGAATGGTTTCTTCTAAAATAATACATATGAATTATATGGTAGTAATTATAGAATTTCTTGATAGTGACTTCAAATAATATATATTTACTGAAAAATAGTGGGTTTTGAAATGAATCTGAATCACAACCTTATGTGTAGGTTAAGGAATATCTTTTATGGCCTAAATTATGTACCAATGAATTTGAATAAAATAATTCAACAATTTTATTATGGAATGGAAGTTTATCTAGATCAATTATGATCAATATTTTTATCAAAAATTGTTTGATGATGGGAGTTGCATCATAAATTTTCATTACATGGATTCCATGATTATAAAAGGACTAGTGAATGAAATTTGTGATGATACAAAGGATATGTTTTCAAGGATCTTTGAGATAAAGGGAGTTGTCTTGGATATTAGATTTTGGGGATATGAATTGTGAGAGACCTATGTTATGGTAAATTATACATGACATCAAAAAATTGAATTCAGAATGTTGTATAATTCATCAGGATGAGAGGAGAGAAACTAGTGAGCATACCCCTCGAAACAAAATTCATGATAAGTAAAGTTAAGACACCTCGTATGAAAGTATAAGTGGAGTATATGGAAAAAGTTCCATGTGAATCATCCATGGATTTTTTAAACATTTCTGGTTTCTTCTTGATTTAAATTTTAATAGGTTTTGGGAGTTATTGTAAAATTATTGTTTATTCCCAAAATGGAACACTATGATTTATTTAAATCAATTCTTTGTTACTTAAAGAGTTCTATAATCATGGAATTTTTCTATGAAATGGATAGTTCCAAACAAGGTTTGGCATATTCATACTTTTGAGGAGATTGTGTATAACCCTATGTTTTTACATATTATTTTTTTTATAAATTAAAAATCTTTAATGGATTGCATTACATGCCACATCATGTTAAGGATTCAGTACATGAAACACTGATTTTATCTTTCAGTAAATGCAATATTTAGATCTTTCAATATCCTTTATACATGCGCAACAATTTTTACCGAACTACAATATAATATTAATATAATTAATAAATTATTATAATAGTTATCACCAACCCCTTGGAATAGTGGGTATGAAAAAGATTAAATAAATTATTAAAATTTGGTTTATTCATGTTTATAAAATAAAATTTTCAAACATTTAATTATAAATTAATGTAATAACTATTTGAAAGTAAATAAGTTAATTTTCTAAAAACTATTTTTCTAAGCATAAACACATTTTATCTCAATAAATTAAACAAATATTTTTTTATTAATTATTTTAGTTAAATTAAGATATTATATATTCATAAATCTTTTTAACATTTATATTATGTATTCTCTAGTCAATAGATAAGAATAAATCAAATTATTGCATAAAAATATGTATTTTTCTAAAAGATATTTTTACAGCCTTTTAATGGCGTACTTATTTTCGAACTAGTTTTTGAAACATCTATAAATTTAATTTTAAAAAAAATTAAATTCATTTTTTAAATAGGAATTTTAAAATTATCTTATAGATAATTATTTATATTTCTTTAAAAAGAATCATTTTTTGATGAATAGTGAAAAATACAGAATTTTAATTGAAAACTACCTTTTCTATTAATTAACATATAAAGTTAAATTATATTTTATATAGGTTTTAAAGTATAATTAGAAAAAAATTACATAAATTAATAATTTTTTTTTTACAAAATCAATTTCACAATGAAATATAATATAAAAATAATTATAACTTTTGAAATTTTGTCTTGAAAAAACAGATTTCCTATCGAGTACGTGGGTTTAATTTTAAATTAAATTATGCCACTTATTTTAGTAAAATTCATAAAAATGGAATCTTTATTTGGACTTATAATAATTTATATTATCTAATAAGTTAAACATAATTTTAAACCATAATTATTAGTTAAAACACTAAAATTAATTAACATGGTTAATGACAAAAGGAGGTTCTGCGCAATACGTGCATTTGTAATAAAATTTTTTTTACAGGCACATAATATTTTTTTTGAATGAATTGGATATAATATATATAATAATTTGGTCTAAATTATCTAATAAAACTATTAGTAATTATAATATTAATATATAAATTACCTTGGTAAAAAAAATTTTGAGGACCTTAATAAAAACAGTAAAAATAAAATTTATTAAAATTAAAGACTAAGGAATAAAATGATAAAAAAATGAATTTATTTGTGTTCTGAATGTATTTATCAACCAATTAGTCACCACCTCCATTATTTTTCTATTTTATAGTCACATGAGTTAGGCGAGACATCCCAATAGTGATTACATTAGTGTATTTACAACAATTCTAGTCCTCCATTAAAAAAGGGCATTCTCTCTCCCAACTTCATCAGATATCTCAAGCCATTTTTCATGGAAAAACTATTCCAAAATTAATTTAAAATTATAATCATCTTATTATAAAATAATTTATTTAGGCCTAAATCCATCCAAGGAATTATTTTGGTTCAGACCAAAAGGATATACCTGAATAAATTGAAAGTTCCTTAATGAATGTTTTTGTTTTACCTCAATCCCTTTAAATTATTTTCATATAATGAATATATAATAACCTCAGTAACTTCCATATATATATATATATGTGTATTATTGTGTTCAGGTTATGACCTAAAACAAAACCCACTTCCATCAAATGGGTTACAAAATCATCATTCGTGTGTATTGTAGTCTACCGCCTGACGAACCGATGTCATTCGTTTTTCCAATATAACCTTTAAAGGATAGAAATAATGATGGAAAATACTACTTATAAACCAATTTCATAATTTGTATTATTATATCATGATTATTTAATTTTTATATAACACATATCACCATGCTTAACATTTTATTGGAATAATATAAAGTTGTTCATGTGTATGTGGGACTACCACATTGCAAAGCGATGGGATAAATTCACTATTTACAAGTAATGTATTATGAATTGGAAAAATAGACATATGTGATAAATATAACAAAAAAATGATATAGTGGTTGTAATATATATATAATTATATATATATATTATTTACATTTATTTCATTAAATATAAAATATATATAATGGAAACAACGTTTATGTTTACATACGACCTACCATCTCCATGAATGGTGTATTTAATTTCTTGTCACTAAATTTTATGGGTTAATAAAAATACATATATATTGAATATATATGATATTTATATCATGGTTATATTTACGAAGATGACAAAATCATGATCTATGTAATAGTACCAAGATTAAAAAGTTAAAACCTGTATGAAAAACAAAGCAATTATGACCCAAAACATAACTTTAACACGGAATTGTTCATAATTGCGTAATATAAACACATAAGTAATTCATATATGGAATTATTTATATGAATATGGTTATGTGATATATGTATAATAATTTTATATTTATTATACTGGGGGTTTAAATAAGTATGATGAGAGCCAATACTTTAAGAAAGGGACTCTCGTCTCCCTTTTTCATTTTGTGAGACACATTCTATATTAACCACCACATTCTTATATTTGGTATATATAATGACCATGAATACACATTATTAATCTTATAATTAATATTTTTGGTATTTAAATAGTCATTTTAGGATATCTATTTCATTTCTTTATGGTTTCAAAGCTACCAAAGTGGTACGTAAAATGTTTCTCAATTTTCATTCTTTCAGATACATGTTATAATATACACCAATATTCCTTTATGTGGTGTATATACATCCCATTTGACAAGTTATATCAGGAATATACATTAATTATATTTTATTCTTTATTTAATGTTATAATTTCATGCATATTGATTCAACGTCACCAAAGTGGTAAGATGTTATTACTATAATCTCATCATTTATCAATATTCCTTAGGATTATGCATCCATTGATGATATATTATGATAAATATCTCTATAATTATAATTAATTCTATTATCATATAGTTAGTAATTATTTTTTCAATAAATTGTACCATTTTCCTACACTTTGTTACTTACGATAATTAAGAAAGTGTTGTTAAGAAAATCAATCCTTATTTCTCTCTTAAGTTATAAATTTTATATATTTAAGAACCATGTTTTCTAAAAATGTTTTCAAAATTATTTAAATTATCTTTTTTAAAAAATTTTATGGAAAATTATTTTAAATTTTTTTGTATTTAAAAAGTGTTTAAAATAGTTTTCAATGATTATTTTATTTGTTTTCATGTTTATTTTCAAGGAAAAATGTTTTTAAAATGATATTATATTTAAAAAAAATTCAAATATGTAAGGATATTTTCCTCAAGAGATGTTTTAAATTAGGTTTAAATATTACTTCATAATTTTTCAAAGTAGTTTTGAAAGATAAGAATTTATTATAAAATTTTATCTTAAAAAATGAATTTCCAAGCCATATTTATTTTCCTAATAAAATACTCCATGTGATAATTTAAAATACTTCTACATATAAGATTAAATATTTTGATATATTATACAATTTATTGGGGATATGATCCAAGGGTGACATTTTTATTCTTTCTTTCATTGTTTTTTTAAGATGAAATCTTATTTATAAAACCCATTCTTTTCCAGGGGTTATACCATTATTAAACGCTTATAAAACCTGCTTCATATCATGAGTTATTATATGATTAAATGATTATGAAACCTTTCTATTTTCTATAGGTTATTATATGATGAAAATTTTAACATAACCATTTCATTTCAGGGGTTATGATATTATGTTTTTAAAACTCATCTCTTTTTATAATTTATGATATGATGAATGGTTTATTATCTTGTGGAGCACTTATGTATGATTTAATTATGTGATGGTTGGGACCTTTATATCCCTCTAATTCATTGGGTAAATATTTATATCTCATGAGATAGACAATACTGGAATGGTTTGTGAACCTGGTTCAGTAAGGGACTCTACCTTCTATGTTTGTCTTGGGAGTGAACCTTGACTTCTTAGATGGTCTTGAGAGTGAAAATTGACTACCAATATTGTCTTGTTAGTGAACCTAGACTACTATGATTGTCCTAAGAGTGAACCTTGACTACAAGGATGGTTTGGGGAGTGAACCCATTCCACTAAGATAGACTTCGCAATGATCCTCGACCACTTTGTAAATCATTTCATATGTTTTAGTGTCTTCTACAATTCCATGTATTATTACTATATTATGTTATCATGTATTATGCTATTTATTCCCTTATAATTAATGTATTATGATCTCATAGTAATTATACCTTTCCTCATGTATATAATCGTTGAATTGTAGGGTATGATCACAAAATTTTATGATCATGTTCGCATACCCTTATATTCCTGTTATTATAATGAATCTCCTTTATTTAACCTTATATAGTATATGAGCACACCCTTTTTATTGTTCCTTTCATTGGGTTATAAAGAATGGTTTTAAGTAGGATTACTAAATTTGAATATCTTTATAGGAAATATTGAAGATATTTCACCTTGTTAAATGATTTTGTTTCCAGTTTCTAAATTCACTAAACAATTACGATCCTCAGGAATATAGTTTGGTCATGTTTTGAATGTTCATCTAAAATGATATAATATTCCTATATTAGAATCATGGGTCCTTATATCTTGTATCAAAGGGAATATTTAGTCAACCTTTATAAACTAGGACGATAAATATTTATTGAGATCCCTATGGATAATTGTAAGCATATTTCTAAAGATTTCATTAAGGATAAGTGTAAGGATCAATTAATCTAATGGAAAATGTCCTCGAAATTTGGTAAATGATTAAGATAGTTTTATCCTTTCCACACGTCACTATCTATATACTACAAGTGGGTGTGGCTCTGGAACATTTGTACCTAGGGGTTATAACCCCGGAAACACCATATTGAGCGAGACTAGGTCGGGAACTAATGCTTGATAATGGGCCTTGCTGAATACCTATTTTGACAGACATGGGTGATATGCGTTATAAATTCACAAAATATTTATGAACTATCATGGATAATTTATATATTGATTCACTATAAATAAACTAGAATAAACATAAGGTGTCATATATTAAAAAACAAGGTGTCATGATTTATACAAACTATAAGTAACATTTCATGATTATGTGGTTTTACACTATGATTAGTGTTACTCAAACTATTAATTTTCGTTTTAGTCGATGGAAGTAACTATAAGTAATTGGATTAACATTTAATGTGATGGAAAATTTGCTGATTTGTTTTGAAATGGGACGATGACTAGAGTGTATGATGTTGTGATTATTCCAAATTAGTTTTCAAGCAACCTAATTAAATTGTACACCATAACCAACTCTCAAGCTCATAGAATAAGATATGAAATGTGTTTATTGGGAGTTTGGTTAATGAATGCCATGTAGGATAGAATATTCAGATTATTATGTGTTTCTTATTTGGGAAGAAACACCCATGTAAATTCCTTAGAGGATCATGAATGCATTTTGACTGTGGAATAGAAGAACATAAAGCAAGTAACTATAAAGTTTGAATGAAAAGTTCAGTTAGTGAAATGGATTATAATAATTTCTTCTCTAAGATATCATTTCTTGTTGAATGATTTAAATGTGGAAAGTATGGGCATTATAAAAATTGATATCCTAAAGGGAAATCCTGTAAAGATAATCATTGAGGTATGAGCAATGGTTATATTGCTGATGATGAAGAGACTATGGATGACATGTAAAAGGAAAGAAGTGTTAAAGAATAAGATGATGGTGCTTAGTTAATTTTTTGGGAATTAGGAGGGATAAATGAAGTATTGATGTATTGGAAATCCATGATTATATTATCTAAATAATGAAATATAAAAAAATTGTATAGTGTATGTTTTTTTAAGTATCTCAAATAGTATTCTTAATGGTTCAGATCACCTAGAAAAATGATTTAATGGAAATGTTATATTTTATATAAAACACATGATTAAGAGAAAGTATCCATAAATTTTTCCTTATGTTGAAAAAATGGTGTTTAGTTTTGATAATGTGATCTTGGATAAGACTAATTTATATTAGATAGTACTTATTACCTTGGAAATTAATTAATGATTTTTTGACAAAGTTGATTATAATATCATAGATAGAGTTTATAGCATTTCTGGATTTAAGGAATGTATTTGATAATAGATATTTTAATATGTATAGAATAATGTATGTTCTAAATATGGTTTTATGGTAATTTAGGTTATTACCATGTTTCAAGAGAATATAAGATAAAAGAATTCACCTGTTTGGTATATTCCAATCAATATCCACTTTATAATATATGAGATATTATTGTTAAGTGGATTTAAGTGAAAATATTTCAAAAATTTTTATTTTCATCTTTAATAAGGGTCACAAGGTTAACCATTTATGGAATGGTTTATTTTAAATTCCAAATGAGGTTTTATAAATTAATGTATTACCTCATGATTACATGATTTATTCATATTGGATAACATGTTCTAACCATTTTTCTATGATAATAACTAAGGATAGATGAAATTAATTGTCATTATATTTATGGATATCATGATCTGTTAGTGATTTAGATATAAAAAATTCATCTTTATTTTTTAGAGTAAGAGAGGAAGTGAATTTTTATCAAGGAACAACAAAAGGGTGATATTGTGCCTATGAAATGGAATGAAAACAAGTAATTATTTATTTTCTCACATTTTCAATTATGTACATCCCACATACGTTCTCTTATGTGGGAACCTTATTAGGTGTTAATTTGTGTAATCATTATATATATGAATTTATAACTTTAAAAGATGATTTTTATTCATTTTTATGATTTTGTTTTAAATTAAATGAACTTTCAAGTTTTAAACATTGATTACCCAGAATAATTTTGAAGGAAAAATTAATTTTATGGGGGGTAGAATGTAACACCATAGGTTTTTAGGAATTTTTCTTCCTGAATAAATTAATATTTTTTATGTATTTTATTTTATGACGCACAAATTTAAGCATTAAATAAATTAAACACTAACATTATATAGTGGTACACGAAATGTTGAGTTTCTTTGATAGCTTGTGTTACATGCATGATCGAGTTTTACCGAAATACAATATGATTTTAATATTATTGTAAAAATATAATTATATATATCACCTAACCATTATAATGGAATGTATGAAAACGTTTAACTAAATTATAAAAATTTGGTTTATTCATGTTTATAAAAATAATTATTTCACCACCATTTAATTAGAAATTTAATTACAGACTATTTGAAAATAATGAAATTTGATTTCTGAAAAACTATATTTCCATGTACAAACATGTTTTATCTCAATAAATTAAACATACCACTTTTAATGAATGTTTATAATGATATTTATATATTATATGTTAAATATAATATTTAAAATCCATTATATGTGTTTTCTAAACAAGAGAAAATTATAAATCCAATTTTATGGATAAAAGACGTATTTTTCTAAAATGAAATTTTACCGCATTTTAATAGCACACTTATTTTTTTTAGATGAACATTTTATATATTATATTTGAAAATTTAAATTTTTTTAGAAATATTATCTTCAAAATTATCTTAGGTTTATTTTTTGGTATTTTTCGGGAAGCACTCATTTTTTTAATGATTAGTGAAAATGCTGAATTTTATTTGAAAATAAATTTTGGTTAATTTACTTATAAATTTAAGTTATATTTCATGTATTTTAAATATATAATTAGATAAATCATACATAAATTAATAAAATTTAGGTAATTAGAATCAATTTAACATTGAAATTAGAAATGAAAACATTTTGACCTTCAGAACATTTCTCTTTAAAAAATCATTTTCTCATCACATATGCAGGATTAATTATAAATTAAATTAATCCAGTTATATTATTAGAATTTCGAAAAAAAGGATTCCATATTTGTAATAATAAAATTTTATATTATCCAATAAGTTTAACTTTATTTTTTAAATTAACGATTAGTGAAAATATTTAAAATTAATAAACCTGATTAAGGATAAAACATTATTTTGTGAATTACATGTATTTTTAGTAAAATTAATCTTCCACAAATATAAATTTTTATTTGGTGAATTTTAATTAATATTTAAAATTTGTTGGTCTAAATTTTCTAATAAATATCTTATTAATTATAATCTTGAAAGATAATTTACCTAGGTAAATAAAAAGATACTATTTAGTTGGGTAAAAACTATAAAGATAAAATTGAGTAAACTTAAGGAATAAGGAATAAATTGATAAAATGTATTTAGTTTGTGTGTTTTAGGTATTTATAGACCAATTTTTCCCTCTAATCCATTATTTTTCTATTTTGGAGGGACATGAGGTAAGGGAGACCTTCCAATACACTCTCCCAACTTCTTCACACATTTCAAGCCATTTAGCTCGATAAAGAAAATCAAAAATCCATTAAAAAATTCTCTAATCTCATCATATAGGCCTTTATTTTGGAATAAAACCAACCAATTATGTTCATTGGTTCCAACCAAATTGATATACTCGAAGAAGAGGAAGCATTCATTAACGAACTTTTTTTTATTTCATCCTCAAACCCCATTAATTATTTTTATATCATGTTTATATAATATCATAAGTATCTTACATATAAAAAGATGTTTTTGTATAATTTTATGACATAAAATTTGAAAAATTTCCCTTAAATGGTTTATGAAATTATCATTTGTGTGTACGGAAGACTACCACCTCACAAACCGACGTCTAATGTTTTTCCTTTACAACCTTTCAAGGTTGGATAAAATTATAGACATAACATTTACATATGATATTTAATATTTTTATGATGTCATTATGATTATTTAATTTTTCTATAACCCATAACTTCATTATTTCGAATTTTTGGGAATATGATAACTTTATTCTTGTGTACGGAGGACTACCGCCTCACAAAGCGACGTGATTCATTCACACTTTACATGAAATGTGTTAAAGATGGGTTTAACATAAATATTTGGTTTGTATAACATAAAAATTATATTGGTATAATATATATATATATATCATTTACTATTGTTTCTTTCAACATGGAGAAAAAATAGAAGCATCGTTTATGCATACGTATAAATAGCCATCTCCATGAACGGTGAATTTCATTTCCTATCACTTAATTTTATAGTTTAATATAAATAGAAATAAACTGAATATATATGATATTATGTAATGTTGATCATTATGTAGATTATTAAATCATGATATATGTAAGAGGATCGATAATAAAAAGTAAAAACAAGTATTAAAATCAAAGAGTTTATTACCCAAAACATAAATTTAACATAAAATTGTTAATTAATTAGAAATATATAGCCATAAGTAAATCATATATGGTATTATATATGTGAATATTTTTCTATGATATATGTATTATAAAATTATATTTAATATAAAATATTTTTTATTAAGTATGATGAGATTCAAAACATAATAAAAGGGATTTTCATCTCACATTTTAATTTTGTGAGACAAATACTATATCAACCACATATTTCTTCTTTTTGGTGTGTAAAATACCTATGAATGTACCTTAGGTTACTATATATAAAATTTATGGTGGTTACATATCCATTTTATGATCTCTTTTTTTTGTTGTGGTCTCAAAGTCACTAAAATAGTTAGGGAATTTTGTATAAATTTGCCTTCTTTGAGACACAAGTTATGTTATGCACATATATTCTTTTTTGAGGTGTCTATACTACCCATTGGACATGTTATATCATGAATATACTTCTTTAACTGATATTTAAAGCTTCATGTAATGTTATACTTTCATAGGTATTATGATTCAATGTTACCAAAGTTGTAATATATTATTACTACAATCTCATCGTTTATCGAGATTGTTTATGATTATGCTTCCATTTATAAAAATTTAGGATCCATATCTAATCAATTCTCATGTATTTTCTTATCCACTTCTTATTAATGATATATTATCGTAATGGTTACATTTTTTCTCTTTTTACTTAGGATAATTAATAATTTTTTTAAGAAAATACAACCACATTTTTGTCTTCAGTCAGAAATGTTTTAAATAAAAAAAATTTAAAACTATTTTCAGAAATATTTTCAAATGATCTTCTAATATTTTCAAGGATTTTTTTTAAAATTTTTATGTCTTAATAATTGTTTAAAATGATTTTAAAATATTCGTTTATAGTATTTCAAGGTCTATTTCAAATATAAATGGTTCCAAAATGATTTATGATTCAAAAAGAATTTTTCATTAGAAAAATGATATTTTTCTCAAGAAATATTTTAAAATATTTTTAAAGCATAGTTTATATGTTTTCAATGTAGTTTTCAGAAGAAATTAATTTAAAAAAATTATGTCTTAAAAAATCATTTTCAAAGAAATATACTTTTACATAAAAAAATTTCCAAGTAATATTTCAAAATCTTTCTCTAAATGAAATTAAATATATTTATATAGTCTATGATTTACTAAGGATATAATCTCATGAAACCATTCTAATTCATTCTTTTATTAGTTTATGTTAAATATAAAAAAAATTGAAATCTGTTTCTCTTCCACATGTTATAACATGATAAAAAACTTTTGAAACCTGATTCCTTTCGTAGGATATTCTATGATGAAATGTTTTTAAAACTTATATCATTTACATAAGTTATGATATTATTAAATATTTATGATAACTATTTCATTTCATGGGATAGGATATGATGTTTATGAAACCCATCACTTTTTGTGGGTCATGATATGATCACTGTTCTATTATCTTATGGAACACATATATATGTTTTTTTTTGTGATTGGTTGTAACTATATATACCTCAAATAAATCGGGTAAAGATTTATTTCTAACAAGATAGACATTCCTTGCATAGGTAGTGAACCTGGTTTTATAAGGGACTTTGTCCATTTAGATAGTCATGGGAGTGAAAAATGACTATTAAGATGGTATTATGAGTGAACCTTTACTACTATGATTATCCTGGGATTGAAACTTGACTACTAAGATTGTCTTGGGAGTGAACCTTGACAATGAATATGGTCTTTTGAATTGACCATTACTAGTAATATGGTCATGGGAGTGATCCTTGAATACTTAGATGGTTTGGGCAGTGAACCCATTCTTCTAAATTATCCTTTGTAATGATCCTTGAATACTATAGAAATAATTTCATATATTTATATGTATACCCAAATTCCAAGTGTTATTCCAATGTTATGCTCTGATGTATTCTTCTCTTGATTCTTTTATTACTCATATCTTATGATCTTATAGTCTTTATTCCATGAGTCAGGTGTATGATCTTTTATATGTAGGGTATGATCTTAAAATATTATACTCATGGTATCATAAACTTATGTTCATGTTATGCTAACGTTTTTCCTTTATTTACCCTTAAAAATTATCTAAGATAAACCTTTTGTATATTTCCATTACCAAAGTTGTGGATAACGATTTTAAGTATGAGTACTAAATATCCAGATAATTTTTGAAAAATTTGAGAATATTTTATCAGGCCATAAGATTTTGTTTCTTGCTTCCAAAGACACAAAAAATTACAATCCTTAGACATGTAGTTTTGTAATTCCCGGAGTATTCATAAAAATATGATGTAATATCCATGTAAGATAATATTAGTTATCTATATATTGAAATTTAGGGAAGACATCTTATGGATAATAGATTATGTTTTGTGTAACAATAATCAGTTGGATGTTTAAAATAAAACTAGTGGTTACTCTCTTAATAATAGATGTTGACTGTATTTCATTAATAGAATTTGGGAAGTAATTTACTTGGCCAAAAGGTTTTCTATAGAACCTTGTATGGATGAAAAGTGATGGAAGTAAAATTTTTTATTTACAAATCTGGATTCACATATCCAAGAATCAAGTGTTCTATTATCAGATGATGAATATTTAGTTTAAGATTCAGTTCATCTTGATGTTGTTAGACGATAAGAATCTAGAATTATGAAAGATTAAAGATACAATGAATTCTGAATACATGTAGATGAAAGTGATTACTATATCATCAAGTAGACGCGAATATATAATTACATGACTTAAAGAATATATTTTATTATAGTCTATTACCAATACCATTTAGGTTTATAGTTATGGGAAATTATGAAAAATAAATAAAAGATAAATACCATGCTCATTATATCAAATATATATTCATTAAAATATTTAAGTGACATCTTAACCCATAAAAAGCCTTTAACATCTCCCACATATTATTCACATCAGACAATCTTCTAAAAATTTCATACTTTACATATCTTTATAACCATGGGAAAAGAAATATAAGAAATGGGAGAACATAATCATTTCGTAATTTAAATAAATCAATTGATCACAAGGGTTAGATCATAAGCATGTGATACAATATAAATAATGAGATATATATCTTATAAAAATTTCATAGCTGTATAAGAACAAGGTAACGTCATCAGAGGGTCATAAAATTAATATCATAGTTTTGAAGCATATAAAAATAATCATGAATCATTGAATAACAAAAATCATTTTCAATTTTCAAGAAAATGGAAAAAACATAAGCATATGAAAATAAAATTTCTTGTTGGAGTAATAATCACAAGCAGATTTCCATATAGATGTGGGATTAGGATAACAACCCATGTACCTATTTAGATGTCATATAAAACCTACGTACATATTTAGGATCCAAAAACAACCTTTGTACCTATTTTGGGTTGGGAAATTACTTATATACCTCTTTAGGCTAAGGCTACATCATGTGTACCTCATTAGGATTGGTCTACAACCCATGCACCTTCGTCATCTCAATGTCATATTAAACATTAACCAATAAATTAGAGGGTAATATACGATCCCACCTATCATCATCCTTAAATATACATACCATAAGATATAAATCATTTACAATATCAAAAATAACTCAAGAAAATAAAATGGGTCTTGTAAAATTTCTGAACAATTTCACATAAAATGACTTCTATAATTGATTTTATTAACACCTAAAACTCAATAAACCAATGTAATTATTTTATTATGTAATTAATATGTTTAATAATTAAACATAACACAATTTATAAAAGAACCTTGTATTTTAAATAGAAACATGGAAACAAAAATTAAAAATATTCTTTCTTAAAACATTTATTAATCTTTCAAACGGTATTAAAGATACAGGTCATTTAAAAAATGAATTTTTAAAATTATTAACTGAAATTTTTTAGAGAAATTTAATTTAAAAATATTGTCTAAAATTGATCCTTTAAAAACACATAAACGTATCTAGGAAGAAAAATATATAATAAAAAATATTTAATCATTGAATGTAAAAATATTTTGATATATTTCAATCCCACATTTTAACAAGTGTATTAAAATTTTAATTTAGGAAATGTTAATGGAAAAATATGACGATTTCAGGAGTTAATATATAATAGAGAATCAATATCTCATGGGATAACATTTTATAAATGGGTAAACATGGCTATAGAAGATAAATTATAATGGGAGGAGGAAGATTGTTATGAGGCCCTAGCCTTAAACAATACATAATATCTTTACAAGGAATGAATTCACATTGAGGATCTTTTCTGGTTTTGAGTTATAGATAATTAGGCCAAAACTACTACATAATCGACCCCAACATTACATGTAGATAGTTACACATAGTATCCACTTTTTACAAATAAGAAAATCCTTTAAAAAATGAATTATTTTTATTGATAAAAATCTTCATGACATCTTCCTTTCTCTCACCCATACTTATACCCTTTGGAAAACATTTCAAAACATGGGAGGAGCATAAAAATCACACTAAGGAATATAAAATAAGTAATAAAACCATTAGTCTATCAATATTTAAAACACATGAAATTATTTTCACAAAATCGTAATTCTCACCCATAAAAACAAAACTATTTAATTTATATCATGTAATAATAATATTCCTTCAAAAATTCATAGAAATCATAAAATATAAAGGTAACTTGTGGAATACATATCATACATAAACTGTAGATTTCACAACTACATAGGGAGTAACCATTATGGTTATGTTTGGAATACACATCATATTATATTCCCTAAATATCTTATTAGAAACCATAATTTCTACCTCTGTCACATTTCCCAATGCATTGGAGAGCTATCATAGGCTTAGCCGCCCTAGGTTTATTACAAAACCACTCATATACATAATTGATTCCCAAGAACCATAACATAATCATAAACCATAAAACCATATTTAAAGAAAAATAACATTTCAATATTTTCATTCACAAGATATCATTTCAAGATATTAACATAATAAGTCTAATTCTAAAAAATAATCATTAAAACATTTTAAAAGAATATTTTTTAATCAATGTTTTTCATACCACATTGAATATTTTAAAATAATTAACATTTTAAAACACTAAATTTCACCAAAATAAATCCTTAGAAACATTTTGAAAACATGGAAATTTATGGGAAATAATTAGATGAATAAATCATTAAAACATATAAAACAATATTTTAGATAAAGAGACCCTTACCACTTGATAAAATACTTATGCAAAAAAATTAAATAATAAATTTAAAAAAACAAATAATATAATGATAATAAGGATATTCATGATATAATATTTCAAATGTCGGTATTAACACCATATAAAATTGAATTGGTGTATAACAAATAATAAGTCTCAATGGAATGAAAATTGAGACGATATCCTTTTCAAAGATCAAATCCTTATATTAAGGAGATTTGAATGAAATAATTATGTGTGAAAAATATAAAAACACCCAATATTAGTGGATATTCATCGTAAAATAATCAGAGGTCATTCACACATATTCTTAGAAAAACCAAAACAATGAAATGGATGTTAAACTAAATAAAATGATATTCAGTTATGATTTCCCATACAAGGTTCTGTATATATGATGTAAGAATTTATCAATGGGGTGATTATGTGAAGAAAAGGTTTATTCAAAAAAATAGAATTTGAATATAAAACCTAAATAAATAAATAGTGATTCCACACATAATCTTGGAATAATATAATCATTTAAGTATGCATAAAACCCAATGGGTGGAAATAGAGTATTGAAATTTCCTTACCTTGAGTCTAACTTGACAAATAAAATCTTTATGATCTTGAATAATAAACTTATATTAATTTATAATTTCATGATAATACTTTTAATGTTTATTATTCCTATTATATCACTTATTACTATGTTTTAAAAATTACATAATTATTTATGATAATATCAATTATTTGTCGATATTCTGTACATGAGTCAAAAATGAACTTGATTTGATTTAAATATTCCATGTGGTAAAAATTCCATCATCTAAAGAATATTATTCATGATTTAAATATCATAAAAATCTAGAAAATATCTTTTTATAGTAGTCCATAACATTTTGACATAATAAGTGAAATGCATCGTTCATGCAGACAATAGGTCGTATGTACACATCAAGGCTAATTTCATTTCCTTGTCATATTAAAATAATGAAAAATAAATGATACATTGGTATCTTATAATTACATTATAATATATTATATATGTTTCATAATTTCATTAACTACATCCTTTATACGATCCATGTAAGGCATAAATGAGTCATATCACTTTGAGGGGCGGTAGTCCACACTTCCTCAAAAAAATTATTATATTTAAACATTATGGAAAGTTTAAAATTATCTTGTAGATAAAAATTAAAGAAGAATAGATACAGTATTAATATAATATATATCATATATAAATATATTTCTTTTATATTGTTCATAATGATAGGTGGTGGGAAAAAATTCAACAATCATCATTTCGCGAGGTCGTTGTTCATCGTACATAGAAAAAATATATTCTATATCAATTAGATTGAGTTGTGTTTATGTGTAGGTTTAACCATTGTCATAAAAAACACTATAATATTTATGATACTAATTTTTTTATAAAATAATTGAAAAAATTGTGGTTTGGTATTTGGATAAGGAAATGAAATGAAAGGATATTTAAAGAAGGAGCTACCTTTAAATCAGGTATCTCCTGTTGATTTGTGCCAAAAGGATTCCATGATGTTCCTTATGCCCATGTTATGTAATCTAGGAGGAATTTTGGGATTTTTGGAACTTATTTAAGTAGAATTTGGATGATCCAAGGGGCTTGAGAGGTGTGAGTATGTGGGGAGAGTTGATTTCCTTTTATAAGAGGGGTAAGGGGCACTTTATGAATGTCTTAAAATATTATTTTATTATAAATTTATTTTCTAATTATAATATATCCAAAGTAATATATTTTAATTATAATATGGGTATGGGTAGAAATAATATCACCAAATATTTGTTTAATTTTTTAGCTCAAAAATTTAATCTCATTTTTGTCTTTAACCATTAGTTAAATAAATTTACTCTATCCATATCTTCTTGTATTTTTAAACAATATGGTTAATATTGTTACATTAAAATTCCAAGAGAATTTCAAGTGGATAATTAATTACATTTTTAACTCTATATATGTCATTTTTTTCAAATCTTTTATTTTTATGGCTATTATATCATTTAATAAAATACTAATTGTTTTAAAAACTCATTTATGTCAATTTTGACACTATTTAGTAATTTATTATTGTTAATGTCATAAAAATTGATTCTATATAAAAAAGCATTATCTCAACTCTAAAATTTAAATTATATCCAAAAAAATTTGTATGTCATAAAAATCTCAAATTTCATTTATTTTAATATTTATAATATCATTTATTTATATCATTCATTTATAAGGTAATCACTACATCATCACCATGTCATAAATATATTTATTTACTTAATTTATAAAAATAAGAAACTAAATTAAATGAAGTGATAAATCCTTTTATCGTTATAATGAATATTTATAGTCAAACATATCGATTATATAACCCCATATTAAAAAAATTAGTTAAACTATAAATATTTATGTCATATTTCCCTTTAAATTAAATTAATTATTTGTAACATGTAATTATCACATCCAAGTGGATCCATGGGGTCCTAAAATCGACACCAAGATTCTCATTTTCAGCCATATCTCAACCAAAATAATTAGTACATGTGTTCGGCTAGTTTTATATTATTATAGTATTATTTTTTACCCTTGATAACCTGATTTACCCATTAAACATGATAGATAAAAAAATTATTGAAATTACTATTCATAATGTCAAAAAATAAAATTCAAATATTAAGAAACATAAGACCTTATGATTCCCAATATGGAATCTATTTTTTCAATTATTAAAACATATATGTTTCATTAATTAATTTAAAATTATTACTCGTTTTCAAAACTATATAGAGGATTTTTAAGAAGTAAAAACTATCAAAAGATTGACGTGTGTTTATATCAAATTAAAATTTGAAATTACATACAACAAAAAAAATTGATTAAATGATAAAAAAATCGAAATACACATTAAAACAATTAAATATATAATATAACCATATAAATAAATTTGATGAAACTACAATTTGTAATTAAAATGTTTTATTTTTCATTATTCATTAAAATATGAATTGAATCATAAAAATACAAAAATTTCAACCAAGTTAAATTTTGATTTCACACTTCTAAATAATAATTTTATTTTTTCAGGTAAAATATATAAAATTGAAAAAATATCTATTTAAAAAGGGTTCTTTTTCAAAAGGTGGCAAAACTGTATTTTTTTTAAAATACTTCTTTTATCTGAAAATTGAATTTGTTCTTATATCACATCTATAAAAAATATAATATGAATCTTAAACATTAAATTGAATATAAAACATATATTTTTAATAAATAAAAATCCATAATGAGTTAAATGATTTTATAAACACAACTATTCTATTTTAAATTGGTTTTCATAAAAACACATCATTTTTATAAAATTGGTTTTTATTTACATTTCCAATAATTTTGGAAACCAATGAATCATTTTCATTATTCATTTTAAAACCATATTTTAATAATTTAGTTGATACTATTCATTCACAACATTCCATCAGCTAGGTTATAATGGTAACATTTTAATAATAATATTTATTGGTTTGTCTAAGCTCGATGTAGTGTATCATGTATTCTCTTGAAAATATTATTTTTTCTTAAAAATATAGTTGTTATATCCTCCCCCAATTAATAAATTATTTCTTCACAATTTGAATTAGGGTTTGTTAACTATGGTATGAATTTCTAAAATGCCTTCATTGTAATCCAACATTTCAAAAACAGTTAATAAAAAAATCACATTAAAAGATAGAATTTTAAGTACAAATGTCAAATGAGATAACACATACTGGTGTTCTATATAAGAAAACACGTATATGGAAGAAAAAATATTCATCTTGTTCTCATAGAGAGTGATAGAAAACATGATTAGAAGAAAGATAACAACCAGAAAACTGCAAACTTGTGATGGGTTTAATAGTCCTTGATTTCGTAGTAAGAAATTGTAAATGGAAAACATTTTTTGATTTCAAATCAACATCATAAGGTTTAAGGAATTATTTTAATACATTGAATGATAACATGAGGAAATATACTTACATTACATTTATATTTTCATCCATTAACAAAATTCTACCAAAAAATCATCTTTTTTCCAAATAAATGAGTATTTAATATGACTTATTCCCTACTGAATCACTAGAATTAACATCTAGATAATGGAAAAATCCAAAAAAGACGAACCATATATTTACGTAGTCTTTAGACATTAACCAAAAAATTGGACAGTAAAAGTTCAGATAATCCCCCATAAAGAATAATTCTTTTTAATGAAAAACACTACATTAAGTATCTGAAATTAAACAGTAATACCCAAGTTCAACAAAGACCATTCAACAAAAAATATCCTTAAATTTCCCCAAAATATCCAAACTTTGATTTAATCCCAAAATTCTGAAGGATTTGATCATATAGCCATCCAAAATAATTCATAACATTTATCTCTTAATACCATTGACTAATATTAAAGTCTCATTCTGAAAATTATTTAACATAATCACATATTATTCATGATAGGTTAATCATTTCCTTAAATAACCCAAATTTCCATATGTCCCCAATAGGAATATAGATTCTTCCAAAATAAAATTCAACCATTACTCCCCAAATTAAATCCCATAGTATTCAATTTTTATAGACATATAGTGTTTTCAAAAGAGAAAATGTCTTCCAAAATAACATTTATCACTTAATCACAAAATAATTTTTCAATACTATGGATATCCATTTGATAAAAAACACGTTCCCAAAATAAACATATAATTAATAGATAAAATCATTTAATTATAAATAATAAGTCATACTAACTAGGGTTTTCACACAGGCTAGTGGTTGGTGATAAATCCTAGTCGCAGTTCAGTTGTGGGTTCGATTCCCATTGCATTTTCTAACATGGTGGGTTGTCACAAGGTTGATGTGTTGTCCTTTTTCAAAAAAAAATTATACTATTCAAAAAAATAATATAAAATACTAAAAAAACAATAACATATTCAAACCTTAAAGGTTATCTCATACCTCATATTTTTCATCACAGAAATTCGTAACCCATAATTTCTTCAATGGGTAATGTATCTAAAAATACCATTAGTCACCTTAATATTTCATAACATGAGGCCTAAAATGGGTTTCTAGGAAATTAAACTTATTATCTACCTTAAAATTATAAACTCCTGATGATATCCATAATACGTAAGAAAACATATTAGTCTCCAATGTTGTCTAAATTGTTCTATGTTATCAACTATAAGGACCCAGACTTAAATATTACATAATCTTATGCTAATTCATGAATTCAAATTGAGGATCTTTTGAGGATTAGAGTTTTTGAGAATTAGTCCATAACTATTACATAATAGACCCATATATGACATGTGTATAATTACACTAAGTGTCCTCTTTTTCCACAAAATGAAACACTTTAAACAAAAAAAAATTTATTTTCTGGATAAAAACCTTCCTGACTTATTACTTTCTCTTACAAATCCTTATACCCTATA
Organism: Viscum album; assembly: GCA_963277665.1. Taxonomy (NCBI): domain Eukaryota; kingdom Viridiplantae; phylum Streptophyta; class Magnoliopsida; order Santalales; family Viscaceae; genus Viscum; species Viscum album. The sequence goes on from OY728137.1 coordinate 1,422,581,735, forward strand.
GAAAACATTTAAATACATTGAATGAGCATAAAAATCTCTATAAGGAATAGAAAATAAGGAACAAAAATACTATCCCATGATTATTTAAAACCCATGAAAACATTTTTACACAATCATTCATCTTAACCATAAAACTTAAACTATTTAGCTTAAATTATCTAATAATAATATTCATAAAAAACCTCAGAGAAATTATAAAACATGAAGGTAACATATGGCATCCATATCAAACATACATTTTAGCTTTCAGATATACATAGGGAGTAACATTAATTTTTGAGATTAGAATACCCATCATAGTGTATTCCATAAATCCCTTAGAAGAAATATTAACATTTACATCTTTCACATTTTCCAATTCATTGGAGATCTATCATGGGCTCACCCACCTTCAGTTTATCACTAAACAACTCGTATATATAATAAATCCCCAAGAAACATAACATAATCATAAAACATAAAACCAGATTAAAGTAAAAAAAATTCCACATTTTCATTCACAAGATACCATTTCAATATATTTACATAATCAATAAGATTAAAAAAACATTTGAGACAGTTAAAAAGTATATTTTTTAATCAATATGTCCCATACCACTTTGTAACTTTTAATGTAACAACCCGATATTTTATGAGAAATATTATTTTGAATTACATTGATGTATTGTGTTGTACGCTACAACAATATTATCTTTCACTATACGCAACATCGTATTAGCTTACGCAACATTATTCTTGGCTTGTGTTACACACAAGAGCAACCTTCCTCGATAGCTTGCATTTTAGGCAATACTGAGTTTCACTAAGAAACGATATATTGTTATAATATTGTTATTAACTAGATGTTATGAATAGTAGTAACTAAATTTTAAATTTTATGGCATTATAATTCATCTTATACATTTAAGATAACATGTTATGTGAACAAAATAATTTTTTTGGGTAAAATAAGTATTTTAAAAAAAAAATGCAGTTTTGCCGCCTTTTGATGGCGCACAGACATTAAATTTAGTTTTTTTACATGTTTATAAGTTCCATTTGAAAAAATAAAATTTTTCTTTTGAATCAGGATATAAAAATTTACTTTGGATAAATTTTTTATATTTTTCTGATAAGTTTCTTATTTTGATGAATAGTAAAAAGATGCTAAATTTTAATTAAAAACAACTTTTTTCATCGAGATAATTTATAGGGTTAAATTATAATATTGGATGGTTTTAAAGTATAAATATAATATATCTTTTCCATTTAATATAATGTAAGTCATTATCATTAATTTTCCACTGAATTAATAAGTAAAAACATTTCAATCTTTTGCAACGTTTTATCTTTTAAAACCCATTTTCTCAATAGCGGGATTAATTTTAAATTAAATACTGCAACTTTAGTGTTTTGAATTTGGAAAAATGGATTCTATATTTGGAATCCGTGTTTCCAAATTATGTTAAGAATCTACTTTTATTTTTAGGCATTATGAATAGTAACTATGATAAATTTTATTTAACATAGTTAAAGGTAAATCAGGTAATTAAGGGTAAATATAATATTATAAAATTAACCTAACACTTTTATAAATATAATTGGATGATTATATTTTTCCACAAATCCTACTTGTGTCGAAATGGAATCTAATGGAACCCACTTGTATTTCATTAATACCTTTTATTTATTTTATTTAAAGGAAAGTGAAATATGTCTCACTCGAACATTAATAATTAGATTATTTTTAATATAAGGATATACAGAATATAAATTTGATCATAAATACTCATTTGAAAGATAAATTTTTTTATTTATCATTGTAATTTATTTTTAATTTTTATTAAATACTTAATTACCTTAATAGCTTATACATTAATGATGTAGAAATTATTTATTTGTTGAAAAATCAATAATAAAGTTTTTATTAAAATAACAATACCAATCCAATGGACCATAACCTTGACAAAAAATTATTGGCAGAGTATCTCTATAACCTAATCATCCAAGGGTTTATTTGGGGACCATTTGGAGCTTTATAAAACCTAGTAGTACATTTATATTATTTTATTTTAAATGATGTCAAAGATGTCACCTTCATAATTTATTAAATATAAAAATTTAAATGTTGTGATTTTAAGATGATAGATTCAAGTAAATATATTATTATGGAAGATATTGTAGTTATATGGATCATAGGATTTTATTTTTAATTTTTATGCAAAAAATAAGAATATTAAATAATTATAAAAAAATGTTTTTGTAATTATTTTATTAAGAGATATAGAAAAGAAATGGTTTTAGAAATATTAAAATAAATGCTATATGAAAAAATTAATGTTCCCCATGAATTTTTTCGATGAATATGACATGTTAAGAATATATTATATATTTTTGGTCGAACATATCTTCTGTGTGGTTTTTATTTAAATTCAAATAATGAATAGTGTCAAAATTGACACTATTGATATTTTATAAAATTAACATATTATTAAATTTTTTAAAAATCACCAAAATATTTAAAAAGTGAAAATTTAAAATTATATGGTCTAAAAGGTTATAAATTATCCAATTATGGGAAATTTAGAACATTTAAGTCTGTATTTATAACAATTTAAATTTTAGAATTTTATTACCAAAAATAAAATTAAATAGAGTAAATAATGATAAATCAAGTTGATAAGGTTTAAAATAAACATAGAACATGTATAAATTTTATTTGTTGATTATATTACAACCCTATATCATATAATTGTTGAATGGAGTAATTTTTGGAGGTTTTTATGTGGGTTTTCAATTTATTATTAATTAATATTTTTAAGGTTTCCAAAAGTGCCCCTCCCCTCTCTTATATAAGGGTACCTCCTTCCCTCTCCTCTTCACTAAATTTTTATCCTAAAATATCATCCAAACGCAACATATTTCTCTTTTAACCGTCTATAGTTATATTATAGTGGTTCTGATCTTCTCAAAATACCAACTCTAGTGCCTTAAGAGGAAATATAAAAGAGGTGCGTCGAAGAAGAGATAATCTCTTCTACCGATTCATTCAAGTTTCTTTCTTCTTCAACATATTCTTCTTCAGTTTTTTCATTATAAAGTAATAACATAAGTATCACTAATATACTTATATGTTATTATAAATATGGAACAACCCCATTTCACCTTCTATCCATACTACGGAAAACGAAATCACTGCGCGTGCGTATATATGGAATACCGTCCCCACGCCGTGGTGTAATCTGTTTTTCCACCACCACCTTACATGGTTGGGTATAATGGTATAAATAATACCTATATACTGTTATAATAACATCATAATGATTATGATATATTATATCTTCCACTCCAATTCCATTCAATAATTACAGGAATGATATCATCGCTCGTGCGTATGTACGAATTACTGTCTCCTTGACGCGATGAGATTCATTCTCCACATTAACCATTCAAGAATGATTATAAAGTATAAATAATGAATAATAATTTTATATATAACATACTAATGCTATTGGATTTGTGTATATTTATATATTTCATCTAGTTACTTTGATTCAAGTTAATAAGGAAAGGAAAACAGTGTTCATGCGTACGTACTGCCTACCGTCTCCATGAACGGTGTGTTTCTTTTCCTTTATCTATCTATTATATATATATATACTGAATATATATGATATATAAATCATGTTTTACATTCTGGAAGTAATTAAATCATGATATAAGTAATAAAAATATCAAGAAGAACAATTCCAAACACATACGTTAAATGAAACGATTTTACTGAAAACGCTGCTTTAACATGGAATTGAAAAAAGAACGGGTAATATAAAGTCATAAGTAAATGATATATGATATCATAAATATTATCATGGTTCTGTTACAAGTTAATAATATGTTTTTACCCACTATACATGGGTTTCTAACACGAATGGAAGAAATTGGACCTAAGGTAAGGGATAATTTTGGAATGTCGTTTTTTATATGAGATTGCTTATACCTAAGTATTTACTGGGGTTATATTTATCATTCATGTCCACAAAAATGTTTTTCATAAATTTCTTAATATTATTCTTTGTATGTTTTAAGTCATCTTTACCCCTCTTTGACTTTTAATTTTTGTTAAGTAATTAATCTTTCTTTTGTTCACCATACGTGGTACCTTTTGAATTTTCCGTTAAAAGTATGAGAAGAATGTTTTTTTAACTTATACAGCCTGAAAGGATTTTTATGGTTTAATAATGCCTAATTTTCATGAAGATTCCTCTAAAATATTTCCTGATTATTTTCAACAAAATCCTTTTCTTTTAAAACTTAATGGAATTTTGTGAAAATAAAATGATTTTGAAGAAGAAAGGTTTTTTTCCTTACAAATTCATTTCAAGTGTTTTGTCAAAACTATTTTCCATCTAAGATGACATTATTTATTATGATTTTGTTTCATGTATAATTTATCTATGATTTACATGGTTTCACTTTTCTAATGATTAAATGATATCCAACTGTTTTATATGGATTATGTTATGATGGGATGATGTTTATGAAACCAATTTTATTCATTGGGTTATGATGAATGATTTACGTTTATGTTGTGGCACACGTAACAATGATTTCATTATGGGATGTGTGGGACCTATATATCTCTCCAATGTATTGGGTAAAGATTTATATCTCATGAGATAGACAAGGCTGGAATGGCAAGTTAATCTGGTTCAGTGATATAGGACTGGAACGAGGAGTGAACTCGATTCAGTAAGGGACTTTGTCCACAAAGATGATCTTGGAAGCAATACCTTGTCTACTAGGGAAATAATATCTCGTGATTAATGGTTTTCCACAATTACATGTTTTATTACCATGCTATTTTATCATGATTATTGTTCATTTATGATCTATTCCTTATGTACAAATAAGATTTATTTCTCAAGATTTGGATGTTTAAACTTTATGTTCATGTTTATTTAAGGTCAAATGTATTTGATTTGTTTTATTTTCTCCCTTCTTACCCTTACTGAGTATTTGAGATCACCCTTTATATGTTTTCTTTTCCCCAGAATTTAATGAAAGGTTTAAGGTAAGAAAATAGAAGTGGAAGATCTTTATGGGAGATGTTGAATATCTTTCACAACTATTAGAAGATTATGTTCCGAGTTTCAAGAGACAGTAAACTATTATAGTCCTTGAGGGTTGGTTCTTGTTATGTATTAATTATTCTCCAAAAGTAATGTAATTTCCATGTATGTAATGTTTGGGGTCTCTACAGTTGGTATTAGTGGGAGGTTTAGTTAACCTTTGGAAACTAGGATGTGAAATGTTTTGTGAGATCCCTAGAGATATTTCTAAGGTATGTCTAGGGATGTCCCTAGGTTTTTGTATAAGTATAGGTTATAGTCCTAGAATTACGTTAATGATCTTATAATTAAACCTATGATATTAGATATTGAAGGTACTCCCCCTTTATTATGTTGTTTTTCTAGAATGATTTTTTCCTCTCACAGTATTCTTTTTAAGTTTTAGAAAATGGATGGAAACCGGAAGATTCATGTTAATGGAGAATATGATGGACAATGGAATGATTTTATTCATGATCAAGGAAATGAAATGGGATTTGGAAGGCGAAACATCATTATAGTGCCTAATCAGATATCTCATAGTATGATCAATAATCTCAACTTTGGTATGTTTCATGAATCAGTTAATAAGAGAAATAAGGACTTTCATGATGATCATAGAGGAAATAAAGTTTAATTTTCCTCATGTAAATCATGTGGGAAGAGACATCAAGGAGAATGTTTCAAAGGAACTGGAAGATGCCTTGGGTGTGTAAAAGAAGGACATAAATCCAGTAATTACAAAGGAAAAGGTTCAGTTAACACCATTTATAAGGATAATGGTATTGATAAGACATCAACAATGGTTAAATGTTTTAAATGTGGAATGTACGGGAATTATGAAAACCAATCCCTAAGGGAAAGTCTCAGGAAGAGAATCGGCATGGTCATATGGGTAGTATTTATGTTGTTGATTATGAAGACTCTACAAATGATATGTGATATGAAAGAATTTTTGAAGCTCGGTTAATGGTTTAAGATGGTAAGGGAATGATTTTGTGTTTATCAAGTGTAATGTTGTATAGGTAATTTAATGGTACTACGGAATAAAAAACATCTAAGGATTGCTACACTATTGTTTTTCCTTGAGTATTTTGATGTATATGTTGAATGGTACTAGTAACCATGAAAGGTTATTTAGATATTTTTGGAAAGCATATGATATGTGCATAATGAAGGGATAAGGAGAAAATAATATGTTGGATATTATTAACGAGCTCATGATTGATATAAGGAATAAGTGATATCATGGTTTGATTATATAGAATTTTTGGGATTTTGGTATGTGGAAAGAGTTAACTTTTGACAGAATTCATGTTTTCAATAAGGTTCTATGGTAATTCATGTTTCAAGATAATACATTATTAAGGTATTCACATGTTTGGAATGCGAACAACAATGAATATCTTATGATATATGGGGGATAAATGATGGTATTCACGTACTTGTTATGTGACCATTCAAGTTATCATTTTCTTTATACTGTGATCTTGGACGGAAGTATTTTGGATAAGCATAAATATTGGAATGAATTAAGTTAGACATAAGATTGTATTGTTTAAGGCTATAACTTTTTTTGATATTATTGCAGGAATGTTATAATAATGCAGTTTTAGAAAAAGGTACAACCTGTAGGACGGGTGACAACCCGTTGCATCGGACAATGTTACTAGAATCGAACCCTCATCCGAAGTGCGACATGCCATCATCACATACCACGGGCCTATAGGAAGTCCCTGGTAAGTAGAAACTGGTTTTATTTTCTTAAATGTATGATAGATGAAGTATAAGTCCATTTTTGGAACCATATATGATTTATCTCACCATAAGATGGACTTATTACTTTTTCTAACCTTATGTTTGATATAGATGGAATGACCTATCATTCTATCGCATGATCTGCTAACACTTCACGGAAGACAACTTCAACTTCATTTCTTTAAGAGATGAAGTGGAAATTGTTCAAGGCTCAAACAATAGTGATATTGTACCAATATCAAGTAAGTATTTCTTTTAATTCAAAAATTCTTCAACACTAGGGAAATAATCTTGAAAACCAAAAATGTTTTCCTAGTGCCCACATATTTGTCGAATCAGATTGTACCTTATATCATCACAAATTTATGGCTTTGTGATTGTTGGATTTTTCATTGCCATGTTCTCTACCACTCTCCATCAGAACACGATGGTTAGATTTATCTTCCATATCTATATTTTCACATATATTCTTCTATGTGGAAACCTAGTGATGAGTTTCATTGGGTATCCATTATGTTTCTAACGATGCTTTTTAAAATGATGTTTTAGTATTCCTTTTTATGATGTGGGTTTATTTGAAAGAAAATTTCAAGTAGAAAACCATTTATAACCCGACAAATTTCGAGGGTGAAATTTATTTGGGGGGGGGGGGGTAGAATGTAACAAATCAAGATTTTATTAGAAATAATATTTTTAATTTCTTTGATGTCTTATGTTGTAAACTACACCAATATTATCTTGTGCTATACGCAACACCATATTAGCTTACACAACTCTATTCATGGCTTTTGGTACACGCGAGAGTAACCTTCCTTGATAGCTTGCGTTGTACGCAATACCGAGTTTCACTAAAAAATGATATATTTTTATAATATTATTATGAAAATTCTGTTATGAATAATAGTAACTAAATTTTTAATTTTATGACATTGTAATTCATCTTATACATTTTATAGAACATGGTATGTGAACAAAATATATTTTTTTGCGTAAATTAAGTATTTTTTAAAAAATGTAGTTTTGTCGCCTTTTGATGGTGCAACCACATTAAATTTAGTTTTTGACATGTTTATAAGATCAATTTGACAAAATAAAACTCTTTTTTTGAATCAGGATATAAAAATTTACTTTGTAATTTTTTTTGATATTTTTCTAATAAGTTTCTTATTTTGATGAATAGTAAAAATACGCAAAATTTTAATTAAAAACAACATTTTTCATCAAGATAATTAATATGGTTAAATTATAATATTGAATGGTTATAAACTATAAATATAATATATTTTTACCATTTAATATAATTGAAGTCATTATCATTAATTTTCCACTGAATTAATAAGTAAAAACATTTCAATCTTTTGCAACGTTTTAACTTTTAAAACCCGTTTTCTCAACACCAGGATTAATTTTAAATTAAAGACTGCATATTTTGTTGTTTGAATTTGGAAAAATGGATTCCATATTTATAATCATTAGGTCCAAATTATTTTAGTAAGCAACTTTTATTTTTAGGAATTATGAATAGTAAGTACGGTAAATTTTATTTAACACAGTTAAAGGTAAATCGGGTAATTAAGGGTAAATATAATATTATAAAATTACCCTAAAACTTGTCTAAATATAATTGGATGATTATATTTTTCCATAAATCATACTTTTGTCGAAATGGAATCTAATGGAACCCACTTGTATTTGATTAAGACATTTTATTTATTTTATTTAAAGGAAAGTGAAATATGTCTCACTCAAACTTTAATAATTAGATTGTTTTTAATATAAGGTTATACAGAATATAAATTCGATTATAAATACTCATTTTAAAGATAAATTTTTTTTAATTATCATGGAAATTTATTTTTATTTTTTATGATGTATTTAATTATTTTAATATCTTATACATTAATGATGTAGAAATTATTTATTTAGTGAAAAAACAATAATATAGTTTTTATTATAGTAACAATAACAATCAAAAGGACCATAAAATTGCCCAACCATTATTGGTCGAGTATATATACACCCTAATAATCCAAGCTTCAATTTTTGGAACATTTTTAGCCTTATAAAACCAATTAGGACATTTATATTATTTTATTTTAAATAATGTCAAAGATGTCCCCTTCATAATTTATTAAATATAACAATTTAAATGTTGTGATTTTTAGAAGATAACTTCAATTAAAAATATTATTATGAAAGGAATTGTATTTATATTCATCATAGGATATTATTTTTAATTTTTATGCAACATAAAAGTATATTAAATAATTATACAAAAATATTCTAGTAATTATTTTATTAAGAGATATACCAAATAAATGGTTTTAAAAATATTAAAATAAATAAAAAATGAACAAATTAATGTTCCCCATGAATTTTTTTGATGAATTTGACATGTTAGGACTCTATTTTATATTTTTTGTTGAACATATCTTATGTGTGGTTTTTATTTAAAATCAAATAATGAATAGTGTCAAAATTGAAACTATTGAAATTTTATAAAATTAACAAAATTTTAAATTACTTAAAAATCATAAAAATATTTAAAAACTACAAATTGAAAATTATATGGTCGAAAAGGTTATAAAGTATCCAATTATTGGAAATTTACAACATTTAATTTTGTATTTATAACAATTTTAAATTTAGATTTTTGTTTACCACAAATATAATTTAAAAGATTATAAAATGATAAATCAAGTAGATATGGTTTACAATAAACATAAAACATGTCTAAATTTTATTTGTTGATGATATTTAAACCCTATATCATCTAATACTTTAATTGAGTCATTTTTGGAGGTTTTTATGTGGGGTTTCTTTTTATTATTAATTAATATTTTTAAGGTTTCCAAAAGTGCCCCTCACCTCTCCTATATAAGGGCACCTCATTCCCTCTACTCTTCACTCATTTTTTATCCTTCATGATCATCCAAAACCTTCCAATTTGTCTTCTAAACCTCTATAGTTATATTATAGAGGTTTTGGTCTTTTCAAAATACCAACTCTAGTGCCTTAAAAGGAAGCTTAAAAGAGGTGCGTCGAATAAGAGGTAATCTCTTCTACTGATTCTTTCAAATTTCTTTCTTATTCAACATCTTCTTCTTTAGTTGTTTCATTATAAAGTAATAACATAAGTATCACTAATATACTTATATTTTATTATAAATATGAAACAACCCCATTTCACCTTCTATCCATCCTACGAAAAATGAAATCATCGCGCGTGCGTACGTACGAAATACTGTTTCCACGCCATGGTGTAATCTATTTTTCCACCACCACCTTACATGGATGGGTATAATGGTGTAAATAATATCTATATATGGTTATTATAACATCATAATGATTTGTAGATATTATATCTACCACTCCAATTTCATTCAATAATTATGGGAATGATATCATCACTCGTGCGTACGTACAGATTACCGTCTCCACGACGCGATGAGATTCATTCTCCACATTAACCATTCAAGAAAGATTATAAAGTATATAGAATGAATAATAATGATATATATAACATAATAATTCTACTGTATATATATATATATATATTATTTCATTTAATTACTTCGATTCAAGTAAATAAGGAAAGGAAAACATCGTTCATGCGTACATACGACCTACCGTCTCCATGAATGGTGTGTTTCATTTCCTTTATCTATCAATTATATATATATATAATGAATATATATGATATATAAATCATTTTTTACATTCTGGAAGTATTTAAATCATGATATATGTAATAATAATATCAAGAACAACAATTCCAAACACGTACGATAAATGAAACGATTTTACCGAAAACTCTGTTTTAACAAGGAATTGACAAAAGAACATTTAATATAAAGTCATAAGTAAATCTTATATGATATCATAAATATTATTAGGGTTCTGTTACAAGTTAATAATATGTTAAAACCCACTATACAAGAGTTTAGGACACGTACATAAGAAATTGGACCTAAGGTAAGGGATAATTTTGCAATGTCATTTTTATCCGAGATTGCTAATACATAAGTATTTACTGGAGTAATATTTTTCATCCATGTCCATAAAAATGTTTTTCATAAAGTATTTAATTTTATTCCATGTATGTTTTAAGTCATATTTACCCCTCTTTCACTTTTAATTTGTTTTATGGATGAATCTTTCTTTTGTTTACCATATGTGGTACCTTTTGACTTTTCTGTTAAAAGTATAAAGAGAATGTTTTTATAACTTATATGCATTGAAAATATTTTTACGGTTTCACAACCCCAAACTGTCATGAATATTCCTCTAAAATATTTCATGATTATTTTCTGAAAAAATCGTTTTCTATTAAAATTGAATGTAATTTTCTGAAAAGAACTTGATTTTGAAGAAAAACGCCTATTTTCCTCCAGATTTCATTTCATGTGTTTTGTCAGAACTATTTTCCATATAAGATGACATTATTTAGTATTCTTATGTTTCAAGTATAATGTCTCTATTATTTACATGGTTTCACTTTATTAATTATTAAATTATATCCATTTGTTTTATATGGATTATCTTATGATGGGATGATGTTAATGAAACCCATTTTATTCATTATGTTATAATGAATGATTTATCTATATGTTGTGGCACACGTAATATTGATTTCATTATGAGATGGTTGGGACATATATTTCCCTCTAATTCATTGGGTAATGATTTATATCTCATGATATAGACATGGATGGAATGGAATGTTAATTTAGTTTAATGATACAGGACTAGAACGAAGAGTGAACTCGATTCAGTAAGTTACTTTGTCCACTAAGATGGTCTTGGCAGTAATACCTCAGCTACTATGGAAATCATATCATGTGCTTAATGGTTTACCTCTATTACATGTTTTATTACCATGCTCTTTTATCTTGATAAATTTTTGTTTATGTTCTATGCCTTATGTACTACCAAGATTTATTTCTCATGATTTTTATGTTTATACATTATGTTCATGATTTTTTAAGTTCTAATGTATTTGATTTGTTTTATTTTCTCCATGATTACCCTTACTGAGCATTTGAGCTCACCCGTTATATTTTTTATTTTCACCATGATTTAAAGAATATTTTAGGTAAAGAAAACAAAAGGGGAAGATCTTTATTGGAGATGTTGAATATCTTTCACCATTATTAGACGATTGTGTTCCAAGTTTCCAAAGACACTAAACTATTACGGTACTTGAGTGTTGGTTCTTCATATGTATAAATTATTCCACAAAAGTAATGTAATGTCCATGTACGTCAAGTTTGGGGTCTCTACATTTAACGAAATTAAAATTTTAATATATTATTTTTCATATAAATAAATCCACAAAACCATATTGAAATTATTGACATTAGTGGTAAATATTTAGAATAATAAATCTTTAAAAAATTAAAAATTATATTTTAGTTAAAGATCCCCTTACCACATCAGAAAATACATGAGTAAAATTACTTAAAGAATAATATTAATCCAAAGTTATAATATCATGATAATAAGGGCATTAATTATATAATATGTCAAAGGGTAGTATATACACCATATAAAAGTGAATTGGTGAATAACAATAAAAAAGTCTCAATAGATTATAAATTTGACAAAATTCGTTACAAAGATCGTATCATTATATTAAGGATAAATAAATGAAATAATTTTGTGTGAAAAAATTAAACACATCCATTATAAGTGTATATTAATTTTAAAACTATCATAGGTTATTCACACATATTCATGTAAAAACAAAACAAATGACATAGATATTTCCCTCAATGAAATGAAATTTAGTTATGATTTTTGTTAGAAAGTTCACATAAATGACTTAAGAATTTATCAATGGGGTGATTATGTAATGAAACAGTATATCCACACAAAGGGAAGTGGAAAATAAAACATAAATAACCAAATAGTGATTCGAGAAATAATCTTTTCATAATATAATCAATGAAGTATGCGTAAAACCCAATGACTATAAATTGAGTTTAGAAATTCCCTTACCTTGAGTCTTACTCATCACATACAATGATTATGTTCCTGATTAATAAACATAGGATAATTTCTACTTAAATGAGAACATTTTTCATTTTTATTATTACTATTATATCACATATTACAATGTTATACAAAATACAAAATTATTAAAGTCCAAATCTATCATTTTGTCTTCATTCACAACTTCAGTCGAAAATGAACTTGATTCGATGAGAATTGTCCATGTGGTAAAAATTACATCATTGGTATTATATTATTCATGATTTAAATATCATATATATCCATAATATATGTATTTATAATATTCAATAACATTTGGAGATAATAAATGAAGTGCACCATTCATGGACAAGGCAGGTCGTATGTACGCAAGAACGCTACAATAATTTCAATTTCATATTAAATGAATGAAAAATAAATTGTAAATAGGTATATTATAATTAAATTATTATATCTATGTAATATATGTATCATAATTTCATTAACATTATCCTTTATACATTCCATGTATGGAATGAATGAGTCATATCACTTTGAGGGGGCGGTAGTCCACACTCCCTCAAATGAAGTTATCGTTTTTTTAAACTGAGAACCTATGAGAAAACAGGGCCCCTATATTATATTTAAAAAAATAACCAAGAATCACACAAGACTAAAAGAAGTAAAATTATATTTTTCACTAAAAAAATAGGGAAAACATCTAATACAAGATGATCAGATGAAATATGATTGTTCCCATCAGCACATTTTGTTGGAAAGACAGTCAGCAAAGCATTTCCCTCCCTAAAAACATGAGTAACAATATAATCAATAGATGAGAGCTAATGTAAACAAGAAATATATTGGTTAACAAGATGCCAAATAATATGAGCAGAGGCAGATCTAATAGCATGAACAATAATAGAATAATCACACTCTAACAATATTTTATTCATGCCTCTTTGTTTATCATGATCCAATGAAATAATAACACATAGAATATCTTCTTCCAAAGAGGAAACAATACCACAAGATTCATATAAACAACCCACCACATCCCCAAAACTATTCCAAAAGACAACCTCCTATCCTGATAGACCCGGATTACCTCTATAAGAACCATCTCTGTTAATATTATTCTAACCAATAAAAGGAGATTTCCAAAAAAAACTTCTATAGTGCCCATCAGAGGCTAAAAATTACCCATAATATTGAGACGCATGAGAACAGAGAAGTATTGAATTGATTCCCAAAAATAAACCTTCCAATGGATTTTAACTGTCCAAAGAGAAGCAAAAATTCGTTCCCCATAATCATGGGGGTTGAAAACAACCCCGTCATGATAACACATGTTCCTCACTATCCAAATGATGCAAACTAATTCAACTAATACAACCTAGATAAGCAACAACATATAAGTGTAAAGGGGAATACAAAAACAAACCTGTAATTAAATCCCAAATAGAGACATCGCCTAGCTGATAAGCATAAAACGCATAAAATATAGCCTTTCACAAAGTTGAAGTAGTAACACAGCTTAGGAAAAAATTATCCAGATCCTGATGATGCAGATGGAATAGAACAATAACAGTGCATAAAGAAATTCCATGATCCTAGAGAGAATTATCAGGGGTATGAATTCTATTCATCGGCCTCCAAATCAGAGTAAACGGAGAAGGAGAAATAATGATTCTTTTGAAATTTCCTATCCATTGAAGAAATAACATGCGAGTAATGTATTGAGAATAAATATTATTTAAGGAAATAATACCATAATAATTCAACTCTCAAATTCAAAAAATCTCCAACAATGGAAATTAAGTAATCATTAACAACCTGTTCAATATGATCTGGAATAGAATCCAAGGTCAAAAAATGTTCCTTTATTTAAATATCAAGATCATGGTTGGGAAACTCTTGATTGATATAATCTATAAGAGGATCTCCAATCCAGTTGGACATCAAAAAAATAAGTGAGGAATATTTAGAGATATACCAATGAGCATTAATTTTAGCGAGAGAAAAAAATTTCTAGAAAGATGGCCAAAAAGAGTATTCCAAATGATTAGAAAACTGAACCACAACTTAACAAGAAACATGGCTCTAATGAAAGCAGTGGATTTAGAATTATCATTAATCAACCTCCAAATAAAATAATATTTCAAATATTGATTAAAAATGAGATTTTTAAACCAAGACCCTCCATCTCAAAAGGCTTTCTACAATTATTCCTAGAAACAATAACCAATATTCATTCCAAAACACTACCATTACAAATAAATTTTTTAATGGACACATAACTTATTTTAAGAAGAATAGTCGGTCATTTATAAAACATAAAAGAGTAAACCAATTTAGAATTAATAATAGCTTTGATAATACAAACACGACCTACCATGGGGAGAGATTTACCCTTCAAAGAAGATAATTTCCTTCTCATATAAAAAAGAATTCAAGAAAAATAACAATACTTTAAACGACACCAAAACATAGGCACCCCAAGATATGTAAAATGAAATTTTTCTTATATAATACCAATTCATTAATGATACCAATTTTCATAATAGAAGATATAATCTTACCAAAATAAAAAAAAATATGTGTTCCAACTGACCTGTTGACCAGACACCCGCTCATAATTCTAGATAACCTTCTTGATATTTTGTTTGTTTTTATTAGTCCCTTGAGTGAAACAAATAAGATCATCCACATAAAGTAGATGATTTGGAGCAGAAATACCTTTATCAACACCAATGGACTTCAATTTTCCATTAATATCCATCTTTAAAAAAATCTACTAAGACAATCCTCGATGATAGAGAAGATAATAGATGAGAGGGTATCACCCTATCTAACCCCCCTAAAATAAGAGAAATATCTATCCGGAGAACCATTCACAAGAACATAAACATGACCAAATTCAAAAATAATATTAACCCAACCAAGAAAACAATTATTAAATCCAAACATGTCAAGGATTTTAAAAATAAAGTTTCAATCCATCGTGTCCAAAGCCTTTTTAATATCCTGCTTTAGCACAATATTCTCACCTAGAATATAATTTTTTAGAATGTTGACACATTCATATGTATATAAAATACAATCTTCAATTGATATCCATTTGAAAAAACCAAACTAATTAGAGAAAACAATTTTACTAGAGATAGGTGCCAATATGTTCGCAAGGATTTTTTTAATAACTTTGAACAATGTATTGTTTAAATCCACAATCCTGAAAAGATGAATTTCATTGGAATTATCCTCCTTTGGAATTAAAGTAAGTAATTGATAATTTAAACCTTGAGGAAGACATCCACCTCTGAAAAAAGAAACAACAGCCTTGAAAACATCATCTGGATTAGTCTCCCAGTAGTTCTGAAAAAAGATGTTACTAAAACTATCAGGGTCAGAGAAACTATTATGCTTGAGGATAAACACTACAACCTATATCTCTGGTTCCATGGGAATGGAATTATGTCTTGAATTATCCTCTTTATTAACAATATCTGTAATATCAACATCCATAGGAGTAGAAATAATGTTAGGACCATTAAACATGCCTTTTAAAAAAAGAAATAATGTGCTCAAAAAGATCATGTCTATTGTTCAAAATTTTATCTCCCCTCATAAGTAGAGAAAGAGGATGAGAGGTTTTCCTCACTATTTGAAGAGATTTAAAAATCATAGAGTTATTATCCCCATAATTGGTCCAATTTTACTTGACAATATATATTTTCATGGCATCTTTCATATTGTGAAGATTATTGAGTTTAAAAGCCATATCTGATTCCAACAGAACACTACATGAAAAATCATCTGGAGAATACTACTCTTGGAAGCACCGAAGGGGGGTTTCAAGGTTGGAAATTCCCTTATCAAGATGGATTAACCTATCCTTACTCCAAAGCATGATATTCCCCTTGAGAATATTTAATTTCAGAATGCAAGAGAAAACATTACACTTACAACCCAATGAACACCAAATATCACTAACAAGCTTATCACACTCAGGATATAAAACACACACCTTATTAAATCTAAATGGAAAGGGAGGATTATAATCATTACCTGTGAGATCAACCATGATGGCATGATGATAAAAGTTGAGATGAGATAAATTCATACATGATATAGTGTCCCAAAAATAAAGAGAAGACTCATTCACAAAGGACCTATCAAATTTTCTAGCAACCATACCTCTAAGATGTCTTATATTCTAAGTGAACTTCACACCAACAAGATTTTCGTCAATTAGAATTTTTTTTCCAATTCATTCATTAAACTCTCTTGATGAAAAAATATTATTCATTGGTCCCATTTTTCATTAAGGCTAAGAATTGAGTTAAAATCCCCAATAATGATCCATAGTCCATCAATGATGTTTTTTAGATAAGTATTATCACACTAGAGAATTATACGATCTAGATAACTATTATTGGCATAAATAAAGGAAAAAACATGCTTGAATCCCATCATAGAAAAGGAACAAGTAATATAGTGAGGACCAGAGTCATCTAGAAGAGGATTATAAAGATAATTATGTGCCAGAACCCATAAATTCTTTACCTCTGATAAACTTTTTCTCACACCTAATGAAGAGAATCCCATAAGTTCAACGCAAGAAATTCAATTTAAAAAAACGGTTTTACGCTTAACTACCCAATACTAAAGAGGTTTATATAGCTGAATATTATTTTTAAGATACCGGACAGTGGCTGCATTAGCCAGACCATGACAATTCCAAAATAAAATCCTCATTTAGATCCAATTTTAGAATTAAACCCTATATTATTCCCATTTCCCTCATTTTTTAATGATTTTAAGAGCCCTCACTGCCTTCTCCTTAGGAACCATTAGATTTTGAACCAATCTTGTGGTTTCTAGTAGCTTAATATGCTTATTTTCCTCCAACTGAACATCCTCAGAGTCAACCCAAACCGAAGATTGAGATGAAAGATCCTCCATACCAGGTCTAGATTCCATAGAACTTGTACATTTACTACATGAAAAGCATATAAATCCACATACAACATTTACTAAACACTGATAAAATCATACTTCATGCATTCTGTGTCCTTAACAATATTGGAATCATTCATTCCACGTATCTAAATAGAAAAATCCTTCAAATCATGTTCAGACTCCTTAGAACCTGAAATCTTCTGTACATTAACATCATTGAGCTCATCCTTGTATGAGGAATAAGAATCACTGATATAAATACAATTCTTTACAAAATCTTATTCTAGTTGACTTGTTATATTTAGTTTAAAATATTTAGATATCTAAGATCCTTCAAAGGTCAAAGGGGAAACATTTGATTCAGACACCTAATTCAGAATAATGGGCACAGAAGTAGAAAATTGATAAGTTCCTGAGAGAAAGAGTCCCTTATGTATACATGTAACAATATTAGATATATTTTTAGCAGTATTGTTAAAAAAATATTTCTCCTCATCACTCATTTTCATGATGTAATCCAAATTAGTAATGCCTTGAGAAATTTCAAAGGCCAAAAAATCATCATCGATAACACCTTCAACAGGCACATGGTTCACTATAAGATCTGACGGACATGGATATGAAGGAAGAGCATCATCCTCCTTAGTAATATCATAACAGGATTTATTCAAAGTGTTCTTTAAGGATGGAGGGAAGGATGGTGACTCCCTCTCAAAAAGCTGGATAACAGGCGTCTTCCCAGGGAGCTCACAATTGTTTCTTTGATAATTTTTAACATCCTTTAATTCATTAAATTTAAGAGTCACCCATACATTCTTTTGAATCACTCTGAAGGTCTCCATGCAGTGCCTCACAATCATGAAGAATTCATAATGGGATGAAGTCATTCTAACTCATATTTGTCTTGTTTTTTCGATCATTGGCCATCGTCATGATGGACATTGGATGTTCAGTTTCCAAATTTACATCAACAAGAATTCAAGCATACATAAAAAGCCCACCTTCATAATGTTCTTTGATAGAATTTAACAGGGATGAAAATACAAGAAGATAGATCATTATGAATATTAGGGTGTCAATACACAACATTTAATCCATGAATTCTAACCCAAATTTGAGCATTGGATTATTTCTGATAGAAGGGATCAAAATTACAATCCCACTCTGAGATCCAAAACAAACCTGGATTAAGATGAAAATTTCCATTGGAAAGAGCCATTTTCACATCATCCTCATTATAAAAAACAATATACATAAAACCCTTTCTAATTGGAATATGTTTCCATGCACTTCTACCCAAGTAGATCGAGATTCGATCTTTAGTATCATCAAATGACTAAGGCTTATCCCCCCTTGATAAAATTATTCGTCCAAGATGCGAGAACCTGTAGAGTTTAATTCTTTGTATCAAAGAATATAGATTCACTATCATAGGGAATATTCCATCCTATAATTGATGAATATAATAGGGAATGGGATCATATGATTTTACAGGATCTTGAACACCAGAAAGAGCCTCCGTAGAAGAGACATCAATCCTTCTTTGTGAAATAACATTATAGATTCTGCTGATAGAGGAACTCGAAGCACCCTTAAATTCAAACTCCTATTATGGATTGAATGATTTCATGATCAAATTGAGAGATTAGTCCAAAGATAATTTTTTATTTATATTAAGAAAATATCCACTCATCATGTCCAATAAAAAAATCACACCACTTAAAAACAAATGATTTTAGTTGAAATTATCGTATTTACCCATTATGGAAACCATAAAGGTATATTCTAAATAAAACATACTGAAGCATAGTGACAATATAAATATTATATATACCATATATAAATAAATTTCCATCGTAATTTCTACAATGAGAGGTGGTAAGAGAAAATTGAACAATCATCATTTCGTGAGGCAGTAGTTCACCGTACACAGAAATAGTATGTTATGTATCTATTAGATGGAGGTGTGTGTAAGTTTTGGATTAAATCATGGAATAAAAAATCATAATATATTTATTATACTTTTTTTATAAACTAAAAAAATAGATCATATGGGGTTCTATAAGGATAATAAATTAAAAGATCTTGATATAAGACGTTACCTCTAAATCAACTAACTCTATTTGATTTGAGACAAAAGACTTCCATGTGTTTCCTTCTACCCAAATTGAGGCTTCTATGATTAATTTTTTGATTTTGGGAGCATATTTGAGAAATCTATGGATGAGACAAGAGGATTGTGATGTGTGAGTAAGTTGGTAGAGTTGGTGGCCTTTAATAAGAGGGAGGAGCGACAAATTAGGAATGTTATGAAATAATATTTTATTATATTTTTTTTTTCTTATTATCATATCTCCAAATTGATTTATTTAGAGTATAAGATTATTTTGGTTAAAAATACTCTGAACGAATATGTTTTAGACATTTGTTTCTCAAAAATTTAACCATATCTTTTGGCTTTAACACGTTGTTTAATAAATTAACTCTTATCACGTCTTCTTGTATTTTTACATTATATGATTAATATAGTTACTATAAAATTACAAAAGAACCTCATGTGGATAATTAATAACATTTGTAACACTATATAAGTCATTTGGATGAATTTTATATTTTTATTACTTTTATATCATTTAATTAAATTGTGTTTATTTGAAAAACTCATTTATGTCAATTTTGACACTATTTAGTAATTTTCTTGATAATGTAATAAAAACTTAATAAATTTGAAAAAAAATAGTTATATTATCACTAAAATGTAAATAATATCCAAAATATCATGTATAGAATTAAAAATCTCAAATTATATTTATCTATATATTTCTAATATCATTTATTTGAATCTTTTATTAATAAGGTAATCACTACATCATCATTTTGTCATAAAGAAATTTATTTATTTAATATATAAACAACATAAATAAAATAATAAGAAATATTTTTAGATTTTTAATTACTATTTATAGTCAATGATATCAGATATATAACCTCATATTAATTTTTTTTTAAATGATACGTGTTTATGTTATATTTCACTTTACTTTAAATTAATTATTATAACATGTCATTATCACACACAACTAGCCCCATGGGGGTCCTAAAATCGACCCAAGTATGATAATGTTCATAAATATCTCATCCAATAAGATTATGACACATGGTAGGGTTGTTATATATTATTATAATACTATTTTTTACCCTTAATTACCCGATTTACCCATTAACCAAGGTAAATAAAAAAATTACTGGAGTTACTATTCATAATGTCAAAAAATAAAATGTATCAATTTATAAAATTTTGAATTTATAATTATAAATATTGATTCCATTTTTATAGATTCAAAACATAGGAGTTTCAGTGATTAATTTAAAATTAATTCCCTTTGTCAAAACCATAATGTGGGTTTCTGAGAAGTAAAAACTATCAAAAGATTGACATCTGTTTATGTCTAATTTAAAAGTGAAATTACATCCAATGGCCAAAATTGGATTAAATATTAAAAACATAAACAAATTAAACTTTAAAACCAATCAAAAGTATGTTCAATCTATATAAATAAAATAGACAAAAATCAAATTTTGAATTAACATGTAGTTTTTTTCATAATTCAATAAAATAAGATTTTCTTCAGAAGAATACCAAAATTTCAACGAAGGAAAATTTTTATTTACCTCTTCTAAATAAATTTTTTATTTTTTCAAATAAAAAATTTAAATCGGAAAAAAATAAATTTCAAAAGTGTACCCATCAAAAGGTGGTAAAACTCTATTTTTAGAAAAATACTTCTTTTATCTGAAAAATTGAATTTGTTCATATATCGGGTCTATAAAACATAAAAGATAAATTAGAAACATTAAATTTAATATATAACATATATTTTTAATTAAATTAAAAACAATTAAGGGTGATAAGATTTTAAAAAATTATTATTATTCTCTTTTAAATAGCTTTTCATAAAAACAAATCCTTTATAATCAATTGGTTTTTTATTTCCATTTATAATAAATTTGGTAACCAATGAATCAATTTTTAAACATGTGTGAACAAATTTTTTAAAATTCAGATCATATGATTCATTACCACAATTCCAATATCTAGATTATAATGATTACTTTTAAATAATAATATTTATTTTTTCATTTATGCTCGATGCAGCGTATCATGTATGTCATTGAAAATAGTGATTCCTTCTTCAAACTCAGGTTGTTATAATGATAATTCAAAACATAGTATAATTTTATATAAAATTAATTCATTAATTGAAAGGGATTTGTATAAAATATAATTTCCCCAATGATATGAAACATGTAATATTATATTAATTATGAAATTTGAGAAAATATATCACATATAATAACTATTATCAAGTAGAAACCTTATAACTCATTGAATGAAGTTTTTTCTACCCCAAATCCCTTAATGTAAACATAACTCATGAAGTAAGAATCATTGGGTGAGAGGTTGATGTGGTAAAAGTTTAAATACCTAAAATTCAAGAGAAAATACCAAATAATCCATTTATAGTGCACAATCTATCCAAATTATATAAAATAAGTATATTATTTATAATATAATCTCAATGAATTATAATTGTGTTAAAAAAATCTCTTACAATTTTAGGAGCATTTAAATAAATTCCTCATGAAAGATATAGCTTCAAATTGAACTTCAATTTCCATAAATAAAATTTAATTCATAATATTTTATCTCAAATAGTCAGTATATACACCACATAATTGGAATTAGGTTCATAATAAAAAACATATCTTAAAAAGGGGAACATGGGATGAAAACACTTTCCTTGGTCCTTATTCATTCTGCGCTTTCACAAAAAAAACTACATAATTAAATTAATCTTATTAAATAAATACCTTATAATCTTATTCATTACTGAAAAAAATGAATCATAATTTATAATCATTACACACACAGACACACACACACACACATATATATATATATATATTACCTATTTTTAATAACGGGTGTATGTAATCTAGATTGTTTTGAACTAGTTTTGTAAGAGAGGTGTCAGTATTAATTATTATAAAAAAATTTAATTATTAAAAATAATTAAATTTACCATAATGGATGAATTATATTTATTTATTAATTTTAAATTTTCATTTGTGAGTGTTTCATTCATTATCCTTCAAGATGAGATCGGCTTGAAGGACATTACAACGATTTCTTAACCAACAATGGGTCACTGATTAATAAGGGGATTATATATTTTTTGAACCCATAAATAAACAAAAAAATAAATAATTATTTATATATTTATGTAATATTATACAATAAATTTGGTTCAGGTAGACATACATGATAAAAATTCATATCTTTGTTCAAGTTGGTGACTAAACTGACCCAAACATGAAAATACCATTATTAATGGATGACTATGAGGTCATTTAGTTTTTATAATTTTATACCCAAATAATGATGAATTTATTTCATGTTTATTAGTGTGATATATCGTAGTTTTAAATATTTATAAGATGAACATAATTAATATAAATCTATTACTTTGAATGAAGTGATCATTTTCCTCTTAGTATGTTAGTTTTGAATGGTTGAATTTATACTGATTGTCTGTTTATCATATTATTAATACGTTATCCAATTTTTAATTAAATAACATTAATTATTTCATAAAACAATATTTATCCTTTAAACCCATTTTTAGAACCATCCATGAAAGTCATTAATGAAAAAATAATAGAAATTGATCATTCTATAGAGGTGGTAGCCCACATGTATGCATGGATGATGATTTAATTTTCTATATAATGAGGATAATGGAAATATGTTTTGTCATTTTGGAATATAAAAATATGTAATTAATATAATACATATATCATTAATTACATATAATTATCATCCTTTCAAAATAGTGAAGGAAAATGAAACACATTATATCGTGGAGACAATAGTCTGCACAATGCACGAATGATGGTTTTTTATTAATAGAAAATGGGACAGTAGATAATGATTATAACATAATTATGATAACAAACTAGTATAATTATGATAGTTAATTTTTCATATTAATTTAGTGTAATAGAATAGTATGAATAATAATTGTACATAAAGAAATTGAAATGACAAAGGACTGGTTAGAAATTTATACCTCATTTCATAGATTATCTCCATTAAAAAACGGTTTAAGGCTATGAGGATTGTATTTTCATAATACCATAACCAGTTAAATGTGGACATTAATTATTATTATTATAGGTTTGGGTATATTTTGGGCAAAAATATTTTGGTCGTGGTGTGAGGGGAATGAGGAGAGGAGTGCCCCTTTTATAATTGAAAAGCAATAGAATTTTTCTAAATACCAAAAACATTTTAATAATGGGAAGTCACTATATATGAATGTTGATAATAAATTGATGAATAATTAATTTTCTAAAAGATACGATCAATCAATTCCTCAACCACCAATTCTCATACTTGTTTTAAACATTTTTTAATTATTTATCATCAACTTTTTTAATTTACCAAATTAGCTTTTAAAGTGGTAACTAGTTTTAATTATGGTAACTTATCTTTTATGCCTAAAAATAAAATTATAATTGTTACATAATTTTGAACTAATAATTAAAAAATTTATATACATTTAATAATATTAAATTTATAAATTTGATAAAGATCAATTTTAATATAATAAACTATACTATATTGAAAACAAGTTAAGAGAAAATATTACTTATGATCTAAAATAAAAAATATAGGGTTGTAAATTAAAATAATTTTATTAAAATTTATAATTTAACATATAAAATAAATATATTTTCAATAAAACTATTTTATAAATTTCTATGTCATAATTATAATAATTTCATAAAAGTAGTGGTATTCGTAAAAATTTTATTTTTCACTATTCAACTAAGAAATCTATATTTTTTAAAAAAATCATCTTAATGTTATATTATTGAGTTTAATAAAAAGTAAGTTTTTATTTTGAAATTATATTTATAAATTTTAGATATCAATATTAAAATAAAATATCAAAATATACTAAAAAACTATTCATAAATGAAAATTAAATTTTAAAATGATAATCATTCTTTATTAATATTACATATCAATTAATAATTAATTTATCGGTAATTCCTTAATCAAATTATCGATATATTTTTTTATTATTTAATCATTATATACATAATTTCTTAAAATAAAATGCTAATTTTTGAAAAAAAAAATTAAGAATAAAATGATGTTTCTTGGTTTTCATGGAAATACTAATTGAATTTATTTTTTTTTAAAGTAAAAAATATTTTAATTATACATATATTTAATAATGTATTTACTCATATCCATACATGATAATTAAACTATTTGGTTTTAATAGTTATTTTTTGTAGTTATATTTTTATATGAATGTATCATGATTGTCTTATAGCTTTATCATAGTTGGTAGAAAAAGTTTCAAAAATATAATTTATTTAAGTAACAGATATAGTGAAATATTATGTCATTACATTCTATCCTCTTAAATATATTATTTCGTCACATATTTAATTTTTACTCCTGATAATATTGGTGGAGGGTATTCTTAACTTATTCATCATTCAATATATAATATCTAATCTGACATTTTACATACATCCTCAGGCAATATCAAGTTATGTGACCTTTCTCAAAATACATTATGCATTCATAAAATCATGTACTCTGGAATGTATATACATTAATCACATATTATCCATAACATACATTTCCCAAAACCATTTGAATATATAATACATTAAACCATAGTGAAGTAATATATTCCTTCAAAAATCATCTATTATCCTAAACCACTAGTTCATAAATTAATATGTTGTTATATATATTTAATAGTCCCAAAAATGAGATAAACACACCAAAAAACATCATGGATCTCTTTTTAATTAAATCAATAATAAATTCCTTGGATATCAGTACTATATAGATAAATTTTATCAAAATTGATTAATTATTTATCACCTCAACATGATGAATATATTAAACCTAAGAGTTATCTATACCTAAATCATGTGCCCTCCAATAGTTATCCCAAAAAAATATAATATTTTTTAAAAATAAAATTTCAAGGTTATTCATATCTCTTAATATATGTTATAAATTTTTAAAGAAACTTTATTGAAGAACAATCTTTGGACGTTTCATTTAATTATTGCAACATTTAGAATATACCATAATGTATTCAATAAATACAACATATTAATAAAAATAGCTAAGAGTATCGTGACTAAATATTTATAAATATATTATCCTCACCACCATATCTATGACTGGGAAACTCAAATTTTTCATCATAAAATTCATATAATAAGATTCTCAACCATTTAAATATGCTCCCTTATTTAGTTATAATACAAAGTGGTTTATAGATACAAACCATTCTTAGCTTAATTATCATGATTCTATTTTAACCAAATACTAGAACCATAAAGTTTATGATAATATCAAAAAAATTAATTTTACAATATCAATATTTAGTTTCATTACACAATGATACCCCTATATTTAACATATGCTACTTTTATTTCTTCCTATGACTCTCTATACTTGCCCCGAATTGCCTGAGACACCCTCCCAAACTAGAATAAGACCTGGTCTACGGCATATCTGAAGGGAATTCCCAATCTCCAAAGGATGAACTATTAGAAATGGAATTTATGCTTATGGATATATACCCATTTTTTAGAGAAAGTGTGTGTATAGAGCATTTAATTGAACCCATTCACACAGTTTTTAAAACCCATGGGAATATCCACTTTAATATCCGACCTCACTCGGGATACTCCTCCCCCTCCCACTTTGATGAGCCCTAATGATACCCTCCTATAAGATACAGCCACCCTACCCCTCCCCTCCTCTCCTCACCTCTGCCTCGACCTCGACCTCCCAGCCTCCACCTCCAAGTTGACCTCCTGACCTCTGCCTCCCTGTCTGTGCCTCTGTGTCGACCTCCTGGACTCCAAATCCACCTCAACCTCCTAGCCTCTACCTCTCCCTTGACCTCCAAGATTCCTCCACCACATATAACTCATGCCTCCACTTCTAAGCCTCCAACTCCCATCCTATGCCTTCCATCCTCTTTGTCTATGTCCGCCTCTACTTCTCTACCTCTTCCTCTCTTCCTCCTCTAACCAGCACCTACATCTTCCTACAACAAATTTAAAAGGAAATATTTTGAGTTATAAAAGGATTTTCACCATGTATATAGGAATGTAATTGATCTCTATTATTTTATATAAATAAAATATAGAGAACATGAGAGAATAGAAGAGGCTTTGAATCTAAAAGTATCTAATTAGTGTGATATAACCATGTCGTAATAGATTTACTCTTTAAATGTGTTTGGAACATTGGATATAATGGAAATGGATTTTTAGAATTATGTTAATTAGAATAAATAGGTTTATTAGCTTAGGAAAGATGTGGGTGGTATTAAAAGGTAAAAGGAGAGGATTTTCATGAATGGGTTTTACCAAAATATCGGTGTGAATTTTTTCAAATTATTTTCTTTGAAAGAAAAACACACGATCATTTCTATAGTGACTAGAATGGTTGCAATGGGTAGACGCAATCTAGAAAAGTTAAATGCGATGTTCGCATTTATTTATTGGGACTTTGATAAAGAACATTAAATGGATTATCCAAAAAGATTATTTGATTAACATTACTGAAATATTATGTTTAAGTGAAATTGTAACCTTTATGGGTTGAAGTAAGTTGAACCTTATGTTTAATGACTTTATGGATATGTGTATGTTTATCAAAGAGTATATGAAACATTTTTGTTATAAAAAGTTGTATGATGATGGGAGATTTATCATTGTTTTATCTATATTAATGACATCTTTATTGATAGTCTGGTGAAGAGAATTTTAAATGATCTGAAAGTGATTTTTTTGGATGATCTGTGATAAATGATCTCATTCCAACTAAAAGGATGTTATGTTTACTTTTTATGAGGGAATTAGCTTCTAGAAATTTATTCCTTTGTTTTTATGACTATATCTAGATGATTTAAAATTTTTTTAGGATGAGTGAGTTAAAATCGATGATCTCACCCCTACTTATACCTTTCCTATTGAAAAAAATAAGGAACAACAAATAAAAGGTGAGGGAGAGTAAAAGGAAAATGTTCCCTATGCATTATAAGTTTGAATATTTATGTATTCCATGTTATGTACTAATCTAAACATTTTACAAGCAGTGGGATAAGTTAGTAGATTTATATAGAGTCTCGAAAGATATCATTGGGAAGCAGTAAAATGGATCCTCTTGTTTTTAAGGGTTTCAAAAAAATTATCCTTATTTTAGAAATAATAAACCATTGAAATGGATTAAAATCTCCTACTTATAAGGAGATTCAAATACAGTTAAGATCACTATGGGCTATGAATTTAGTATTGTAAAAATCTGGTTATTGATGCATAAATAAATATTTTACATTTTCAAAATGGATTTTTGGTATATTTATTTAAACAAATATTGGAAGGATAAATATAATCATGGATGCATGGACATATGGATGTAAAGGATTATTAATAATGGAATACGTATTCATATACTTCCATAAGACTTGGTGGTGAATTCTGAAAATGATTCTCAAGAGTTATATTGTTATTCATGTCTATGAAAATGATTTTACCTCCAAATAATTAGTCTTAATAAAATGATTTAATCATGTAGTCCAAATTTAGATACAAAATAGAGATGGAAAATAAGAATAATAAATTTTTAGATGCCCAGATATAGGATGGATAGAGGATAGCATACAATATGTTACCGGTCATAAGTAGAAAAACTGATGTTACCCCTTAACATCTTCTATTTTGGTTTTATTCATAGTTGTAAAGGAAATATATTAAAGTATCTCTACGATAAATAAGAGTAAATTTTCTAAACATAAGTGAAAGCATTATGGAGTTTTGGATGGGGAACTATATACCAAAAAATGTATTTGAGAATGTGGGATTTTTTGTATGAATGAATGGATATCCATGGAGATCTAGTATGTGTGGACTTCTCTTGATGATTATTAGAAGGTGGTGGCTACCAATTAAACCTAATGGAATATACTATATCTAGTAGGGTAGAATCACTTGTGATGACGGGATTCCAAACATTAATCATTTTTTATTCTTTAATAAACGTAATTTTAGAGTTCCCCAAGGATTAGGACTCATGTCCAAACAATAACAAAATATTAAATTGTTTTTTACCACTCTTTATTTCAATAAATTTATTTTTGATGTTCTTTTTTGAGTTTTAAAAAGGTTAGTGATTCAGTATGGTGACTTAAGTGCAGTTTTCTTCTATGTTCCAGTGATTTTTGTGGGATTATTTTTGTAATTTAGTTCTAACTATTTAGATTCATATTCATAACATCAGGTAGTATAATTAGAAGTTACATTTATCCCAGTACCTTCAACATTCATTGTCATATATCCATGTTTAGCTGCATCCTGTTGTTATAGATTTCTCAATATCAATCCATAGTGGGAAGAAAATTGATTTAGATGTTTCTATAGGTCTCTTTTTCCAATAAATATTGAGAGACTGGATTTCCAGAATTGGACATACGTGGAATCCATTTCACTCAATCATGATATGGTTTCTTCTCTAACTATATTGGTGCACACCAGAATTCAACAGCCTTTAATCAAGTGATAATAACATCCAATATCTCTATATGTGATTATTTTTAATATATAAAAATTTGACCATGATAGCCTATTTGGGGTTATACTAGGGGAATTTTTTGAACTTTTGATTACATATATACCAGTATCAGAAAACCATGTTTCTCAATTGGGATTTCACTTAATAAAATAGGTTGATGTGTTCTATGGACAGTTTCATGGTTCGACTCTACTTTCATGGGTTGAACATTATCCTCTTTCTATATAGGGATAGGAAAGATAGATATTGAAACATTATATTGGAAATTAAAATCAAAAATTATGTTTCCCTGAGTTACTTAACATTAACATGTTCAATATTTTCTATTTTATCTTAAACTATGAAATTTATTCTTTGATAGAGAGGAAATCAACCCACAAAAGAAGAATGTGTGCTACAGATATAGCCATATGTTTCTTTTGATCCTAAAACTAGAATTGTTTGTTTATTAACTACACTATAGGTTTTTAGAGAAATATTATTTTATTATCCTTCCCACTCTATGAGAATCAAGGAATTTGATCATTCCCTATTCACTGAGGATGATAAAAATGGTATTAATTATTATTATCACCTGATAAATTTTAAAGAGGATTGTATTGAATTTTTGGTGTCACAGAATTCATTTCCATGTTATGTTTCATTCCCCAAATATAATGATTATAATAGAACCCTTATCGATGGATAAGATAATGTCATTAAACTATAATTGCGGGAATAAAAACTTGATAAATTTACTGAAGAAGTTATCTTGGGGATATACCAAAATATTCATAATGCTTATGAACCTAATGACAATATAGTGTAACATCAAGTGGTTGAATTTGATTTGAATAATAAATATGATATGGTCACTTTTCAAGATGATAGTTCTATTTTTTATAAATTGTCACAATTAAATTAAATACTTGAGGGGATGTTTTATGTGATTCATAAAATTATATGGGATCTTCAATAATTTTTAGATTGTTTGAAGCATGTTATATGAAAAGGAGTTACTAAAACCAAGTGTAATTGAAATGGTAAAATTTAGAAAAAAAATATATGTTAGAAGTAATAGTTTATAATCAATGAGATGGTATTTTTTAATCAAGATAATCATTCACTATTTTATACTGAAGAATAATTTTGAGTTATTATGTTCATAGTATCACATATTTATTTAGATCATCATCAAATGATTATTAAAACATGTTTTTTTGAATGGTGATTTTCGGTATAAAAATACATGGTTTATCATGATGTTTTTATTGAAATGGTTTTATGAAATTTGGTCGGTATCATAAAAAAATCCATTTATGAAATAAAATATTCTTTAAGATAATGGTTTCTAAATTTAGTTTAGCTGATAACATTTTTTTATTTAAAATAGAGTGATTCAGATCAAATTTATTATTTAAAATAATCTTAAAATTAATGAATTTATTCAAAATCTATTAAAATAAAATTTATGATTAACATTTTTTTATATTAATGGCCTATTTTTATCTAGTAGTTTTATTAAAAAAATTAATGAGACAAAACTGATTTTGAGTGAATACGTTGACATATAAATACTTTCCAATGTTTATGCTGTTTTAGGCATCCAAATTCATAATGGTAGGTAATGTGATAATCATGTATTCTACTACAGAAAAATATATTCAAATGAGCCTCAAGTAGTTTTACACAAATTTTATCTCCATCATTACAACACCTATTTAGCGAAATGATAATATTTCAAAATTATAAAAACCTCAATTTTAATGAAATATATTAAATGGAAGTTTTTCATATGATTTCATTTGTGGTAATTTGATATTTTATCATATTTATACTCATCCATAGAATGAATCTATTATCATAACATCGGTATAAAACTTGATTCCTCTAGGATTAGATTATTAGAATGCTAAGAATACTTGATAGATAAATTTATAGGATGACAAATATTATATGTTGACCTTTAATATGTATAATCAACTCAATGTTTTTAACTAATCTAAAAATGATTTTTTAGGTTCCATGGTAATAAAAAATCTATTCACAACTTTAGTTTTATTATTTAAATAGGAGATATTTCTGGGAAAAGTATCAAATAAACACTTATATATACTTTTACCAAAGAACTAGATCATCTGTCTTGTTATGAATACGATTTTTAAGAATTATGAATTTAATAAACGATATTATGGGTTTCATGATGTTGAAAATATGTCCAAACTATTAGTAAAATACTACGACAATATGGGTGTTGTGTAAGTATCTCAAAATATTAGTAATTTTTTCATTAAAATAATTATCACATAAGATTCTTATTTTTTAGTGAAAATTTTATAACATATTATAATTTAATTGAGCACTATATAATAGAGAATATGATAGATGGTTCACTAACTATAGTCTTAACCATCTAAGTATTTCATATTCTTGTTATCTATATGAGTTTGTACAAGAATTTTCATGTATTCTTATTTCTTCACTGCATGTTGAAGAGGTTTTCACTTAATTGTTTCTACTCTATAAATGTATCGATTTAATTGTAAGACCTACATTTTTTGGAAAAAAGTCTATAGTTTTAGAATAATTTGATGTATAGTATATACTAGACTTCATGTTCTAGAAATATTATAATTTGTAGATAATTAATCCTTCACTTAAAAGTTTTTAGATGTTTTATTTCAACCTATTTCACATTAATTCACCTTTAATAATTTTTATTTCATAATAAGTTTTATTCCAAGATCATTATTGATATTTTTATGATCAGTAACCTTCATCTTTAATTTCTTGATTACATGGAAGTTTTTACTCTCTATGTTGAGAGATTCTTCATTTGGTTCAACATTATTCCCATCATCTTTCTTTAAAGTTTTAGATTCACAATTTAACATCTTAATCAATTCAATTTGGGCCTTTAACTCATAAATGAGCATGTATTATGTATTTTCTACTTTCCCAATATCTTATTCATAAATTAATTTTGTCTTGATAGCATTCAACGTATTCAATAAAATTGATGATTTTATCTGGTGATTCATCCACAAATTGGTTGCTTGATGAAGTGTATTCATATTCTTATTTACTCATCAAATGTTTTCTATTTCCTCTTGGGAATGTGTTATTGATGCTACTAGACAACTAAACTACTCTAGAAGATGATTTATACAATATCATTGTAGTGGTATGATGTAGATTGTTTTCTACAAAATAGTCCTTCCAATATAATGTTTTCCTCTTTTCCTAATGGAACATGTTGTGACCTCTTGGGAATTGTGGTAATTATATTTGGGATGTGACTTGTATAATATCAAGAGACAGTTATGATATAATTTTGTATTAATTTTATTTTATTTATCTCATCAGCCACTTAGGAATTTTACTACTTTTTATAGATGGAGTGTAGTTGTATTCTATGAAGGGAGCAGAAGGGCACTGGAGGTAACTACATATTTTTATTTTTAGGGGAGGGAGATCAGGGAAGAGAGAAATTAATCAGTGTATTTAAATTAATTCTATCTTTGTATTATGTTGTTTTTTTATATTATTTTCATTCAGTGTGGACATTCGTTGTACGGATGTGTCATGGTGCAATGTTATTTATTTTCTAAAATTTTTTGATTAATTTTTTGTTGATGAAATCGTTCCTGAGTGGTGATTCCTTGATTCTAGGACACTTGTGCCAGTCCATGGGTGTATCCCATCAACCATTTTCCATCATACTATTCATATATTAGATTATATGTTTGAACCATGGGAGTTTTTAAAACCCATTTCTATCTTCTCCCACTTCCAGTCTTCCACATCAACCTCTTCAATTTCTACTTCACCTTTTGGAATTTATCACAATTACATTATTCTATAAGAGAATCCATTGAATATATTGATTTAATTTATAGATTCACGTTCTAAAATCATTATATCTCTTATTTTTGGTGCGGGTTTTAGATTCAAAACATTCAGTTACTTCTCCATAAATCATAGAAAAAATCCTTCTTCCATACGTAGTATAAATCATGAACTATTTTCAAATAGTCATGATGATAGTTACATTAAATTATCTGTATATAATTATCTTATGTTAATTCTATAATATCATTCATGAAACCAGAAATTATTCAAAATAGGTAAACCTAATGTATCACCTTGATTGTAACACACACATATTATCTTCCTAGCTATTACGTTAGAAACTAATAATATTATGTATCATTATGAGAAGTTTCTTTATTCCACGTTCATAAGATATTTTATCTTCTAGTAATATCTTCAGATATTTTTCAAGGTTTTATTACTTAGCTTCCATTTATTACTCTACTTCTAGTGATCGGTAAATTTTCTTTTGGATAAACAATAGCTTTTGTCTACGAATCACATTTTGAAAACTTATCGTCAATATTTCTTCACATCAACATAAGTTCTAAATGTTCACATTTCATCATCTATCATCTTCATGATTCACATCAGATTAGCACCAATAATTCATCTTGTAACATTGGGACAATAAATTCTACAATGCATCATATTCTATGTAGTGTTAATATTTTAGAAACAATACTTATAAAAAATGAGTTCGTGTTACTATTTAACCCAATGCAAGAAGATATACGATCATTACATCAATGTCTAGAATCCTATGGGGATGCTGAAACTTTTATGTAGATCCTTAGAATATGTAATCACTCATATGTCACTATTGGTTGTATGAATCTTACATTGGATCAGCCTTAGTCATATTTTGTCTCATATTCCACTTCATAAATATTGATGATCCTTACTGTCACAAAAATTATATAGAAACCCAAATCAACATTAACAATTTTTCTGTTAGTTCTTCAGGTGATCCTTACACAGCTGGATAATTATCCTTGTGCATAAAAGGTAGGGTTCATTCCATTTTCATATATTTAATCTCTCTATAAAATTATTCTTAAATCGATCTAAATGAATCTTACATTGATCCAAATGACTGTTACATTAATCTCTCTATAAGGTTATATACTAAGACCTACACCTTTCCATGTTGGTTAGAACCTCCAACATGGATTATACACTATAATTATGTTATCAATTAAAAAAAAATAGGTAGAAACTAGTTATATACCCCAGTAGTCATTTCATTAGTCTATCCTAGTTATACACCCCAATAATACAACTCTTCTACCTTGGTTCGTATGAACCCCCCCCCCCCCAACTTTTCTATCCATGACTAGTTATACACACCATCTATGATCCTCTTTAATAAGTGGTTAGACCCCCAAACCACCCACAACCCCACCCCACCCCACCCCCATGTGTCACAATATCCTTCTTCCTCTAGTGATCGTGTATTAGAAAGTCCTATTTCTCCTTTAGTGTAATATTCCTCCACAATAATAATATATATTCTTTTATTGTGGATAAATTCAAGTAACTTTTCATCTAATTAATCAAATATTATTGTATTTCACAAATATTTCTAATCAACTATATATGATCAGTTTTCTTAGTGAAATGATGCTCGAGAAATTATTTGTTCTAATAATGATGTCTAAGACCCACCATTCAATAATTACTTGGGAATAAATTCTATCAAAAATTATCCTAGAATTTAGACTCAAATCATCACTTCGTACAAGAAAAATCATATTGTGTGTTCATTTCGTAAAACTAAATGAATGGACAAAAATGCATGGTTGAATCACTAATAAATTGGTATTCATGTAATATGTTTGTTTCAATATCAATATCAATATGATTTTACATAAAAATGTTATTGTATTTTCATGTAAGTAAACACACTACTTAAACATTTGATAAGGAAAAACCCTTGTTTTTATTCCAACAGTTCTATTAAAAAAATGCCTTCACATATCAAGAAATAGTTCATGGAATTACTTAACAATTTTATTCACAGCCTATAATGTGCATATATATTAACACTGGTATCATAAACATCATTCAAAAAACACTGACTGGTCATGATACTCCTCTTTCTTCCTGTATTTTTCTCAAAACACAACTTCATAGTTCCTTTTTGTAACCAGTATCACAATTTAATTCTCAAAATATTCACATAACTACGTATATATTCCACATCATAATTATTAATTACTGCATATTATCTCACTCATGCATCTTAAACTCCTTCTCATAATAGATTACATTTTACATATTGATTATTTGTATAAGAGTATATGGAGTATAAATTATCATGAAGCATAGTGAATATATTTCAGGTAATCACAATCTTATAAAACTCAAAGGAACTTCATGTGATCATGAAGGCAATGGATTAGTATAATGACATGGAACCTTATTGAGAATACAGATCACTTTTGGGTCTCTATTTTTCATTCTCATAGTGCTCTCAGATTTTCATTCATCTCATATATGAAAATGGCCTCATTTTCTTGTATTTATAGAGAAATCCCACAAACTCATTCCACCACATCAACATTGAATGTTCACTACCTCACTTCTTCAAGCACCTACTAACTAACCTTAAACAAGGTCAAAAAACAACATCTTCACCAAACATTCCTCTCAAACTCTCATGAAACACATCACAAATCTATGATCAAAATTTTCAATAATCTTTTGATCTCATGTGATCATCCATATCATCAATACAAGATTAGTTAAATCATCATAGGTTCTCCCATGTATAACTTGTTAAAGATAAACCATTAGGTGAAGGATATAAATAAATGATGATGACTCAATTTGATCAAATGGATATCATGCATTTGATAAAACGCCTCATCTTATATGCATATATTTTCTAAGAAAAGGAATATTGGTGTGTCCTTATGATCTCATGATAGTTTTTTCAACGTATTCCATCCACTATATAATCAAAATTATCTAATACTCTAGATATATCAAATTAATGGGGTATTTTCCTACAAAACATTACTTGCCTTAGTGCCACACCAATTGAATGACCTACTACTATTAGCATCATGTTGGATGGATGTTTTTTTTATGTTTAAAGATTTATTATTTGAAACTGTGGGCCTTGATTCAAATAATATTGAAATAAATTCACTTTTTAATGTTTTAGTAATCATATTTGCCATCTTATTCAGTATTTCAAACTCACAATGCTTAAAAAAGTTCATCGTATCTATAAGAGGTCTTCTAGAGGAAAAGGCTCATGAAAGTCACCTTAAGTATAGAATGAGTACATGGTCATAATGAAGAAGATAATCAGATTCTTTATGGATTCTATATAAATCTAGTGATGCTTTATTGTTTTTTATTTCACCAAAGTCATAAATTATCGGGAGACATGTGAGACAGTCCTTTTCAAGGAAATGGGGAGAGAAGGTTCTACCGATCATATTGATGATTTTCAAGAAATAAGATATCGTTTGGAAGAATAATAAATTATCATAAATGTTAATAAAATTCATACGATGAAATTCCAATTTACAAAATAATCAAAGTTTTGAATTAAGTCATTCTTACAAGGTGATGTTTGTGAAATAATAAAATGTTTCTAAAGCCAAAGATTTTTCGTCTCAAGCACGTCGGTGTATGATCACCAGATGTATATTTGTTTGAAGGCTAAGAAGGTTGATATGAATGCAAGAAAACAATGATGATGGTTTTCATTCGGACCAATAATCCAAAAGATATGAATCTTTAGAGAAAAAAGTTATGTTATGGAAGTTCATTAGTATCGTAAATAGGAATGGAATAGTTTTCTAAAGATGAATCTATCATAACCGGCCAATCAGATAAGGTGTGGCACTGATCAATAATGGCAGAAATGTTTTTT
The DNA here is from genome assembly GCA_963277665.1 of Viscum album. Lineage (NCBI taxonomy): Eukaryota > Viridiplantae > Streptophyta > Magnoliopsida > Santalales > Viscaceae > Viscum > Viscum album. The sequence goes on from OY728137.1 coordinate 1,422,618,948, forward strand.
AAATGATATTATTTCTCTTATGGGAGATGTTGGGACAAATGAAGAAAATTTTCCTGGGACTGATGTAAATAAGAACAAAATCAAAGATCAATCTACAATGTTGTCAACCATTTCCATCAATAATAATTGTTGGTTGTTTTCTTTAACATAGTTTTTAATTAGAACGAATGAATTTGATATGATTTTAATTAGCTCAGGAGTCATAAGACTAAAATGAGCACTGATTATCATAGTAAATCCAGGATTGATCCTTTAGGTGCAGGATGACACCAATAAACATCATTAGAAGCAGGGTCATAAAAATGGAGAAAAAAATAAAAGAATAATTATTTCAGCCACAAAAAAAGTGTTTTTAAGGGGGATCTTTAAAAGATGGCAGAATTTGTTGCTAAAATATTATGATGAGGGTCATTAAAATGAGTGGTTGGTTTCAAGGATTGTTATTAGAAGACATTTGTTTTACATATGTATGTTTTCACATTTTTTAATTAGTTCCAACCAATGTAATGAATAATATACTTTCTTATTCATAATTAATAAATCAAAGTGGGTAGATTAATATTTCAAGTGGGGCAGAAAATTGTAATGAAAAATATATTATTTTACATTTTTCTTCATTATATTGAGTGAATAAGAATGGGGTATCCAAATCAAACTAAAGTTTTCTAAGAAGAATAAAGTAAGATAAATTCATGATAATATTATAGAATATTTAATAAGAATTTAATAATTCCACTATGTATTCAAAAATCAAAGAAAATTTATGATTCGGGATATTTGGTTATGTGGGAATGATTTTCAGAATCCCACCTAAAAATCTTATGGGTAACTTATAAATAGAGGAATCACTTTCTAATTTTATGAGTCTTGTTCTTTTAAGAAGAGGATAGTGAAACTATTAAATTATATGGAGAATAAGTTTCTATATTTGGATTTCTTGATGATTTTTTCAGACATAATAAGAAAATGATAATAGGTATCATTGTATTCATAGTATTTATAATTAGATTGAGTAATGGGACTAGAATTTCCGAATGATGAAGAAGTGGTTTAGAATTTTTTCAACTATATTCTGATAGAATTATATTTCTGTATTAAGAAATAGTACTGGATAATTAGACTGGGAAGTCGGACTGAGAGTCATTACAAATTCTAGAAGAAGTTCTTACGTGTTGTTGGGTATGGAAGTGAACAAATGTTTTTGAAGATCTTATTTGGGAAAGTTGATCAAGAATCATTGTAACATATTTGTCACACAAATTTTATCACATCATTGTGTGCTACTTGATTTACATAAAATATTTTATTGACCATAGTTCTTCTTGAGTATAAGGGAATATCCTAGTCATTGTATTCCATACAAAGGGATTTTTTCTAGTGAATTGTGTGGTATTGGATTGTTTCCAACCCATATCAAGGAAATAACTACTCTTGTTGAGTATTGAACCATGTAAATTATTATATTCATGTGGATGTGTGATTATTTTTTTAGTAGAAAAAGAAATACTTAACAAGAGGAAAAGTTTATTTCAAAATTAAGAAAACTTAAAAGAAAACGTTATCTCTGATTCACCCTCTCCACCTATCATTGATAGTTAGACCCTAGTCAGAAACATACAAGATGTATCAAAGTAAATTCCCCCTTCATTTATTTTTTAATGAAGTTTTTAAAAGAGAGTTTGTTATAAATAATCTAGACTATGTGAATAATAAATGGATTTTGGTCTTTGATGGTATAAATTTTCATATCTAGAATGATAGAAGGTAGTTTTATCTTTTGTCTCTTGGGTATGATGTTCTTAAAGGAACAACATATTGATTTCCTCCTATTGATGATAAATTTCAATTTATATATGTTGATAAAACTAATCTTGATAATGATGGAAGGGATAAGAATTGTTTACTATCATCACTTTATGAAAGTGAATTCTTATGTGTGAACGGAGTTGCTGCATCCAAAGGTATCTAGGTTAAGTTGAGAAATATTTGTGTAGGAAATAGAAAGATAAATAAAAAAAAGTTACAATTATAGAGATTAAAGTATAAAGATCACAATATGGATGAATAGTAATCATTTGGTGAGTTATTTTCATGGGTAAATAACATTATTAGAACTATATGAGGTCTTGGTGAAAAGTTAAAATATTATAATAGTGTTGAAAATAACATTATAATTCTTCCTAACATGTTTGATGAAAAACTTTCATTAATGGTATATAAATATCTTGATACATTATATTTTAATGATTTGGATAGCACTCTCATCACTTAGGATATAATAAGGGATAATTTAATGAAAGAAAAAGTAAAATATGATCATGAAGTGACATTCAAGGATACCAAAAAATAAAAGTATATGAAGATTATTTTGTAAAAATATATTTTTAAATATGATTCTGATAATGAGGAATATAAAAATATTATTGTATAATTATCCTTGTTTTCAAAAAAAATAGTAGAGGTGCAGGAAATTATAAGGGAAAAATTCCCATGAAATGCTTTGAATGTGGTGTCATTGGGAACTTTGTGGCTAATTGTCCGTGAAGAATGAAATAAGATGATAGTAAAGAAAATGAAGGATGTCCAAGAAGGTCAGGGAAAAAGTTGGGAGATAATGATAAATCATATTCTAAAGGGAAGGATAAAAATTTCTTTATATCAAAATGAAGAGGATTTTTATATAAAAATAATAAATAAGAATACTGTGAAGCTGAATCGGAAAAAGTATACTAGGCATCATGGTGCGAATAATTGTATTACAACGGTTAACGAAGAAGATTTCAAAAGAATTAGTTCTTAGGAAGAAGAAACTAAATAAGAATTTCATCTAAAATAAGAACTGAAATCATGTCAAAGAAAGATTTGGAAGCTTAAGAAATAAATAAAGAAGATAAAAAAATAAAGACACTTTCAATAAAAAATAAATAACTATTTCCTAATGTGAAAGAAAAAAAGGTTAAATATATTAATGATTTGATGAAATCTCTTGATAAATAAAATTATCATAATGAACATCTAAAGGTAAAGTTAAAAGAAAAAAAGAAGATATTGAACTTGTCCAAAAAATAATTTATAAAACTAAATAGAGGGTAATAAATTTAAATAATTCAATCTCTAAAGTTATTGAATGCTCTAGGAAGGATAAACCTATTAAGGATCAATAAAATTTACCTTTTAACAGAAATGATTACTTTTTCTGATAAGATGAAACCTGGATAAGTTATGTAAGTGGAAAAAATCAATAAAGTAATGAATTCAGAAGGTTCTAAAAACAATGTGTCTAAAAATATTTCTAACCATTCTGGGTCTAGATAAACATATATTACCTATGGTTCCTATAATTCTGAAAAGAATACTATTCTGAAAAAGATGATTCTAGTTGATAACATAAATTTTGGGGGTCAAAAAACTTCTGACAGGATGGTTTCTGAGAAACATACTCCCAACTCTAGTTGGTATGGAATCTATATAGCCAAATAATATTTTTATGGGAACTACTTATACTTTATGGATTAGGGTGCATGGAAAATATGTGTTGGTTTAATCTGCAAAATTTCTATTACTCAACAAATTAAAAAAGGAAAATTTTGCAGGGGATTCAATCCCCTCAATAGAAGATCTCCGAGAAGGATGTTTAAAAGAAACCTGGGAATGTTGATGTGAAAATTGAAAATGGATTTCAACCTATAGAAAATACTTATGAAATATGTGAAAAAAATGAACATATTAAAAAATTATTTCTTTTTTTTCTATCACAGCAAAATTTTGTTAACGATTTTCAGAATCTAGAGATAAAGAATGAGAATGTGAAATAAAATGCTTTTTTGTAGAAACTACTCATAAAGCTTTTAAAGGAGAACGACCATGGATTCTTGATAGTGGTGATATTATCATATAATAGGAGACATGAAATTTTTAAAGAAGTTAAAATACATAAAATAAGGAATGGATAAATTATCAATCATGATTCAATAAGGATCAATGGTGTTGGATCTGCAAACATTGGGAAAGAGAACTTGAAACCAAGAAATATTTTGTTGTTGTTGGGATAAAACAAAACATACTTAGTGTTTTAAAACTTTTTGATAAAGGAAGAAAATTTATCTTTATAAAATAAGGGGTTTTTATGGTTAGGAATATGGAAAAATAGTTTCCAGAGTCCAACGTACAAATGGAAACTTATTCCATGTTGGCGAGGGTCAAAACTCTTTTTACATAGGTATGATTGAAGAGGGTCGGTTATGGAATAAAATTCTGGGACACATGTGTTATTGAAACATGATAAATATACGTATGAGAGATAGTGTATATTAAATTACAAATATATCAAGAAAAAGTGATTTGTGTTGCACTATTTTCCAGAAATAAAAAATTACAAATTATGTGCATAAGAAATTTGAAATTTTATAAAAATAACTCCTAGAACATATCCATTATGATATATGTGGGAAGATGAAAAAATAAAAAAAAATGGTGATATATACTTCATCACTTTTACTGATGACTTTACTTTTACTACTTGTTTTATTCATATTAAACATAAGTCAGATGCTCTAAAAATGTTTATAAGTTTCTCTATGAAAGATTAGAAGGAATGTGAGTATTCAGTAAATAAGTTGAAAATAGATAATGGTGGGTAATAAAAATTGAATAATTTAAAAATTATCTTGATAATAATGGAATTTGGCATCCGTTCAGTACACCATACACTCCTATACAAAATGGTTTTGTTGAAATTAAAAAATAGAAGTCTTCTGGATATGGGGAGAACAATGTTACCTGAACATGGTCTCTCTTATTACTTTTGGCCGCATGCCATTAGTAGTGTTGTTTATATTCAAAACATATGTTTCTAAAATCCAATATCAAATATGATTTCATATGAAATATTATATGACAATACTCCATGTTTTAAACACTTAAGAATTTTTGGGAGTTTGTTCATTATAAAGAAGATAAGAGGAAACCATGGAATGTTTGAGAAAAGAAGTGAAAAAGGAATTTTTCCTAGATATTCTCCATATAGAAGGGGATAAAGATGTTTTAAATAAGATTCTGTAAGATTATTTGACTATTTTGTTGTGAAATTTATGGAAAAGGATGAGAAAAAAAAACAGACTCATGAAGATAAGAATAATAAATAGGATGAAAGAATGTCTGATAAGGATTCTGATAAGGATACCATCAATTGTAGTCATACTAAATAAGAACAATCAGACATATCTATTTCTAGTGATGAGGAAGCATCTAGAAATCCTAATCCATTTTTGAGGAATAAAGTGGAATCTTAGAACATTATTTGTGATCAACATCAGAAGGTTCAAACAAGAAGAACATAAAAAGTTTTTATACATACTTATTTTTATTCCGAAGTAGATTAAATGGATGTGAATGTATATTTTGAGCATCTAAAGTGGGTTTAAGCAATTACTGAAGAACGTGATCATATAAAAAAGAATAATACTTTATAAATTGTACCTAATTTGGATAAAAATTGGTATTGGTACAAAATGGGTTTTTTGGAAGAAGCTGAATGGATATGGTGAAGTTATTAGAAACAATGAAATATTAATGTGTAATGGTTACTCACATATAGAAGGCATTGGTTTTTATGATACTATTTATCTAGTGAAATTTTTTTAAATAGTTAAAATATTATTTGGTATTAGTGAATAAAAAAAAATTTAAAAATTTCAAATGGATGTGAAATTAGAATTTTTGAATGGTGATCCTAGTGTGTAAATTTACACTAAAAAACCATGTGAATTTTTTGTTGGGAAATATGAAACTAATATGTTAAAGTAAAATAAATCCTTTTATGGTATAAAACAAGATTCAGTGATTTGAGAATCAAAATGGAACAACTTGAATATTTACTTATTGAAGTTAAATTACCCTTGCTCATGGGTTGTGATAATCAAAGTGGAATAAGCCTTACCAGAAATCCGGTACAAAATTATCATTTAAAACATATTGATGTAAAATATCACTTCCTCGTAGATCATGTGGATAATAATGAATTGAATATGGAGTATGTTCCTACGCTGGAACATGTTATTGAAATTTTCACAAAACCTTTACTAAAGGATGATTTTTATAAATTGAGGTTGAACATGGGTACCCAACCTATTCCTCGTCACATTTGAGGTTTGTATATTTATCATATATATAATATAATCTTATGATATTTTTTTCAAGGGGTATAATTGTTTCATAAGTCTCACTTTATGATAGCATGTATAAAGGGAGAGTTGTGGGTAAGCTATGAATCTATCATGTAAATATGTGAACTATTATAAATATTTATTAGAGTGGTTGATGAACACATTTTATTTTTAGTAAATTGGAAGAAGAATAAATAAGTGATGAACGTTTTTTAAAGAATATTTTGGAATTTTCCCGACTTACTACATTAGGATATCACGATTTTTCAATCAATAATTCTTGTTTCCAACAATGAGTTAGCCCATGTCAGCTTATATTTTTTGACAAGTAATCCATATCTTGAGGTTAAAAATTTCAATGAATTAGGAGTATTGGTTGAAAACCAAAATCCAAAGTTGGTTATTTTTGGGACCATGTTATATGGAAGTTGTTTTTAGAAGCTGATGTTGTTTATTTTACTAGTTTTGTCTTTTTTTTGTCAAAAATGAAACAAATAAATTCACATTGTAAATTTTTGGTAATTTGAATGACCATCATATTTGTTATTTCAGACACACAATGCTTAAGAAATTTCATTATATTGGGATGAATGTTTCTAGAAAAAAATGCTCATTACACTCACCTTGAGTCTGGAATGAGGATATGATCATAATGAGGAAGAGAATAAGGGTAGACATGGATCTAATATAAATCAAAATATTCTTTTCTTATTTGTATTTAAAAAAGATCATATGTTTTTTGGAGAGTTGTGATGAATTTATTTTGAAGTAAATGGGGATATGTGGTGCTTCCATTCTTATTGAGGATTGGTTGGAATGAATAACGTTTTTGTAAGAATAAGAAGCTATAATACTTTATATTAAAAGCCCGACGATTCTATTTAAATATTTTAAGTAGTCAATGCCATGAAGGAATTCATGCGCATGAAGGTTTTTTTTAAAGTAGAAGATATTTCTAAAGTTGAAGCTTTCTGGTATCAAGCACATCAATGTGAGATCATAATATGTAGATTTGATTTCAGAATAAGTTGGTTTAATAGAATGAAAGAAATTGAAGATTCTGGTGTTCTGTTAGACTAATAAGACACAATATATGAATCTTCAGAGAAATAAGTTAAGTGATGGAACTTAATTAGTATCATAATCTGTAAACGAATGAAGTTTCTTGAGTTATATTTATTGGAACTTTCCCACCAGACATGGTGTTCCACCAATCATCAGAGGCAAAAAATTTGTTGAAGGATATTATTTCTCTTATAGGAGATAGTGGAACCAATGATGAAAATTTTATTGGGACTGATGTGAATAATAATAAAATCATATATAATTCAATTATTTTTTTATCCATTTCCATCAAGAAATTTTTATGATTTTTTTCCATAACAATGTGTGTCAAGAGAGATAAGAACTTTGATATGATTTCAATTGGGTCCATAGTCATCGGACTGATACTGACATCGATTCTCATAGTAAAGTCGAGACTGATAAATTATGCGTATACAGACACCGGTAAATATCATTGGATTCAGGATCATCGACCTGAATAAAAGAAGAAAATAATTTTTTTTAATGACCCAAAAATGAGTTTTCAAGGGTGATCTTGAAAGGATGGTTGAAGATGTTTCTTAAATGTTTTTAAGGAAGTCATAATGAGCATTTGGTTCTGATTATCATTATGAGAAGACATTTTTTTAAATATGTTTTCATTAAAATGTCTCAATTGGTGTGAAAAAATTTAATTATTAATTTTTTATCTTAATCGTAATTAATAAATCAGAAAGGGTAGGTTAATATTTCAATTGGTGTGGAGAAATGTCATGAAAAATATATTGTTTTTAAGAAAAATGGGGAATCAGAATCATACTAAACATTTTCAAGAATTATAAAGTTATATAAAGTCATGAAGAGATTTTAGGATAGTAAATATGTGTTCAAGAAGTCCATAATGTTTTCTAAATTCATGGTAAATTTATGATTTGTAAATTTTGGTTAGGTAGGAATGATTTTCAGAACCCCTTCTAAACCTATTTTGTGTCGCCTATAAATAGATGAATTACTTTCAACATTTATGAGGGTTGTACTATTCTAGAGAGGAGAGAGAATCTATGAAATTAAAGGGAGAAGAAGTATCAAAATTGGTCTTTATTGAGGAATTTTGAAAGATAGAAGAAGAAATGGGGAAGAGACAATATCTTATTCAGTGTTTTTTGAATCAAACCATGTAAACAGACTAGAATTTACAAATTAAGAAGAAGTGGTTTAGAATTTTTTTTCAACCATATTCTGATAGAAGTATATTTTTATGTTTATAAATTTAACTTCATAATCAGATAGGGATGTAATACTAAGCATCATTACGAAATCCATAAGAAGTTTGTGCCTTCTATCGGGCAAGAAAGTGGAGAATTTTTTTAATAAGATCTTATTTTTGAAAGATGATCAAGTAGCACTATAAAATTATTGTTACCCAAATTGTATTACATCATTTCATGCTACATGAATCGCATGCACTATTGTATTTAACATTGTGTTACACAAGTGTAAGAGAATATACTAATAATTTTATTATACACAAAAGGATTTATTTCTAGTGGATTGTGTGGTATTGGATTGTTTCCAAACCATACCAAGGACGTAGCTACTCTTGTTGAGTCGTGAACCTTGTCAATTATTATGTTCTTAAGGATTTGTGATTATTTTGTTTTTAGTATAGAAAGAAATATTTAATAGCTAGTGAAGTTTATTTCACAAATAATTAATCTTAAAACAAAAAGTTATCACTAACACACCACCACCCCTCTCAGTGATACTTAAATCATGGTTGGACTCTTACAAATTATCCAATGCATTAACCCGTACAAGCATGTGCACATCTATGTGAACAACATCTAACCCATGGAGGCATCTTTATTTTACTCTGGCATAGTGATTTGTCTCTCTCTTTTGGTTGGGGCCTCCTACCATATTGTTGGATTAATGTGGTTTCTATTCTTGAGTGTTTAGTATATATTTTAATAAAGGCCCAAAAAATTTAATTCGTAAAAACAAAGAAAATACCAAAATATTAATTCTATCTCAGGACCATTCGCACAACAAAAATCAACTCAATTTCTCAACTAAAAAAATCCAATATCCTATTACATTATTTTGGAATTTAATTATAAATTCTAAAACTCTTTAACATTATAGTATCATCACTTCTTAATCTATTGAAATCAATATGAAATCTCCAAACATATATTTCATATGTATTAGGAATTTAAGAAATTTCATAAATCATCCCATTTGATTAGAATGAGTAATTGTTCAATTATAACATCTAATGCCAATAAATTAATCTTTAATAATTCACCAAGCATCATCACCTCGTCTCAACTCAAAAAAACTCATATTTTTTCATTGATAAAAATTTCAATACATACTTGGATTCAATATATTCCCATAAATGGTAATTTCAAATAAAATAAATTTAAATCATTTCATTTAAATTACTAAAGTACATTGAATATATTAGATGAAACATGGGGTGTACCCACCCGAACTACCTGATATCTTGAGTGCTTGTTATCATAAACTGTGTATTCACATGTAATATAACATATAAAATCTTTTACATATACACAGGATATTTAGTTCCTCATATCAACATGATTATTCATCTCGGCTTGTATTGAAACATAGAATGCATTAACATAAGAAGTGTATTCCACTTTTAATAGTTATATAACATACATAGTGTATATTATTACCATACAATGTGTTTTTCCAAATATTAACCAGAAATTGATTAGGAATCTAAAATTTTGTAAAACCCTACCACACACCTTGTTCTCTGTCTACATGATGTGTTATTTGTTTTAATTCGATATTTAATTTTATTCGATGTAATTAATTTAAATAGTATATATTCTAGATTGGTATGTACTCCATATAAATAGGAATGAATTACATATAGTGTACACCATAAAAATCTTTTTAAATTTTCATAAATCACTTTTTGTATTAGCGAGAATTGTAGAATGGTCATGTTATGGAATTGATAAGTTAAACCCCAAAATCATCCTCATACATACCATCTGAAAAATGTGAATCCCTATTACAATCGAGATCTGAATACTCATATACGAGATCATATTGGTGGCCGATAGAGGGAGTACACATCCTACCTAACCTTCCTTTCACCTCCTACCTGCCAAAGACCTTTTTGAAAACACCAAGGTTAGACAACTTTCTTTCTGGACCTCACATTTTTGGCTTACATATTAGATGATTATTACCACCCAAAATATTTAAGACTGATTATAAGTGACCACATGGGAATCCAAATCAGTCTGAACCCCCATTCCACCAATCCCCTGAACCTGATATATGGAAAGGGTTGTATTTCCTTTGGCTACCACATCAACAATAGTAGTTATGCTCCCTTTGGCTCCATAGACCATTGGGTAACACTACAATGATGGGGAATCCCTTCTCTTGATGGGTTCATCCACTACACTATACACAATATTGGTATAGGAAGGACCATCACCCATCCAAACCACAGTTGTGATGCGCTTACCCTTATTATCATCACCCACTTCTATCGGTACAAAGGGATGAGCACGAGTGGCAGAACCTTGAGACCAGAAGCAAGAAAGGATGGATTTTTCGAGAATGACGTTTCTGGACCCTATAAGGAACCCTAAGGGGAGTTATGTTCCCTTAGAAAAGATATTGGACTCATACCGACACTAGAAGGAGGAATTCCGATAGTTTCCATAGGGATTTGGGGAGAATGGATGTCACTGGGCTAAGCTGTTAATCCCTTGTGACCTATCCTCTAACATCAAGAGAAAAAAAGGCCAATGTCCTTGTCTATAGAAAAGTAAATAATATCCAAATGTTTCTTCAAAATTAATGTGTTTCCAAAAACCCAACATTCCATTAAATTGGATACAGAGATGTTTTAGGAGAGGATATATGAGGTCCTTCTCGACATAGTGGTGAGAAAACTCAAGTTTCTTTAGTTAAAGAGTATGACAGTTAATATGGATAAAATAACTTATCATTTCATTGATACCTTTAAGGATGGATGGGTTCTGAAAGGGCAGCAGAAGATGTGGATGTCAAATCCACACTTCTGCATGCTTGTAATTGCGACCATGATCAAAATTGATTGTCTAGAAAAATAGAATGAAGCCTTTGTTATCACACAGGCATGACTTTGGTGACTAGATACAAGAAAAATCATCCTCCAAAAAAAGAAGGATTATCAAGTGTCGGTGATCTGGATCCCCAGATGATAACATGGAATGAAGAACCCATGTTTACTGTATGAAACCCTCAAACAACTCTAGTGAAGGTATATTTTCATTGAATTTGGCCATGAGAGTCTGGGAATAGAAGACACAAGCATCATGAAACTGAGTTGTAGATAGAAAAAATAGTTAGGGATCCATTGAATGAAAATGGGTCCTTCAGTGAGAATGGAATCAGTGGAATCAAAATTGGAAAATTCAGAGAAGAAATAAAAGGAGGAACATGCCGTGGTAGAACCAAGACGAACGATGGAAGGGGGTTGTTGGGCTAAAATTCTCCCTAAAGGTAATGATGACGATATCTCCATCATTGTGGTCAGGTGAGGCTCTCGAGCACTAACATCCATCAGGTATGAGCACCACATAAGGTATTCTCTCCATGTCCTCCTGCTTTCCACCCATCTCATCTCTGACCACAAGCATCCATGATGGCCCCTCCGTGCTAGGGTTTCTCAACATGATACAGTTCCTCTCTACAGTAGGGTTCTGCTTTGTGCCACCCACTCATCCCTTGTCAATGGGTCAAGTAGACCACCAAATTCACATATTCCTCTATATAGTTTACACCATATACATGACATGTGATTCATTCTATATCTATCATATTACATTCCTAGAGACTCAGTATATAATTCTTGTGGGATAATTATGAGTTACACATCATGAACGCTAGATAAACACTATGTAATCATAGTTGTCCCATGTTACTCAACAGGTAGTCAAAATTAGATAAGTAATTAACTATACCACATATTTATTTAACAAACAATTCATGTGTCCACCATATGACCATAACTTCATGTGGGAATTACATATAATGTTTGGAAGTTCCGTGTTATATTACATTGAAAATTGTGTGCCACCTTGATAGTTAATATTCATATAAATATTGTAAAAATACAAATCATGTAATGATCTCCCACATGACCTCCCACGATTGGAAAAACCACATAGGCATGTGGTTAATAAATACTACATGGAATGTAATTAGGTTATATGTCATGTAATAATGTCATGCATATTGGATATTTGGAACCTATGGATGATATGTCTCGATGTTCTTCATCAGTTCTAGTTCACTTATTTTTCATATGACAGTGAATGAACTAGTATCTTAAGTTAATTTTTCTAAAATTGAAACTAAAATGAAAATATAATATAACAGAAATCATATTTATCAATAAAAAAATAAAAAATCATAAATTTAAATGTGACATATTTGATAGAACATTAATGTTTAGGGAACCACATAATCCCATCGCATTCATTCCCAATGATGGTTTTTCATAATTTTCTATAAATAAACCATAAGAACATGATGAAAAATGACATGTATAATGATTATATCTAAACAAATGATGGAAAATACACGAACTAAAGAGAGTATATTTCATGATATATTTATAATTAATTTATTGATAATAAAATACCTTGATCTTGAGATATTTCTTTTTAATGACATGAAACACCAGGGCCTGCATAGCCAGCGGAAGAAAAAGCTTCCATAACCCTAATCCCTCCTATAAAGGCAAGGAGTTGTGAAATGTTCTAAGAATGCATAACTAAAATGTTAGGAATTTTCCTAAAATACATGTACACACACAACCAACAATCTCCAAGAAGATGTGCAAAGGAATAATATTAAAAGAAAGTAACTTCTAGAGTAAAAACCTTGTATGTAATAACCTCTTGGGAATACAAAATATTTTGATAGTATAATATGAAATGTAAAGGGGAAAATAAATTCCCACCCAAAAAAGATGTCCCATCCTGACAATAACTAGATTAGAAAACGGAAAAGAGATACAACCGTTCCTAATCTCTAAGACCAACCACCGTAAGTGGTCTATGGACCCAAATATACCTATGATTATTTAAAATAATTGATGATTTATCTGTCATCTTTATATGACATGACATATATGCTAAAATCCCATGTATAGATGAGTATATACATACTTAGTAGGATGCTTCTAAACTGAATAGGGAGAAATAGAAGACATGATATATATATAATCAGCTGAACCCAATGCAAGATGGAATAAAAACCAAATATCATAGATAAATGAGATTATAAAAGAATCCTAGATGAGGGGAAAAGGGATATTTATCTCACACCCAAGCCCTAGTTGATGAGTTTACCATCATATCTAAGAATTATATCTCAAATTACTTGTATCTCATGTGTCTCAATATATAACCATGGGGAGTACTCAAACCTTGCCACTATGTCTCTCAGATTAGGGGTGAAATCTCCAAGTAGAGGACCCACACATTAGTGTATCAGGGGTTCCTCATAGTTGATTGTGGACCCACTCCCTAGTGCATCAAGGGGGTGCCACTCAAAAGGTATAGGAACCACACCATATTGCATCAAGGTGGTTCCAATCATTAGATAGAGGACCAATTCCCTAGTGTGTCAAGTGGGTGTCACTTGACAGATAAAGGATCCAAAACCTAGAGAATTAGGGGGGTTCCACTTAGTAGATAGATGACCCACACCCAAGTTCATTAGGGGGTTCCACTCAAAAGTTATAGGACCCATGACCTAGTGTGTCAAGGGAGTTCCAATCAAATTGGTGTGAGGAGTATAGGTGGTTCACATCCTAGTATGATATGGGATTTTCAAACCACGACCTATCTCTGATGATCCTTCACAATCACTATTGTCATCATGTATTGGTTGAAGAATCATCAAACTCATAACATTACACTTTATATTTATAAGGCCACTATGAATTTTACCATCATTTTTTATGAAGAAAAATGCTCAATATAGGCTACTCATAGTAAAAATTATGATCATGGATGAAGGGGATATGAAATGTGGAATTTTCTAAAAAAGAGTGTACACAACCCTTAAGGGGTCGACACATTGTGTGGTCCTGCTCTTCTACCCAGTCTTGTTTTCCTCTGGACATGGATCAGAGGTCATTTCATTGTACACAGTGTGTAAGGGGTCCACACGATGTGTCTCTTCCACCCAGGGCATGCACATGTTACTCTTGGACATGCTCATGTTCATCAGGTCGTGTTATTTACCTATCCATATACTTATCCATGATCGGGTACTAACACAAGCATGTGTACTCCATGAGAACACGATGTGTCCTCATACACAAGGACCTAGGTGTGTGTTACTGAAATATGGCATGGCATACCGAGGATGGTAACATGGCATGTTTTTGAGCTACGTGGTGTGTTATTCTTAACATTTTTAAAAAACCCAAGTCGTCGCAGCTAGGTGGGGCTACAAAACATGTGTGATATGACTACACACTATGTAGTCATCCTTACTATAGAAAAAATATATCATTCACATGGATTATCAATCTATATTCACCACTATGAATTTTATGCTTTAACCCCTAAGTTTGTGGGAAACTACCTCCAGACATAATTTCCAGTCCTCTGATTTCCATAAAATGAGATCTCGTTATCCATACAAAGGAATCATGTATGTCCCATGTATATCCCATCATAGACATCGTTTGTGGATCCTAGAACCATGGGTTATCACCTCCAATAATTCTAAAACTTCCCATAAAACACAAATATATTCATTTTTCTCCAATATGTACTCAGTATGAGGGTTCAATCACACTTAAACCCTCCCCAGCAATGGTGAACCATGAGATCAGTGGCCAATCAAGAATACTATGATGAATGGATGGTGTAAAGGCATAATAAAAAAAATATTTATTGTTTTCATGGAATCCATGGAAAAAAATCATATATTGGAGAAACCCAGGGTGAAATCATGGAATAAATCAAGAATAAAATGAATTTAAATAATTTAAATTTTCAATAGGGCTAATGAGAAGAACATTAAATCACAGAATCATAATAATACAATAAATAAATTTTCAATTGGTTTAATCAAAAGGGATAAAATCTATAATTGATTATCATAACCTTGATTTAGGATTCATCATTGGAGAAGAATGTCTTCTCTAGTGATGATTATGATCCTTTAAATTCAATGCCAGACATTTCACCATGATCTGATCACCATTCTTCATCTAATCTTGATTCACTAATGAAGGTCGTCAGAGATTTTAACAATTCTACCATGCTTTAAATGGATAAACCTATAGAATTATTATAAATGAGTATTTATAAGTTATTTAGTTATATTGTTTAATTAAAAATTAGTAATCTATTTATTTTAATTAAACGCACCCGTCAACACCTGTCACAACTAGATATCTGACGCCGACCGACCTTAGGTCGCGTCTAGGGTAAACACTACACTTCAGATTCAACCATAGTCTCATATGTTCAATTGGAGAATATTTTTAGTATATATTCCATTATTTATGAAAAAACATTGTTTTCATGATAAACATTTATTAAATATTTTTTACTATATCAATTACGGGCTCATTGGACCTCGAAATCTCACGTCATCTTAGTGCCAATCTAGGAATGTATTCTTTAGAATATTTTTAATTCTTACGAAGAAAAAAATATCAACACTATTCCTTATTTGAGTATTTCCATTCTTAAAATACAAAAATTACACAAAATTATGAGGATACCAAGGTTGTATATGGATCTCCCTCTTTCAGGAGCTCTCATACATGCACTTGTACAACTAGAGCACACACAAAAATGGAGTGGTCTATCCTCATAGGTTCCTATATTAATGATCCTTGATTTCCACTAGGTAAAATGTGATGGTGGATCCTTATTTTATTTTCATGTCCCACCAGTCAGTAACCTGTGTAGGATCATGAACGTGCCTCCTCAACTGTTACACATGTAAGACATCATGCACCCAGTCCAACTATGGTGGTTGGGCTAAGTGGTATACAACATCTCTGACCTTCAAAAAGATCTCCGAAAGCCCAATAAATCTCAAGGATATCTTTCCACCCCATCTGAATATCTATAATCTTCATCGTAAAGAGACTCGTAGAAAAATGTGGTCTCCCTTCGCAAACTCCAATGTCCGATGACATCAGTTTTTTTAATATTTTTGTTTTCTTTCGGCTATCCACATTCACTCAGGGATCATATGTAACTTATCCATCATTTCCTACACCATCTTTTTCCCAATAAGAGATGCATCAACAATCTCATTCCAACAATAGGTTAACCTTTACACTATCTTGTAAAGGGCCTCAAAAGGTGTCATACTGATAGTAGTGTGATAACTAATATAATAAGAAAACTATACCACAATAAATTGAACCTCCTAACTCTTACCAAAGTCCAACACGAAAGCCCTCAGAATATCCTCTAACACCTGGAAATGGTTCTTGGTCTATCCATTCATTTGGGGTTTATGATTTGTGTTCATACTCAAATGTGTCTTTAATACCTCATGTAGTCCTCTCCATAACTATGACATGAAATTTTAATCATGGTTGAAGACATTCATTCAGGGAAAACCATGAAGGAGAATGATCTCCCGCATCAACAAAAACCCTAAACTATCCACTGAAATCATCTCCAAATGTGGAGGAAGTGCACCAACATGGAATGTTGGGTAACTATCACCCATATGGATTCTTGGGATATCCTTACACATGGAACTCCTCTCGTAAATGTTATGGATATTTAACCCCATTTACACTATGGTATCTCAAGAGGATGTAACTATACTTCCAAAACCAAGTGCTTAATATTAACCTGTCGACAAAGGAGACACTAAGAGATGGACAAGGCAATGATCCACCTCATGTCATCCCAGAGAAACTGATGATAATGGTCTTTTTTACATATTCCCTACACTAGTATGTATAGCCAAATGAAAATTGAAAAAATAACTCATCACCTCCTCTCACTTCATCATCAAAAGCATAATACATCCCTAACAAAAAATTATGTGTTCTCTTACATCAAAAAATTCATTAGGTGAATCTCTTGAAGATATATTGTCATAGAGAACCTCATAGTAGATGTAATCCAACTGAACCTACCTTGCATGCTAGATAAATGTAGGACTCTAAACCATCGACTGAAGATATGTTATACCCTTCTCTCCACTTCGGTTAGTTCAAAAGTAGCCAACTGCTCAAATGCTTTCTCAACCAAACTGTAACCATACTTCTTATTAAGGTCATATTCCATCATGTTGGCCTTTAGAGGAGTATATACTGTCTAAAATTCATTGTCTTTTAGGAACTCCAAATAGTTCCTCAATATTAAGCTAATATCTCTATACATAAATACATAGTTATGACTCTGATGGTCTTAGTAAACAATAAATCCCCCTCCCAGAAGATAGCGCCTCCACATCCTCAGAGTGAAGAATACCACTACCAAATATTGGTCGTGAGTCACATATTTATTCCAAAGGGGACACAAATACCTAGACATAAATGTGATCACTACATTCATATGCATTAACAGACATCAAACTATAGCTCTAGAGGCATCACAATACACTATATATGTTATTCCCTCCTATGGTAGTCTCAACAAAGGATCACCGATGAACCTTATCCCCAAATTATCAAAGGCTCTCTGAAACAACTCATTCCAGGTAAATGGATTCCAATTCGATATCAAGGTGGTCAAAGAAGATGTAATCATGGAGAAGTCCTCCATGAACCTATTATAGTACACTGTCAAGATAAAAAACACTACACCTCTATCACGCTTTTGGGTGGATCCCAAGAATGCATTGCAAGAATCTTCACTAGGTCTACACCTAATCCATTTTTAGAGTTGAAATTCTCTAGAAACTGATCCTCATAGATCCAAAATTGGATCTTCAAGATACTACCATAATTATAGTTCTCTTGTAGATAGTCTGGAACCATCCTCAAGTGATTTTTGTGCTCCTCCTTTATCACAGAGTAGAAGAGTATGTCATTAATAAAGACAATCAATAATCGATCCAAGTATGGATAGAAGATCCAATTCATCATATACATAAACACAATTAGGGGATTCATAAAATCAAAATATATGAATGAATAGTGATCATAGTGATATTAGAATTCTATATTTAGAATATCAGCCTTCCAAACCATCCAATAGTGGTAGTCAGACCTGATATTGATCATCAAGAACCACATCACACATTGGAACTGATCAAAGATATAATAAATCCTTATGATGTAATAATATTTCTTTATTGCGGCCTGGTTCAGGTGATGATAATCAACACAAAACTACAAGCATCCTTCCACATTTTTCATGAACAAAACCAAAGCATCCCAAGGTGACACATTGGTTCTGATAAATCCATTCTATTAGAGGTCCTCGAACTGCACCCTCACCAATTAGATATTAGTAGGTGCCATATGATATTCCATAGACTATATCAGCGTGGTCTTAGGATTCAATTCGATGTAGAAGACCATATCATGCTTCAATAGTAGTCATGAAATATCCTTGTATAAGACATCCATATAATCTTCCACAACTGAAGGAACTGATATAACCAAATATCCCACTGTGTCGAGGGCTAAACTCCCCAACTAATGGGTGATGGGTTTCATCTTTCAACTCACAAGACGAACTCGCTCTTCCATGAGGTCTCTCTATCCGACAAAGGATAATATTTTCCCATCTATCTTAATGCTTCTGACTTGTCTGTAGTAAAAGTCAATTTCAAATTGGACATGGAAAATTTATCCATACTCAAGATGATTTCATAAGGTATTATCTTGATCACTAATAGGTGCCTTGAGAAACAATCTCCACCAAGATATATCTCACACTACTGGAAGATAAGTGATATCAAATAAGCATTCCCTATATTAACCTCAATCCAATGATTCAAGGCTAAAGTCTCAATTGGCTTCTCTAGCTCTCGCATCAAGAGTAAGGTGATGGAGGAATGAATTGCACTTGTGTATAATAATACCAAATAAACAGTAAAATAAACACAGATCATCTATTGAATCATCTCATTTGTATCATAGTCATATGCCTCAATAGATTACATCTTCTAGTGGACATGAATGCTTTCTCCATGCGCCTAGCATAGGCCTCCTGGTGGTCGTGGTGGTGTAAGTTGCTCATAACATAACCCATAAAATTAATCCCCTCCCTATAGATCTATTCCTTCTTTTCTACTATCACTACCTCTTTAGGGTCCACCCATGCCTCACCTAGGAGATCCAAAATCATGGTGATTCCTCTTCTATAGTGTTTTATCTACTATCTACCTTCCCTCCTCATCACGTTGGGTCAAGAAATAATGTTCCATGCCACCTCACCCATCACATACATACAATCAACCCTCTCTAGGTTACCCTGGTCTTTTTTTAGTACCTATGATACATGAACACATTAAAAAGTCTTCCATGGGAAGGTCCCTTATTCCAATACATTGTTGAGTAGTGTATTCTATCAACTACAGACAACTCAATCCCATGGTTCCCACTTCTGACACTAGCTATATGGAATCCCTCAAATAAAAAGCTTTTTATCACTGGTTTCTTCTCTATAACTTCAGTATATGGTTAAATTCATAGTGGTACACACTAGCATAGATGCCCCTATAGAGGCCTTGCACAAACATTTATGCCCAAAAATAACCATCCCAAACCATGTTGAGTGAGTATAGCCTATGGTCATTGAACCTCTTGGCATAGTTAGCTACTGTCTTACTACCCTTTTAAAGCACTAGAAGCTTCTAAATATAAACTGATAAAAAACATGAGGGGTATTACTCCTCACTAAATAGATAATGTAAGTCATTCTATGTGAGTAATTACTCATAATGTGTATACATGACTAGACTCCACCAGTTCCATACTTCTTTGTGGAAAAGAATAGCTACCAGCACAACAATAGGACCGTTCAGGGTCCGCTTGAGCCTAAAGACTCTAATCACTGAATAAAGGCAATCCACTAATGCATGAGGCTTTGGAACACCATGAAACCTTAACATCCTCTAGTATGTATGCATCCACATCCTACTATAGTGGTAAAATTTTCTTCTAGATATTTAGGGTTATTGATACCAACCTACCTAGAAGAAAGACCTCATGAGATGGTATCTGATATAAGGCCTCATCACTCCTCATATTTTCACCACAATCCTGAATCGGTAACCTAGATGGATGTCTCTGTGGAGGCATCCTGAAAGTGATGATGAACTTCCATGGTCAAATGAGAATATATATATGTATAAATGACTCAAGAAGCATAGTGAACAGAATCAACCCTATATGATTCATGTACCAGTGTTCCTTGTAATCAATATTTTGGCATGCTGAGTTGAAAAGTAGGTCATTAGAGTCCTTTTGAATGGATACATCCACCGTTGTACAAACACTAGCTTCACTAGCTAGAAATCCACACTCAATATACATTGACATTATTTACCGAAGTCCCAACCAAATCCTCATAAGGGTACAACTCCAAACACCATCCCAAGGAATGAACCACTCTGATTTCAGTATTTAATGACCCAAAACATAAATACCATGACCAATGTAAGACTAGGATTCCAAAACCCCAAGCCCACTTCCATATGCCATGGGCTGGAAAAAAGTGCTGAGAAGGCATAACTAAAGTGGGAGGTATTTTCATAAATTACTTACACACATGTACCCAACCATATCTATATACAAATGTATATGAATAATCATAGAAGATAGTTACATCTAGAGTAAAAAACATCCATGTAATAACCACTAGGTAAGAAAAATGTTTTTGATATTATAATTTGAAATTTAAAGTGAAATGTTCACATCCACGTAGAAAAGATGTCCCAACTTGGAAACAATTGGAATATAAAATATATTAGAGAGAACTCATATCCTTATCTCTAAGCCCACCCACTGTATACATTCTATGCACTTGAGTATCCCTAGGTTCCTCTAAAACCCCCATTGATCTTCCTATCCTTTTCATAAGACACTACATGTGTTGAAAAATCCCATGAAGGGGTGAGAATATACATAACTAGTATGACACCCTGGAAACTAAAGAGGGAGAAGTAGATGACATGATCGAAGCATTTATCACATCCGAAATCAAGATGGAACTAAAACCCAACAAAAAATATATATGTGTTCATAAAAGTAACCCAGATGAGTAAGAAATTGGATCTCCATCTCTCAACCCATATTAGGATGATGATGTATGGTCGGAATAATATAAAGATACATAAGAGGTTTGAATTGGGTATTTTTAATAATATTAGATAGATTATGACTTCTATCCCTCTTCATGATTTATGCAGATATACAGTGTTCTATTCTTTAATTAAGTTGAGAAGTGGATAAATAGAGAGGACGAACCAACTAATTTTATAGTGGTTCAGGGCACAGAGATCCCTTATTCCACTTCACCGACTCTCTCTCCGTAAGATTAATGATTTTAACGAAAAAGGCCCTCTTTTCAGAAGACCATAACAAATTATTATAAGAAGTTGAAACCTTTACAATGGTTCTTTTAAAAATAACAAAATTATATAAAACATAGTCCAAGAAGATGATACTCCTCCAATATTGTGTTTGAGTAGTTTATACTCCAATAAATCAATAAAGATTGATTTATTTGAATAAACAGAGTCTTGTTCACAGATGCAATGGAAACTGACAGAAAACAGATCATCTTCTTAAAACAAATATATTTTTAACAAGTAATAGATTCAAATAGATCAAGGTTTTAAAATAATATTCAATAAATATTGTATCACACAAATAGTTGCAATAATAGTTAATCAGCAGTTTTCATATCACATTATAGAAACATTTATTTATCCATATTTAGTTATTTAGAATAATAATGTTGATCAATATTACTTATTTTCTAGTTTATTTTTATTAAAAAATATATCTCACTCTATATTTTGAAAATAAAAATATCCATAGTGCGTAGCAAGAGAAAATTGTCTTGATTTCGATCATAACAGTTCAAAGAATATCACCTAAAAAATCGTGATTTTTTTAATTTCAAATCATTCAATAGATTAATAACATTCCTTAGATATAGAAATAAATTAAGCCACTAAATACAAATCTTTTAATTAGTTGTAATACAACTTTAGAGAGATATAATCTTCTAGAAAGACTGTTGTAGAAAAAGTGAAAAATATATTTAATTTAAAACTTTTCCATTGATTTGTCAAATATAGGGTTCATTTTTATAGGGATAAACTCGAAAATTATTGTTAAAAATGTATGGTTTTTTTAAAAAAGTAGGGTTGATGAAACATATGTTTTAAACCTTTAATGTACGGTTTCTTCCAAACCTAATATTTTGGATTCATACTTTTCCAATAGCATTCTTTACATGATCCATACATTTTATTACAAATATAGGGTCTCAAAACCATGCAATTTTCATACAAATTAAGGGTATGAACAGAATTTCTAAAATACTTTCAAACATGTTAAGAATACATTATACATAAAATTAACGCATAAATAAGATAATCTCCTCCAAAAAAATATTATTGAAAAATAAATAAACTCATTAGTAAAACAAAAAAGGGAATTTGTTAACATCAAAATCAATAATATTTATAGAGTATTATTAATAAAATATATTCCAAACAATATCCCCCTTTTTTATGATCACAAAAACTATATAAACTAACTTCTATAAAATATTTTAAATTTTAAAAACTGAAATAAAAGAATTATATATATATATATATAATAAAAACTATAGCATATATTTGTCATTGATTTGTATAGTAAACATTTAAATTCACTTTCTTCAGTAAAAATACTTTAGAATATTAAATTAAAAAAATTCCCAATTTTATCCCCCGTTTTTTGATATCAAAAATAAACTAATTGAAAATGGTTTCAAATATATTAAATACTGTATAGAACATTGAATGAATGTTATGTTTTTCTAAGACATAAATTATATATGTTCTAGTAGCAGAGATTGAGAAATATTAATAAAAAATAAAAACAAGTATAATAAACAAGATAATTTAATTAAAATATGTTTTAGAGTATAATAAATATTTGGATGAGAAACTTCAAAATGCTATACTAGATGAGGGTGGAGGTTATTGTTCAAAATATGTATCAAAATCCTGAGAATGTAGAGCATCTAGAGGAACATGCTTTAACACTACCATCAATCCTTTCAAACTTTCATTAAGTTTATCATCAGACTATCTCTTTAAAAATTTTGAATCTTATCCCACCATTCATCTTTAATCCAAAGTGATTTTCAAAAACTCACAAAAATTCTCTTCTAACTGAAAAAATTGTGTGAGAATTTAACTAAACTAATTCAGAATATTTCTTATAACATGTTGTCCTAATGTTAATTTCTCAACTAAATCCTTCTAGTTTTCCAATAGCACATTTAAAGGTGCACTGTCACACTCAAGTGAATGTAGCCGATCATACAAAGTATACAGAACTGTGGTAATGGATTCCAACCTTATGATTAAATATACAGAAGTTTTAGGATAAAAAGTAGATGCTCAGAACATAATATAACTACTCTTTAGTAATTAAAACTAACTTCATCAATTCTTCTTTAAATAACAAAAATCTATCTTTGAAACTAATTCATCTCTCAGCTTTCCAAAATGATCTTCCATTTCACTTTGAAATTTATCCCAATGTATTCTAGAAATTGAATTTTTTCTGATAGTTTGTAGTTGAACATATAAAGTTTTTAAATCTTCTCTAGGAATATTTGAGCTTCTCGAATATTCTAAATATTTATTAGTATACTCCATATTAATTTTCAAAGTTGAATTCTCCTCCTTCATCTTCTAAATTTGATGACTAAATTTTTATTTATTTTTTAGAAAAAATGAGACTTGAATTGGTTACCCAATTCATGCCCCAATAGAATTTATTAAAATAAAAAATACCAATAAAAAAATTTGAGGTGTTAAAATCTCACACTATCATGGAATTTATGAAAATACAATCTTGAGAGACAAAAAAAATCTGAAATCACACATTGTAAAAAACATGTCTGCAACATCATTCCTCAGCCTGGGAGAAACCGCATCCAGGTAGCTTCTCTATTATCACTTAGACCCCTAGAAAGAATAGAACTTATACCACATGGATATATTCCATATCTACTGTCTCACATCCCATAATCTTGAAAATAAATGTGGATTAATCATCATATCTGTATCATATCAATTTAAGGAAATTAGATCATCCATAATGGAACCAACACCAAGAAATCACAAAATCCACATAAGCTAGGATATTTGGTACTTAGAGAACAAAAAAAGAATATTGAAATGCATAAATGATGTTAGTAATGTCAAATATCATAGCAGGTCACTTGATTCCATCAATAGACCTAAAAACCATCAAATCTGCCCAGCACTCTGAAATTAGAACAAAGAAACAAGACTACCAATCATTCCCACAGCAACATGAACCACTTGATAGAATTAATTTTTCCTCATGATTCTACAAACACAAGAAATAACTAAAGAAATTGTTTATTGTGCAAGCTAACAGACCACAAACTAGTTGCTGAATAATACAAGAACAAGAGATATCTGTCTCACTAGATTCAGACTCATCATAGGCAGTAATGAAATCTTATTATTTATTATCATTTTTAAAACATCGTAAGAGAATTACATCACCATTATCTAGTATATACAACACAAATAATAGAAGACTGCTCAAATCAGTGAACAAATCAACTTCAAAAAAGAATAGAAAGACAAATACTGCCTAATCCTAGCAAACTATCTACATAAGACACTGAGTGGAAGAAACAATCACAAAAGATAAATAAGGTGAAAATTTTGAATGATGAAAGAAGAAATTCCCATGGAAATTCATTGATTTTGAAATTAGGATTCTTTTTATACTCATCCAACATCCTTTTGGACATATGATTTCTGATTTGAAGATATTTCTCTCCGATAATATTATTGTTCCTATATTATTGGAATATGATCTAATCTTGCTCCCACATCCAATCATGGACTTATTCTCCCACCTCATCCTCATTAAAATAAGAATTTGTGTACACAGGTTTCTATTTTACATCATCATTCTCCTCATTAGTTGAGTGATCCACCATAGTTGGGGAGTTAGAGGGTTAAGTGATTTCTTTCCTGGAGGCATCTAAGGATCCTGTAACAATGGTTCTTTCAAGGTTAGTCTAATCTCTAAATTTGTTTCTAGGATTTGGAGTAATATATACATCAGATTCCACTATTGATTTTTTACCCTCCCTAGCGGTTGATTTTAAATGGATTTCATCAATTTGATTAGGTTGGTCATCATACTCATGTGAGGAATCACTAAAATCAGATAGTTCACCCTTCTCATTGGTTCAAGTATTATGTGATTCCATGTGCTTTTCCAGTTCCTCTACCAGATGAGGAGGGAAGGTGCTGGAACCTGAGGCAGCAAGAAATGAATTAATAGAGCCTAGAATTCCTATATTTTTAGAAGGATGATGAATATCTTCCACATTTTTCACATTATTTTTCTTCTCATTAGGTGGTATAAACATGTTGGTCAGCATTAACCATCTATCTATCATTGATCCCATCAGATCCAATATGATTATTTCCTTTCTCAAACCAATTTGATTTCTTATCCTCAAGATGTTCAAAATTATATCTAAAATCATTTATAGCATGTCCATGATTAAGGCATAAATGAAAATAATCAGCTAGTTTTGCATAAACAAACTCCTTAAAGAATCGACACTCTCAATTGTGAATCAATATTTGAGAAGGTATGTCTAGAGAAACATCAATTTCAATGAAAATACTAGAATCTGATGGTCTTTAAAGACTCCTCATTGTTGAATCCAGCTTCAATGGATTACCAATGAGCATGGATATTGTAAATAGGGTATGTTTCTTAAACAAATAAAGCAGAAGCCCAGGGAAGCTAACCTAAATTGGGACAATGGGGGACTCAGAGTAGGGTTCAAAATTTGGGGACCATTTAAGAGGTTTCATAGAATAACCCCTAAAACTGTTATCATCTTTCCAAAAATCAATAGTATTCATACATGAAATAAAGAGAAAAATGAAATTTGGGGTGTTCAGGAGGCTGATGTTAAATCTTGAGAATCCAATTGTTTCAAGAGTACTTATTAAATATTTTAGTGGTATTGTACGATAAAAAAACTTCCCAAATTGAATAAAATAACGATCATATGCAAGAGTGTTAACCTATTTTTTGAGAAATAAATCACCAATTTTCCACCGTGACAAAAATGTATAGGGTTAAAAAAATGATCAAGGGAAATGGAATCATTTTTGCAAGGCACGGTGTTTGAAATCGTTCTTCCAGCAACAATATAAGTGAAAGATTTTTAAACTGGGGTAGGGTTTTTTTCATCCCGAATCGGGTTTCTCGCTTATTAACCCAGTACCGACCTCTCCATAATCCCACTAACTCATTAATTTAATCATTTAATGAATAAGAACATTCTTCTTCTTGATTTATTTATGGTTTTAGTTTTTCATCCACAAAAAAAATTCTTAATCCTTCTCACAAAAAGAGGAATAGATATTGTCAGGATATTCTATTTTTTATACAAAATCATACTTTTCTAATGAATCAGTAGTAGCAGATACTACTTGATTCTCGCCTAATTTGGTTGTTTCAACTACTGAGGGTTGATTTTTCTTAACCCATTGAGTAGTTTATTCAATGTTTTCTTTTTTATTAGCTTCCAAGTTATATCTATATTCTTCATGATTCTCAATTTTCATTTCTATATGAGTGTTTGAGTTTCCTAGAAACAATAGCAGTTCAACATCTACTGTTGCAGTAGTCATAACTTCTGGATTCTAAACATCAGGAACCTCATCAACTGTTTATTCTTTATGTACAGATTGGGTGGAAAGTTCCTCATTATACATTTCTTATAAATTTTATTTAATATTTTTTTGAACATCTCTTGTATATTTTAGATCAGAGACATCATATCCAAGTATTATTTTTTTGGTTGAAAAACATCCTCCATTCTAAATTTGCAAACTTCTTCTCCATGAATACATACTGATCTAGCTAATATCATATTTCCTTTCTCCCCATGATCATTATGACAGTATTATTATTTTTCATCAAAGCCAACAGGTGATATCTTTATTAATTTTATACTTCAAAAGAATCATAACATTATTAAGGGTCGATCATATAGATTGTAACTTTCATGACATCTAATCGTTACATAGGCATCTCAAATCTTGTTCTTTTTATACAAAAGTACTGAAAAAATCCATCCATATGTATAAAAAATACATCCTTTCCTTTTAATGAAAATAGTGAAGAATATATTGAAGCATATACCTTGTGAAATTAAACTTAATATCAATCACCATCAAAAAAATTATATACATTTTGGGATAAATAATATTTTATAACTCATTAATTGTCAAAAGTATTTCTAACTGAATAAATTTTACGAACACCTTCTGGTCATCCTCAAGATCTTTTATGAACATTTATTTAATCAAAGTTTAGTCAAAGAGAGAAGTTATAATATATCCATATCAATGTTCTTGATTTGTAGTATATTGAATATAAAATTGAAAAAATCCTTCATTAGGACACTAAAAAATTCCAATGAAGACTAATGTAACCCAAAATTCCATATCAATTACTTGTGATACAATAATGTACTTCATGTCACCAATACTGAATTAAACATTATTATAAAAAATCTTTACTTATCTATAGAACAAATAATCTGTATTTTATGCATTATTAAGGAATTAAAACCCTTGAAAGGCTAGATCTTGCGTCAATAGAAGATTCTTTTGATACAACTATTCAAAATCTATAACTTTCCATTGAATGAATTTTTTGAAAGTAACACATTTATGCTTTGATCTACTTGGTTAGCATTCATATGTCTTCTTATTCATTGATATTACTAAGAATCCAACGTTTGAAGGTTTGGATACTAGGATTTTGATGGAAATAATGAGAGAACTATAATTTGAATGTGTTGGAATACTAAGGGTATCAGGTAGTGAGAGGGAGAATGGTTTTTAGGATAGTTTTGGTGATGCAAGTTCTAGTATCTTGATCCAAATACTCAGTGTAATAAATATTTATTTTTTAATTTGAAAATATGTTCTTCAAAAAAGAACAATAAATTCTTCTTTTAAAAAATTTGTAAATAAATATATAACAACCAAAAAAACAAGTAAATCAATTAATATGTGGTTAAAGAAAAAAATTAACAATAAATTATTTAAAATAAAATATTCCTTAATCACCTCTAATAAATTTGAACTTGTAGTGGGAAGTGGATTAGAAAATATATCAATTAGTTGATATTCGGTATTTAAATATTCTAAATATATATCTTTTTTATAACATGATATATTTTAAAATGAGTCCTTATATCAATATCCTTAGTTCTTGAGTGACTTATAAGATTTTTTTAAAATATTTATTTTACAAATATTGTCATATAAAATAGAATATTATTGAAATTAAATCCATAGAATAGAAAGGTATGTTACATCCACCAAACTTTTGAATAGAAGCTTCCATAAAATATATATTCTGCCTCAGTTTTTAACTGGGCAACTAAATGTTCTATCTTATTTAAAAATGAAACAAACTATTTCCCTAAAAATTGAAAAGTTCCTGATGTGTTTTTTCTATCTAATATAAAACCGCTAAAATTAGGATCTCAATATAAAATTAAATTGAAATCATAATTTTTTATATAAATTAAATATAAATAATAATTCCTTTTAAATATATAAAAAGTATTTTAACAGTAGTAAGATAAGATCCCATTGGTTTTGATTGAAATATAGTAATAGAAAAAATAAACCTTCATGTTTAGTCTTCTAAAAGTAAAATATTGTAATAAATCAATCTTACCTCTGTATAACTGGTTGTCAACTAGTTTTCAAGAATCATATGAATCAAGTTTTACATTAGTACAAATGAGAGTTATATATTTCTTATGGTTTTCTAGTCCAAATGTTTTCAATAAATCAATAATATATTTACATTTATTTGAAATATTTCTATAATATTTTTAATATATTTTAAAACCAATAAATAAGTTTGATTCACCCATTATACACACTTAAAATTATTTTTCATAAAATTTGAAGAATAATTATAATGATTTTTATTTATTGAACAAAAAATAACATCAAATATATGAATATGTACTAATAGTATATTAACAAAATATTTTATTAATGATATTAGGGTCTACTGACCCTAAAAATCTATTTTCTAATAAAAAAACATAATCTTTCATACCAAGCTCTATATTCTTACTTAAGACTATAAATAATTTTAGTAAGTTTGAAAAATAAATTTGGTATATGAGGATTTTCAAAACCTATTGGTTTCTCAATATAAAATTCGTCCATTAAATATCCATTTAAAAAATCTTTTTTTACATCCAAATGATATTCCTTAAAATTTATATGAGATGCATAAGATAGAAGGATTCCAATAAGTTCTAATATATCAATTGGTGAAAATGTTTCCTCATAGTCTATTTCTTATTTTTTATTATATCTTTTAGCTACTAATCTAAATTTATTACTAGTAATTATTCTTTTATCATCTTGTTTATTTATAAAATCCCTTTTGTTTCTTATTACTAGGAGACTGGTTACTCTACCAACTAATTCTCAAACTTTATTTCTACTAAATTGGTTAATTTATTCTAGCATATCCATTATCAAACTTTCATCTTCTAAATATTATTTTATAGTCTTAGGTTCTAATTATGATGTTAAAAAAATAATCTATGTTTACTACATTCCTTCTATTTCTTACTCCTATATCTACCTCTCATATTATAGTTTCTAAATGATAGTTCTTTAAGGTTCAGTTTCATGTTCCTCAAAAATAGAATACATTTCACTTATATTGTTTTCAAAATAAATATTAGTTGATTCAAGTCTCATGTTTTCTAAATAGTCAACAATTTCATCCATTTAAGTTTTCCTTTTATCAAAAGGATCTCATTTATAAAACTTCACATGAATAGATTCTTCAACACTGATTGACTTTTTATTATACACTCACTAAGATTTAGAGGTAGTATAATATCCTACAAATATTATTTCATTAGCCTTTGGGTCAAATTTACCATGGTTTTATTTAGTATTCAAGATAAACACCACGTATCCAAACAATTTAAAGTACCTCAATTTAGGTTTTATGTTATTTTATAGTTCATATGGTTACTTTTTAAGAAGGGTTCTTATTAAAAATCTATTCATGATATAACACGATGTGTTTACATCTTATTCCCAAAAATAGGTGGGAAAACTATATTCATTTAACATAGTTATTTCCATTTCTGAAATATTTATATTTATTCATTTTATTATTCCATTTTTTACGGTGTTCTTTATGCATAAATGTTGTGTGTAATACCTAAGTCTAGGAAAAAAATAGTGCCTCCATATCTTTAGAGAAAAAGCAAATGTCGCCAGCTCTAGATCATGCGTAGGATAATTCTGCTCATGAGTCTTCAACTGTCAAGATGCATAAGCAATTACCTTGTCATTTTGCATGAGGACGCACCCAAGCCCTTTCAGAGACGCATCGCTAAAAATAATGAATCCTTCTCCGATAGAGGGTAGTGTTAACACAGGTGCAGTAACCAATCTCTTCTTCAGCTCTTGGAAACTTTCCTCGCATTCCTTTGTCTAGATGAACTTAACCCCTTTTCGAGTCAACTTGGTTAGTGGATTAGAAAGTCGTGAAAAGTTATTCACAAACCTCCTATAATATCCCGCTAAACCAAGGAAACTACGAATATCAGTTACTGTTGTGGGTTGAGGCCACTCCTCCACAACTATTATCTTTGCAGGGTCAACAAAGATTCCTTCATTGGTTACGATGTGCCCCAGGAAAGCCACTTGTTGTAACCAAAACTCACACTTGCTGAACTTCCCAAAGATCCTCTCCTTCCGTAGAGTTTTCAAAATAACCCTCAGATGATCTTCATGCTCCTCATGACTTTTTGAATATATCAAAATATCATCAATAAAAACTACCACAAAGTTATCAAGGTAGTCCTTAAAGACTATATTCATCAAATCCATGAAAATAGCAGGAGCATTAGTCAAGACGAAAGGCATAACAGTAAACTCATAATGCCCATATCTTGATTGGAAGGCAGTCTTTGGAATATCTTCCTTCTTCACCCTCAGTTGATGATAACCAGATCAAAGGTCAATCTTAGAGAAGAATTGAGCCCCGTGAAGTTGGTTAAATAAATCATCAATTCTTGGAAGAGGGTATCTGTTCTTTACTGTGATCTCGTTCAGTTCTCTATATTCAATGCATAGCCGCATTGATCCATCCTTCTTATTCACAAAGAGAACTGGTGCTCCCCTAGGAGACACACTCGGTCGGATAAACCCCTTCTCCAACAAGTCTTGGAGTTGTTTCTTTAACTCTTCTAGCTCCACATTTGCCATTCTATACGGAGTCTTTGATATCGGTTGAGACCCAGGTACGAGTTCAATGGAGAACTCTACCTCTCTTTCGGGGGGAGGTCCATGTAACTCCTCAGGAAATACATCTATGTACTCCTGAACAATCGGAACATCTTTAATTTGTATGCTCCCTTTCCCTTCTTCCTCATCACAGATTAACTCCATAAAGAAAGCTATAGGAGGTGCTTCTAGATAGGGATCAGTTCGGGATATCTCTCCTTGGAAGATAACTGTAGGTCGTTTATTCAAGACTACTGAGATTTCCTTACTTCTGCATTTGATCTTAGCATTATACTTTGAGAGCCAGTCCATCCCTAGTATAACGTCGAATTCCAACATGGGAATGACTACTAGATTAGCGATAAGATTGTGCTCACCAAAGTAAACACTGGAGTCTCTAAATACTGTTGATGCAAGGATAATCCCACTTAGAGTATTGACTGACAACTCTACCTCTAGCAGTTCGGGGATTGATTCTATATTCCTTGCAAACTTGGAGGAAATAAAGGAATGCATAGAACCAGAATCAAATAAAGTACTTTCTATTTTTGAGAGGACAACAAGAGTACCTGCTATCACATCGTTTGGAACTTCAACTTCAGTTGTTGTGATAGCGAAAGCACGACCTTGCTCCCTTGGCCTCTGCTGAGGTTGATGGTGATTCCCCTCCACCGCCCTCGGATTTGGACATTGATTAGCAAAGTGCCCAAGCTGTCTACACTTGAAGAATGTGACTTCGGGTAGGGCCAGAACCATCTTTCCTCCGTCGTTAGTGTTTGGAAGTTGAGGCTTCACATCACTACGACAATTCCGAGAAATATGGCCTTCTTTTCCACACCTATAGCACTTACCACTTCTGATCAAGCAGTTCCCCGAATGCTTCTTCCCACATTTATTGCTTGTGGCATGTTGCATATGCTTTCCACCTCTTTCCTGATCAAAACATCTTCCTAGGCTTGGTTCTAGAGTTCTCTTCTTCTCATTAGATATGTGAGACCACTATGTCTCCCTAAACTCTAGTTCAACTTTCATAGCACTTCGAACTATTTCTTCATAGCTATCGTAGTCCATGTTGGCTAGATTCTTCCGTAGATGAGGTCATAGTCCGCCAAAGAATCTTTCAACCTTCCCATTAGGGTCCATGACAAAGCTTGAGGTATAACAGGAAAGCCTTGTGAAGTTCATCTCATAGCTTCCGACAGATTCGTTCTCCTTCTGCTTCAGCTCAAGAAACTCTTTCTCCATTTTCGTTCTCATGGAACGAGGGAAATACTTGTTAAAGAAAATTCCCCGAAATTCTTCCAACTCCATAGCTTCCATCTCTCCTCGTGGCTTCGTGTTTTTGATCAGTGACCACCACTGATCAGCTTCTCCCTCTAGGAGGTAAACAGTAAGGGTGACTTTTTCTTGTTCCGAACAATGAAGTTTAGAAAAGATCTTTTCAATGGAGCTTATCCATTGTTCCGCAACCAATGGGTCAGTAGATCCACTGAATGTTGGTGGTCGTTGACGCATAAAGGACTCAACAGAAAGTTTCTCCCTTTGTGGTGAGATCGGCCTCTCAGCTTGATTCAAGTTATTACTCATAACTTGAGGCAGCTGATTCATCATTCGCATGAATGTTTTCATTCCGGCTTCCATCCGAGGGCTGTCAGCACATGGTGCATTGCGGTCACCATCGACACGGTTCCTCCTATTTCCCACCATATTCTAAAATAATTAAACCTTATTAAGATACTTATTTCATTTATGGATCTTTTAACTAAGACTTCATTCTTAGACAATTACACAATTCTATAATTCCTTCATAATGATTCATAAAAAGCTTGTGAATAACCAAACATATTTCCCTCGGGAGTGTCGTAACCAAGAGTGCAGCAAGGCCCATTATCGTCCACCAGTTCCCGTTCGAGTTTAGCTCAAAGCGGTGTTTTCGGGTTTTACCCCTATGTACATCTGGGCCAGTGACGCCTCTACCTGCTCGTATCCAGACAGGGATGTATTTGTTTGATAAACCACTTACTCAATACTTACCAAAATACCAGGATGTTTTCCTATATTTAAACTTTTCTATAGGGTTCTTCATAAAGTTTTTATATCCTAATTTCCACAAATAACTAAACCATCCTTTGATACCAACTATCGCATCCCGCCTTTTTATAACATAGACTTTCATTACATTATACAAAACTGAGGATCTTTAAGGTCTAGTGTCTTGGAAACCAGGAACATAAAACATGAAAACAACATAAAACATTCTTCTTAAACACTTGAAAGGCTTATCCTTAAGTTAATCCTAGGTTCATTACTGCATCTCATAACCTGGGGACATACATCAAAAGAAAGGGTGAGCAGAAGGCCCAGTAAGGGAAACAAGAGGAACATTTTACATGTGAACTTGAGATACTTCAATAAGGACATGAAAAGAACTTTAAGGAATGAGAAAGAAATCATGAGGCATTTCATAATAAAAATAACATTTTCCATAACATGAAGATGTGGCTACATAATTTAACATAGACAATCATGAACATATCACCAAGGTCCATCCCCAAGGTGTCATTTGAAAAGTACCAAAGTTATTCACCAAGGTATCGTGAAAATTGTAATCTCTAGTGGTTACATCATTACCCAATGCATTGGAGCGCTATTAGGGTGAACCCTTAAATTTGCAATTATTATCATGTGATCCACATATATCATCATCAAACATTTCATAAATAACCCACATAGCATAAAATAAATGGGTTTCATTTCATAATCATAACATTTTAAAAACTGCTTTAAAGACATGATCTTTATGTCACTTTAAAACCCACAAAAAGGGAAAGTGGGTCTCATGTATGATTATCCCAGAATTTAAAATAGAACATTTTGATATATATGTGAATACCCTTTTAGAAATAAGAGCTTTGAGTATTCACTTTATAACATAAAATAATTTTGAGAAAAGAGAGAGGCATTTTGAGACGAAAATTCTGCAGCATAACAGCTATGTTTCGGGGTTTTAGAAAACATAGAAAAGAGAGGGGACATGGGTCACCCACTCACAATTGATCCATAAAACAGTAGGGGGACAGAATAAAAAGGATGTATGGACATGGTAATGAAGTTTGAAGGACATACCATTTGAAATGAAAAACATGGAAGGAAGACAAAAATTAGATTTCTCTTATGAAAATTCGGCAGCCTAATGGCGTCACTTAAACTTCAATAAAAATGAATTGACAAGATCGAATAGGGTCTATCATCATATGATCATAAGAGATCAGTATGATAGATATAGAGATCATACCCCAACATAATAAAAAGGAACTTGAATGACTTGACATGAAAATTGAACTTGAAAAATGAGAAGGGTGAAAGAATCCCTTAAAAATTCGGCAGCCTAACGGCGTCTCTTAAACATTCATAAAATGGAATGATGAGAGTAATAGGGGATCTCTCGTCATATAAAAATGAAAAGGGCAGTAAGAGGAATAGAAAAGAACATCCTATCACATAAGAACATGGAGCATAAAAGGAATGACATAAAAGAGATTTCATGAAAAGGAAGAGAGGCGTCGGATCCCTTACCTTAAAACGTGACTCTTGAAACTCAAAGGTTTGGACCTTGAGGGCTTGGTGGCACCTTGGGAGGACTCCTTGGAAGGTAAGAAGACCATAACATAGTTGGGGTAGAGTTGGGAGTGAAAACTAAAGGAGTAAAGGGTGGGTATTTATAGGGAAAGTGAGGGGACAAGGCATTAATGGCCAAGGGACACCTCACAAGTGCTTTTCTCAAACAGATGTGCTCTCTCATGATATTTTTCATAAAATTAGGACACATGGGGCCCCCAAAACAATAATTCATCACCCTTGGCCGGCCAGCCCCTGAAATATCTCATGACATCATCATGACACAGTTATGATGACATTAAACATACCGAAACCCTAAAACTGTATTTTTACTATTCACTGAAAATTCAACTTTCTCAGATTAATCCCAAAATTTCACCCTAACCAAATATCAATGCTCTGATTTCAAAAATCAAATCCATTTTATAAAAATAATTTTCTAAATATTTTTAATTTAATTTTTAAATAAAAACACTATTCATCGAAAATTCATTTTTTTCAGAAAAATCCCCAAAAATTATCTTAACATAATATCGATGCTCTGAGTTCAAAAATAAAGTCCTTCTTATAAAAATAATTTTCTAATTATTTTTAAATAAATTTTTAATTAAAAAACACTATTCATCTAAAAAAACTCATACTTGAATAATAATTTATGAAACCGTTATTTACCCATTTTATTGAATCACATTACTTAATCTAGGTGTCTAAATTATATTAAAACTTTCTTTGAGTGAAATTATTAATCCATTTGGTCATATTACTAATCCTAAGAGTAAAATCACTATTCATAATTTACTATTCATCAAAAATTAAGTTGATCTTATTAGACTCCAAATTCCTTACTGAACACTTTTGTAGAAGACCATTTTTTGAAAATCATTACACATCATTAGTTATTTAGGGTTTACAAAATGTTTTAAAATATCCCTTTTTTCCAAATTCATCAATAAAATACATTCTAAAATTATCTGGACATTTGAAATTTCACAAACATCACTAAAGGAAGAAATCTCAATTTATTCATCGCAAAGGATTACACAAAGAAGCTAGGGTCTCGTCACATAGCCCCTTATAACACCGGCATAAGACCTATGTGTAAGGTGTGCTATGGTGAGAGAATCTGAGGGAGGCTCAGATAGCATTGCCCTAGTAGTAATCTCTACTAACTTGAACTTCTTCTGTAGGCGTTTCCGTTCAAGCTTGACACGCTAGAGTTCGGCTTGGGCTTGGTCCAAAGCAAAGCCCACATATGCTACCTCCTTCCCATGCTCTGACAAGTGGGCTTCATAAGGGTCGAGTCTACTGGATGAAGCCATCAACTCCTCTTTCTGCATTAACCATTAACATCTTATTAAATCATTAAGAGTAAGTTAATATACTACTCAAAAAGATTGGGTTGTTACAACTTCTTAATGAAATTATTTTAAAATCTTTTTAATTTTGATCAATTTTATAAAATATTTCAAAAACATAGAACACATCACATTTAAGTTTTAGAAAATAAACCCATATAAATGTTTAAAAGTCATCGACTAAAAGAAAAACATACAATCTTCAATCCAAAAATTATAATATACATCGTCCAAAAAAATTCATGTGGATATGTTCAAGTGGTTTGGATGTAGAAACATTGTTAATTGATTTAAAGGATTATTTGTGGTGTTCTATAATTTGGCATGCATCACAGAATCTATTTTTATAAAACATAAGAATAGGATAATAATAAACTATGTGTTCCCCAATATATATATATATATATATATATTAAATAAATTCCAATTTCCATGTCTCCTATGATAGATCCAATATTAATTTTTCTCAATAGTTAAATAATTCTCTGTTTTACATAATCAATTATGTTCCATGGTAAAAATATTTTCAGTTTCATTTGGTATAAATTTATGTAATTTATCTTTAAAAACTAAGGGGAATTGTTAGATAAATAAATATAAAATCAAACATCATAGAGTTAAGAAATAATTATTTGATTGTATTTCAATCCTTTACCATATATCACATTCTTGATTTAAATTTATTTTGGATCTATAAATGATTCAACTCCAACTATTTTCCATTTTTCAATATCTGCAATGGTAATTATCCCTCCATACATTTATTCAAGTGTATGAAATTTGGAAGAGTCTCCACTCAAGTTTCATGAGAAGTAATTGTCTATATACCATACAAAATTTTGGTTCTTGTGAACTATTTCCTACAAAGAATTTAACAACATTTGTTTTGTTACTCATATTTTCCTAGGTCCAACTGTGTCAGCATGAAAATATTTTGGTAACAATATTTTCCTTATTTTTTAAAACTTTAAGTACATAATTCATACAAATTTTTGTAAAAAAATCCTTTTTAATTCCACTAATATAATGATTTCTTAAATCGATGTTATAAGAGTAATGTACCTTAATTCTAAAATAGAAACTTGTAACTCTTGATATACTGTTATATTTAGAACTAGGTACAAATTAATATCTATATAGTTTTTCTTTTTCACCATTAATTCCAATTCCATAATTTTTTTAGAAACATTTTTCCATGAACATAATTTAAATATTATTCTACTTTATTTAATATGCTATCAACAATTTTGAATTATTATACTTTATCTTATAATTATTTTATTCTATTTATGTTATCAATATAATTTGAAGTGGATTTGATAAATTTTTATTTTAATTCTTTGTGTTTCCTTAAAATAGAATTATTTTCACTTAAAACACAATTATTAAAATTCTTTAGTGTCATATAATGTTTTATTAAAGATTCATATATTTCTACAAGAACAGAGAAATAAGAATCAAATTGTATATTAGAGTATCTTTTAAAATAATAAGAAGAATAATAATACAATTGTACCTCACATTATTCCTTATCTATAAATCATGTATTTTATTATCGATTTTTTGGAACTTTTTCTAAGTCAAATATAGAAGAGTGGTTAGAGTCGTTAGATACATTGCATGTTTCCTTAGTATATTACTTAAATGTTTTCTCATGATCAGTTCTCATATGATTTTTCTTTTTATTCTTCTCTATATTTCTATTTTATTCCTTTAACTCTATGAAATCAAGACTAATATATATAAACAATTTACATTTATAGAATAAAAATTCTTTAAATACTTTTTAATCTTACCTAGAGGCGTTCTTGAAAACTCTATTTTTCTTATAAATTTTTCTGAATCTTCTAGCTAGTTGAGAGAACTCTATTTCCGAATCTGAATCATTCGAGAATTTTGCATCTTATTTTTTTTTCTTTTCCTGTCTCCAAGTAGTAACTTTAAGGGAAATATTTTTTTGTTACAATTTTAAAATATTCAGCTTCATCTTGCATTTCTACTTCATATATCATCAAGCTTCCAATCAATTATTTCATTGTTAAATCTTTAAATAGTGATGATTGTCATATAGCAGTAGATATTCCATTCCATTTAGAGGGTATAACTCTAAGAACATTTAACACCTGATATGATTACAAAATTGAATTTCCAAATTGAAACATCCCAGGTAAATAAAGAACATGACATTTTGAAAATTTATTAATATTCGTGAACTAAATTCTACTTTAAAGGGGACGCTATGTTTGATGGAATAACTGATATGCAGCAATGAGTTTCATTGAAATCTTACATTGCACACAAATAATATAATATTATTATTTTATATGGTAGTTAACACCTATCTATTTTAATGGAAGGAATGAACAGAACTAACTACAAAATGACAATATATGTTTTTTAAATGTTTTTAAATTTATCCAATAAAATTTTGAGGCATAAAATGTGAATGAATCTAAATTTAAAAATATATGACTTTAAAAGTTGATTTACCACCTTTTAATGGTGATTCCTCTTTAAATGTAGTTTTTTCCACTTTTATATGTTCCATTGGACAAAATAAAATTCTTCTTTAGATTAGGGACATCAAAATTTACTTTGGGTAAATTTTTTGTATTTTTCTGATAAAGTTCATTTTTTAATGAATAGTGAATAATACTCTATTTTGATTCAAAAGTTCCATTTCATATAATTTATTTATAAGGTTATATTAACTTTTTATTTGGTTTTAAAGTGTAATTATATTATATTTTTACCAATTAATCCAATTTTGTTCATTGGAATAAATTTCACTTTGAAATTGGACATAAAGAAGTATTATTCTTTGGATAATTATTATTTCTTAAAAACATGCTATTTGTTTTGATAATGGGAATTGTTTTTAAATTAATTAATGCAACATCTATATTTCGAATTTGGTAAAATAGAAATCATTTTTGAATTCAGAATATCAAATATATCTTAGGCTATTTTTTGGGTAGTTTTCTGAAAAACATCAATTTTTTATGAATAGTGAAACCACTAATTTGTCGTTAAAAACTGAAATTTCCATTTAAATGAAATTTTATCACTTCTGTGGATTAAATTTCAAAAATCTGACATACATGGTTTTTATTAGTATGTAAAATTTGGTTCAATAATATGAAAATAATTTTTGGTGAATAATAACTTTTGACATTTATTTACCACGGTTAAAGGTAAATAGGGTAATTAAAGGTAAAAATAATATTATAATAAAACACATTACCTTAACACCTGACCTAACCTTATTGGTTGAGTCATTTATGACCATGGGAATCTTTGGGTCGATTTTTGGACCCCATTGAGCCCCTTGAGAGTGATAATGACACTTTAGATTAATTTACTTACAGTAAAGGCAAAAATGACAAAACAATTATCTTTTAGTAAATTAATTTTTAGAATGGGTTATATAAATTATCTATTCAACCATAAATATTCATTGTAAATCTAAAAATATTTCCTAGATCAAGGTATTTTTTTATAATTTTTAGACATAAAATAAATTAAATTATTTATGACACAATAATGATGTAGTATTTACCTCATTAATAAAAGATTTAAATAAATAAGATTATAAATATTAAAACAATATCAAAAACCTGTCCAATTAATATTGGATAATTTTATTTCTACCATGACTTATCTTATATTCAACTTTAATTAGTTCTGTACCTTTATAAACTTAATATCATTATATAATAAAATAATATTTTTACACTTTCCTAAATAGCCACTCCTCCCCCTTAGAAAAAGTCCTCACTTCTAACCCATTCCTCACAAATCTCAAGCCCCCTGTATCATCCATACACTGCCCAAATAAACTATCAGGATCCCTCTCCTCCTCTTAGAAGCCTTACCTTAGGCAAATGTCACTTCAAGAATTCCTTTTGGTTCAAACCAAAGGGAGTTACCCAAATCAATGGTAATGATTCCTCTTAACTACATTTCTTTTATTTTACTTCTCCAACCCCTAATATCATCTAATTACCTTATTTTATAAAAAAACCAGTATCCTAATTATATTGGTATTTTTTATGAGAATTATTTGAACTAAACATACACACACCTCCAACTATTGTGTGAAGAACATACTGTTTTTTGTGGATGGAAAACTAACGCCTCACGAAATGATGATTGTTTGATTATCTCCTACTGCATTTAATGGTGGACAATAATATTACACTATATTTATATATGATATATATTATTTTTGTTTTTTCTTTATTATTCTATATTTTTCTTTTATATCATACCTTAATGGTTTCCATTATGGGTAAACACGATAATTTCATTTGAGTAGGTGTGGACTACCGCCCCCTCAAAGTGATATGACTCATTAATGCCATATGTGGGACATAGAAAGGATGGAGTTAATGCTATTATATATGATATTATAATGTAATTATAATATACCTATGTATGATTATGTTTTAATTCCATTATTAGAAGAAATATAAATGAATGTAGCGTTCATGCGTACGTACGACGTACCGTCTCCATGAACGGTGCATTTCATTTCTTACCTCCAAATGTTATGTACTATAATAAATACAAGTATATACTAGATATATATGATATATATGATATATATGATATCTAAATCATGAATATAATTATGGATATAATGAAATTTTGACTATGCGAACAACTTGTAATTATAAGCATTCCATTTTTGAATCAAGTACAAAATATTGACAAAACAAATGTTATTTACTTACATGATTACATAATGTTTATAAAATGGTAATAAGTGATATAAAATGAATAATAAACATAAAAAAGGTTCTTAAGAAAATATAAATTAACTTTTGTTTTTTATTCAGAAGATTAAAGAACCAACGGGTCAAGTCGGACACGAGGTAATGTGATTTCTTATCTCACTTTTAATTCTGTGAGATTTTCATTATTCTCAACTTATTCATTACATGTAGTGTATTGTGTGATTCTCATTATATATTATAATGATTCTCATTATATTATAATTATTCTCATTATATTCATGGTATTGTGTTATTGATTTGGTGGTTATTAAATTTTGTTCATATGACTCAGTTGATTACAACGTGGTAAAGGGTTTCATCTCACTTTTTATTCCCGTGAGATTCATGCAATATTTTCCACTATTTCCTTTTGTGTGGTGTATGTACTGACCATGATTGTACTTATTGTGTAATTTAATTTCATTTATGAGTATTTACATCTTCATTGTATGATCCTTCTTTCATGTGGCGTATGTTCTGTAAGTTACCAAATCGGTAAGGGAAACTTTCACCATCCTCTTTTTAACAGACTTATTTTTGTTATGTAATTTAATTTACATCTTATTATGATGGGATATGTTCTTATATATCCTTATTAATGTAAATTTTATTTCCCATTTATGAGATAACATTTTTATCTCATCAAATCAGTTTCTGAATTTTAAAGTGATGTCATTAGAATGTTGATTTTTTGCAGGGGATATTCTTAACCCAATTTCAATTTTTTGGGATATACTTGTACTTCTTGAATATGTCATCCTATGAAAATGTGTGAATTAACACTGATTTTTTTACACTCAATATTAAATTATATTGGGTGTATTTATATTTTTCACACATAATTCTGTGATTTATTTATCCTTAATTTTAGGATACCGTCTTTATAAGGTATTTCATCTAAATTTACATTTCCATTGAGGCTCCATTGTTGTTATGCACCAAATCACTCTTATATGGTGTATATACTATTTTTTTCCCTATTATATAATGAATACTTTTATTCTCATGACATTATAATGTTCTGGTTTAATGTTATTCCACAATTATTTTTATTCAAGTGTCTCTCATTTTGGTAAAAACTCTTTTACAAAAATATAATTTTAAATGTTTTAAAGATTTATTATTCTAAATCGTTATCTTTAATTTCCATGTTTTAAAAATGATTTTGAGTATTTATTTATATGTACATTAGTTTTTTAAAATATAATTCAATTAAAATCTTTAAAGTGGTATGGGACACTTTGATTCAAAAATCACTTTTTAAATGGTTTATGAAAATTGTTTGATTATTTCCATATCTTGAAATTACTTATTGTGATTACAAATGAATTTTTTTTAGTGAAATGTTTTTATTTGAAATATTTTATGTGTTATGATGGTACTTGGACATTTTAAGGGTGGTTATGTGATAAACCATATGACAGGTGGTGCCGTGATAAACTAGGATGGGTGGTTACGTTATAATCAACAATGCATTAGGTATGGAAGTCGGTAGTATGGCTATTCCATTTAATGATATTTGTGGAAGTTGACTATATGGTTATTCCAATAAGAATTTTTATGTCCCAAGTTACCATTATATGTTATGTGTTTTTAATATGTGTTTTATGGTAATATTTTGGTTACAATAGGGTAAGCAGTGATCGTTTATTCAGTGAAGAGTATTTAATACTTCTTAAAGGTAAAAAGTACAAATTTTGATAAATTATTCATGGCTTACTTTTTGTTTTGAAAAACTAACATTTTTCATTATTTGTGTAACCGTTAATGATGTTTTTATGGTCATCTCAAATTTTGAAATGTTATTCATTGGACATAAAGTTGAATAACTTCAGGGATGGGATCATGGAAAAGTCTTTCTGTCTAGAACATGGAGCTAGGCATGACTCTTTTTTAAGAGTTTTTATTTTGTCAATAAAATGGATAATGGGTAGAAGTGTCTACTTTGAAATTTTTGAGATGTAATGTAATTTTTATGCCAAATTATATTAAACTCTATTCCTGAAAATATCCTCAATGTGAATTATTTATTGAATTCAAGATTATCTAATGATTAAGGATGGGTTCTTATAGTTGGTATCAGAGGTCAGTTTAGACAAATTTATGGATTGTGAGTTTTCATTAGACACATGGTTATTCCATATGTCTATTATTTTTGTTAAATCCTTGTTTTAAAATTTTTCATATCAAGGAAAGTTAGTTACCAATTAAAGGAGGATGATCTCAGATGACATTCCTATCTCTTCTTGATGACGTGCTTGTAATAATTATCTCAAAGTCATGTTTAGATGATTGTGAAAAATTTTCTAGCATAACACTCACTTGCTAGCAGTTGTTTGAGATATCAAACACCTCCAATATACCTCGTTAACATTTTAGATCATGGGTTGTATTTAGATAAATCCTATTTCCAAAATATTCTCATATTTTCAAGGAATGTATATATTATCAAGGCATTTTAAAATATTTTACCTTATCACATGATTCTGAAGCATATTATGACTTTGAAAAAGGTGCTGAAGACAGAGACCATTATGAAACCTACTTATTTTCTTTTAAAATTTATTCTCTCATCACTAACCTATGGTATTTTAAAAGGACTATTAATTGAAATTTTTAACTCAAATTCGGTCTAACTGTTTTATAGAAATCATGTTTTATCAGAAGTTTTGAAATTATATTCCATACCTGATTATTTTCCAAAATTGTTTTTCTGCGAACACCCATATGGCCCATGTGGTACAAGGTATATTTGGGTGGAGGAATCCAATGATATTGAAGGATCTCTAAATCATTGTTGAAATTCATGAACATTTTACCTACGTGAAAGATATGAAGATGAACCCAAATGGACACCATGATCAAGGTATAATGTTTTTTATTTGGGGGATCATTTTATTTTATCATATGGTGGTGAAATAAAAAAATGACAATATATATAAGAATTCAAGAGTTAAGAGGTTTAGATCATAATGAATTGCGATGAAAATGAGAGGTATAAGGAAACCATTGAGTTTAAATCACGTTACTGTTATTTTTGGGTTATATAAAAAGCACAACCTGTAGGATGGGTGACAACCTGTCACATCTTGTAAGGCCATATGAATCGAACACACAACCAAAGGGCAACAAGGGAACATCACCTACCATGGGCCTACATGAATTCCCTGGTTATTATGACTTATTATTTCAGTAAAATGATTATATGGAACTAGAATAAGTTGATTTTTGGAACTCATGTTTT
The DNA here is from genome assembly GCA_963277665.1 of Viscum album. NCBI lineage: Eukaryota > Viridiplantae > Streptophyta > Magnoliopsida > Santalales > Viscaceae > Viscum > Viscum album. The sequence goes on from OY728137.1 coordinate 1,422,663,754, forward strand.
ATAAAATGGATATACATAGTACAGTAAAAGGATTTGGTGATTAAGTGATAAATGTTGTTCTGAAAGACGTTCTCTCTTTTGAGGAAACACTATATGCCTAAGGAATATTTAATACTATGGGATTTCAATTGTGGAATAATGGTTTAATATTTTAGTTTGGAAGAATCTATGTTTTTATAGAGGACATATGATGATTTGGTTTTTTTATGAAAATGATTAACCTATCATGGAGAATATGTGATAAGGTTAATTACTTTTAAATATGAGACTTTATGAGTAACTGATGTTATTTGGAGATAAGTGTTAATATTTTTCTTGGAAGACTATGTGATTAAATCATTATGAGATTTGGGTTTCAATCTTATTTTGGATTACTTTTGATGTATTTTATGGACAAATGATTATGAAATGGTCTTTAATGAACTTTGGGTTTTTTTGAAAAATTTTAGAGATTAAGAGTGGTTTTTCATTTTGTAAAATATTCTCCTTTTTGGGTGTTATCTGATTTCACACTAATCATTTTGGTTTTTGTGTATGTCTAAAGACAAGGGAAATATATAGTTCTTCATTTTTGGATTATGTGATTATCTAGAAGATTATTCTTGTTCTTTTGATGTGACAAAGTTTTTTTGAATGCTCATTCTTTGGAGAAAAGATTAGTTTTTGGTAGAATATTATTGAAGGATGAAACTCTACATGAAGGTAAGTATATTTCCTTATGTTCTAATTCTATGTAGTAAATGAATTCCTAAAAAAATATGAAAAGGAACGTAAAACCAAAATGTTGTTGGTTTAAATTTCTTACAGGGTAATCAAAGACTGTTTAACACATCATAATTTTGTAATTTTTTGGTGGTTAACTTTCTCCTAATCATGTTTTCTTCTACTCTCCATCAGAACATGACGGATTATTTCCTCTTCCATATCCATGTTTTCCTACGTTGAATTATAGTATGGGTTATCTTGGTGACCATTGTTCTTTTCTTTCTTTAAATTCTAGTAATAGTATTATTGACTATTTTTATGATGTGGGACTTTCAATGATGTTTCCAAGCCCAGTTTTAAAATTCCAAGGACGCAATTCAAAAAAGGGGGGAAGGATATAACATCCCCGTAAATAAAGAACATAACATTTTTAAAATTTATTAATATTTGTGAACTAAATTCTACATTAAAGGGGACAATATTTTTGATGGCATACCTGATACGCAACAATGGGTTTCTTTGAAATCTTAGGTTGCACACTAATAATATAATATTATTATTTTAAATGGTAGTTAACACCTAGCCATTTTAATGGTGGGAATGAACAGAACTAACTACAAAATGATAATATATTTTTTAAAATGTTTTTACATTTATCTAATAAATGTTAGAGGCTAAAAATATGAATAAATCTAATTTTAAACATAATTTACTTTAAAAGGTAGATTTACTGCCTTTTAATAGAGAACCCTATTTAAATATTATTTTGGTCACTTTTATGTGTTCCATTTGACAAAATAATTTTTTTTTTAGATTTAGGACCTCAAGATAAACTTTGGGTAAATTTTTGTTATTTTCCTGATAAAGTTCATTTTTTAAGGAACAGTGAAAAATACTGTATTTTTATTCAAAAGTGACTTTATATCTATTTTATTTATATGGTTATATTATAGTTTTAATTGGTTTTCACGTTAAATTATATTATATTCTTGAAAATTAATCCAATGTTGGGAATTGGAATTAATTTCACTTTGAAATTGGACATAAACATGTATCACTCTTTTTATAGTTATTGTTTCTTAAAAACACACTATTTGTTTTGATAACAAGAATAAATTTTAAAATAATTAGTGCTACTTCTATGTTTTGAATTTGGTAAAATAGACATCATTTTTTAATTCGGAATATAAAATATATCTTAGACTTATATTTTAGTATTTTACCGAAAAACATAAATTTTTGATGAATAGTAAAACCACTAAGTAATAGTTAAAAACTAACATTTTCATTAAAATGAAATTTTACCACTTATGTGGATTAAATTTAAAAAATCATACATACATGGTTGTTATTATTTAGTAAAATTTATTTCAATAAGATGAAAATATTGTTTGATGAATAGTAACTTTTGACCTTTATTTACCGTGGTTAAAGGTAAATAGGGTAATTCAAGGTAAAAATAATATTATAATAATATAAAAACACCTTAACACTTGTCATAACTTTATTGGTTGAGTCATTTACGACCATGGGCATATTTGGGTCGATTTTGGGACCCCATTGAGCCGCATGGGAGGGATAATGACACTTAAGATTAATTAACTTAAAGTAAAGGCAAAAATGACAAAAACAGATATCTTTTAGTAGATTAAATTTTACAAGTGGTCATATAAATTATTATTTTGACTATAAATATAAATTGGAAAGTTAAAAAATTTCATACATCATGGTATTTGTTTTATAAATTTTAGACATCAAATAATTTAAAATATTTATGACACAATAATGATGCAGTATTTACGTCATTAATAAATGGTTTAAATAAATAAGATTATAAATATTAAAACAATATCCAAAACCTTTCCAATTAATATTGGATGATTTTATTTAGACAATTAGTCAACATATATTCTACTTTATTTAGTTTTGTACTTTTAGAAACCGTATATAATTATATAATAAAATTATATTTTCAAACTTTCTTAAAGAGACCCTCCCCCTTATAAAAATCCTTCATTATAACCCATTCCTCACACCTCTAAATCCATTTGGATCGTCCAAAACCTGCCAAAATAAGATATCAAGATCCCTCCCATCTTCCTAGAAGCCTTACATTAGGCAGAAAGCACTTCAAGAAGTGCTTTTGTTTCAAAGCAAAGGGAGTTACCCAAATTAAAGGTAATGATTCCTCGTAGCTTCTTTACTTTTATTTTAATTCTCCAACCCCTAAAATATTTTTATTATTTTATTTTATAAGAAAACAAATATCATAAATGTAATATGATATTGATATGAGGAGTATTTTACTAACACTTACACACACCTCCATCTAATGGGTGAATAAACATTATGTTTCTGTGGATGGAAAACTAACGCCTCAAGAAATGATGATTGTTCCATTATCTCCTACCACCCCTCATGGTGGCCATTAAGATGACACTATATTTATATATGATATATATTATGTTTATGTTTTCTTTATACTTCTGTATTTTTAATTTATATCATACCTTTATGGTTTCCATTATGGGTAAACACGATAATTTCATTTGAGGAAGTGCGGACTACAGCCCCCTCAAAGTGATATGACTCGTTAATGCCATATATGGGACATATAAAGGACGGATTAAATTATATTATATATGATATTATACTGGAATTATAATATACCTATGTATCATTATGTTTTAATTCCTATAAAATAAGAAATATAAATAAAAGTAGCGTTCATGCGTACGTACGGCTTACCGTCTCCATGAACGGTGCATTTCATTTCTTACCTCCAAATGTTATGTACTATTATAAATACATGTATATAGTGGATATATACGATATATATGATATCTGAATCATGAATAATATTCTGGATATAATGAACTTTTGACCATGTGAACCAGATGTAATTATAAGATTTCCATTTTTTGACTCAAGTACCAAATATCGACAAAACAAACATTAATAACTTAAATAATTACATAATGTTTATCACATGGTAATAAGTGATATAAAAGAATAATAAACATGGAAATTTTTCTTAAGAAAATAGAAATTTACTTTATTTTATTATTCAGTAAATTAATGAATGAATGGTTCATGTTAGAAATGAGGTAAAGAGATTTCTAATCTCACTTTTAATTCTGTGAGATTTCCATTGTTCGCCACTTATACATTGAATGTGGTGTATTGTGTACTTCCATTTGATAAATATTGAAATTATTATCATTATATTCAAGTTATTGTGTGATTCCTTTGGTGGTTATTAACTTTTGGTCATACAACTCAGTTGATTATAATGTGGTAAAGGGTTTCATCTCACTTTCTGTTCCCATGAGATTCAAGATATATTTTCCTCTATTTCCATTTGTGTGGTTTATTTACTTCCATAATTGTACTCTTTGTGTAATATAATTTCATTTATGAGTATTTACATCTTCATTTTATGATATTTCTTTCATGTGGAGTATATTTTGTAAGTTACCAAATCGATAAGGGAACCTTTCACCCTCCTCTTTTTAAAAGACTTCTTTTTGTTATGCCTTTTATTTTACATCTTATTAGGTTCAGATTTGTTTTTATTTATCCTTATTTATGTAAATTTGTATGCCCAAGTGCTGAGATATCCTTTTTATCTCATCAACCCATTTTCCTATTTTTAAAGTGACGTATTTAGGGTATCGAATTTTTTCAGGGGAACTTCTTAACCCAATTTCAATTCTTTGGGTTAAACTTGTAATTCTTGAATATGTCATCCGATGAATATGTGTGAATAACCACTGATTGTTTTACACTTAATATTCACTTATACTGGGTTTATTTATATTTTTCAGACAAAATTATGTGATTGATATATCCTTAATTTAAGGATACCCTTTTTATAAGGGATTTCATCTCAATGTACATTTCCATTGAGACTTCATTGTTGTTATGCACCAAATCACTCTTATATGGTGTCTATACTGTTCTTTGTCATATTATATGATGATTCCCTTCATTCTCAGGATATTATAATGTAAGGATTAAATTTTATTCCTCAATTATTTTTATTCAAGAGTCTCTCATTTTGTTAAAAATGCTTTAACTAAAATATCCGTTTAAATGTTTTAAAGATATATTATTCTAAATATTTTTATTCAATGTCCAAGTTTTTAAAATGGATTTTAATATTTATAAATATGGAAATTAGTGTTTTAAAATTTTAATTACATTAAAAGCATCAAAGTGGTATGGGACACTATGATTTAAAATTTTCTTTTTAAATGGGTTATGAAAATGGATTGATTATTTCAATATCTTGAAATTACTTATTGTGATTAAAAATGAAATTTTATTAGTGAAATGTTTAAATTTTCTATATTTTATGCTCTATGATGGTACATGGACATTTTATGGTTGGTTACATGATAAACCATATGACTGGTGGTGCCGTGATAAACAAGGTCGGGTGGTCACATTATAACCTCCAATTATTTAGGTATAGAAGTCGGCCATATGGCTATTCTATTTAGTGATATTTGTGGAAGTTGACCTTAGGGTTATACCACTAAGAATGTTTATGTCCCAAGTTACCTTTATATGTTATGTGTCCTTTATATGGGTTTTATGGTAATATTTTTGTTTCAAAAGGGTAAGCAATGATCTTATATTCAGGGAAGTGTATTTATAACTTCTTAATGGTGAAAAGTATTACATATGATAAAGTATTCATGGTTTACATGTTGTTTTAAAAAAATAACAGTTTTCCTTCATTGTGTAACCCTTAATGAGATTTTTATGCTCATGCCATGTTTTTGAAATGTTTTTCACAGGACATAAAGTGGAATAAGGTCAAGGATGGTATCAATGAAAAGGTTTTCTATCTAAAATAGGGTACTAGACATGACTATTTTTTAAGAGTTTTTATTTTTTGAAAAAAATTGAAACTGAGTAAAAGTGTTTACTTTGAAATTTTTGAGATGTAATGTAATTGTTATGCCTAATTATCTAAAACTATAAACCTGAAAAGATCCTTAATGTGAATTATTCATTTAATTCAAGATAATGTAGCGTTTATGGTTGGGTCCTTATACTAATGCTAAGACACCATTAGATATTTCCTTCAATCTCCCATTTATCTGGTTGATGCTTTCACCATTATACATTTTCAAGGTAAAAAATTTCAATTTTTCAATAGATTGCCTTAATTATCTAACATTGTCAGTAATTTCATGGGTAATAGAAATAGTTTTCCACATTTCATAAGCAGTAGTACATTGAGATGATTGGTTTAATTTATCAGCAGAAAGTCCAAATATAATAGTATTCATTTCTCTTAAATTGATATCATACTCAACTTATTTGGTATCATCCCATGATTATGGTGTTTTAGGGATTACATAAAATGTGACAATATTCACGTATACTTTGAATCCGTGAATTTTAAAATCGATAACCATGTGATATTTACAATATCCATAATTCTCAATTTTTAATTAAGGAGAACATATCATTGATGTTCCTTATTTTTGTTCTATCATTAACATATATGTTTTTATAGACCATTTTCATTATTATTGTTACGAATAATATGATTTCTTCAAAAAATAACTCTTATAATACAAATTTGCTGTTTGGAATAATTCAAATATACAAAAGAGGGCGTGAATTGTGTCTTTTCTATAATATTAGATAGATTCTGACTTTTATCATTCTTTACGATTTATGTAGAAATGAAACATTCTCTTCTTTAGGTATGTTGATCAGAGGATAAAAAAGAAGAACCTGGTAATTGTTTTAGTGGTTTAGGGTACCAAGATCCCCTATTCCACTCCTGTAAGAACTCAGTTCTTATTTTTAAGGTTCGGGTCTCCTCTTTTCCCTTTTCCATAAGTATTCTGATAAAATAAGGAAAATGGGGGAAAATCCAAAATTTTGTGACTACACACAGTGTACTTTTCCACATGCCATGTACCTTGGCCATGTGGGATGAGTACACATGACGTGTAGGCATATCGGTAATGAATGTTGTAAAAACTGACTACACACCGTGTATATGGTATTTACACGCCGTGTATTCAGTCAGCAGGTGAACAATACGGTAGTGGAGGCAGCCTCCATCAGAGCGACAGTACATGCCGTTTAATCAGGACTACACGTCGTGTACTCATGTCGATGGATGAATAGTACCGTGGTGGAATGAATCCACCAGAGGAACAATTTAAAAATGACAAGTGCACGCCATGTACTTGAGAGTACACGTCGTGTAGTTTTTTTCCTTAAAATGGGAAGTAGCCTACCAATTTGGCATATGAGGCTTTTAGTTTTTTTTGGAGCCACGAGAGGATGGTCGAACCTTAGAGGATCACCCGATCACGCACCGGGAATCCATTTTCCCCTCCGTCGATCACATTGGGACCGTATGGGTAAGACCTCCCCTCTCCTTATGATGTTCATACCAATTATTCCTCTAAGGGAATTTATTTACGTTTGAATGGGAATTCTTTCACCCCAGATCTACATCGTTTATGGATGATTCGGGAGGTTTCACTCACGTATACCGATCAGAGATGATCGATGTAGGTGGTATGATGTTTATTTCCAACTGTTGTGTTGAAATTGTGTAACTTTGTGCTACGCACCCATTTTTGGGGTGTCATATGGTTGTATCCTTTGATGAAAGTTATCTATAATTTCATAGAAAAACTATTGATAAGTTAAAACTACTATTTGGGATCACTGCTTGGATCTAGGACCACCATGGGGGTGCATTCCTCTATTTATCCATTTGGTCGGGATACCCTAGGGTATTCCATGATTATATTGTGTATTGCAGTTTCTTTAGAGAAAGTTTATATAAATTGTTGTTGTGATTTGGGATCGGCCCAGTTCTATTAGCCTGAGGGAAGTGTTTTCCTTTAGCTTGAGGGCAGTGTTTTACTTAGCCTGAGGGCAGTGTTGCTTAGCCTGAGGTCAGTGCTTGGTTTGCCTGAGGGTAACCATTGTTTATGCCTAAGGGAAGTGGATTCTGTGTCTGAGGGAAATATCATGTTTCCCTAATGGAATTGGCTGTTATGCCTGAGGGAAATCACATGCGGGTACTGATTCTGTTACCTAAGGGTAAGGATAGAATGTCTGAGGACACAACTATTTAATATGTTTTCCTCTATTATACCTTTCAAGAAAAACTACAACATTTTAGGTAATAAGTAATAATTAAAATGGCATTGAAACTGGTATTGATAGTTACTTTTGAGTACTTACTAGTTTACTGCATTTACTTTTGCACACTATTGTTAAACATTTTCACCGAGAGTTGGGCACGGGCCTTTAGTGGGTGCTTATGGGGATTTGTTTCTCACACACTATTTGGGTCAGGTCTTTGTCCAAAATAGTCTATATTGTTGCAGGTGTTGACAGGGGAATGGGTCCCTATACAAGTACATGATTGTATTAGAGGAGTAGGAGAGCATGGGACTGAGCTTTGGCATGCGATACCACTGCATTTTATTTTCTCTACATTGTTTTGTTTGGATGTTCCTTGTACATTGAGATGTATTGTATTGTATTTCAGTATATCATGTTCTTGCAATTTTTATAGAATTAGTGACATGTTGCATCTTGGTATATATGACAGCTGGTTCTCTTTTACTCAGTTGCCCATTTTAGTTGTATATTTTTTACTACCTCCGCTGTTGTATGTTGTTTATCATTTTCATTGCGCTACACTTTGACATATTAGGGCATAGTTTCACCACTATAATACTTGGGCCCTCGAAACTAGTCGGTATCCTCTGGCGTTTAAGGAAATTCACTTGAGGTCATGTGACCAACCGGGTTCGGGGCACCCGTTGAGTGGCACCCGGATCTGGGACATTACAATGTGGTATCAGAGGAGTTCGTTTCTTTATCTTACTATTTGGAACCTTAGTCCGGGACAGGTAGGAAAGGGTAGTTGGTAATAATCTATGCCCGAGAGTAGCTAACCAATGCATAGGGAAAGACCAATTTACCTCATGTTGCAATTATTCTGATTTTGCACATTTTACAGTTGATCTGATTTTCACCATTTGGTGACACACTTTTTATTTTGTTGTTTATATGTTATACATGGGTTCTATTTAGTTACAACCCAATGATATGAGGGTATTCCATCTCATGCATAATTGAGGCACATGCTAGAAATCACATGTCATGCATTCTTTCGATTCCATGTAGGTGCATAAGAAGTTGCATGTTGTTGTGATAGTTGATGTGCTAGAAGAGAATGTTGTTGTGATAGCTTCTTTGATAAATACATAATTTTGTTAGGGTATTATTGTTTGCGATTTTGATAGAATAAACACCAAACGCTGGTTCTTGAGGAGTATGGGCCCTCAATGATTGGAATTTTTTGGATCATTGAAGTGTTTATTTTGTTATAACATGTGTAATATTCCTAGATTTTCTTCACTGGGAGTGTGGGCCCTCACAGATCGGAATTTGGCACTTAGGTGTTTGTTCAATGTTTTTCTGGGAACCGGAGTTGTTTCTGAGGCTTAAAGTCTGGAAAACCTAGCATACACGCCGTGTAGTTCCTTGGACACATGCCGTGTGTTCTTATATTCGAGACGAAAGTAAAACTTTTCAAGTGCACTCCGTGTACCCTCAGTAGACACCGTGTAGTCCCTCCCCGTGTCATATACCGTGTGGGTGGGGACACAGGGTAGGGAAGAACATGGGGTAACATGTCGTGTACTGGTCGTACATGCCACGTAGTTTGACTCGGTGTCCTCCCTTGTAACTAACTACATAGATGGAGGAAACCTTAAGACATACACACCATGTCTACCTTGAACCCACCATGTAGTCTGACCTAGGTACCTGGCCGTGTCATGAACAACACGGGTCGATGTTATTTTCCTAATACATGATGTGTCCACCTGGAACACACCTTGTAGTGTCAGCCATGTAGCCATCCATGTAGTGAGCAACACGGGTCGGTCTGGGGCTTGTTTCAACATGACGTGTCTCTTTGGAACACGCCATGTAGTGTGACCTGGGTACACAGGCCGTGTCACGAACAACACGGGCCGATATAAGCTTGTAGCATACACGCTGTGTACTTTTGGGACATGTCGTGTAGGATGGTTTTAGGAGAGTTGTGGGCCCTAGCTGTGTGGATGTAACTGGGCAGGGAAGAAGGATTCAAGTACACACCGTGTGTTGTGAAAACATGTCGTGTAGTTGGGGTGTTACACGACCAGTTTTAGCTGGAGTACACACCCATGTGGATGGCCTATGTCAACACGCCGTGTAGTATTTTTACATGATGTGCAGTCAAGTTTTGTGAAACTTGAACGCTTTTTTTCTCGTGTTCCCTTCTTACACTCCTTGCTTTTGATCATTGATAAGCTTGATCTAAGGTGTGTGTTTGACCTTGTAGATTCATGCCACCGAGACGACCACTGGTTTTTCTCCAAGATAGCAGTGACGATTATACTCCTGAGATGGTGGGCCATGGGCTACCAGTGGAACCTCTAGCAGTTCCAGATGTGGCGTTGACCGTTATACCAGACACAGGCGTAGATGTGTTGTTCCGTGAAGGCTTCAGGCGGTTCATGCAGACCTTCCAGGGAGCACCGATGGCTGCCACATCTATGGAAAATATGACGTGTATCTTACAGCAACAACATCTGCCTACATTTTCAAGGGATGGAGGACCATAGGCTACAAAATCATGGATGGATTTAATGCAGACGATATTCGGGCATCTGGAGACGCCACCTGGTAGGATGCTCGAGCTTTCTACATACATTGTGCATGATTCTTCCAAGAGGTGGTGGGATGTTACCACCCAGTCTGAGCATCATCGGGACATGGCATGGGAAGATTTTTAGGCAGTCACCTGTGACTTCTTCTTCCCAGAAATGCTGCAATCATATCGAGCTCGAGAGTTCATGAATCTACAACATGACACCATTTTAGTGATGTATTATTCTCATCGCTTCACCGAGCTTCAGAGTTTTGCACCCGTTCTGGTGGGTGATGAGGCGTTAAGGGCTAGACACTTTGAGGATGGTCTTCGGAGTGACATCCGAGCGCTGGTGAATGCTTTCAGGCTGCCTATCGTACATGCTATTTTGAACCAATCACTGATTACCGAGCAGAACCTGTGGGAAGCAAGTGGTGTGGTCCAAGGAGGTTCAACACCAGTTACAGGTACTATTTCTATTGGAAAAAGGAATAGGTAAATGAGTTTCTCTCGTGGTGGTAGTGCCAGTCAGCAGAATTCTTCAGGTGGCCAGGTCATTTGCTACTAGTGTGGTAGAGAGGATCACAGGAGACCTCAGTGTCCACTAGACCCAGTGGAGTGACAATCTTGCGGCAAGATGGGTCGTCTATAGAACTTTTGAATGGTGTTCCTACCAGTGGCTAGTGAGAGGGATTCTGTGCAGACTCCACGTGTGGGAGCAGGACCAGTAGCTTCTTAGCAGTCAGGGAACTGGAATATGTCAGGGCATGCAGGAAGAGATAGTGGTTGTGGCCATGGTAGCCAGACATCAAGATCTCAGAGGCAGTAGGGTGGGTCCGCTCAAGGTAGCCATGCTATGTCATAGGGTCGTGGAACTGGGCAAGCATATGCAGTGCAACAGACCCAACAGAAGCAGAATCTCAGAACTTCTTCTATCAGAGGTACTATTCTAGTTGCTTCTGTTTTATCTTCTAAACTTTTCAATATTGGTACTACACATAGTTTTGTATCTGTGGCCATTGTGGAAAGCCTTGGGCTCTGTGTTTCTTCTTCTTCTGATATTATGATTCTAGATACTCTGTTAGGGACTAGAACGGCTAGTCTGCGTCTGTGCAGGGAGTGCCCCCTAGAGTTTGGTGGGTGTCACATTCTATGGGACCTCTATGTCTAAGAGATGATAGGTTATAATGTCATTTTATGGATGGACTGGTTGGTTCCCTTTCAAGCCTTTTTAGATTTCTATCATCATAGGGTGAGTTTCATGTCACCAGAGGGCGGAGAGAATCTATACAAGGGCGAATGGGATGTCCAGGTGAGTCGAGCTGGACCCGAGCATCATGGGAGAGGTGGTGTGATATCCCAGATTGCAAGTTTATATCTGGATGATCATGGAATTTTTCAGAAGGTTTTCCCTCCACTAGTTGATTGTTCCAGGGATGTCTTCCTAGAGGACTTCTCAGGTCTTCCTCTGGAGAGAGAGTTATATTTATCTATTGAGCTAGTTCCAGGAGTGTCACTGGTGTCAATTCATCGTTATAGGATGGCCACGCCTGATTTAGAGGAGCTCAAGAGGCAGTTGGAGGTGTTGCAGGCAAACGGTTTCATCCAACCCAGTACTTCTCCTTGGAGTTCTCCTGTCCTATTTGCTATGAAGGCGGATAGTACCCTCAGAATTTGTGTGGATTATCGGAAGCTGAACCTGCTAACAGTCTAGAACTGATATCCCTCATCGAGTATTTATGTCATTTTTGATCAACTTCAAGGACCATGAGTGTTCTTGAAGAATGACTTGAGGTTCCGATATCATCAGTTACGCGTTAGACCATCTGATGTACCACTCATAGATTTTCAGAGCGGATATGGTCTATACTAGTACTTGGTTATGTCGTTCGGACATACAAACGTGCCAGCAGTTTTCATGGCTCTGATGAATCGTGTGTTCCTTCCCAATCTGTATTCATTCGTGGTAGTCTTCATGGACAACATCTTGGTGTACTCTCGCACTCGAGACGACCATGCCACACATCTTGAGATCATTTTGAGTACACTGAGAGAGCATCAGTTATATGTTAATCTCTCAAAGTGCCACTTTTGGATGGACCAGATTCACTTCGTGGGTCATATTATCTCAGAGGAAGAAGTTTCTGTTAACCTAGAGAAGGTTAGAGAAGTAGTTTCCTGGGAACAACCTAAGAACGTGTTTGAGATACAATGTTTCTTGGGGTTGGCTGGTTACTATATGAATTTTATATAGGACTTCTCCCACATAGCAGCACCGTTTATGGTTTAAACTAAGAAGGGTGTGAAGTTAGTTTGTTCAGAGTCTTACTAGACAACCTTTCAAGAGTTGAAGAGAAAGTTGACATTAGTAACAGTCCTGATACTTCCAGAGCAAGAGAAGAACTGTAAATTTTATTGTGATGAATTAGACATTAGACTGGGAGCAGTGTTGATGTAGGGAAATTGAGTTGTTGTGTACGGGTCTCAGCTTTTGATGACACATGAGAGGAATTACCTGACACATGAACTTGAGTTGGCTTTAGTGGTTCACGTATTGCGCTGTTGGATACATTATCTCTTGGGAGAACATTTTTTGGTTTTCAACAACCACAAATGTCTCAAATATATCTTTACCCAGCGTGACCTGAATTTGAGATAGCGAAGGTGGGTCGAATAAATTCATTCCTTTGACTTTGAGCTTGCCTATACACCTGGTAAAGGTAATGTAGTAGCTGATGCACTGAGCAGGATGACTTAGACACAGGCAGTGTAGGAGGCCAGTAGTGAGTGAAAGCTTATGGCTTTGTTCTCTGAGATGCATTTGGAGGTGCATGACAATCAGGGGAAAACCTGACTTTCCTCTTTAGCTATGACTTCTACCCTCCTGGATAGTGTTAGGATGAGACAGTTATCAGTTTCAGAAGGCCTAGTTCTATAGGAGCCTTTGGTGAGTGAGGACCCTCCTCCTGGATTGACGATAGGAGAAGATGAGGTACTATGTTTCCATGGAAAAGTATGGGTTATATGGGATATACGTGAGGAGTTGATGTCGGAGTTTCATGCTTCAGCCTGGGCAGTGCATCCCAGAGTTACCAAAATGTACCATGACATGAGACGTCAGTATTGGTGGCTGCGTATGAAGAGAGAGGTATCTGGTCTTCTTACGAGATGTACCACCTATACACAGGTGAAGCCAGAGCATCAGAGGGCAGCCGGACTGTTATAGTTGTTACCCTTTCTGGAGTGGAAATGGGATGATGTCACGATGGATTTCGTGACCGGGTTGTCGAGGTCACCTCAAGGCAGTGATGTCGGGTGGTTGTTGTAGACATACTTATAAAGGTAGCTCATTTTTTACCAATCAAGGATACCTTCGGTGTGGAAGAGCTTGAAAAGTTATATATCCGAGAGGTATTATGTCTTCATGGGGTCCCTCGCTCTATCATTTGTTATAGTGATGCCTGCTTTATATCTAGTTTCTAGTAGACTTTTCAGAGGGAACTGGGTACGCAGGTACTTTTGAGCACAACCTACCACCCTCAGACCGATGGCCAATCAGAGCGTATGATACATGTGTTGGAGGACATGTTGTGCGCATGCGTCCTAGACTTTGGGGGATCTTGGGAGAATCATATACCCCTGGTCGAGTTTTCCTAAAATAATAGTTTTCAGGAAACTATTGAGATGACACCTTACTAGAATGTATACGGTAGTCCATGCCGATCACCTTGGTACTGGTTGGAGGTAGGTGAGGCAGCTTTACTCGGACCACGTCTTGTGCCGGAGACTTCTGAGCAGCTCCAGTTGATTCGGAATCGGATGACTACAACACAGTCTATTCATAAATATTATGCCAATCGCCTTAGAAGACCCTTGGAGTTCGTGGTCGGGGATTATGTTTTCTTATGTGTTTCTCCAAGGATGGGACACAACAGGATCAGGAGACATGGTAAACATTCACCGAGGTATGTGGGGCCATGTGAGATCCTAGAAAGAGTCAGGTCGGTTGCCTACTTGTTTCAGTTACCACAGAGATACCGGGCCACACATGACTTCTTCCATGTATCTCAGTTACGTCGTTATCATTCAGACTTGTATCACATTTTTCTTCCTGAGGAGGTTGAGCATCAAGTCGATGCATCCTTTAAGGAGAATCTAATTCGTATTTTTGATAGGATCCCGAAGGTTCTCCGAGGATAGTCAGTTCCTCTCGGGCTGGTGATATAGCAGCATAGCCGAGTGTTGGAAGAAACCTAGAGCGGGAGACCGATGTATCTGCTCAGTGGCCAGAACATTTCTGAGCTTTATCTTCGCCACCCTTGGAAGGGAAATTTGCGGACAAATTTCATTAAGGAAGAAGTTTTTAAGAATTGAATTCTTCTTTTTGAGGTACGGGTCTCCTCTTTTTATTTTTTAAGTGTTTTTAAAAAAATAAGGAAAATACGGGAAAATCCCCGATTTTGTGATTATACACTGTGTACATTTCCACATGCTGTGTACCTTGGTCGTGTGGGATGAGTACCAAAGGCGTGTAGGCCTGTCAATAATAAAGGGTGTAAAAACTGACTACACACTGTCTATAGGGTATTTACACACCGTGTATTCAGTCGTAAGGTGAACAGTATGGCAGTGTAGTAAGCCGCTAGAGGCGTGATAGTAAGCATCGTGTAATCAGCACTACACATGGTGTACTCATGTCGTCAGATGAACAGTGTCGTGGTGGAAAGTATCCGCCGGAGGAACAGTTCAAAAATGAAAAGTACACGCCGTGTACTTGAGAGTACACGTTGTGTAGTTTTTTTTTCTCTTAAAACAGGTAGTAGAATTTTCATTTGGTAGAGGAGGCTTTGAGTTCATTTGGAGCCGGGAGAGGACAGCTGAACCTTGGAGCATAACCCGATTGCGCACCAGGAATCGGTTTTCCCCTCCATCGATCACGTTGGGACCGTACGGGTAAGTACTCTCCTCTCCTTATGCTTTTCATACCAATTATTCGTCTAAATGATGTTACATACGTTAGAATGGGAATTAATTTTCTGCAGATCTATTTTGTTCGTGGATGATTCGAGAGGGATCACTCACGTATACCGATCAGAGACGATCGAGGTAGGTGGTCTAATGTTTATTTCCAACTGTTGTGTTGAAATTGTGTATTATTGTGCTATGATCCCATGTTTGGGGTGTCATATGGATGTGTCCTTTTCATAAAGTTATCTAGAATTGCATAGATAAATTGTTGATAAGTTAAAACTGCTGGTTGGGATCACTGCATAGATCCAGGACCACCCGGGGGTGTGTTCCTCTGTTTAGCCATTTGGCCAGGATACCTGAGGGTATTCCATGATTATATTGTGCATTTTTGTTTCTTGAGATAAATTTTATATAAATTTATGGTATGATTTGGGCTCATCCCGGTTCTATTAGCCTGAGGGAAATGATTTCCTTTAGCATGATGGAAGTGTTTTACTTAGCCCAAGGGCAGTGTTTCTTAGCCTGAGGGTAGTGCTTGGTTGTCCTGAGGGTACCCTTTGTTTATGCTTGAGGATAGTGGTTTCTATTCCTGAGGTAAATATCATGTATTCCTGAGGGAAAATGATCGTTATACCTAAGGGAAATCACCTACGGGTACTGATTCTATTACATGATGGTAAGGATAGAATGTATGAGGACATGACTATTTAAAATGTTTTCCAATGTTCTAACTGCCAAGACGAAGCACAATGTTGGAGATAATAAGTAATAATTAAAATGGCATTGAAACTGGTATCGATAGTTACTTTTATGTACTTAATAGTTTGCTTCATTTACTTTTGAACACTGTTGTTACACATTTTCACCGACAGTTGGGCACGAGCCTTTGGTGGGTGCCTACTAAGATTTATTTCTCACACCCTGTTTGGGTCATGTATTCTGCCCAAAAATACTATATTACTATATTTGTTGACAACAGAAAGTGTCTCTATATAGGTACATGATTGTAGCAGAGGAGTAAGAGAGCATGGGACCGAGCTTTGGCTTTCGATGCTACTGCGTTTTATTTTTTCTGCTTTGCTTTGTTTGGTTGTACCTTGTACTTTGAGTTTCATTGTATTTTAATAGAGTATATCCTATTCTTGCTATTTTTATAGAATTACTGACATGCTACATCTTGGTATATATGACTTCTGGTTCTCTTTTACTCAGTTGTTCATTTCAGTTGTATATTGTTTACTACTTTCGTTATTTTATGTTGTTTATCTTTTCTGCGGCACTACACTTTCACAAATGGGGGCATAGTTTTCCCACTATCAGACCTGGGCCCTTAGTGCTAGTTGGAAGCCTCCAGTGTTTGGGGAAATGTGCTTGAGGTCATGTGACCAACCGGGTTCGGGGCACCCATTGAGTGGCTCCCAGATCCGGGACATTACAACTCCACTAATGTACTCTCCTTGAGCTTGGTTATTTTAACTAAACCAGTCCTCATTTCACAAGACCTTAACATGTAAGTATAAATTGTTGAAACCTTTATAATAAGGCTTTTTATAGAGGCTTTTAGATCTTTTATATTGAACAGAATTATCCACATATTAGTTTGAGAATCTAATACTCCACCATGACAAATATTGAGTAGGTGATACTCTAATAAATCTATAGATATTGACTTATTTGAATAAAAAAACTCTTGTTTATAGTTTTAACACTGTCTAATAGAAAAAAAATATTCTCCTTCAAGGATAAATTCCTTTAATAATGAAGTGATTTGATCAGATTCTACATATAATATAATATTTAATAAACACAGCAATAGAAAAATAGCAGCAACAATATTTAATGAGAAGTTTTCACATAATATTATTGAAACATGTATTTCACCAATGTGTAGTTATTTATAATAACATATATTTTTTATAGTATATTTATATTTAAAAAGATATCACATTGTATATTTTGAAAATTAAAATACTCTTAGTACTTAATAAGAGAATCTCGGTGTGATTTTGGTCATAATAATTCCAATAATATCTCCTAAAAATCAAGAATATTGTAATTTCAAATAATCCAAGAGATTCATAAATTCCCTTAGAAATAGAAACAATTTAATTTATTAAATATGAGTATTTTAATCTGTGTAAAAATATATTGAAATATATATAATGCTCTAAAATGACCATTATTGAAAACATAGAAAGTATATTTAATTCAAAACAATATCATTGACTAGTGAAATATAGGGTTCCTTCACATAGAAATAACTCCTAATGTAAGGTTGAAAATGTATAGTTATTTTAAAAAGTAGGTTTGATAAACCATATGATTTATACCTTAAACATATGGTTTCTTCAAAATATAGGATTTTTTATCAATACTTTTCCCATATCGTAGGATATATAAAATAATAGTTTTATTCCAAACATTGGGTTTCTAAAATATATATTTTTCATAAAATTTTGGGTACGAACTGTGCTTCCATTGTACTTTAAAACATATTTAGAATACTTTACACAAATATTTTAAACTGTAAATAACATAATCTTCTCAGGATTTATATTACTAGAAAATAATTTCTGTAACATAATTAGTAAATAAATAAGGGTGTTTTTTAGAATAAAAAATCAATAATATTCATAGATAATTTCTAGTTTAATACATTCCCAATAGATGGGTCTTCTAATAACTCCAAGAATTCCATCTATGATGCTCAACATCTTGTGTATCTGAAGAACTAACTGTATGGTGGAACCACACATTACCCCAATGTTACACAATTGAGGTGGAACAATCTACAAGTACATAACCCACACTGAAGTGTGTCCAAATGATTCCACTCAATATATATATGACTCATTCCCTTGTGTTTCAGGGGGTATCACTTTGTAGATAGAGGATTAATTCCCTAGTGCATCAGGGGGTGCCACGCAGAAGGTAAAGGACCCACGTCCTACTATGTTAGGGGGATCCACTCCAACGATAGAGGACCTATGCATTAGTGCATTAGGGGGTACCACTCAAACTCGTTTGAGGAGTATGGGGGACTCACACCCTAGTATGATAGAGGGTTTATAGCCCCAACCACTCTTTGATTATCATTTTTTTTAAAAGTTTGGGGCTGAAGCCTCATTTTTGTTATTAAAGCAAAGAGAAGACCTCTTTAACTGGGTAGAGGGAGACCAATTACATAGCCCGAAGGCCCAGTGGGCATTTAGCCCATTACATGACCCGTAGGCCCATTTTTTTTTCCCAAAGCCCATTCTGTGAATAGTACTTCTATAGTAACCACGTTGCTACAGTACTGCACAGTTCCGTCACTGCTACAGTTCTCTACCGCCGCTACAGTGACCTGCCGCCACTGCTACAGCTCTTTGCCGCCACTACAGTGACCTGCCGCCGCTACAGTGCCCGCCGTTGCTATAGTGTAGCTGCTGCTACAGTACTGCTATAGTTCATGCTCCCAATGGGTTTTGAACCCCAGTTTTTCATTTATATTTAAGGGGTTCTTACCACTAATACAAACCCCAACTACACTCTTTGATTATCATTCTTAATCACTATCATTGTGAAGTATATCCTAAAACGGGACCATGCTTGGAACATTCCATGTCATGTCTCAAAATACACTATGAAGAATACCATCATGTACTACATGGGACACTATTAGGATAGTCTACTCACAGCCCAAAAATCTTAGCCCATGTGAACGGGATATAGAACGTGGTTGTTTATTAAAAAGGGAGTACACTGTGTGTGTGGGGTGCACACTGTGTGTGGTCCTACTCTGATACCTAGTCGTGTTCTCCTCTAAATATAGTATCAAGTCCATGTCACCATACCCAATATATAAGTGGACCATAAGGAATGTATTGTCCACCCGTGGCCTTCCATTTTTTCTCTTGGTCATATTGGGTTTTTTCGATCGTGTCATATACTTGGTCGTTCTTGAGTAGCGAAACATTATTTTGTACTCCCAAAGCACACGACATGTCCTCCCACATGGGGTATTGGGTGTTTGATATTGGAACATGGTCAACCTACCAAAATAAGGTCATAGGGTGGGTTTCCCATCTATATGGCATTTTATCCTTAACCTTTTCTCAAAACCCAATCCATCGTTGTTAGGTGGAGATATATGTCATGTGTTATTAGACTACATTTCAGGTATTTACTTTTTTAAATAAATTATATATGTTAAACAAAGCTTCTATATCCCTATTAGACTCCAATAATCATTCCCTTTGACCACTAAAATTGAAGGAAACAACATTTTTTTCATCATTTCTTGGCCTCTGATGGTCAGAAATTAGAGTCTAGTGGTCTATATGAAGTTGTTGTATGTATATTGTGTGTGTGTCATTACCAATTCCATTAAAGGATCCTAGGACCAAAATATATTACCTAAAATCAATACTATTCCACCATCAAAACAACAATTATTTCATAGTTCATCAATACACCATGAATTCCAGTGATTAATCATACTTGAACCCACCCCGGCAATGTCAAACCACGACCCTATGCTCTAATGGCGATGAATGAAATGAATGGGA
Organism: Viscum album; assembly: GCA_963277665.1. Lineage (NCBI taxonomy): Eukaryota > Viridiplantae > Streptophyta > Magnoliopsida > Santalales > Viscaceae > Viscum > Viscum album. Next base: position 1,422,683,686 of record OY728137.1, read on the forward strand.
TGGGGAATGCATAAGGAAAAATTTGTAGTCATCATTTTCCCAAAATTCAAGTATAATGATCATATATTTTGGAATCCCAGGGTGTG